>OW386538.1:16247835-17447835 GCA_936435175.1 Glyphotaelius pellucidus | reverse complement strand
ATATGCACCATTTTAATGTATCAACCCGATATACCTGCACCATTTTAACGTATCAACCAATGTACATGCACCATTTTAATGTATCAATGTATTTAATGCATCATATATTAACCAATGTACCTGCACCATTTTAATATATCAACCAATGTACCTGCACCATTTTAATGTACCAACCAATGTACTTGCACCATTTTAGTGTTTCAGCTGATGTACTTACACCCTTCTTATGCATCAACCAATGTACCTGCCCCATTTTAATTTGATAGATTCAGCACAGAATTTGCAACAGCCAGAAAACTGTGGAAGAGTGGCAAACCCATGGGAATTTTGAGAGGCTGAAGGTAGTGGAGATTGAGATATAAAAAATAGCATAGTATGAATGTTTCTGACTGTTTTACTGGTCACGAAACAAAGCTAAAGCGCTTTCAAGCAATCTTTCGATTGTGAATGTGGTCCATAACCACAGTTATGGACCACATTCCCAAACTTCCAGTTATCGAAATACGAGATTCTACCATGAGTCATTATACCTAATTTTAATTTTAATATTACACGTGAAGTGAAGTAACTCATATCCAATATTATTTGATTATATTGAATTTCGGTTTACATTGTCCCCTCGGGTCATGGGCCATTGGGCTATCTCTCAATTTATCTATTTTTTTACGGTTACCCTAATCTCATTCCTTTTACAGTAACCCGGTTCATTTATAAGGTCACCAAAGTTCAATAAAGTTGTTTATTTATTTATTAAAACGTCCTTTTGGACTTTAACATAATGATTATAAATTAAATTGAAAACAGAATCATCACATAAATAAAAAGTTTAAAAGAAAAGCATAAAGCAATAATACTTGTGGAGTCGAAGATTGTTGAATTCATAGACTCTTTAGATTGATATTATTAATTGAGTGGTCAAATAATAAGAAGGTTTTTGAACTGTTGAAACCGATCGTTTGGCGTGTGTCGATTTGTAGATTTTATTTAATTTTTAATATTTTATTTGTTTGTAGATTTTATTTGTTTATGTGGCACCATTTGCAGAGTTTATGTAAGTTTATTTGTAGAGTCAAGTAATCAGAAATTTTTTCGCTCATTGAACCACTCAGAACCACAAGCTTGTTTTCACGATAATCTAACATTACTAGACATATGTACGAAGTATCAGGCGTACCTGGCTCATTAAATATTTCTAGATCGTCGGCAAATAAAAGAAACAGAATAGTTTCGAAAATTCAAGAAATGTCAATAATAAATGGTAGAAGTAGAATTGGTCATAGGTGAAAACCTTGGAGGACCCTACTTAAGGCAAAAAAGTGTAAGAAGATGTGGACGTAATTTTACATAGTTTCCTATTTGATAAATAACTTCTAAGCCATTCGAGAAATTTACCGCTTATTCCCAAACTTTTCCATTAAGATGAGATGAGAAACAGTATGAAAGGTTTTACAAAAATCAGTTTAAAATAGGTGACCCTTGAACAGAGCATTGGAAATAAAATTTTCTTAAAGCAATAAGTTGGATGACGTAGATCTATCTTGCCGTAAAACCATCTTGATACGATATTATAAGTGGTTTAGTTTGTTGTACGATTTTACTCAAAACAATCTTTTCCAAAAGGTTAGGTAGTGTTGACATAATACATAAAGATCGATAATATTTAACTTAATTTCAAAATCAAACAAAAAAAATTCTTCGGCATGTCGTCACTGGTCACTCAGCCGAGTAACCGACCAACCCCTAACCCCGTCTCAACCATCCAACACCTACCATTTTTTATGTTTTTGTAGAATAAAATAATTAAAAACCTCAAAAAGGTTTTCGGAGACTAAAATTTTATTTAATTTTTTTACTCCAAATAATGTCAGAAATCCCTGGTTAAAGTCAAGTACGTCCTTAACACCCTGTATTCATTTTAAGGTATATTACCCTTTTCTATATTGATAGATTCAACACCAATTCTAATCAAAATGAATTTATGCAAAGAACATGTAACTACTATAACAACAAATTTGCAAATATAGACACACGTGCTGACGTATTTACTGCTAGTTACTGTCGCTACAGAACTTCACTGTATAACATTCTAGGTGCGAATAACACATATTCATGAATATTAATTAATTGTATCTAATATTTTTATATTACTTGCGTGGCAACTTTCCCTTAACTTTCCCTTATCCCTCTCTTCCCCTTACCCCTCTCCTCCCCTTGCCCTTTCCAAACCAAATACCTATTGTTTTAGTTATAATCACACTTATTTTATTGTTGTGTATTGGTTTATCATTTGTTGAATTAAGATTTGTACTATTATTATTATTATTTTAATTGCTGCTTAGTTCTGTTTTTTTTTCTTAATTTTTCTTAAATATTCTAGTTAACATTTAGTAAGTCTTGTTTCTAAATACCTATCTGTGAACATTAATAATTGGTCTGTTTTTTTATCATCCTCTCATGTTTATTATATTACTAAGACTGTTTATGTTCCTTAAATAAATAAATACATTTGAGATGCATGCCTATAACTATAGCGTATTTTTTTAAATTAAATTTAATCCTAGCGGTAAAATCAGCGACTGTGATAATGATTGGCGCTACTTTTCGACGAGTAGCGCTATTCGTCGAAAAGTATATCGGAAGTTTACTCAAAGATGATGAAAATAATAATAAATATCTCCTTATCAATTCACATTATTTTGAAACCAGCCTCAAAAAGTGAGCCGCCTTAGTTAGTCACAAAACATGGTATTTTATGGTGTTAAGTCAACCGCGTCAAAGTTTTGGTACAAAATTTTATAATTTAAAGAAAAATAATGTGGTTTCAATTAATCTAATAGTGTACAGATCATTCTATTAGTGTAGTGAAACATCGCATGGGGCGGGAAGGTAGAACGATAAGTCACGGTCATCCCTTTGATTTAATTATTAAGGTTTTTGTTTCTCTACACGAGTTATGAACTTTAAATAAATTAGGGTGATCATAACATAAATTGGAAGAAGGTGGCAATAGCGAAATTGGTTAACGCTCGTCCCGGTTAGACGAGAGGTCTGGGTTTGAGTCCCAGTTGCGAACATTGTCTTTTTCTATTTTTATGTGTATTGTTCTCTTTCATATTTTCGTTTAGATTATTATTGTTACCTTCTCCTTCAATGAACATTTTTATTTGTTATACATATTTATATTTGTAAAATTATTTACACACACGGTGATGTGACCTTAGGATTGAAAAATAAAATAAATAAATACTAGTAACATCTTGTATTTTTGATGATTTATATTTTCTTCACTTGGTCATAAACCTTAGTAATTTGAAAGAGTATTTTAAATTTAAAAAAAATCTAAAATATTTTTTTCGAAATTAATGATAATAAACAAGGAAACAAGACCACTGTAAGGCTGGTCGTTTTGGGTACAATGTGTGATCCGAAAATAATATAGTAAATATGAAAATATAGTCCCGCAGATCATAATTTTTAGAATGGAACGAAAAATGAATAAGTGAGAAATGTTTTGAATGTCGGAATTTATCTCTTCTACGATTATTAATTGCGAGAAGAAGCTATCAGGTAGCTTGGGAACTTTTGCGAGATAAAATCAAATGCCCGGAGGAGATAATAAATATCATCTTCGGATTTCGTGAGGAAGCGGTGTTATTAATTATTTTACAAACAGCGGGGAAATTGTTGGCGAAATATTAATATTAGTTGGCCGAATAATTTATATGCTGTTGTGATTTTTAAGGCGCTGATGCTACTATAAAATTCGTCAGAGATGCTGCTAAAAGATATTCCAAATTATTGTGGGTTAATTGACGAAGAAGATAACACTAATAATCTAAACGAAAATATGAAAGAGAACAAGACGTAGAAAAATAGAAAAAGATAACGGTAGTAACTGGGACACGAACCCAGAACCTCTCGTATAACCGGGACCTTTATCCGAGAAGCTATCTAGGTTACAAACCAGCTCTTCGAACGATTGAAAATCTTGGGCTGAAAAAGGTAGCAGCCTATAATATGGAGAAAAAAAATAGTCAAAGATAGGTAATATTGTTAATTCTAAAATTTGAAATATGAGATTGACAATTATGACGGTTTGGTGGAAGGTCGCAATGGCCGAATTGGTAAAGGCGCCCGCCCCGGTTAGAGAGGTTCTGGGTTCGAGTCCCACCGTTATCGTTTTCTATTTTTCTGGGTCTTGTTTTCTTTCATTTTATCGTCTAGATTATTAGTGTTATCTTCTTCTTCAATGATATATTACATTGATGGGAATAACCATCAAAAGTTATAAAAAGAGAGTTGTTCTTATAAAAAAATGAATATTGTAGGTTAGTTCAGATAACTACCTATTAATAAACTAGTTTTTTCCGGTAAATAAGAGGCAGAAAACTTTTGCTGACCGAGAGATAAGAATCTAATTGAATACGATAATAGTAGGTAGGTCGGTAGGTGTGTAATATATATTACAAAACTATTCTATTGTAGGAAGATGTTATGAAAATCTTCTCTTTTCCTTATATTTAAAAAACAATAAGATAGCATAATTCAACATTTGGTTTAATTGATAATCTAATATAAGTCTGTCTTGCATAGTTTTCGTGTTCTTTGTTGAAACGGGACTTCGCTACGCTCACTCTGTGTATTATATCGAACAGTTAAAGAAAGATGAAATAATCAGTAATTCAAAACAAAAACATGAAAGATCAACAACAAGTAAAGCCTCTGATAAAGTTACATAAATCTTGTTTTATTATGTTTAAAAGTAAAACTCATATAATGTTCAAGAACTTTCATATTATTCAATCAGCCTATTAAAAATAACAAAAAGAGTGAAAAAACATTTTTCCGTGTAGCAAATTTTACACAGAATAATATTGATGTTAAAGGAAGAAGAGAGTATTTGGCTGTGACCCAATCCTTGCCATTTGATAGCAACATCTTTCCGAGATGAATCTGCTTGGTTAACTGTTAATCCGATTAGGTATGTACACACGTCTTTGCTTAGCGAATTAATTAAATAATTGTACATTTGTACGTGCACCCGAACTACGTGTTTTGTCTTCTCGTTTGATCAAAGCAGCAATATAAACATCTTCAGTTGCCAGCGCTACCTGCGATCACTTATTTATCTTTCGTGCCTCGGATTAACATGTGATACAAACGCTTCAGGGGGAAAGTTAATTTACGCAGTTTTGTGTTTTCTTTGTGCATACGACACGTTATAATGTATTGGAAAGTTTCAACAAGGAATGATTTAGGTGGTTCGTTGGAAATAATTTTGAAAATGTTACTCAGATATCCCAAACATGGCGGATAAAATACACACGAAATTTACCTGCTTTAATTTAAATACAGATTTAAGTGGGGGGGTTAGGTTTTAAAGGCGAAAAAAGGCATATTTTCATGATTTTTTTTGGAGATATGAAAAATGTCGGTTTATTTATTTTGTATTCACGTTATAGTATGACATCTAAAGTATCTTATAAAAAAAAATAAATTAAAAATATCAATAAATAAGAACGAATCTCTGGAGGCGTCTCGAGAAAAAGTTGTTATGCGATGAACATCATAACTCGTTAACAGATCATCTAAAACAAAAAATTCGAAATGCGTTTAAAATGTGATATGTTTTCCTAAGTAGTGACGAAGCGTTTTTTTATATATATTTTTTTTTTTTGAAGCATGTTGAAGTAAGAAAACCGATTTTTGCTAAAATTTTCGGTGAATTTGTTATTATAAAATGGAAAAAAATGGCAAAGAATAACCCTTCGTCACTACCTGTTGATTTATGTGTAGAAATAGTGTACAAAATGTCAAAAGGATCGGTCAAGTAGATTTTGAATTATAATGTTCAAAAATTTGTTTGCGAGAAAATCGATTTTAAGTTTTTTTTTACTCGAAATATACTTGAATCGAGTAAGAGGGCCGGTCGCTCGAAACGCTATATCTTCGTTAATTTTGCTTCGATTTACTTGGAATTTTGATGCAATACTCTTGACATGTTGCTCATTTAGAAAAAAAAAATTAAAATGAGTTTTTAAACCTTACTCCCCCCTATATAAATAATATTATTTTTTAAATGTTTTTATTCCACTTTAGGATTTCAAAAAAAAATAATTATAGAAGGTCTTACCGTAGTAATACTCCCAGAGTATAGTGGCCATAAATATTGATAATTGAGGGGAAGCGAGAGGGACACCTCAGAGCCTACCATGTCTTTGGGGATGCTGTGCGGAGGGTCTTATCAAAGAGGACGCAATGAACCCGTTTATGAGAGAACAAATGTGAGACTAAACGATGTTAGGGTCACGTTCGTCATGTCTCCGGGATGTTTATCTGTGCTGAAAAGATCAATCACGCTAGTTTTTCGGAGCACCTTTCGTTGAAATAAGAGTAGAATACGTGCAGCCATTCCACTAGTTACATATTTTCCAACGATAGATGGATTGCCCTTCAAAGTGTTGTACGATTGTATCTAGTGGCTCCCAATAAGAGGCTCTACCGCACGGTGATCGAACAACTCGGAATGAAATCAACTTAGAACCTCCTTTGAAAAGTCATTAAAAGTGATGAAAAAAAATATGAAAAATTGGATAAATAGGTTACGTTAGGTTAGGGATGTGGGCTATTTTAATTTTTTTTTTGGCTTTTAATGACTTTTCAAAAAGATGTTGCGTATTGCGTTGACTTGATTCTGAGTTTCATTTACATAGGTTAAATCGAGTACCGATTTACACAACGAAAGGCTTGTTACGAAGGTTTTCTTCCGTTGAAGGAGAGTCGATAATTTTCCACAAGAATTTTGTTGAATATTGTGTAGGTACATTGGGAACACTATTATTCCTTTAAAAATAAATATTTTTACTATTAAATAAAGAAGATGTACGTTGTGACGCGTGTTCTATTCCAAAATAAATAGTTGATCGTAGAACCCGTCATTATACCTTCAACTGGGTAGGGAAAATTTCCCCAAAATCTTTAACTTGAGAACAGTGAAGACAGGATATAAAATTTATAAACTAAAATTTTATTTGCTTCCCACTCAAAAAGCAAATAACTCTTTGTTACTTACTTGTCTTATTTTGACTCGTAACAAGATCTCTCACTGCAATCAAATGAGTGACATCCCGAGGGGGAAGGGGGGGGGGGGCTGGAAATGAAAAAGAGCACATTTTGGCAGAGCTTTGTCTAGACGCAGACTTTAACCCTTTACGACGCGAAGGGTAATTTACGTCAGACACTTTCTTAAAGCTGCTGTTTGATTTTACATTTTATTGCACCAGACAATTGAAGCAGAATTAAATCTTGTGCCATCACTTTCAGGGAATAGATGGGTATCCGCGTGTGATGTGAAATTATCCATGAGCTTTGAACATTCTTCCAATGGCTTAGTTTAACTGGAAATAAAATAAATATTAAAAATTTTATATTAGTTTGTTAGGGAAACAAAAAGGATACATATTTTATTAAAATAAATACTTGTTATATGGTTTCATGAACCAGTGAAGTTTCGACACAAGATAAACCCAACTCATCTCACAACAGTATTATCATAGCAGGGATGCCCGGGTTCATGGGGTGAGGTTTGTCTAGGTCTTGGGGGCGGAAACGTTTGTCCACTCAACGTGGCGGGCCGGATAGGGAGAGACTGGTCGAGGGAGACCTTTTGACTTTCCCAGCCGGACTCTTTCGACCCATCTCCTTACCGCGATGGGAGGAATAGATTCATACGTAGGCCACTCCTGGGCATACTGACCTCCAGATTCCTACCCACCCGCACGCCTTTTTCCTTCTTCTATCCCTCTATTTTCCTTTTCTTCCTTTCCCCAAAAAGACCCTCCAAACAGCATCCCCAAAGATGACATAGGCCTCGAGGGAAATTGTTTTTTTTAATTTTTATTTTATTTTATTTATTATGGAAAATCAACAGATATTTTACACTTATAATAATAACATTAATAATATACATAATATCCAATGACAGATTTTCACATAATTGAAATTATAATTAAGAAGTAAAACAAAAAAGTAAGGGTCCTGTACCCGTAAGAACTTAACAAAAATATAAAAATTATGAAAATTATTAAAAAAAAAGATATAAAAACACAATATAAACTATAATAACCTGCTTACTAAATTTCAAACATGAAGTATTCAGAGTCAGAAATCTATTCTCACTCCACAACAGCTATAATAATAATATGTACATTGTACATACCTACAACTCAAGAGTGAATACAATAGTAAGTCGAATGACAAGTCTGCAACTGGAAAGGATTCACAGCAATAACATGGTAACTTGCAACACGGTCAAAAAATTATTTAATGTTGGCTATGAGATACTTTTTTAATGTACTTAAATTACACGTGAATATGTCTATATTATTAAAATTCTTATCAAATACATTGCATGCTCTGAATATAAAAGCATTTTGTCTGAGATTAGTAGAACATTTTTGAAGATGAAAAAGTGATTTTTCTCTGGTTCTAACACCTGGGACTCTAAAATTAATCTCAGCCAAAAGGGGCGAACAATCAATAAAACCATTGATAATTTTATGAAGATATATTATATCTGCAGAGTCTCTTCTAATTTTTAATGGTTTAAGTCCATAAAGGTCCAACGAGCTGTTTATGTCACGATAACCAATATTAAACTTGAAATTTAAATGATGAACAAATTTTCTTTGAATGGCTTCAATGCGTTTAATATGAATTTTATATTGAGGATTCCATATCTGAGAAGCAAATTCAAGATGACTGCGAACATATGAAAAATACAATATTTTAAGTGTTTGAATGTTCTTGAATTCTTTTCCAATCAGGGTCTCCTGTGTGAAGCTAATGTAAAAAAAATCTCACGACATTATTATCTGGTGAGGAATGTAACGAGGTATATCTTGTAAAAAAAATACCAGTAAAAGTTTGCCGGCAATGTAAATAAAATGCTAAATGATTTCGTTTTAAAATTACGATCTTTATAAATGTACCAATCGTGATTCTCTATTAATTTAAGCTTTAATGTATTAGAATTGAAATTAAAAAACTTTTGCACTTTGTTCCACTTATTTATTTTCATCAGGACCGGTTTCTTCCTACTACCAGTCTGAAAATGTCCGTAGTAGGATGAAACCGGTCCGGGTGAAAATAAATAAGTAGAACAAAGTGCAATAGTTTTTTTAAAATTTTTTTATTTCAATTCGAATACAATGGAATTCCACCACGAATTAATAGTCCAAAAACTAGACTATAATGTATTCGTTGATTAAAAATTTAAGTATTTTTTTGCGTCGTGTTTATCATCGACCTGGAAAATTGGTGTATGCCGTTGAAGTGAAAAACGAGAAAAGCAATTTATATATTTATCTTCAAAGATCATGAAAAAATACGTATTAGAATGTATTTTTTTAAAATTATTTTGGGGAGGTATTGTGTTCATGCGGTTCAGTCGATGTTTCAGTAATTTATTAATCAAAATGAAAACCGTAAGATGTTATTCTTTGTCATCTTCCAACATCGTGACAACAATCAGCACATTTGAATTATTGCAATAATAATCAATACGGAATCATATGAATCAGATGAAATTAAACTCGTTCCTAGCGAAATCACAACTTTGGAGTGATTCTTGTTAAATCACATAATGTGCTTAAGGGTCTACTATTCGTATTTCGACCGATTTCTTACATTTCTTACTTAAACATTTGAAGTTTTTAAGGTCTTAAAAAAATATATGTTATTTTTGAAGACAATATCTAGATACGTTCCACGCCGAAACGCAAATTATATGAAATTCCCTCGTTAGAAAAAAATCGCAAAGTATGCTCCGAAAATTATTTTAAACAAGTCTATTTCTTTTATTTTACAAGTTATATTTGTGAAAAAATTCACAATGTTTCTTTAAATGAAACTTAAGATATGTTCCACGAGATTTTTGCTCTATTTTAAACGAGTCATGTTTTATTAAGCTTTTTCGCAATTTTCGCTGCTATTGTACGAATTAAAATATTAGCGCGCTCTGTCCAACATTCGTAATTACATATCTCTCCATCTTCTTCTTTTTCAGCTGATGGTACAATCGAGTACCAGGTACCATTAATAATATCTTCTGAACTACGTACATAATATCGGTTAAAATAATTAATTCTCAGCATATTCGGGTTAAACCGAATGTTAAAGCTGTATTCCTGACACGTACCGCCCTTTGTGATGTCTAAGTCATATTTGGTCTATTCCGTTGGGATTTGCTCTTTTACAACAAAAAACATGAAGGAACATTAATCCAAGTCCTTTCATATCTGGCTCTATGGCATCACATAAACCCGGGACGTCTTATAATCATATATTATGTGCCTTTTGTTGTTCTGGTGCCCTGGTAGGCCGTGGAACCCTTCCTATCATATTTTAATGTCTCCCGCAGGATAAGCAGAGATTAAAGAGCACACATGTTTTATTACCTCAGTTTACATCGACAATTCAATCTTTATGTCTTTAGGCAAACGACCAACATGTTGACACAAATATTAAATATTCCAACCAATTTACTATCTTGGGTAACTATAACCTTTACTGGCGTATTTAGGAAACTGCTTACAATATTAATTGTATTTGTTTGTCATGATATAGTAGTAAAAGTAATTAATTGGATTAAGAAACGTGCACGATGAAGAATGTAGTTTCGAGAGAATATATTTATTATACTTAAAATACATCCGCTTCATGTGGTCTAATATAAAAAAGGTATATTTTTACGTTTTGATTTAGACTTTGCTTATTTGTAATACTGATTCGCGGAACGTATGCGCGGCCCATTTCGACCAGTTTCATACATTTCTGAAATTTGGATTTGAGATCAAATTATATGTATATTAATTAATGTATATCAAATATCTAGTACGGATGTGAGCTACTTTATTTATTTTTGCTTTATTTTAATAAAAACAAAAATAATTTTTCAGTTTGGTTGGGTATTTTGATCTCAAATCCAAATCTAAGATTTGTATGAAACTGGCCGAAACGGGCCGCGCATACGTTCCTCTTAATGTGTGTGCTGTGTGCTGAAACTGATTACATACATAATTTTTATTTAAATATTTTCAATCTAGGTAATTTTTTAATTCTTCTAGGAACTTAGCTGTACATTTGGATGCCTTGAAAAAATAATATTTTTTGTTTATTTCAGCTGAAAAAAGCGGGTGCCAAACTCTGTCTGCCATGTAAAAGCGTACCTCGTAAAAATGAATTACAAGGTTAACAATTCTGTGTTATTGATTTGTTCAATCTATTTAGTCTAATGGTTTCTTTCTGTTGTGTATGGTGGGTATGGAAGTCTTTATAGTAATGTAGTTTGTCTCTGAAAATGTAGTTTGTCGTGTAATGTTGTTTGTCATTGGTAAAAATACTCATACTTAAAAAATTAAATAATAAAAAAAAAATTACGTTGTATGAAGTTGTGGTTGATATTATGAGGTGTGGAGACAGTAGAGATCTAAAGAAATTTCCCTGGAAGGTATTAGTCGATCAAATTAACGAAATAGTTCGGGATCAATTCAAGTGTTTATCATTGTAGTATTTTTGTAAAGAAAACTAAAAAATTCTTTTCTGAGTGAAGATTTGTTAAAAAGTTGCTATATTTCGTTCAATTGATAACCCTTGCTTTGAATTTGTTTCGGATGAACCCAAATATATGTAAGTTATTCAAATGTGGATTATGTTATACATTATTATCTACACATGTAGGCACCAATATTTTAATATCTGAGAATATTAAAAAAATATCCAATCTCGTATGTACCCATTTGATTCAATGTACATATATAATGTAATGAAAATCAAACTAACCCCTAATTTACAAAACGCTAAATCTTTCACTCAATATCACTTTTCTTTCAGGTTTCACTCTTAGTATCGATATTTTATATCGGTGGGTCAAAAGTCACAACAGCTTCCAATCCGGATACTACCTCCGACCAGATAACATCGGGGTTCAGGCCGTGCCCATATTGGCCTGGTAATTCGGCCATTTGCAGACATGACATATCATATCAGATAAGGCCATCCTGTCCTGTATCTTAACGGAGAATCATGGCCTTTGGCTGCGGAAAGCAATATTTGGAAGATGTCCAGGCGGAACTGGGAAGGAAGTGGTAGTCGTGATTGGTTGAATTGTGTACCTAGTGTTGTAAGTTGCAAGTATAAAAAATCAATGCTTTAATAAAAACTGTAAGTACAATTATTTAAAACGGTATCTGGAGTTATTTTATCTCCAGTTTGCATGTAAGAGAGCGAAATAAAATATAATATTATGTCGAATACAATCGAGACAATCTCCGTGTTTAGCAAAACACTACAACGGAATGTTATTTAATTTCCGAGAACCTTCACAATGGCGTGTTTCAATTATTCTCGGAGTTGCACAATAACTGTGAATGAACATCTCTCCGTAACAATGTGAAACAACAATAATCATGGTTAATTACATTCACTTACAAGAATCGCTAAGCATATCACTAAACAATGAACTTGTCGAGTTGTCAGAAACTCGGAAAGTTGAATGAAGGAAGTCCAATTAACACGAGGCATTGATAAAATTCTCCGCGCAAATAATCATCGTGGCCCAGCATTGTTGGAGATTCGAAGTGCTATTTGCCTGGCTCCCGCCGCGCTGCCCAACGTTCAGGGGTCGTCAGTCGCCACTCTAACATAACTGCAATTAACATAATATTATGTTCCCACTAGCTACTTCAAACGTTCAATCAAGAGGCATCCCAAGGAATAGTGATGGTCAGCAGATATTATTAGATATCCGTGCCGGAAGTGTTACGTAAACAATGAGAAAATGCAGTACGCACACAGTCCAACACAAAGGTTGATATGAATAATGTTACAACTTTTTATGGAGGTATTTTAAGAGGCGAGATTTAAGGGTGTAGTTTGCAAGTTTTTTGCTTGATCATACCTACATCCTCAACAAATGTATTATTTACTTCGTTCAAGTAGAATAAAGACTCGGTGTTGCCCTGGTGATACCACCAATAAGAATCTATCATTGCATTCAGGGCCGGTCCTGTGCCGGCGCAATGGGAGAAGTCCGCTCCGGGCAAAGGTGCCAAGGCCGTGGAGCCAATAGGCCAAGACACTGTTAATACCTAACACAGCGCCCTTGAGGTTTTTACTGGCGCCAGGCGCCGTTTGGCTCAGGGCTGGCCCGGATTTTATTTACTGTTTTAAGAAACAATGAATTTGTAATAAGGTACTTCGTGAACTTCGCCTATCAGTTCTTATTTCCTTCCTCCACTTTCAATAATATCATAAACTTTCCAACTGATGATGCCATAGCTTCAACGGCACCACACGAGATGATCTACTTTGCAGAACGACAAAATCCTGAGTTCAAGAGCGCAGATATTACGGTTTCAAATAAACATGTATTATATACAGGTAGGTAAGAAGATACTTACTCACTATTCATATGTGTTTTTGTACGTTTTCATAGAAAAGTTAACTTTTTTTTGCATTTGCATGTCCTGGAGTGAAAAATTCTTTCAATATAGCTTTCTTGAATGATGAATGATAACCATTCTAAATTGCTAATAGTTGTGCTATAATAAGAAATCATCTTCGAACAACCGGGTGGTGTATTTATCTATATAGTCTATACCAGTCAGTCAAGCTGGCGATTATAATAGAATAGGTTTATTTAAGCTTTAACATTATTACAAAGCCTGTACCAATTAAGTACATAAATGTTTTTTTTTTTTTTTTTATCTAGAACTGAAAAGGTACAGGTTTTGTAAATATTTTGCACAAATAAAAGCTACTTTATTATGGTTATCACTGTGACTGAAATGGTATTAGATTTGTAAATGCAATCAAATGCATACTTCCAAATTTCCCATTTTATTAACTCCCTTTCTCCGTGTAATTCGTTAACCAATTATTGAAGGGTTAATATTTCCTCTAACACAGCAGCGGTACCCTTTATGATCACAATAATAAACTGAAAAATACGCAAGGAATTTATATATCATTTCTGGTCATTCTGTAAAAGTATCTTGCTGGCTTTATAAGTTGGGTCAGTTCGCTGTCGTTGAATTTCTATTACTAAGCATTTTGGCTCGTGGCCTCTCTGTTAGCCTCCCATGGATATTTCGGTTAAGACCGCCTGCACTTTGCATTTTTCATTATGCCTGCATAGCATCCGAGTGAATGGGTCTCTGTTGTGCTATTGAAACAATGCTTCTAAATATTGGGTCAGTACGAAACTGGCCGACTCCATAAATACTGCAAACGTTGCGAAATTATTACCAACAAATTTTATTTTTCATTAATTTTCTTTGGCGTGTGGATATGTGAAAATGTGTTATAAAGTCTAGAGTCTAGACAGAGAGTCTGAACCTTAAAATAAACATCGAAGCCAAACATATTATTGGTTGGGTATGTTTTTAGGTTTTCACGGCCAAAAAGTATTTTTGTTATTGTTTTTGGGGTGTTATGCCTTGTTTCGCTACCTCCTTCTTTAGCCAACGTTTCGGACAGCGTTACAGTGTCCATCA
Organism: Glyphotaelius pellucidus; assembly: GCA_936435175.1. Lineage (NCBI taxonomy): Eukaryota > Metazoa > Arthropoda > Insecta > Trichoptera > Limnephilidae > Glyphotaelius > Glyphotaelius pellucidus. The sequence continues at coordinate 17,433,280 of OW386538.1, read as the reverse complement.
TCACAACTCATCTGCCCTGATGATGGACACTGTAACGCTGTCCGAAACGTTGGCTAAAGAAGGAGGTAGCGAAACACGGCATAACACCCCAAAAACAATAACAAAAATATTATTGGTTGATAACTTATTTCAAAAAAATCAATATCTTGCAATCGAACGATCGGAAGAAGCAACACTTATTACCTTTTGTTGGTCTTCAAAAAATTGAATTTTGAGCAAATTTGAATTCCAGCAAGTTCGTTCCAGCGCTCAACAACAATTTGTGAAGATCGTTTTTCAAACACGAATTTGAGGCATTTAAAAATATTTTAGGTGGGGGCTCTCGTAGACTGTATCATTAATAATTTAATCAGTGAATATTAAAAACATGCCTTATAATTAAAGATGCGGCACGGCGTATCAATTATTAAATTGACAATTTATAAAAAGCTTGCTTACTTTTAGCAAAACTACTATGTCACGGAATAAATTACAATGTGGTCATAGAATTAACGATTTTGCTGGTTTCGCGTACACTTTTTGAAGCTTGTACAATAACTTCTTCAAACAGAGCAAACTTATTTTTTGGCACCATTTATTTTGTGTACAATAAATTTATATCAATGCGATGGGAATGCAATGGGAATGCTCTGACTGAAAAAAAAAAACTTAACTTTAAAAAGCTGGCTTACCTCTGGTTGCACTGAATATTGTTCCGTATTGAAATCTCTGCAGGTTGGCTGCAGGTTATGGGTAATTATGCGGTTAATGTTCAGATTAATACAGGCAGTGTGAGGCTGTAACATCATTTTGAGCAGTCGATAATAGCTCCCGGGAACAGTGGCGGTTCTATGTTATATTCCTCGGACATATAAAATTCATTAAGTAGTTCTTGCCTTGGTGAGACTCGATATGAAGTCAAATGCCCATATTTAAAAATAAATTAAAGACGAGAATAGTCACATAACTTTCCTTCTTCAAGCATGTTGCGATAATTACAAAGAATTCAGTGGTGAATTTACACTTTTCGGATCCGGTGAGCGCGAGGTAGTGTTGTTATTTTATTTTTTTTTTTATAGTAAATATCGCACAAGAGTCCCAACTGCTCCCGTCTGGAGCCAGTGAGACTATGGCATCCCCAATCGGGGTATGTTGTGAGGCTGAAGGTAGTGGGGAGGGGAAGGAGATAGGGAAGAGGAAGGTGGGGAAGTACCTGGCTATTCAGATCTGGTCACTAAACATGGCTAAAGCCATTAAATATTTACTTCCAAGTCAGTGCATATTTTTTTAGAAATGGATTATTACAGTCGTAGTACTTAATACATGCATTAAAAATAAACAATAATATCAAAAAACTCGTTATGTAGTGACCTTGTTAACATATGTTTGGCTGAAATATTCGATCAGTACAACCTTGTATTTCAGTAAAGAAATATTAAAAATATCAGCAACATTGGCATAAAAATTTCCAATGGCGTGTAATCTATTTATAACTAAATTGTAGCCTGATACCGACGTGTAGTTGTCACAATAATACAAACTAGGGAACCTTGATCTAATTGTAGGTACATGAAAGTGAATCAACTTTAATATATCAGGGCTATCCAACTGATAATTCACGATTTTGTACAAAAATATCAGATCAAAATTTTTTCTTGTCACTTAATTTCAACAATTTTAATGAGTGCAATATAAAATCATAATTTATTGATTCTAAGGGAATTCCTAGTCTAAAATTAATACACCTCAAAAATTTGCGTTGAACTCTTTCAATAATATTGATGTGATTATTGAAGACAGGTGACCAAATTGTTGAATTATATTCTAGAATGCTTCTAACGAGAGATGTGAACAGAATTTTTAACGTGTAAATATTTTTAAAATCCTTGGAAATCCTTAATATAATAACATTTTCATAACCCTATTAGCTATAGAAGTTACATGAGATACAAAGCAGAAAATAAATGGATAATCTCAAGCGACTGGCTTTACTTCCCGACTTTGCTCGAGAAATGGATTGAAGAATGGATTATATTAATTAATTATTATATTATACTTCCATAACTGAATGAGTGAAACTATGACAAACAATCAGGGGGATGTTGACAGTTATCATGCTGGAGGAAGCTGTATTATCAGCCCTGGAAGCGAATTGATTACAATTGTTGGTGTTTTGAGGCTGTGGCAACGAACGACTCGCGAAATCATTCCTTTTGGCACTTCGCACGTCAATAGCCATCGCACAATATTTTCACCTAGTCACCGACAGCCGGTACGAAATAAAAAGAACCATTCTGTTCCGAATTGCCGACGACGCAACAGTTCGAAAAATTGCTACGTATTCGCTCCCTCTCCTGTACAAATATTTTTTAAATAAAAAATTATGGTACAGATGTAATTGTTATAATTAACTTGTAACTACAGTGTTAATGCTTATTTGATTTATACGATATCACAGACCTCTTGTTCCCCATAAGATCATGGTAACACTGCAATATCAACGTATCATCGGAACGAATAATAATTTCGTGAAAAAACCATGTTTCTTCATAAACTTGGCGGAATTGTGTATTAACTTATCAACACAATTCTGGAAACTGGTTTAACATATTTTTGTTATTTATTTTTGGGGTGTTATGCCGTGTTTCGCTACCTCCTTCTTTAGCCAACGTTTCGGACAGCGTTACAGTATCCATCATCCGGGCAGATGAGCTGATGATGGACACTGTAACGCTGTCCGAAACGTTGGCTAAAGAAGGAGGTAGCGAAACACGCCATAACACCCCAAAAATAAATAACAAAAATACTTTTCGCCGTGAAAACCTAAAAACATACCTGGTTTAACATAGTTTATTTATTTTGCATGATACGTTTTATTAAACGTTTTTTTTCCGGTCTTAAATATAAATGGACAGTTTTTATTTCTTAAATCTTAATATAAATTACTAATTATCTATGCAATTGATTAAAAATATTCTTCATTAATGTCTCTCTTACTACCATCTACATTTAAATCACTCGTAAAAATTCTATAATAATGAAATGTACGACACTAAATTACTGATTCAATATGTCTTTGATTTTCACATTTGCATTTTATAAATTTATTATCGAGAAACATAATACCTACCTTAAGTTTATTTAAATATCATTTCTTCGATCTCAGATCGTTTGATAAAAAAAGTTTCATCAGATTATTAGAAAATGATACAATTAAATGCCTACATAAATAAAAATATAAGCGACGAATATTAAAAAACAAAACACGTTATTTGAAATTTATGAATTCTCAACCAATGAATTCGGGAAATGGTTGTGTTATTTTTAAGCTAACAATTCTTACTTCTAAATTATCGTCGATACAACAAAAGATAATGGCACGGCATACAAAATAAAAGACATTAAGTTTTATCTGATGGGATCCATTTGACATTAATGCCACCATTTTCTTAATACTTATTTTAAAGCTAACGTAGGTAAAAAACATAGAATGTTTTATATATCCTTTCATGAAATTATTTCGATGAAGGTATTTGATGGTGCCATCAATATTCAAATCATTGTTTGCAAAATATGTGTAGCGCAAAGATACACAAATTTAAAGTCATTAGCGTGGGCATTCGTTTTCCTTAAATTCTTTCACGCTTGCTTATAAAGTTCATAGATAATTTTTACCTATTACATTCATAGGCACAAATAGTTTTTTTTACTTCGCTACAGTTTCAACACTCTTTTTAGAAATCTTTTTGAACAATTAATAATAATGGTACAAATCTTTTTTATTTATTTATTTATTTCTATTCTTGTACATACACTTTACAAATAATTACATAGTTTACATAGATAATAGGTTAGTAATAAGAAAAAAACATGTTTAAGATCCGTAACTGTATGTAAATAGGTTAGTCGTAGTGTTTTGTGAACACCTCACTAGGCGAACCTGTGCTAAGGTGTTCCCATGTTTGGGATTAAAAATCAAACGGCGTATTGCCTTCTTTTAGTCAAGTAATGATGCCGCCATTTTTTCTAACACTCCTTGCTTCATTCACTCTCATACATCGTCCAATGCATGCTACTATTTGTCTTTAAACCAACTCAGACCCACCCTACGAACTTGATTCTTTCGGTCGTGCCTTCTTGTCTTATTTTAATAATGGGTATGACATGGCGAGGTGACAATAGTTGTAATGACCAAGAAAAATCTCGTCCTACTTGGTATAGATACACGGCAACCAGTTTAGATGAATTAAGTCCTGTGTATCAATCTTAATCAAGGATGTCCTCTCAAAGTCTATCGAGCTAATATCTGTTGTCTCCCAAGGATTCCTTCATGCAAGCTCTCGGTGAACTGGTTTTAGGGGATAAGTGTTTGATTTGTTGCTGCTAAGTCATTTACGAGGCATATTCACGATGGGACTGCCCTGTGATAGTGAGATGAACTGCCCTAGCTATCTTTTTCTTATTTTTGAAGTGTGCGTATAAATTTTATAACTTTTTTTCAAATTTTCAAGTTTTTCATTAGATACGGCGATAACAAGAATAAACTGTTTTGTTCTATCTAGGTACTGCATTCTTTTTTTAAAAATATGAATACCGCACAATTGTCCCAACTGCTCCCGTCTGGAGTCAGTGAGACTATGGCATACCCAATTGGGGTATGTTGTGAGGCTGAAGCTAGTGGGGAAGGGAAGGAGATAGGGCAGAGGAAGGTGGGGAAGTACCTGGCTATTCAGATCTGGTCACCAAAAGCGGGTAAAGCCATTTCAAGCAACGTTTCAATCTTGAATGGCGGTCTTACACCAGGGCGATACTGAGAGTATCTTCCACTCTGGAATGTCTGTATCTACGGAAATCTGTATCGGCTACCTTTCTATAGCCCGTCAAATGTTAAGGTGTCCACTTTACCCGGCCTTTCCCATACAGAGAGAAGAGAAAACAAATAGTAAAGGAGTTAATTTGTATTATTGTTATTAATTTTACTTTTATTTAATATAATAAAATAAATTATTTAAAAAAATAACATTCATTAATAAATATGTGTAAGTAAGTTGTTTCATCCATATAACCAATGTATCTACTAATCATATTTGTAAAATGCATTAACTTTGTGGCTCGCCATAATTTACAATAAAAACACATAAATTTTTTGTGGACCACTTTTATTTTACAACACTCACTGGTTTCGGAAGCGCTCTTCCTTCGTCAGGAGAATATTGTAACTAATCTACGACATGGAATATTGTCAGACATACAAATTTTAGGTGAGTGAATGAGAGGTTAGCAAGGGGGTAGGGGTAATTGCGGTATTTCCGGGAAGAACAGAATGGTTCACTGGAAATATATTTAAAATGGGACTAAAAGATAAATTAATTTGATTATTCAAAATATTAGAAATATTATTTAGGGATTTTCTAATTTCGATTGCTTCTAAATTATCTAATTAAATCTAATTATCACAAAATATATAAATAAATATTTTTATATATATAAATACCTATATATATAAACTTAATAAAAAAATTATAATAATAATATCTTGAGCGATGAGCTCTGTCGTATCTGACAGTTTTATCACATAAAATATTTATATAAATATATTTACACATATACATATATATATATACGATAGAAAACTGTAAGAGCTCACCGCTTGAGATGTTGTGCTGCTTTTTTCCCAAATATTTCCAGCCATAAGATAATTAGATTACATAGCAGAATACAATTTTATATTTCCAGCTATAAGATAATTAGATTACATAACAGACTACAATTTTACGAAGAATTTTATTACATAAATACATTGCTCATCATCTTCCGGCAACCATCCTGCCTTCTTCGCGTAATAAAATCCCAAACGATTGATAGCAAATTTATAACCATAGCGTCAAATCAAAATTCAGGGGAGTTATAGAAGCGAACATATTTTGTTTACCCCGTGATTCAAGGGTGGGTGCTGGCAGGGTAGGGGTTGGGGTAGGAACCAGGTACTTGCCTCGATGTTTCCTCCTGATAAACCTTCTCAGCGTATGGTAATTTGTCTTCAATGAATTTTACAACCAGATTTTCGACTGGAAGCACAAAGCATTTTCAAGTTTATGGCCGTTCTTTACCGCTCAGTTTATGTATAGCCTTTGTGGGAAGTGTGTGTTTTCTTTGGATATAGATAAATTTAATCTTTTATGAGTAATAAGAAACAATAAAAAAGTTGTCAATTTAAGTTTAGGTACGAAATCATATACCTATGATTTCCAGAAAAATAAACATATTTGTAAAATGAGTGTACCACTTTACTGTGAAACCTACGTGGTGTCATTTTCTTTTCTGAAATCTGCCATATCACTATAAACATTATTTAATTTGAAAATGTTAGAAAAATGCAGTTTTTCAAACCTGCCCCTTGTCCATTTACCACTAAAAAGATAACATTCATGTTGATTTCAGAGACGCTTAACATGTGAAAGAATGAGTAAGGGGTGAGAATTTCGTGGGTTTTCTTTTCTCTTGAAAAGCCCATATTCGAATAATGAAAATTAACTTTATTCAATTATTAAATTGGATATTATAGAGAAGTGAATGTTGTGTTAGAAATGTATATCTTGCTTTGATGGGAAGCTTATTTTTATATGAATACCGCACAAGAGTCCCAACTGCTCCCGTCTGGAGCCAGTGAGGCTACGGCATTCCCAATTTGGGTACGTTGTGAGGCTGAAGGTAGTGGGAGGGGAAGGAGATGTGGAAGAGGAAGGTGGGGAAGTACCTGGCTATTCAGATCTGGTCACCAAACACGGCTAAAGCCATTTCAAGCAACGTTTCAATTCTGAATGGTGGTCTTACACCAGGGTGATACTTCCACTATGGAGCGTGCCGCTAATATACTATTCATTATTTTAAATATATTATTTATTTTTGTTTTTATATAATTATTTTTATATAATATCTATATTTTATTTTTTTTAAAAACTACTGTAGTGGTGGACCGTATTCGAAGATGGGGTGCGATGGATCAAAAATCTGTCCATCGCACAATCTTCGTGTTGGATATAATAAACCATGTATGATCGTGTGAGAAATGTGGAGATCCGCAAATAATGTAAGGCTGATGTAAGCATAATGAGTAAGATTAAGAAAGGGACCCTCAGATGGTTTGGGCATGTAGAGCGAATGAACGAAGAAAGTAGTGTAAGAAGAATATATGACGCAAATGTGAATGGTAGAAGAAGTCGGGGACGCCCAAGGAAGACATGGCACGATCAAGTGAATCAGATACTTGATTCGGGCCATGTCAAAAGCCAGAATAATAGAAGAGTATGTATGAGACGATGTATGAATGTGAGTGAAGCAAAGAGTGTGTGCCAGGACCGAGTTGTTTGGCGGTCCGTCCTCTCTGCCTACCCCTGCGGGGAAACGGCGTGATGGTTAGTTAGTTAGTTAGTTAGTAAACACCATGTTTACGCATATAATGTATAGCCGTTACTAAACGCTCGCTTTATAAAGAGTGATTCAAACGTCACTTTCCCTTCGCACCGAATAGCTCGCGTCTCTTGTTGACTGGTGGTGGTGGCCCTCAACAACGCCCACCGTAATATTTCGGCAGTGGCATACAGATTATGTACATTTACGCTCTACGCTGACGTGCTCCCATGGGCTTATGTACATTAAAACGGAATCTACCCAAGGTACTGAAATCTAATACTTGTGTTATATATTCCTGTAAATATCTACGTGTACAAGTCAGGGCTGTCAACATAGGTATTACGTAGACATAATGTATGCAAATTTGCAGTGTTTTGAACCAAAGTTGAAAAGATGCTTGCACTACATAGGGCTTAATGATTTAGTTACGGTCGATTCAAGAATAGATATTCTCTATCTAGGGTCATTCCTTTCTTTCCTATAAGGTTCCCAAAGGCCCTATAGGGTTCCCTAAGCAGCGTGATCTACCTGTAGCACTCTGCAGCTCCTATTATTGGCCCTAGGAGTTTACTAACATCGTGAAACAACTAAAATCTGTTATTCAATCAAATGGAAATTATAACTATTATGCAGAAGGCGTATTAGAACAACTCTCGAAAAGTGGCATCAGCTCTGCAGCATCAGTTATTTAACACTACTTTTAGTGTCCAGACATTTTAGATGAAAAGATTAGACATATAATTTCAAAAGTTATAAAATAAGTTAATAACTTAATAATAAGTATAATAACGCTTATCGCCAACTTTTCCGCCTACCGTGATATTGCAATGCTACGGAAATGTTCCTAGAGGGACCAGTACACACTTTCCGAGCACTTCTCCGCCACCGCATGGGAAGATTATGGCGTAGACTGGGCCAATCGAAGAATGCGATCATCACCGCTTTGACTGCCTGGATGGAGTCCCCCCTGATGGCCCTGTGGAGACGGAAAATTATGAAATACCCTCCGTAAACAGATGCATAAATTCATTTTAGTGTTTATTATTTTTTTTTTACTATCATTTCTCATGTTTTTTTCATGCTTTTTTGTTTTTTTAAATTTATTTTATAAATGTGTTGTTATTTACTTTTAACCTTAACCTATTATTTGTCTAATTTCTTTTCTTATTTCATAATATGGAATGTATTGTATTACACTACCCCTGCATACATTCTGGAATAAACTATTATAAAAAAAATATACATTATAGATAAAATTGCAACATGCACAAAATAGGATACTTGTATCACATATTTATTTATGGGAAACGGGAACAAAAAAGGATTCTTACAGATTAAAGTGTTACATGAGTGCTTACATATTATTATCAGTAAAGGTTTTGGCTAAGAAAGTGGTTACGTCGTGCATGTAGATATAAATAATAATGTGATGGATATTGCGTGCTGCCTGAAAAATGCCTTGTGTTTTGTGTTCCCTCGTATACAAATGGAGGACCTTTTGAATACGTAATTGATTATTATTCTAATGTATTTCTCAAGTCAGCATTTCAAATCGCTTTCACAATTTATTATCCCTAATAACTGTTAATTAAATGGGCAAATAGGTGTTTCGCAGTAGGAACATTTTTAGTAATTTTGCTTGTGAATTTTCAACAGAAAAGAAAGTATTTTCTATGCGAATTGATTACAAAACTTTATGAATGTTTTTCAGAAGATAATTTATTACACCTCAATTAATTTTTGTTACACAGCTTTACTTACAAGGTTAAAAATTTGATAGTTTTCAGCTGTAGGTAAAAAAATACATCTGTACCTGTACCGCCTGCCAACTGTGGTTAAACTAAAATTTTATTGTATTAATTTTTTTTATTGTTGGAAAGTTCAGTTGGAAAGCCATATAATTACTGCACGACTTTGGTGTGGATGTTGTCGGTTATAAGTGCTATTTTTTTGCAACAAGTGCGTAATCCACTGAAGTTGGACAATGTTTCGGTACATTTAGAATATGCGCGATGGTTTTGAACAGTTTCAATGAGGATCAGACTATTCAAACGTTAAAAAAACGCGAAATTAAATTTCAATTCAATTCAATTCAATTTATTATTTCAAAAATATTACAAAATGTTACATTTTAATCCGTTTTTAAAATATATTTTTAAGAGTATTACAATTAACACTTAGGCATACCAACTAAACAAAAATTAATAAAGCTTGCCTTTTAAAGGCAGCTTCACTAACGCTAAGTATGTCGATATCCGAATTAATTCTGTTTAGCAGTAAAATTGCTCTCCAGACCGGCATGACCGTTGGCAAGTTAGTCCTGCAGGTCGGAAGATAGAACAGTCTATGCTGTCGGTGGCGAAGATACCCATCAAGAGGACAATCATCAAGAGGACAAAAATTGAAAACTGATAAAAAAAATCCCATCAACAAAAAATGAAGGAAACATTACTTACAGGGTCCTTTATTTAAATATGAAAAGATTAATTACATAAGATTTTTAAAGCACAGTGAGAGAAAAATCTGTGAAAATTCATGATGGCAGAGCTCACCGTCAGAGAGTTTTGCAGCTTCATGCTGTCAGATTTTGGTGTATTAACTCTAAGAACATATCATTTGATACCCGCATTATTTAGGTTGTCAGCAGTTTTCGGCATAACCGTAAAGAATTCAAGAAGATTACTTAGATTACGTTAAGTGAAAATAATATTGTATGACTTGCGGACATATAAATTATGTCATAATATCAGCTATTAATTTTATAATAACACTGCTTCCACCATTTATGTAGGCTTAATATGAACTTTGATTGTGACTATTTTATGTACATATTTTTTTTTAATTCTTCAGTAGATGAAGATTAGAAAGCATGTGTGAAGATTGTTATTGTGAAATAATTCCTGCTAATGAAGTGGTGTTTGTACAGGTGGTAAACCTGCTTTTTGTTAGTATCCTGGAAGGGGCAGAGACAGAGGTGGAGGCGGGAGGGTAACCTGGAATGGAATAGAAATGCATTGTGGCCGGTGGCGATGGTGGCAGCTAATCCGACCTTTGTGGAGGAATTATGGTCGTCATACCGGTGACGCGGGGAGGTCTTGGACCCTGGACACTGGTCCTGAACAGGTTTTCTCAACTCTTAAAGGACTCCATTAATTACATTAATAAAATTAATAAGCATTTTTAAATTATTCAAACTTTATTCCAGAGAAAGATTTAAATAATCAAAGTGGAAGATGAAGACGAAGCAAATTGTCGCAAACTCACAAGATTTTCGTATGCTGGGTGAAGTTGTCGCTGACAGCCAACCTCCGTCAAGAAGGTACCTGAACTAGACGTAAAACAAAAATATAAAAATTGTTATTCATAGCATTCATCAATACTGCGTGGCGGACCGGATCGGGAAAGACTGGTCGAGGGGGATCTTTCGAACTCTCCTGCAGGATTACGTCGCAATGAAAGTGATGGATTCATACGTCCGTTCCACCTGGACACACTGACCTCCAGATTCCTACATACCGCTTATGCCTTTTTCCTCTCCAGAATTTCCACTGCTTTTTTTTACATGAGCTCGACACAGGAGGCCATGAGAAAAATAATTTCCCTCAGGGCCTATGTCATCTTTGGGGATGCTATGTGGGGGTTTTTTTTAAGGAAAAGGACGAGAAGAGAGTTCTGGGAAAGAAAAGGGTTTAAGGGGTGGGTAGGAATCTGGGGTTCAGTGTCCTGGTTATCCGACCTAGACAAACCTCACCCCATGAACCCAGGCACCCCTGCTAAATCACCAAACGTAGCGAACCACTTGGGGTGACCTATGGCAGAAGTGTTGGTTATCCAATAAAGGTTCTCGGGGCGGCGGTACCTAATCCCGCTTCCTTTTATTAAAAAAAAAATTTCCGCACAGCAACCCCAAAAATGACATAGGCCTTGAGGGAAATTATTTTCATAATGGCCTATTGCATAAAATGTAAAAAATGCCTACCGATAATACGTAGGATTTCAATTCAAGTACAAATCTAGAACTTTCGTATGTTTTCATTTTTGTTTCATCCTTGGCGGTTGTGAAAGCGACTTTGCCAAAGCTAATAAGCCTAGCACATATTTAAATTGTACCATTATTATCTACTTAGTATTTAGTACCAAGACCGAATAATGAATGTTTTTTCACACTGGACTGAATTAAAAATTTACTATAATATTTTTCTGAATGAATAACATTTATACCTCGAGACCGTAATAAATAAAATTCACACCTCTAAAGAAACTAGAATAAGTGCTACCAGTAAATTAAAATAAAATTCTATTTGCGTGCCTTGAGTTGGGAAGATTCGAATTAAAGACACCTCGTACACGTACACATGCATATAGAATAGTTAGCCAGTCTCCAAGGTAACATCAAATTCCTTTGTTTCCCGATATTATGGAAATTAACCTTATCCCTTCTCCAGTTGTCCAGACACGAGATAAGACGTAGTGAATGCTGTGCGGAATTTGTATCGCAATATTAACAGTCACGGTGGTGTGCTGAAAAGGGGCACATTGAAATGCCCACAGAGTACCTATTAAAAACATTATTATATACATATATGATGGGTTGATTCGGATGTTCGTATTTATTGTCGTTTCTGTGGCTTTTGTGTGAAGACAATACACTTTTAACACTTCTCTAATTGTTCAGGAGAGACAAAGTTAATTGATGAGAGATTTCACGAGGAGAAATATCTACCCAAAACATTTTTTTATTCTTATTCTTTGTGTAGTTGTCTACGAAATGACTAAATCAGATTATTGAAAATCAATATTATATATATATAATATAAAATGATAAATACTTACAATGTGAAAAGTCTACGATTTTCGTACATACGTATATACATAAAAGTGAAATAACTATGGAGGTATAAATATAATATAAAGATCCATTATTATCTTATGTCAATGTATCTGGGAAGGTCAAAAGTTATTTTAATTTATTTATCATTTTTTTTGTCAAGGTACCTATTACTTGCGCATTGTAAAGACGTATCGACGGAGAATTATTTAATTTTGATTAAGAGTTTTTATAATTATTTTTTTGGTGGAATAAGTACTTTGAAAGATAAAGCAAACTTATTTTAAATTTTTTTATTAAAATCAATTTTGCAGGAATAAAATGCATTCACATTTCGCCTTGGGAAAAGTTTTTTTTCAAATACGCAGATATTTCTCTTGTGTCGAAATTCGCAATATTAGACGTCTTTTTAAATATTTTTTTTATTATTCATCGTCATAGAAAAGATTATCATGAAATATCGACCCCAAGAATTCATTTAAAACTAAGTCACGAAAAAAAATAGTAGGAATTTTCCTTTGTGAAAACGCTCCTCATTTTCTCAGCCTCTTTACTTCTGAATATGTATGAATCCATCCCTCCCACTACGGTGCAAGGCGGTGTTTCGAGAAAATCCGGCTGGAGAAGTCAAAAGAGACAAACCTCACCCCCGAGATCCCGGGCACCCCTGCTAAGTCATCAAACATAGCGAACCACTTTGGGTGACCTGTTGGTTATCCAAAAAATGGTTCCGCGGGCGCCAGTACCCATAGCTACCTCCAAAATTGAAAACATATTTGTTTAAAGTAAGTCTTCGTAATTTAATTAATTTTGTACCTAATACTAGAAAAAATTGAAAAATGACCAATTGAATAAAACTATCCTGGGCACGTAGCACGATGAACGCATGACCGTTAAAATCCCAAGATCATCGAATAGAATCCAAGATAGTGGGATACAAAGACATTTGGGGAGACCTGTTCAAAGACAGACGCCAGAAAATTCATAAAATAATAGAGAAAACGTCATGCAGGTACTTTTAACTCGCCAAATCTCTAAGAACAACGTCAACTAATCACAGCAAACGGCAAAATGACATCTAGATTTTTAATCCATATAAGCTTGGCAATCGCTGGTGAAACTCTTTAAATCTTTTGGGTAAGTTTCGCTGGTGAAAATCTTTTGGGAAAGTTTCGCTGGTGAAAATCTTTTGGGTAGGTTATGCTAGTGAAAATCTTTTGGGTAGGTGTCGCTGATGAAAGTCTTTTCAGTAGATACGCTCTGTATAATTACGATTCGTCATCATTAATCACCCCCAAAAAGCTGCATAAAAGGATTTATTTTCTTGCTTTAATCAACAAATCTACTAACCTTTTATTTAATTTGTATTCTCTACAGAATTTTGTAAATTAAACGAGCTTTTTATTGGAGTAAGAAATAAACAAAATTTGAAAATTATTGATGTATGTGTAAAAGTATTTTCGTTATTTATTTTTGGGTTGTTATGCCGTGTTGTGCTATCTCCTTCTTCTAGCCTCAAACCCAAAAATAAATAACGAAAAAAAATACAAATAAACTGTTTCACCCGCCGATTCGCTTTAAAACATCCCTTAATAAGTTTCAACCTCTCCCAGACTCACCAAAGCAGAAAATGGATTTTATTTCATTCTGAGCATCGTTAAAAGTTTTAATGACGGAATCAAACACAATAGATCCACTAAAGTAATTTATATGAAAGTTGTGGGTATTAATTCAATTTAATATCATCGCCTTACTTTACAAAGTAAGATTAAGTAAAGTGAATATAACAAAATGAGGTGTATTAAAAGGAGGCAGAGCTTTTAATTATTTTCTTCCATCGATCTTGATCTTGAAACTGAAGCAATTAAAAGGTCGATTTCAAATTTGATGTGAATGGTAGCAAGTGGTTAGTGATTAGCTAACTTACACTAATCGCTCACTAATCTAAACCTTCTGTGGCCGGGAGATTCTTCTACATACGGTCCCAATAGCAACTTTGTATATAAACTATGCTTGGGGTTGGAAAGAATACGTGTTTCCTTAGTCTCTACGAGATTGAACAATCAAATTTTTTTTGACGGCGGAGGCGCGGTAACGACACGGCAGCAGCACGACACAGTATAATGGCATAGCATAACCGAAAGTAATGGATGGGTTTGTAAGAAGACGCCTATAATTTAACTTTGCCTTTGCTTCCACGGCATCCGTTACTACAAATAGTAAATTAGTGTCTAAGTGTACACACCTACACATTTTTAATTCCTCCTATACCATCGTGCCTAGCCGTTGCCGTGTCATTGCCGATACCGCGCGGTTGCCGTACCGTCAAAATTATAAAGCACCCATTAGTTAAGTTAATATTGTGTGGTTTTATGTAGTTTTTCATCTCTGAAAAGATATTTAAAAAAAGTAGAAATAGCCAGGAAATGTTATCCTTGAGAAAATTTGATATCAACATAATATAATATGTACGTACTTGAACACCGCAGACCAATCTCCTGTTCTCGTCCACGTTCCAACATATCTACGTGCGAAGTGGGAAAGGCAACTTTTTATATTACCTTGTCTTTAGTGGGTATTAAAAAAAAAAAATTTTATCGTTTTTACCAAAACAACTGACTGTCAAAACCTACTGAGTTATCTATTATTTAAGTTTTAATTATTAATTTTCGGAAAATCGACAGTTTATGTCTTATCAGTTAGAATAGTTTTATTACCTTTAACAAAAATTAAACCACCAATGGATTAGCCTTAGATCTTAGCCGATCACGCCAACCATTACTTCAGTAACATCGGCATGAACTTAGCCAAAAAAATTCTTAAAACCACAAATAAAACCGAAAATCTTCTAACTTCACAGGTAAAACAGCAGAACTCTCTTCATCCCACCCTTATCCTAGCCCCCACATCCACTAAAGAAATTGTTGACACAATACTCTCCATAAAAACAAATAGTGCTGCAGGTATTGATAAAATCTCACCTTACATACTAAAACACATAGCTCACTTTATTTCCACACCGTTAAAACATATTGTAAATCTAAGTTTCAAAAGCGGTTCCTTCCCTAATCAACTAAAACATGCAACGGTGATTCCAATCTATAAGAGTGGCGACAAAACAAATATCGAAAACTACAGACCCATTTCTTTGCTAAGTGTCCTATCAAAAATCATTGAAAAAGTTGTTAAAAGTAGACTTATCTCACATTTGGAAACCCAGAAGATTCTCTCGCCCAATCAGTTTGGCTTCCAAAAAAAAATGAGTACAGAATCTGCAATCTTAGACTTGACTGAGAACATCACCAACAGCCTGAATGAAGGCGATTCCTGCCTAGCCATATTCCTAGACTTAGCCAAAGCATTCGACACGGTTTCCCACCCCATTCTTCTGGAAAGACTATCTCAAATAGGCATCCGGGATTCAACTCTTAACTGGTTCTCCTCATACCTAACTGGAAGATCACAAACCGTGAAAATTAACAACATAGCTTTAAGCAACCCTTTACCAATCCAATTCGGAGTTCCACAAGGAAGTGTTCTAGGCCCTATTTTGTTCCTCATACATCAATAAACTCTGTAACCTACCCATAACCGGAAAAATAATATCCTTTGCAGATGACACTGTGCTTATAGCTCGACATAAAAATTGGAAAGGAGCATTCGACATAGCTCAATATGACATAGGTCTGGTAAAGAATTGGTTAGATGATAATCTCCTCACCCTCAATGCTGGTAAAACTAAATTCTTAACCTTCAGTCTATCTGCTGCAACCCAACCTTCTATCAATCAGAAAATAACAATTCACTCCTGTCCAAGTCCCTACTCTTCCTGTACTTGCCCAAATTTGGAAAAAGTATCTCATATAAAATACTTGGGGGTCCTAATTGATCACCATCTTCGTTGGGATCAGCACTTAGCCAGTCTAACTCCCCGAATTCGCAAGCTCTCTTATGTTTTTCGAACTCTAAGAAATATACTTACTCCTATAACACTAAAAACGGTTTACTGTGCTCTCTGCCAATCCCAGTTAGCATATGGCATCATAATTTGGGGCGGCTGTGCTCTTAATTTTATTGATCCTCTGCAAAAAGCCCAAAAAACGATTTTACGTGCTATCAACAAGCGACCAACAAGATATTCCTCCAATAGACTCTTCACAGAATATTATGTCTTAAACATACGGCAACTTCATCTAAAATTTACACTAACACATTTCATGTTCAAATACAAGAAAAAAACTCTTTTACATCACAGTTACACCACCAGAACAATAACCAAACGACACTACAATGTTCCTACACTACGCACCACATCAGCTCAAAGACATTTCATGTACCTAGCTCCTAAAATGTTTAACCTTCTCCCCGAGAACCTAAAATCCGAAACCCAACCCCATATCTTTAAAAAAAAATTATCAAAATGGATCCTTACACTCAGTAACGATGATGAGTAAAAATTTGCTATTTTAATTGAATTGTAATATAATTGATAAAACTTGTAACATAAATTAATTTAATGTGTTAATTAAATTACTAACTTAATTTGTTACTAAATATGTTACTTAAACTACTTAAATGAATTGCATAAGTTAATAGCTGTACACTGTACCTACACAATCTGTAATCTTCATCCGCCATAACACAGGGACATCCCTAGCATGGCGGATGAATTAACACAATTTTTTGTTCATTGTATAAACTTCTTTTAATAAATAAATAAAATAAATAAATAAATTTCCTCATTGTCACTTTGAATACTACACGGACTTAATGACATTAAATCGTAGTACAATATTATGTTTACCAATCATCGATACATAAAATATTTGGTCGATGGTATCAATTCACATTATTTAAAGGACAATTTGATGAAAAACTTTTTAAGCAAAGATACACAACGCCTTCTTGACTTCATCGCTTAACTTTCGGCTTTCCATAACGTCGTGGAACATAGTATTATATTATAGGTCGTACCTGTAACGCATTTGACGCCATGTAATTCCAGCGACACGAATTTTTAAGGACTTTTCCGTTATCCTACCCAACATTGACAACTAAGATGTTTAAGAAGAAACCCATAAATAAAATAGGGTGTCTTGTATAAATTTGATTAAAAAATTATTATTTCTTCAAAATTCGCAAATTCACTTTGTGGAATCATTATTTAATTTAATGAAAACAAATAACTTTGTGTACACCACTAACAATTAAACATGTTTCGAAACTATGTTTTCTTCGTCAGGATAATAAGTTAATAAAAAATAACAAAAGACAAACAAGTATAGACTAATTAGAACATAGACAAAATATTAGAAAGGAGAGGTGATTAATTACTTAAAATATCATAAAAAAACAATTATATAAAATAAAATATAAAAATTATTTTAGGACGGGTAAAAATTACATTAACATAATAAAAAATCTTTTAAAACAATACAGGAAGTCTAAATAACAAAATAAATTATTATAAATATAAGTATTAATTCAAAAATAAATTTAAAAGATGGCTATTTTTAAAAAACGTTTGGTTATTTATAATATTTAATTTACTATTAACACTTTTTCTAATTTCTAAAATTTCTAAATTATCCAATTGTATACCCGTTGGTTAGTGTGTAAAATTTTTAAACCTTTATTTATTATTGCAAACCACATTATGGAATCAGGTCATTCTTTTGATATTAATAAAGGTTTAAAAATTTTACACACTAACACAACGGGTATACAATTAGATAATTTAGAAATTTTAGAAATTAGAAAAAGTGTTAATAGTAAATTAAATATTATAAATAACCAAACGTTTTTTAAAAATAGCCATCTTTTAAATTTATTTTCGTTTTAATACTTATATTTATAATAATTTACTTTGTTATTTAGACTTCCTGTTTTGTTTTAAAAGATTTTTTATTATGTTTGTAATTTTTACCCATCCTAAAATAATTTTTATATTTTATTTTATATAATAGTTTTTTATGATATTTTAAGTAATTAATCACCTCTCATTTCTAATATTTTGTCTATGTTCTAATTAGTCTATACTTATTTGTTATTTTTTATTAACCTATTGTTCTGACGAAGAAAACATAATTTTCAAAACATGTTGATATTGTTAATTAAATAGTGGTGTACACAAAGTTATTTGTTTTCATTAAATCAAAAATTATTAATTTGCTCCGTTCCACGTTCTACTCGTTAACGCAATATTTGTTATTAGACTTCTTAAATTTTATGGAATAAATTAATCTTCCTATACTTACAGTTCTTTGCATACTCCGTACGTATGTTAAAAATATATTCGTTCGCTTACTACCTTTTTTGTGATATTATTTATGTTAGCGAACCATTCAAGGATTCAAGACTCTTTCTCACAAAGCATTGCTGCAGCTTTCGGAACCAGTCTGTGCCCATGGAATCTTGTTCCGATGGTTTGCTCGATACAAATCTTACGCAATTAATTACGATTAGAATCAGTTAAGTAAGTATACCCACATATTAAATAACATTATACAATTGTAGGTATACATCCCTAGAAAAGAAAATAGGAAATGTTTTCCGATTAGTTATTATTTATCATTGAAGAAGAAGATAACACTTATAATCTAAATGAAAATATGAAAGAAAACAAGACACAAAAAAATAGAAAAAAGACAATGGTCGCAACTGGGACTCGAACCCAGACCTCGTCTAACCGGGACGTGAGGTTACGTCAGGTTAACCTCACGTCCCGGTTAGACGAGAGGTCTGGGTTTTTTTTACAATTAGACTACTTAATTAGTTCTACTTTTCTGGGTTCGAGTCCCAGTTGCGACCATTGTCTTTTTCTATTTTTCTGTGTCTTGTTTTATTTCATATTTTCGTTTAGATTGTAAGTGTTATCTTCTTCTTCAATGATATATTACGTTGATGGGAATAACCTTCAAAAGTTATAAAAAGAGAGTTTTTCTTATAAAAATTGAGTTATTATTTACATTACTAGTAAAAACAGTAATAAAAAAAAATAATTCTTTCCTTTCTTAGGACACGTACGTTTTTGTCGTTGCACGTTAACATCTCTGCTTTTTTCGACAGTCTTTCATAATTTTTTATTATTATTTGGCAAGCGTGGTTCAGTTTCAGTATAATCCCCTCCGACTTGACTCTGGCTCCATCGAAGCCAGAGTAAAGTTAGCCACTCAGAAGCTGGGCGTACTGTACAGGGCCCGCAGATACTTAAATAATACACATCTGCTGACCCTACGTAAATCGTAAGTGCACACCATTGTTGAATTTGGCAGCCACCTGTTCTGGAGACTCAATATTCATGAAAAAACCCTTTGATCTGTGCAGAAACGATGGCCTCCGTGGTCGAGGAGTTAGGTTCTTAACTCGAAATCCGAAGGTGCGGAATTGAATCCCGGCGTGCGCAAATAAATTTTATTTGGTTAATTCACAATTAATTGCGAAATAACTCATATTATAAACAGAATTAATCATAATTAATATGTTTTAACTCGAATTAATCTATTTATAAATAAAATATAGTATTTCTTTAGTATTTTAAAAATTATATATAATATTTTTGTGGCACGTTCCAGAATGATAGAAGATACTCTCAGAATGTAAGACAGGATGTAATGATATAAGACAACCATTCAGAATTGAAACGTTGCTTGTAATGGCTTAAGCCGTATTTGGTGACCAGACCTAAATAGTCAGTTACTTCCCCAACTTCCTCTTTCCCATCTCCTTCCCCTCACCAATACCTTGAGACGGCAGCAGCTTCATCAGGTATTCACAATAAAAAAAAATAAAAAAAATAAAATTTAAAAAAAAGAAACAGACGATCCGTTTGATAGATTCCCCTAACTTAGTAAGCAGAATGCAATCTTGCGTCAGGTAGGTATGCTGTCCTTCTTCTACCGGTATTACAATGGAAGATTCTCCGAGAAACCAGCGTCATTGATCCCTTCGGCACCCGTGCATAGTCGGGAAACACGCCAAACGCGCGCCCAACATATGTTCACTGTTGACATTTGTCACATGAGAACGGGTCGCTTCTACGACTCGTTATCGACTGTGTTTCCTTCCTCCTATGACTTGAGTTTCTTCAAGACCCATGATCGCTCCTTAATCTTCTCAAGAAGAACCTCCATATAACATCTCCAAAAATGAAGTAGGCCCTGAGGGAAATTATTTTCCCAAGGTCCTTCCGTTTAAAAATAACCAACAATAAACTGGCACGTTGTATGGTGAGTACTCTTCAAATAATTGAAATTAAAATCGCGTAATGACGTCACCGAAACCTCGCTCAGGTACAGACAACGTGTTCTTGTCCAAAAATCTAAAATCGGACCATTATCCTGAAGGAATAGATCGTGGATCACATCCACATGCGTTCATTCCTCCTTTAAAATAGCGACGGGTTCGTTTCCGGTCCTTTGTCAATATCCTTCGCGAACTCCTCGTGATGTATGGAGACTTAAATAAACACGATTCATCTGCCATTATTCATAATAATTGTACTCGTGTAATTTAAAAGGGGACCGTTCTGCACACTACTAAATATGATTCACAGTCCAATGGTCTCCGACAAAGCAAAATTGAGCGGACTTTACCAATTATTACACAGTTGATTTATTTTTGCCTGCTGTCATTTTGTTGTCAAATTTTCTGACCAATGAAGTTTAATGTCGATAATGTGAACCGACATCCATTCGTCTCATTTTAACCTTGACGTTACCTTAATGAAGAGATAGCAAATCTTCTTACAGGTATTGCAATAATTTTATGGAACAGCCAAAACAAGTACATTGTCAACGAACTATATCGTGACACGAGAGAGGATGGACTGTAAATCTTTATTTTGTAAGATGCATGGCGTTCTTTAAAATCAAGTCACACGATTTGGCAAGTTGAAAGGAGAAAGCCCCTACCTTTACTGTGTTCGTAGGCTGAGACCAGCCATCACCAATATTGGTGATGGCTGGTCTTCTACGATGAAAGCCCAAAAGTGGTTACATATTTATTTATTTCTTTATTTTTTGTTATAAAAATATAAAAACAGTACAAGGAAGCTTTTGACTGTCCAACTAGGAAGGACTCCCGTTCTAGGACAGTCAAATTGATACATTTGTCAATCTCGTATTTCAAATATTTAGAATCAACAATATTATCTTCAAGTAGTTCTTTTTTTCCATTTTTATTTTATTTCCATACGGTTTGACAGAAAGTGGCAATAGCGAAATTGGATAACGCGCACGTTTCGGTTAGACGAGAGGTCTGGGTTCAAGTCCCAGTTGCGACTATTGTCTTTTTCTATTTTTCTGTGTCTTGTTTTCTTTCATATAATACTTATACATAACGAATTAGGATGACTGCAAAGCCAAGGTTTATAGTTTACGGTGATATTGATAAAATAAAAAAGGTAAGAAATATCTTAATGTAGGTATACAAAGCAAAAAATATGTCCTTAGATAAGTAAAATAAAAAATAAAAACTTTAAAATTAAGAGATTTTGGTCGCATTTTTTCATTTCACCGAAATTTCCAAAAAAGTGATGTTTTAAGTACAATCCATTAAATCAAAGAAAAAAGTTGTTTTAATGGTATTGCAAAAAATTGGTCAACTTTATAAAACGCTGTTTAGTAAATAAATCACCTCAAGAGCTGTAAATTCGTGTTGTTCGCAGATTTTGAATCATTATTTCAATCAGAAAATCATGACATGTATAAGTATGACGAACGACGCGCGGCGTATGGTATCGTGGACATATCGTATGACCGGCCAACTCGGAATGAAATCAACTCAGAACCATCTCAGATAAGTCATTTAGAGTGATAAAAAAATAAATTTAAAAAATTGGTTAAATAGGTTATGTTAGGTTAGGGTTATCGGCTAATTTAAAATTATTTTTTTCATAGATTTTAATGATTTTTCAAGGAGGTGTTGAGTTGACATTATTCCCAGTTGGCATGGAACCGAAAAAACAATGACAGATGATGTGCAAAATGAGAAATCATAACCGTGGATATAAAACCACTGAAGCGATTAAGCGAAATAAATAAATTTGCCTCGATGCTCGAGATTTTCGGAAGAGCATTTTTAAAATTTTTTGCCAACATAAAAAAAATCATACCTTCGAATTTTAACATGAAGACATAAACACTTATTATAGTGCTATATAGCCAATGAATCAACCTGTATTTTACCGTTTATCTCATATTTATGAGATTTATAAAAAAAATCGTGAAGTTTATAACGACATCAGCAAAATATTTATTAAATTATGTTATTTAATTAAGTGTTACCGTGAGACATGTACTTTAACCCAGTCTCACATTAACATGGGAGATGTTTTATTCAATGATATAGTGGTAGGTATATTTCTCTTCAAATATATTTTACTACAGAACAGCACTCATTGATTGCACTCACAACACTCACTCCACTACTTTTAAGAATAACGATTTTTTTAAGCAGACCTTTTTATTTTTCAATTTTTGGGGGTAGTGGGGAGGTGAAGGTGAGAAAGAGGAAGGTGGGGAAGTACCTGGCTATTCAGATCTGGTCACCAAACACGGCTAAAGCCGTTTCAAGCAACGTTTCAATTCTGAATGGTGGTCTTACACCAGGGCAATACTGAGAGTATCTTCTACTCTGGAAGTAGTTATGTAAGTTATGAACCTACTCTGTTTGTTTTTTTTTACATTAGCTCCACACAGGAGACCCTGAGGAAAATAATTCCCCTCAGGGCCAATGTCGTTTTTGGGGATGCTGTGTGGAGGGTATTTTAAGGAAAGGAATGAGAGGAAGTTCTGAGAAGGAAAAGGGTATTAGGGATGGGTAGGAATCTGGGGCTCAGTGTGTCCTGGAGTGATGGACGTATGAATCCACCCCTCCCACTGAGACGCAAGACGATGTTCAGAGAGAGTACGGCTGAAGATGTCAAAGGGACTCCCTCAACCATTCTCTCCCGATCCGGGAGAAAATGGTCAGAAGCCTGCCATGCAGCTGTTGGGCAGACGCATCTGCCAGCAAGACCCGGGCGAACCTCACCCTATGAACCCGGGCACCCCTGCTCAGTCACCAAACGTAGCGAACCACTTAGGGTGACCTATAGCATAAGTGTTAATTATCCACCGCCTCCCAAATTGAAAATGTGAATCTAATAATGAAAATCTGTAAATGTTTTCAACAATATTTCTCATTCAATACACGATATATTCTTTAGTCTTAACCCCACCGCTGGCGTTCGTTCAATCGAATCGATCATAAAATATATACGAGCGAGCAGTGATTTTCTTTGTGATTACTTTTAACAATACAGTCTGCCTTTTTCTCTTTTTATTTTCCTGTATTCAAGAAATTTTTCATCTCGGCGTTTCTGGAATAGATATTATACCTCCGAGAGCTTTGTTGTGCTTTCGGCCTAATGCCGTGACATTTAATCTACCGCTGACATATGTAATGCATCAAAAATCCTTAAGTTTTACGATTGTTTTATTTAATTTACAACACGGGCATGTGCCTAGCATGGTGGTCGAAAAATCATAAAATTCATGTAACAAACATTTTAATGAATAAAGAAAACAAAAAAAACAAAAATTCAACCACTCCGACCCCTAAACTTGTTTACACGACAACATAATAATAGCAGTCAAGAACAATAAGCTTGTTTTCAAGCTAACGCGTGTTCCCACAAACAAGGAGAATAGCTATAATAAGGAGAATAGCTATAATAAAACACGCTACACATCTCTATTCAACGTTGTCCATACTTATTTTGTAGAAACAGTTTTCACCCGCCAAATCGCATACGCACCGTTACAGTGTTAATTTTATATTAAATATTTTTGTACGAAATGGTAAAAAATTGAGGTGACAAAATTGTTTATTATATATTTGTTCAATAAAATAAGTGTTTTTTTTCACAATATTTTTACATAATCCGTAATTTTAGTACCGTTTTCACGTAAAAACATCACGAGAGTCATTTTTATATTTTTTTTATGTTTGCATTCTAAATTTGTATATTTACAAATGTTAATATTTATTTTTCACAATACAATTTGAAAGCTTATTTCAAAACCTTTCAAAAACAGTTTGTATTATTCGGTTAGGTTCAAAAAAAAAAATAATTATTGAGCTTTCATTGCGAAGCGGAAATAACCTAAAATTTGTATAAATCAGTTCTTTTAAGGCAAAAAACTTGCACAGAGGCGATAGACCGAAGTAGTTAATATGTAGTTATAATCTTTCTTCAGAAGAAGCAATGTCCGCAAATAATTCAATGATTTACTTGCAGAGTATTTGTGAATAGAACTTTATCAAAAACAAATGAGTAAAAATATGTGCAAATTGAACAAAATTTTCAAAGATCAAAGATTACTTGAACTGTTCGGTTAAATTGCTTTTGGAGAACTTAATCTCTAAATAAATAAATAAATTTGTAGTTTTTATGGCACCTGAAAATTTGAAACAAGCTTTTGTGTAACTTGAAACAATTTATAGGTTTTTATATGATTTATCGTATTTTAACATCGATGGTTTCGTCTTGTAATCAATGAGTGAAGCTGTTTTCCGAAATTCGATACGCACATAAAGTGTAGTTCTTCCAGAAAGTGGTGCGATAAGACCTATATTGCGTTTTAAAGTAAAACGTTACAAGCCGTAAAACGATATTACTGCCATCTAACGTGGATTTTATCACATTCCATGTTTATGATTCGATAACCCAGCCCATTCACACATCTGTCGATGCTTTTTATTATTGCATTCGTCTGCTTTCGAGAAGATATAAACTTCAGTCCATAAAATAGCTTTTACAACCACCTACATTGTAATTTAGTATAAAATAGGAGTACCTATATTATAAGTAATGCAAGTTTTTCAAGTAATATCAAAACTTTTTAGTCCTTGAAAGTTTTTTGGGGAAATTTTGATTTACGGAACACGATATTTTAGGGTTTTATGGGTTCATTGAGATTATGTTTTAGCAAAGTTTGTCCGTACAAATTCACTTAGTTAATTTATTGAATAAATAAGCAAATGTGAAGGGTAAGAAGCCTACAAACCTATCTCTTAAATTTAAAAAAATAACCTCCCTAAGTGTAAACTGGTGATGTATTTCCCATTCGTACGGATAAATAATGATTTTTTTTTGTCGGTTTTACTCGGTTATAATAATGGTAATTTTTTTTCGGTATACTGGATTTTTGACGCCAAGTTTTAAATAATTTCCTCTTTCTTAGGTGGCGTTATTTATTCAAGATTCCACACGGCAGAACAGATGTTTTAATATAGTATAGCATGACAAGAAGAATAGCGCCGTTGAATGAACTTTATGAAATAGTTTGTGTATTTAATTCTTCTTAAATAGCCTTGTACTATTATCGTCACAGATGTTTAAGTGTCGTAATAAGAAGAATGTACTGAAAATGGATGAATAATCTGTTGTAAAAAAAATATATAAAAACTGGCTTTATTGTATGGTTTTTAGGTTGACGCTCTGAATTTAAAACAGCATTTATTCGTACATTATTGCATTCTAATAGATCCTAATAATGTGTGTGGCCCCTGATTAATATCAATTAGTTTCATTGAATCTTTTTGTTTTTTCTTGTTTTGTTCTCTAGACTTTATGTTTTATAAAATTCATTTTCTAAAAACGAATTTGGTTCGTATTCATAATATGGTACTGCATTACGGCAGTCAATCAATTTATGTTTAAGTACCAAACTTTGATGAATTATTTTTAAAACCTGATATATTCGGAAGGCGCTAATATAGAACATCCCGATATAATATGTTCTATAGTTTCCGGAAAAGCCAAACATTTTCTACATAAATCAGCAATTTGATTTGTATCTTTGATATTTGATTTGTATCTTTGATATTTGATTTGTATCTTTGATATTTGATTTGTATCTTTGATAATTATTATTATTTATAGTTTATTATTATTATTCAGCTATAAGTTATTGTACTTCAAAATGTGAAATTTTCGAAGTAAAAACTTCTTTAGATCCGTTATCATTTGAAACTCGATGAAACGAAAAACGACACAAAAAAAAAAACATACATCTTTGGGACTAAGTCTGCGAGAGAGTGAGATAGAATAATTGGTCTCCTCTTTGTGCGGTGCTTTGTAGCCTTTCGGTCTCCTCTTTGTGCGGTGCTTCGTGGCCTCCCCATTCTTATCTACTTTAATTTTCTGAAGGTTTCACTACTATCGCGTGTAAACTGCACACATTTTTTTTACTTACATACTTATATGGCGCTACAAATTATACATACTTATATATGTGTTACAAATTATATCGCGCTACTCCCCAACTCAAATACGACAAATAATTTTTTGTACTGAGTCTGGCAATTTTGTAAAAAAAAAAATCCGATTGTAATCAGCACTGAACTATAGGTATTTTTTAAATGTTATGTAATACGTTTATATAATAATAGCTGGTACCCGGCATGCTTTGCTATGCCATTTTATAAATGTAGTGTATCGCAAAGCTTCTGCCTTGTAGAGACAGATGGCGGTGACAGCAGCTATCGGTAGAAGCCGTAGTGCTTGAGTTCTCCGACAGGAGGTCAGGACAGCTCAGAGGCTGTGTTTTTATTGTTCACACGCCAGAACCATTTTAGCCAGCTCTTAGTTAGGTTGACTAACGTAGTCCCAACTGTATACGCGAAGTATAAATAAAACCAGATAAAGAACCAGACTCTTTTATTGTTCAAAGTAATCTCCATCCAAGGGAGTTGGAGAATCTGACTGTGTGTCTGCAAATTAACAGAACATTACAATAAAGAAACTAATTTTCCCTGTAAAATTTCCCGCAAATATATTAACATCGTTTCCATGGCAACGATTTGATTTCCACGGCAACGATTTATTTTGCTTAGCAATAACTCGCTTTTTTAGGGACAGAAAACGTATAATAAAAATAATATATTAATATCAATAATAATCATAGCACACCATTACATACAGCCTTTAGTACTCGCATATAATTTAGCTTTCTATTGGTGAAAGAATTTTTAAAATCGTTTTATTGTTTTATGCGTGAAAGCGTAACAAATAAACACGCGCAGTTCCGCATTTATAATATTAGTATAGCTAATTAATAAATTAAAATATAAATTAAATAAAAAAATATGAATGTCTTAAGGAAGAAACAAATATTTTTCATGGATATTTATTAATAGTTGTTTGGTATGTTATGAAATATATTATTTTACCTCCAAGCATTTCCTAAAGTGAACGTTAAACTACGGTCATGTTGTTGGACAAGAAGTTTTACAATGAACCCCGAGGACAGACTAGACTAGATCTCTGTGAGGTGTTAATAATTCCTCAAAAGACTCAAATTAGGGAGCATTTGAAGCCAAATAAACCATATAACGTACATTGTACACCATTGTTTTCTGAAATATAACAGAAGGGTAGTTCTTTTTTCCAAACCCGACACCAAATTATAAATAATAAAATTGTGTGTAACATTACGAAAAGGGCTGTGCAACATTTTTATGTAAGCAGTCAAATGTGTGTGAATATAACAAAGGGATTACATATTGAATACTCCCCACCTGCTAATAGTACACAACTGCTAACCCTGTACAAATCGCAAGTGCGCCTCACGGCTGAATTTGGCAGCCACCTCTGGTCTGGAGCCCCAAAATACCTAAAAAAAACCCTCGACTCTGTGCAGAAACGGGCGGTTCGTTTGATAGATTATCCTAACTTAACAAACGGATTGCAATTTTTAGAGCACAGGCGTCAGGTGGGAATGCTGTCCTTGTTCTATGTTACAATGGAAGTTGGATGGATGTTACAATGGAAGATGCTCCGAGAAACTAGCGTCATTGATCCCCTCAGCACCGGTGCATAGTCGGGAAACACGCCAAACACGCGCCCAACATTTGTATACGGTTGACATTAGTCACATGAGAATGGGTCGTTTCTACGACTCGTTCTTGAGTTCAACAACTCGGTTGTGGAACGATTTGCCGACATCTGTGTTTCCTTCCTCCTTCTACATGGGTCTCTTCAAGACCCATGTTCACTCCTTCCTCTCCTCAAAAACACCCTCCACACAGCATCTTCAAAGATGACATAGGCCCTGAGGGAAATTATTTTCCTCAGGGCCTCCTGTGTGGAGTTAATGTAAAAAAAAAACACCAATTTATTAACGATCGGGCAATAAAAAGTACTAGTATGTGTTGGAAGTTTTATTATTGAATTATGATATTATAATCCCGATCCATATGTTTGAATAGAAAGCCCCGTGTTGTGGCCAAAGCCTTTAGCCATGAAAGAAATTTCGACACAATGAAAGCCGCGCAACCTATTCGATGCCACGGATTAAATATTTGAAAAGATTCGGGATGAATAATATGGAAATAAAAAGAACGTGGAGTGAGGCCCACGCTGCTCTCTCGTACTTAAGTTAAAATTTAATATTTATGTTAAAAACTAATGGTTGCATCGTAATTTCTCCATCTTTAACATAAACTGCGCATAGATCAGAAAGAAAGGTTACGACGGAGCTCTCAGACAAGACAATAGTATTGTTCAGCAAACTTTAGATCATTACTATACAAGTGATACTAAACAGGGTATGAAGGGACTTACTTGACTTACTTTAACCAGTGATTCCTGACATTATTTGAAGTAAAAATGTAAATGAAATTTTGATCTCCAGTGAAATTTTCAATATTTTTTGAAAAAAAAAATTCTTCAAAACCTAACTTTAAATGATTTTGAAATGCAATATTTATACTACTACAGTTAAAATTCTGATACAAAATTTTGATATGATGATAATTAAACAACATATAATAATGTAATAATTTATGAATTTATTTTATTTATTTAATTTATTTAATTTATTTTATTTATTTTACTTATTTTATTTATTTTATTTATTTTATTAATTTTATTTATTTTATTTATTTTATTTATTTAATTTATTTTATTTATTTTATTTATTTTATTTATTTTTTTTATTTTATTTATTTTATTTATTTTATTTATTTTATTTATTTTATTTATTTTATTTATTTTATTTATTTTATTTATTTTTTTTTTATTTTTTTTTTTATTTTTTTTTTTATTTATTTATTTTTTTTTTTTTTTTATTTTTTTTATTTATTTTTTATTTTTTTTATTTATTTTATTTATTTTATTTATTTTATTTATTTTATTTATTTTATTTATTTTATTTATTTTATTTATTTTATTTATTTTATTTATTTTATTTATTTTATTTATTTTATTTATTTTATTTATTTTATTTATTTTATTTATTTTATTTATTTTATTTATTTTATTTATTTTATTTATTTTATTTATTTTATTTATTTTATTTATTTTATTTATTTTATTTATTTTATTTATTTTATTTATTTTATTTATTTTATTTATTTTATTTATTTTATTTATTTTATTTATTTTATTTATTTTATTTATTTTATTTATTTTATTTATTTTATTTATTTTATTTATTTTATTTATTTTATTTATTTTATTTATTTTATTTATTTTATTTATTTTATTTATTTTATTTATTTTATTTATTTTATTTATTTTATTTATTTTATTTATTTTATTTATTTTATTTATTTTATTTATTTTATTTATTTTATTTATTTTATTTATTTTATTTATTTTATTTATTTTATTTATTTTATTTATTTTATTTATTTTATTTATTTTATTTATTTTATTTATTTTATTTATTTTATTTATTTATTAGTGATAATATATTACATAACATTTATAATACATTACTCCCAATGAGTTTAATAAAACAGAGACGGACAGCATTATACAAATAAAAGAAAATTAAAGAAATTTAAGACCAAGTAAAAGAAAACTAAAAGAAAAATATTTTTACACAGGAACACGAATTTAAATGGGAGTTTAATGATTAGTACACAGATTTTAAACGGACTAGACACACTTGATACAGTTAGTATTTATATTGATTATATTTAGTACTTAAGAAAAAATACAAGTGTTACAAAGAAAGATAGCTAAATTCGTCACCGGTTAATAAAGCTGCTGAGATAATAACGTTAACAATGTTGTACAGGCTTAAAAATAACATGCTCCCTAATTATCGGTACTAAACTAATATTATGTACCATGAAAATGTTCACAATAGGCCACTTGCATCACATTTAAAAAAAAAATCCGGTTTAGGCAAATATTCTAAGATATTCCGTATTTTTTTTTATTGTATTTTTGAAACCCTGACAATTTTTTTGAAAATTTTTCCATCGGACCATTTTTTATAAGCCGGAAAGACGGAACATAATTTTATGGGTGCGAAAAACAATAATTACATAGCCGAAAATCATTTAAAAAACCATTTGTATAACATCTGTCAAAACGACAAACCAAAATCTTTCAATTTTTTATGAGAAAAACTCTCTTTTTATAACTTTTGAAGGTTATTCCCATCAAAGTAATATATCATTGAAGAAGAAGATAACACTTATAATCTAAATGAAAATATGAAAGAAAACAAGTTTTTTTTTTCTTTCATATTTTCATTTAGATTATAAGTGTTTTCTTTTTCAATAAAATCTTTCAATTCGAATTCTGCGTTTAGTTACTTAAAAATTGATTCGTGTAACCCTCTCTCTCTCTACGATGGCGCTACAGCCCATATCGAGCCTTGGCCTCCTGCAACATTGCCTCCAACTCCTCCTGTCCTCAGCGGCTGACTTCCAGTTTGTTATTTGGAGAAGCTGTGCTGCATCCTGTCGCACCTCGTCTCACATATCAGCAGGCGATGTTTTGGTGTCATAATATTGATTTCGATTCGTAAAGCTAAAAAAATTATGATTTTAAACAATTTTTATCCGCTACAATAATATTTTTACCACTCTCCCGTAATAATATTTGCGCAGATTGGTGAGTTGGGCCAACTCACGAACCAGCCATCGCCGATCGCCTCTAAGGCGATCTCGGGCCAACTCGGACTCAAACCTTCCAACTCGAACACAACGCACGAACTCCTCCACACAATCGTCCGAACGTTTGAAGTACTATTAGTGTCAAATTCAAAAATTCGCCGGAAATCAATTAGTGTGGAATTTTACAAAATTAATTGAATATTATCAGAGACGGAACATTTTTATGTAGTGACGTCACGAGCCCAAAAAACGGATCGGTTTATTAAAAAAAAATTAAACTACAAATTTAAAAAAAAAATTAATAACATTTTCGTAATCTTAGTAGAAAAATATATCCACACGATTATGAAATCCATGCAAGTGGCCTATTATGCTATGAGAAGATGCCGAGAATTTAAGCTTCCCAAAACCAAACTTACGTGCGCACAAAACAGCGTGCTTTATGAAGGGCAAAAACTTTACAATATTTGGTAGGTATGCCATAAAGGAAGCCTCAAATCTTGGACTTTTTGCAGGATATGTGCTATGTAATATAAAGCACATATCCTTTATGATTTGTACACGAACGTACTCACCAATTTTATTTTAGTCACAATAAACCAATTTAAATGTATTTCTCAAACTGTATAACTGTAACTATATTTTATACCAATTTTACTGTATTCATTAAACTATTTTTTTTTTAAATTTTATATTTTAATTTTGTACGTTATATTTTTTTCCTACTAGATGTACGAACAAATTTGCTTCAATCTAAACAAAGATTCAAAAACATAAACAAACAAAAGCCCCGGGCATCTTTTTCTCATCAGTAAAAAGTGCCGCAGCAAAGATGATCATCTTTGACGACCATTTGGTTCATATTGGAAGTGAAAAGTTCTCAGCGTCTTATTCTACACAATAATGACACTTGAACATAATATAGCATTGACCATAAGCTTTTGACTCCCAAAGGTGACTGCATTAGTGCCAAGAAAAATATGCTGGAAACTTATTTAGAGCATTATTGACTATAAAATGACATCGGAAGTTTATAACGCCTATTGTGAAGAGGACAACGTTGACTAAAAATAGACAGGGAGATTTTGAACTCCCCGTGCTCGACAACATGGTTCAAATTTCGACTCACCGTTTGATGTTATAAGTGAATGGGTAAATTATTATTAGATGGATATCTGATAATAGTTCCGGGACTCGTGGATATTAATAAACTAAACGACCGGTGGAAATTAATATAATTAGGGTGGTTCTTTTTATAATTTATTATTAAAGCACTTTTGGATGATTTAAAAAACATATCTTTATAGTTTCTAATATACTAGGGGCAGTCAAAAAGCAATTCCTCCTATTTTGTAATCGTTTAATTGTCAAGAAACTAAAAATGCAATTAAATGGGCTGAAAACCGCACTTTTGACGATTATTTTTTTACTTTTCAAGATAATATCCTTCTATTTTCACAGCATTGGTCCATCTTTTAATAAAGGCATGTATCACAGTTTTGTAAAAAGCACGATCAAATCCAGAATACCATCGCCATAACTTTCCCCACCGATCACACAGTTTTGAATTTTTTAGTCCTTGGTGAGTTTGTGTGATGTCATTCCATTGACTGTCTCTTCGATTCAGGTTTAAAAAAATGAACCCATATTTCATCTCCGGTCACAATTTTTGCCAGAAATCAAGCGCAAGTGTTGTGAGGCTATTTCTTTATTCTGGCCAGTTAACTTTCTTGGTACCCACCTTGCACAAACTTTTGTTGAATAATCAATTGTCGAATAATCGTCATCACACGGACTTTACTGAGGGAGAGAATGGGATATCTGTAGTTATCTGGGGTCACTACGAATGATGTCATCAACTCGCTCGCAGTCACTGCCATCAACGGCCTGCGCCGGCGCCGTCCCGCTTTTTGTCAGCCAGCTGTGTTTGCCTTTCAGCTTCTTTACAGTGACGAACCTATCATCTACCAGTGCTGACATTCACTATTGCATCATGGTACACATTTTTCAGTCTTTCATGGCTGCGAATGGGCGTTTCACCGTCTACAGTCAAGAATCAATCACAGAATGCTGTCTATTACGAACATCGATGTCGGCCACTTTGCAAGCGACTGCAGTGCTGCCACCTGTTGATGGAAAATGTTGCTAATATTGCTAAAATACTATTGCAGTCGATTGTAAAAGAAGGTTTGAGAAATAGCACCAAATTCAAAATTTTCACTTAACTAACTTTATTTAAGTAGAAAAAAATAGGAGGCATTATTTTTTGACTCTCCCTTGTTAATGTATTTATATATTTTTTAAAGTTTTACTGACTCTTATTTTATTTACATTTACATCTTATTTACAAAAGTTTTATATGCGAAGGTATCGGAAAAGGTTAATCCTGAAGGAATATCTCTAATTCATGTATTGAATCGCGGCTAAAACGCCGACAAGCCAACACATTTACAAACTACGTGCTCTATTATTTACTGTTCTGTAAAGCTGACAAAAGAAAAGACCCTCCCATACAATACATAAAAGTCTGTCAGGTTATTTTTTTTTCCAGCATCGTAAAGTGCGGGCCATGCTTACCATACATTTGCATCTGGAACAAACCGAAAATATGCTTCAACGTTTAAAGATTAATTTATAGGTTACGTACATTAAGTACAAATGTAACTTAATTGCTTCCTTGTCTGTTAATATGCGCATTAACTACAATAACTACTTAATTATAATTATCATTGCTTTGCGTATTGTAACTTAGAACGCCGTATTTAGTTATTACTGGATTATCTGTCAGACCGTTTAGGTCGACAGGAATATTACGAGTGACAAGCAGAGGTCAGATTCATAAACCATAATAAAATTTAATATATTTGTACCTAAAAATCATCAGTATGTAACAGTAATAACTACCGTTTTATCCTTTTACTTGTCCGCCATCCAAAAGTAATACATATGTTCTCATAATTAAAATATAATATTTGATCTCTTTCGGAATGTGGGTAGTTCAATGAAGGAAGACGGAATTTCCAAGTAACTAGATGCAGATTTATTAAGACTCAATTATTACAAAAGGTAGAGCATGAATATTATTTAATGAATCTACAGGGGTGGTTGATCACCTATGATGAATCAATTAATGTTTAAACTCGATTCTCGGAAACATGTGGTATAAACAAAATGGATGCATTACAATAAAAATCCTGAAGGGCGCCTGTATAATAACTATACATATTTAGAAAAGGATTATTGAAACGCTAATGCTAAATTAATCAAAGTTAGGAATTATCTCATGATGATTATTAAAATTATTCGCTCACGCGTAATTATGGCCATGACCTTCCAGCTGCTCAACCACGAACTCCCAGGAACCAACTCACCTAACTTCACGTCACTACTCTCCTGCCTGTATAATAACGGCCGGCTGTAAATACTCTCAGGCAAACGCGTGGCTAGAACACTAGAATCAAATCGCTAGAAAAAGCAGGTACTGGCCCCAAACTGCTGCAAGTATCACTCGAAAGGTCAACTCAACTATTTTGAGCACGGTACATGTCGTTCCCACCATGAAGACTTCAATAAATCTTAATTTAGTTATTTCAAAATAAAACGCATTCTTTTTCTATTCTCTTACGAATCCAAAGTTAAAAAAAAATCCCAAAGATTTCTACCAACAAGTAATAATAAAAATATTTTGATAATATTTTCTGGTTTATACAGCGATTTAGGTAGCGTTTTAGTGAAAAATCACCTCAAGTACCAAAGTATTAAGTACATTTTCATAAAAATTTATAATTGTTACGAAAATAAATTGTCGGAATTGTCATAATCATTGTCTAAATGCGCCCTTGAGGTTATTTTCTCAAGCCATAGAAATCATCCAAACATTATTATTAACTGATTTGTATCTAAAATCGAGCTAAATGATTTCAGGTAAATTATTAATTTCAAGTAAACGTAAAAATATTACGATGACTGAAAAATTTTAATAGGACATTTCGAGAATGAGGAAATAAAGGTGCAAACTACTCAATTAAATAAAATACTTTTTCGATTGAATGATCATCTTTCTGGAATGGAGCGACTGTTTTCTTATTGTAGGAAGACCATTATGTTTCTCAAATTGGTGTCAAGATTAGGGCACCCTAGAATTAATGTGCAAAGGACGAACCGTTCCTTGCATCAAAGAGAAAAAAAAACTACGCTGCATTTCCTTTGTTAAAATCCAACAATTGTTTACCTTTTAGTACACTCTACTACAGAAATTGGGTAAAGTGAATACATATTTTAAAGGAAATAGTTGAAAGCACAAAAACATTTTCACAGCGTACATCATTGCGCTTCAAAACTTAATTATTTTTGGAATAGATACTTGAAAACTTTACAAAGAACAAGAACCTGAGGAAGTGATTGGGTTTTATAATGGTGCCATTTTATGTTTTTGTAGATCCCGTAGAATTTCTTTTTGCAGACTGTATGGGTTCTTTGCAAATCGTTTTATGGATGTCCCATACAGTTATTGTATTTATTTGTTAGTTGTAAAACAAAGCATAACCATGAAAAACTTATCCTTTTTACTACAAATCTTATGTAGTACCTAATCAACTGGCATAATACCCGCAGCTCCCTCTTACCCCTTCAAATATCCAAATGCGTAGCGACGCGCGACGTTTATCAATTGCGTTTTAATTTTGACTGACGGTTCGATACCCACGTGAGTCTCCGACAGAGTCGAGTTACCTGTCAGAACCTAGGCGTCATGTACAGGGCCTGCAGATAGTACGCAACTGCTGACGCTGTGCAGAAACGGACGGTCCCACGTATGGATTCCCCTATGTTAACACACGGATTGCAATCTTTAGAGCACAGGTGTTACACTGTTCTTATCGGTATTACAATGGAAGTTGTTCCGGGGAACTAGCGTCAATGATCCATTCGATACCGGTGCATAATCGGGAAACACGCCAAACGCACGTCAAACATATTATGTACACGGCTTGTCATACGCGGATCGCTCCTGAGACTCGTTATATGTATATTATAAATAATCGGTAGGTATTATGGATTATGATAGAGCGACATGATAAATTTTACATTGTGTAAGTACTGGTACATGATACTTGCGTACGACATTTGTTTTATGCGTTTTTCATATACAGCGAAGTATTGTACGTATAAAGTTCGAGAAATATGCGTAAGGAAATATAGCTTAGACGTTACTCGCAGCTAGCAGCAAGCGACAGCTAGCTCTAGCCTTTGATTCAGCTTAGTTAATTGCACAGCTAGAGATTTATTTCTTAGGTAATTGTTTACTCCCCTAAAGTTTTCCCAAAAGCCAACAGTTTTGTTCTTCGTCCTCCTCTTATCCAATTAGGTCGTCACCTCTGCGACTCTGTTTTCCTAATTTCTTTATTATTTGTATTCCTTGACAGATAATTTCATTATATTTCGAAGCCCTAGCCATCCTAGCATTAATTTCATTACCATTGTTTAGGAAAACTTTGAAAAGCGTTGCTTTAGCAATTTCCCTAGGTACCACTTATATTCACTGTTGTTTGATGTTTAGAACTTTGAGAAAGCTAATGAGATTCTATGTTGTCAGATTTTCTTCGAGTAAACAAATCTTTATGTCTACATAACAATCATTGGAAATCTACTGTTGACGGTTTTCTTAGTAATAACTAAATTATAACATAATTTTTATCCAAAATCTAGAAATTGGGTGTATTTTTATATACATGTGACATATTACACAGGGTGTTAATACCTGACATCATCGTGAGCAAAAAATGTAATTGAAATTTCGGTCCCCGGCACAGAGATCAATGGTCCCCGGTAACTTTTTTGGTGTTTGTTTTTTCAAAACCAAACAGAGCAAAAATTCCTCCACATTTCATCACTAGTCACTAGGCCGAGTAACCTTTCGCCGATTAAACACCTTACCCCGACCCTGCATGTTCAATACCCACTGATTTTTACTGGTTTAAGTTGAAAAAAAAAAAACAAAAAATGTCACCCGAGTCCGAAATTTCTTTTACAATTTTTACTCCAAATAATGTCAGGGAAAACTGGTTAAAGTGAGTCAACCACGTCCCTTAACACCCGTGTATACACCAGTATGACTATGGCAGCCCCAAATGGAGTAGCGAGGGAAAGAGATGGGTAAGTGGGAACTTAAGAAGTACCAGGCTATTCAGAAATGGTCACTAGACACTGCCAAAGCCATTTTAAATGACATTTTGAAACTGAATGGTGGTCTCTCATCAGAGCGATACTAATACTATTTATTAAGATTAAACATAGGAATGTGTAGTTAAAAGCGCACCCCATACATAATTCTCTAAGATTCGTGTTCAAATAATGCACGAACAGGCCTTCGGGAAGAGATTTTCGACAGTTTCCGTCGTTTGCCGAACGACAACCGTTGTCTAGCAGAGGTTAACAGACTTTCCAATAAGAGAGTCGCAAATGACGACGTCAAAGTTTGAACATAGTTATTTCAGTTACAATTATTTCAGTGTGTATTTTTGCGTAAGTCCTTTTTTACAAAACATTTAATTCGATTTTTGACGTTGGCTTTGATTGTTTTCGCTGTATTTGGTAACAACTTTATGGTGGACAAACCTAAAAACATTTTAACACGTTATCCACCTATGAATATTTTTATGTTATGTTTATCAGAAAACTTTTGTACATAGGAAAGTGCAACTGGGTTGCATTGAGAAAAAGAAACATGACAACATTTCTTTTTAAATTGAAAGATAACAAAGGTAGTTAAGCCGCCGCTACCCAAATTTCTATCGAATTTCTCCCTTAAGCATTTGAAGTTTTTAAGCTCATAAAAAAATTTGTTATTTTTTAAGATAATATATATACATTCCCCACGCCGAAACGCAAATTGAAAAAAAATCGCAAAGTATGCTGCGAAAAGTTTTATTTTCACGCCTGTCTCTATTATTTAACAAGTTATATGTATGATAAAATTCACAGTGTTTTTTTGAATATTGTTTTAGACAACCCACACCAGATTTTTGCTCTTTTCTAAACGAGTCACTAAACTAACTAAACTAACCACAAACAACATTTATTTTTCAGAGGAACGTGCCCAAGATACAGTAATATCCTTTCAGACGCTGATATTTTCCGTTTGTCAGTTTGCTAAATGAATATTAGAAAATATGTAATCAAAATGTTGATTGCGAACCTTCTACCCTTACTGTGTGTAAAAATCCTTAAGTTTTTTCTCTTTTTCATTATGTTGTTTATATTTTTTATGATGTGTGAATTTTTTTATGTAGGTACCGTGGTATCCGTTTATAATGTCATCGAAGGGAAATGACAAATACGTCACACTAAGTGGATATCATACAAAGCATTTTGAAGAAAATAAACAACCTCCTGTTTTTGTTAGACATAAATGTATGTATTTATTTTAATAGAGAGAAACCCGTAACGTGAGAAAAGAGCATTTCAAGACTCGTGACGAGAGAAATACAGCATATTAACGTCGTCGGGCGTCACGTGACCCTCCCGAACACTGTCGAAGAGGTGTTAGGAATCATGTCGGTCACTATAACCGACATAATTTACCATGAAATTAGGACATAATTTATTAAAAATGGGTCATAATAGGCGACATGTCACTATAATCAAAGTCATTATATCCGACTTTGTTATAAAGAATTTTATATGAAAACCAAACTTCGCTGTGTAATTACGTCATATTGAGCGGTTGGTCGTAGACGGAGTCATAATAAACGGATTCTACTGTACTTAGTTTAATTTTACATTTTAATTATTTGTTTATTTATTAACGCCCTTTTTCGGGGCTTTTACAAATATATTTACAGTAAGAAATATACAGTATTTATTGTACATAACTGAAATGCCTCAGTAACAATATTTTATATTTATTTAGATAAACTGAAAATGTCCACTGCTTTGGTATAACTGTTTCCCTCCATTATCTATCTATATACTCGTATTCAATAGTTTTTGTTCCATGCAATTGAAATTTTGATATATACATATTAGGTAACTGGTTGTAGATTTTAAGCACTACTCCTGAGTTAGCTGTCCGTATTAATTGTTAATTTTTGGTACGAGCATTCCTTCACTCTTGTGAACCTAGTATTGTGCTCATGTTCTGCTTTTCTCTTACATTATTTTATTGGCTAACCGAGGGAATTAGATGGCAGTTCAAGAATAATTTTATTTTTTGTTTTATTAGGAACAAGTTAATAACATTACAAACGTTAAAAAAACAGCTTATAAAAATAAATAATAATAATGATATTACGATATGTTTTAATACCTATAGTAGGTATTAATGATATGTATCTATTATTATAATGGATACATATATTATAATAATAGATACATATAATAATAGATACATATCAGTAGGTATTAATGATATGTATCTATTAATAAATTGATGTAAAATAACACAGTGCACAAGTTGATACTTAGGATCTTAATTGTTAGTACTTCCGTGAATTTTCCGTAAATTCAGCCTACCCCTTTAACGAGGCATTAAGTTTTCCCCCTTTCAAGTGATTTCCCCTCCGAATCTAAGCCCCTAGAATCCTGAAAATTATTCCATCAAAATGTATTCG
This sequence comes from Glyphotaelius pellucidus, assembly GCA_936435175.1. Taxonomy (NCBI): domain Eukaryota; kingdom Metazoa; phylum Arthropoda; class Insecta; order Trichoptera; family Limnephilidae; genus Glyphotaelius; species Glyphotaelius pellucidus. The sequence continues at coordinate 17,393,548 of OW386538.1, read as the reverse complement.
AAAACAATATCCTCTTATACCATAATGCACCCCCTGAGCCGGGCGGGGGTGGGCTGTTAGCACTTCCCCAATAATTATAAGACGGGGCTTAGTTGTAAGATGCTGCCGACAGCTAATCTAAGGTAATTTCTTGGTCAAGGGTGTGTCCGTTTCGGAGGGTTCTTTATGGTTACAGGTTAAAATAGGTAGTGGTGTGAACAGTTTTTAATTAGTACAGGCAGTAGAAAAAATAAAAAATAAATCGATATAATACTTACAACAGATGCAGTAAGCTTTCGCTAAGATTGACTAGGCTGCTGACTTTATCCGATATTGGTTAGGATAACAATAATATAAAGGTGCTGATTAAAATTCTGTGAATAACCTAGCGAATATTGATTTTAATACACTGCAAAACTGGTTCGATAAAAATCTCCTTAAATACTGAAAAACCAAAATTTATCCCATTCTCTATCAATAATTTAAAATCAAAACCAGAAATAAAAATAGTAATACACCACAGTAAATGTAGTGGAACCAACTGTAATCAAGCATGTTCTACACTTAATTCAACTTCCAAAATTAAATATCTTGGTTTGTATACAGATCAACATTTTAAATGGAAAACACATATTTGTGAACTTGTCAAAAGAATAAGGAAATGTATGTTTATGTATATATTTATAAGACTTAGAAATATTATTAGAATAGAAAACCTAAAAAGAGTGTACTATGAAATTGTTCAATCTATATTACAATACGGTATTATAGGATGGGGAGGAACTTATTGTTTTATTTTAAATCCGCTCAAAATAATTCAAAGATTGAAAATTAAGGTTATCCTGAAAAAACCATCTACATTTTCTACTGAAAACATCTTTTCAATGTTCAAAGTGCCTATAATAGACGATATGTATAAAAAATATTCAATTCTACAAACTTTCAAATAAAAACAGCTATAAAATTTACATTTCAATTTATCAGCAAGAAATCAAGACAATATTAAAATCCAAAAATTTAATACCAAGCACATTCAAAATACTTCTCTGGATCTGGGTATAAATTATTTCAACACCGTCTCTTAAAACTAAAAATTATCGAAAATAAATATGAATTCCAAATTTTGTTGAAAAATTACCTAAAACTTCTCTAAGTGTTCATTTCTATTGTTAATATTTCATTTAAATCTATTTATTGACGCATTTTGAGTTTTTCTTATATATATCTTGTTATTAGCAATATTATTATTTACTTACTCAAATGATTACATATACTTAGCATGAATTCCCTCACTAAACACAAAGGCCTTGTCTCTTTATGTGTTTACATTCATTGTTATATTCATTTTACAACAGAGTTGTAACATGTAACATGCAAAAAAAATGTATACTTATTCTTAAAACACACAAATATGTAATAAATAAAAAATTATAAAAAAAACAAAATACCGCTTCATTTATGCATATTTCAATACACTGGAATAAGCGAAATTTCCTCATTTTTTCAACCGCACATTACAACAATGAAATAAAACCCATTTGGTGTGTTAATTATTTTGTTGGTAAAGTTGTACTAATTAAAAGAGGTACTGACAGATGGCTAGATGTTACATTTGTGATGTGTACCAGAAGACACTGCCTTTTTCGATTCAACAAAAAAGAGCCCTCCTTTGAGCATCGCACAAACTTGTACCCATTAATTTTATGTAGAATGTAGACCACATGTTTTAAATATGACATGTTGTCATTTGCGTAATATTTAATTCCAGCCTTTGATTCTTTGTATTGTTCGGTGTGTCGGCGCTGTGATTCTCAGTTTACTTACGCGTATTTTCGAATGCATAGTTCGGTTTCTTGCAAAATTTAATGAATATTGAGGTGATTATTATTTTATTTTATTTTCGGAAAAGTTGTCAGCAAATCATAAATTATACAACAACACAGTGAAAATATAGAAAATTTTGGCAATTATGAACTTTCCACTGATGACAGTTAATGATAAATTGTGACATTATAAAGGTGTTTACTAAATTAGTTTATTTTTGGTTACAATATGTGAGGGGGGGGGGGTGAGGAGAAATATAGGATTAGGATTAAGAGGCTTAGGACGGGAATACGTAGGGGGAAGGGGTAGATTGAACTTCTTAGTTTGAGTCATGTTGCTTAGTGAGTTTACGTTTTATAACACGTAACGTCGAGTTAAAAATGTCAATGTGGTAATAATTTAAATTAAATGAATGTGTAGATCTGTAAATTAATGAGTTCTGTTTGGAGTTAGTCTTCCAAAGAGGGAGATTAAAAGTAAGCGACTCTCTACTATTGCGAGTTGGAACATGGAATGATAGGCGTTGAAGAAGGTCGGGACTATCGATTAAGTTATGTGAAATTTTAAATAACATTACCTAATCTGCAATATTTCTTCGACACGTTAACGTCTGTATTTTGAAGAACTTTGCAGAGTCTTCATTACTAACATGAGCTCGAAAAGAGCGGAAATTGAGGTACCTTAAAAATCTATTTTGAACGCTTTCAATTCTTATTTTTGTGTACTGCGTAGCCTGGGTTCCACACTTGAGATGCGTATTCAAGGATACTACGAACATTTGAGAAAAACAGTGTTTTGAAAATAATGAGGTTTTTATATTGTTTACAGGAGCGGATTATAAAGCCAAGCATAAAAGATGCATTAGTGACTATGTGGTCGATATGTTGATTGAAATTCAGTTTAATATCAAGTATAACCCCAAGGTCCTTACTTTCGGATTTGATAGATAACGGTACATGATTATTTGAATATTCATGGTTAAATACGTTTATATTTATATTTGTATGCTCGTGTGGTGTGATTGGCAGTACTTAATATGGAATGCTTATATGGAATGCACGCCCCTGAGATAGGTAGTGTAAAAAAGATATTTTTTATTTTGCATCAAAGCTCAACACCGATAAACTTGTATAATAATATTCCACGAGCGCCTTCGAATTCATAGGTCAGGTAAAACATTTATATCGCTCTTATAATGTAACATATATTTAATCATATAGTATCTTGGTACACTCTCTTTATTTCTATTAAAATTCTGAATCAGGTACTCGAAGAGGAAATGTGAATAAATTGCATATAACGCGTATAAAAAGAACTAACAAATATCAAGAACTAGGTAAAGAACGTGGATGGAACACCTCATACCACACACCACATACAACACATCTCAAACAGTAAATCTCTCGTATCTGTGCATTTAGGCTTTCCGCTCAGTCGTGTCGTAATGTTTAAACGATAGCGGTTGGATAAAATATTTCCGTTTGTTGTGGGCAAATTTTTTTAACCCTTTGCAATAACTAGCCCATTTTTTAAGGACACTTTTCGTGTCAAAAATCATTAGCCGCCACCGTTTTTAAATGTTGCCTGCTGTGGTAAATTTGTTGTGTGCATTAGTACGCGGTTCAAGCAAACAGTGGGAGAAGAGAATAGCACTAGGTATTATTATTTATTATTAGTGTATGCAAGTCATGGAGAAAAATGGTTCACTATTTCACTATTTACGCTTCCCAATAATAGTGCCATATTGCAGGCGAGGCAACAGTGTTGCAGTAATAGGTGGCTCGTTTTTCAAAACCAACAAGTTGAATGATTAACTATTGAGTTGAAAATGAAAAATCTTTTATTTCCAAGGAGTATTATTGATAAGGACAATTAAATATTATAAGTAAATCCTGTAAGAATTAAATATTTTTTCGTGGTCGAGGGGCAAGGCTCTCGACCAGCGATGCGGAGGTTGCGGGTTCAAATCCCGGCGTGCGCAGATAAATTTTAATTGATTTTCACAATTTAATAATTTAAAATTATTTTAAGGTTTATTTGCGGCACGTTCTAGAGTGGCCCTGATGTAAGCCACCATTCAGAATTGAAACGTTGAATTATATAGCTTTAGCCGTGATTGGTGACCAGATCTGAATAGGCAGATACTTCCCCATTTTCTTCTTCCCCTTATCCTTCTCCTCCTCACTTAGCTTCAGCCTCACAACATCTCCCAATCGGGGGTGCCATACTCTCACTGGCTCCAGGCGGGAGCTGTTGGGACTCTTGTGAGTTATTCACAAAAAAGTAATTTAAGGATCTTGAAATTATTATGACTCGGTCGCTTACCAGATCAGATGCAATTGCAATTGAAGTAATGGCAGGATCAACAAATGTAATACTTAGGCGAGGATAAGTCTCACGAAGATCATTGTTTATGGCGAAATGAAATGTCTTGGAAAAATTGCGCGGGAAGTTAATTGTTATAACGGCTGTTCAAAACTGTAATTTTATTTAAGTAATAAATGCAAGCTTTTCAAAGGCAAGCTTTTCAAAAGTTTTTCAAGCATCCTTGACTTCTTTCTGCCTTCTCCAATTATTCTATTATTGTACTCGAAATAATTCTTAATACAGTTTTTGGACTTTCCGTTGATTTATTGTTGTGACTGCGTAGCTTTCAAAGTATTATTCGGTTTTGTTTATTTTGTACATTGATAGGAAGAATCAAAATTTTGTTTATTTTGTAGGTATATTGATCAACAATCGGGACAATCAACAAAAACTGTAATACACATTCAAACTTTCTTTAAATTAACCAAAAAATTTGAGAAAACAAGAGAGTTCTTGAAAATATAATGAATAACTGAGGGAGTAAGGGACCAAGCCTTTAACGAAATCGCGGCTGTTCTTGTCGACGGTTGTACTTAGTTACATTGAACGATTAACATGTTATGTCCAGTGGGATAAGTAAGTCAATGAGGTTCGCAATTCCAGTCACAATAGAATATTATAAATTATAACTTTAGTGTTAGGTCCTTCACAAAATGCTGTAAATACCTATAAGTAGTCGCGGAGGTAGTTTTAAAGCAAAACAATATACACGAATGGATTACTTAATTTATTTAATAAATATAAAATTATTTATCAAAAATAAAAATCATAGTCTGCAATTCACACTGTGATTATTGCAAAGTGAAACCTTCATAAAACTAAATTAAACAAGAGTGGGTGACTATGAAGCACCGCACAAAGAGGAGACCGATTATATAATCTCATTCTCTCGCAGGCTAAATCCTGTATGTAGATCTGTGTCCGCCTCTTTTTAGTACCGCTATTTTTCGTTTCTTCGAGATTGAAATCACAACGGTGCTATTGAAATTTTCACTTCAATTATGTGAAATATCACTAATGTACACTACCTACATATACTTTATAAACTTTTTTGATAAATTGGCATACACAGAGTATCGGGCAAATTAAGCTGCCGCTACCCGAATTTTTACAGATTTCTTAGATCCCTTAAACATTTGAAGTTTTTAAGATCTTAAAAAAATATATGTTATTTTTGAAGATAATATCTAGATATTTTTCACGCCAAAACGTAAATTATATGAAATTCTCTCGATAGAAAAAAATGGAAAAGTATGCTCCGAAAATTATTAAAAACACGTCTGTTTCTATTATTTTACAAGTTACAGTCGTGAAAAAATTCTCAATGTTTTTTAAATGATACTTAAGACGCCTTCCACGAAATTTTTGCTCTATTTTAAACGAGTCGTATTTTATTAAACATTTTCACAATTTTCGTTTCAATTTCATCATTTAAGATATAAGCGCGCTCTCTACAATATTCATAATTACATATCTGTCCATCTTCTTCTTTTTGAGAGGGGATGCGCCGCCTTAAGGCACTTACTCTTTCAAAATGGTGAGTAAATGACCGGTTGGTGATTTCATATTTTTATGTGGTTTAAGAAAATAATACATAACTACTGAATTGAGGAATGACTACACCAATGACAGGCTAATCCTCTCGACGGATTTGTTTCGACGATTCAAGTTATTTTTTGACACATACTCGGAATATCGAGAAAAAATATTTATGCACGAGTTTTCGTGTGTAATTCAGATTTTTCGAATCTCGAAGTTATTGGGAAACCCTCTATAAATCTTTTTTTTTCCTACATTATAATGAGTGTTCCTTGTTTGACAAAAGCAGCCCGGGGCTTGATACGTTGTCTGTGACACTTACTAGCCCAGGGTTGGTTTGTTCCAGATTGTGTGATCCCGCCCTGTTTGCAGATTGCATAATGGACCGCTCTCGGGGCCTGTGCTGGCACCGTTGGCTCATAAAGAATACGGATCTCTACTATACCCGGTACCCAGTATACCCTTTACCCCGTACCCAGTACCCACCCAGTATTCCTTGTATATCCTGTATTATACTCCGTACATAAATGAACACATCTTCTAAATAGGAGCCACGTAAAAGAGTTCTTATTCTTATCCTATTTCATGGAATACATTTTGAGAATGATTCTATTTTAAAGTAAGGTAATCACTACGTACAACAAGTTTTCATACGAAATTTATTGTTGAATCGCTTTTCTAAGATCGTAAATCGTTACAAAATTAAGTTCCTCCTTCATTCTTGCTGCATGATATGAGATTTTCACGGCCAAAAGTATTTTCGTGATTAATTTTGGGCTATTATGCCGTTTCACGCTTATTCCTTCTTTGTCTAACGTTTTACGTCTGTTCTGATGACAGACATTGTAGAACTGTTCTGTTTGAACCGTTCAAAACTTTTGCTAAAAACAGTAGGTACATAATTTCTTAAATTTTCATGGGTAACAAAAGCTGTTTTTTAAATATTGACGGTTATATGAAAACTGCTAGAATTGACTCTCTGGCTTCGTCCGAAGAACACGAATTTATTGTAAAATATAACTTCTTTACTCGAGTACTTACCGTGTATGAAAATAACATTGCCATTTGAAAAGTAGTGTTGTCAACTACACCAAATTTCACCATTCCAGTTTTGTTGTTCCAGACATCAGACAAACAAACAAATATTTTTGTTTATTGTTAAGGTTTTTGTAGTTAAGGCGGCGCTATTCGGCTGATAAAGAAGATGGAGAGATGTGTAATTACGAATGTTGGACAGAGCGCGCTAATATTTTAAGTGATGAAATCGCAGCGAAAATGACGAAAAAGCTTAATAAAACATGACTCGTTTAAAATAGAGCAAAAATCTCGTGAAACGTATCTTAAGTATCATTTAAAGAAACATTGTGAATTTTTCACAAATACAACTTGTAAAATAATAGAAATAGACTTGTTTTAAATAATTTTCGGAGCATACTTTGCGATTTTTTTCTATCAAGGGAATTTCATATAATTTGCGTTTCGGCGTGAAACGTATATTATCTTCAAAAATAACATAAATTTTTTTAAGAGCTTAAAAACTTCAAATGGTTAAGGGAAATGTGTAAGAAATCGGTCGAAATTCGAAAAGTGGACCCTTAAGATCTTCACAGAAGGTTCCGGGGAAAATAATTTCCCTCAAGACCTTTGTTATCTTAGCGGCTTTCTACTTTGGGTGGTCTGTGGCAGAGGTTTTAGTTAAAATAATATGAATGGTTCCCGGCGGTATCCATATCCGCCTCCCAAATTGATAAGAATTTCAAAAGAAAATGTCCCCCCGCATTCGTCACATACCTACATTAATGTTATGCAAAAAACTGCATTTTTATATTATATACCACGAAAACATTTGTGAAATGAATATATTTACTATGAACCTACTTGCTCGTATTATGCCTACATTGTTTCGCGACTATTGCCAACTCTGAGACGGCCGCTGTCCACATCTTTTCGATCGACCAATCAGCTAAGCAATTTGTAAGTATTTTAAAGGTAGAGCTCGATTCGGGTTGTTTCCAAATATTTTATGGTGAATTATCTTAAGTGACCCCGCCCACTTTCGTAGACTACAAAATGGCATCAAAGTAGAAACTTTCAACGTTAAATTAATAATAAAGAGTTAATTATTGTATTTATTGTCAACACAAGTAATTTCTTTTCAATACTGTTATCCTATTATAAACTGGATTTTTATATTTTTTAAACAAACATAAAATATATTAAAAATATAGTGCCAGCTTAACCTTTGCCGCCCTCGCAGTCAGTAATTTTCAGTATCTAGGGTAACTTTATTATTTTAGTATGTTTTAGGGGCAATACAAATCATCATTATATGAAAAAATTATTAAAAAATATTTATTGCGCGATTCAACCTGGTACAGTCGTTTTTAATACTTACAGCAATCTATATATATAAAAAAATAGGTTCCGCATTTTTTTTTTGTAATTGATACTTTGACTCAAAATTTTTACAGATTATTGCATTTTAGCAGAAAATTTTTCTATATATAATGATCAGTTCTGGCGTTATGAAATTTGTATATATCGATCTGTATATCAAAAATCACCTTGGTGCTGAAAAAATTAAAACTTGTTAAAGTAAGCCCTGATTACATCACAAAAATAATGTTTATTTGACACATTCTTCTTCTTCTTTCGTATGATGGGGGGGTCATAGGGGACACATTAATATCTATTAAACACAGAAAACGAAAGATTTAGCCTGATACATTCGGATACATTTTTAAAAGTCTCGATGAATTCTTAACATAATGAAAAAATACGTTTTGAAAAATCGTTACTTCAATATTTTTTATCACACTAAAACACAAGTTAAATCGTTATGATAATCACCTGATTTCATAGATTCCATCATAAAGATTCAGAAAACATAGTAGTACAGTAGAATTATCACGATTACGTGCACACGTCGACCCGCGGAAAGATCCAAACTCGACAGACATTAAATTACTCGTTCGCGTTTTGAGGAAGTGAGTATTTGCGATAGTGCCATACGTCGCAAGCAGCTAAAACGTTTGTTTTTTTTAATTCTAAAAATATTAGACATTGAGGTACCTAATTAAAATAAAATGAAATTCAGAAAGAAACCTTGGGTTTTATAATAAAGTTACGCTAGATACCTCAAATTATTAACTATGCGTCGCGTCGGTATTTCGTGGCTTTAGCGCCACTCTGTTGACACTTTTTATAACTTTGCTTTGCTCAGTCGAGCTTCCATGTGTCTGGCTTCCTTAGATTAAGTGATTCGGGACTCGAAACCAGAACCTCTCGTCTAACCGGGACGCGTTTTACCAATTCCGCCATTGCCACCATCTGTCATACTATCATATTTGTCAATCTAATATTTCAGATTGTTTTTTTAGAATTCACAATATTATCTACAACTATTTTTTTTCATATTTTTTAGATGGTGATATGTTCTTCTTCAATGATAAATTATTTATTCCACTTATTTAATTCAAACAAGAATATTGTATTCTCGTGTGCTCCATAATAAAGATTACCCTTTCTTACAGAAGTGTTATATATTTTTTTTTTGTTGAAATTTTTCTACAATGCATATAATAGATACATAAAATAATGAAAAGTACATAAAAAAGCTTAATACAATAAATGTATGAACAAAAAAATTTCCACAAAGGCAATGTCTATGTGTGAGTATAATGTTGATTTTTTTATTTTTATTGTTATTTATATGGTTAAAGTGAAGATTTTAAGTGTATATAAATTAGGAATTTAAAAAGAGTAACTGAAAAATTAAAAACTACAACATAATAAGAATCTGCACTGTTATTATTGAATTTGTGAAAGTTTTATAAGAATGAATGTTACAATTGCAATTAAAAGACGAAAAAAGATATGGCACACAATAACATATTTCTACTCTAAATGCTGTCTAATGATAATTATAATTTTAATGGTTTTGTTAAAACTTATAAGAAAAAAAATATCTGTATTGATTATCTTAAATTATTTGTATAAACCTTTAATAATGCTGAAAAATACTACGACCAACGTACATAATGATTAATGATAACGCATTAATATTAATTCCATAAGTTAACTAACGACCCATCGCGTAATTTCTAAGTAAGAATAATCAGAGGCGCTAGTAGAAAAAATAGATTTCTTGACACCTATTCCTTGCTTTATTCACATCAATGCATCATCAATTTGGTTGGAGGGTATGGATTCTGTCGCCCCGGGAACCATTTATTGGATAACCAACACCCCTGTCAAAGATCACCCCAAACGGTTCGCTACGCTTGATGATTTAGCAGAGGTGTCCGGGTTCATCGGGTGAGGTTCGTCTAGGTCTTGGCAGCGAATGGGTTAGCCTACTACGTGGCGGGCCGGATCGTGAGAGACTGTTTAGGGAGACCTAACCCAGATCTCTCTAGCCGGCGTCTCTCGACACTTCGCCTTGCGCCGCAGTGCAAGAGATGGATTCATACGTCCGTCACTTCTGGTCCCATTGACCCCAATTTGCTACCCACCCCTCATATTTTTCCTTCCCAGTACTTCCTATCCTTCCTTTCCCTAAATAGACCCTCTATACCGCATTCCCAGAGATAACATAAGGATAAAGGGATATGGGGCTGATAGGGATGTTATTTCCTCAGGAGGATGTAAAAAAATCTTATATTAAAAAGTAGTACTATCCTCGCCATATCTCATGTTGTCTGTCGTAATTTATAACGATTCAAGTAGGTATTACATTCACCTGGTGAAGTAATGTTTTCCTGGAGCGTCCCCGACTGATATTTCTTCTTAGACCCTTCCTCTTAGTTCTATTCCTCATTGCCATACCTCAGAGTTGATATCAAACGCCATATGCAACACTATTAAATTATCCGGTTCTGGCTTAACCGGGTTTCACGTAATAATTCACTGACCGGTGACATCTAACAATATAATTGACGGATTAAACGATATCTAAACATCGCGTGACTGAGGTTGTTGATTGTCAATTGATGAGTATAAATTGTCGTAACAAGTAATTACTTGTCAGATAAACGTTTAATTCTAGCTGCTTAAAAATAACGATTTGCGTCATCGTGTGTGAATGGACAATGTAATTTAAGTACATATTTACGTATATTCATTCCTTTACGCTTGACTGACACGTTAAATGATGTCAATTAAGCGTAATGCTACATAGGTAGATCTTTTAACCTTCAACTAACACACTAACAGCCTTACTAATAAACACCCTGAAAATTTTGTTCAATTTATAAACAACCGTGTAACTGAAAACTTTACCAATACAGAAACTGATACAAAATTTTTCTTGGAAAGATTATATACATTGCTCATCCAGCCAAAGAGAGTCGTTTATCTGTTGTATAAAATGTTAATAAAAATAATTTATTATCAAATTTCGGAATTTTACAAGGTATTTTAAATGTCTTATATATTTCTTCTTTTTGAAGATGTCATAAAAACAAATATCATTTAAGGAACTAGATAAAATTACCTTTAAGATTTATGTTTTTGAAATATACTTTAATATTTAAAATTTTAATGTTTTAATTTCAAAAATGAAAAAAAAATTAATAACCTTACTCCAATCATTTTTAATGAAAACGTCGAAAAATTTCAGAAAACTGATTTAATAAACGCAGTCCTTTGACTTAAGGACTTTGAAAGAAAACTTTCATTTCACTTTTCATCTCGTTAATACGAGTACAATTCAAAATTATTATAATAATTCCCCGAGAATAATAAAAAAATCTGACATTGTGGCTTCGTTTTTGCGCAACGCAAAAGTCGATTTCTCGAATTTGTATTTACGTACGTATGCATTAGGCATGTATGTTATTAAAAAACATCATTTTCATGGAAGTGTTTTTAAATTTATGACGTAAAAATCAATCAAAAATAATGTGCAAGAAATTCTTCGCTTTCTCCGATAATAATTAAATTCACGATACGACCATTATCAGTGAATTAAAACTGAATAAAAATGACCCAAATAATAGTAAATAAATACAATTTTACTAATATTAAAGTGAATTGGTCAACAGAGTAGATATTATGAACAAAAATATGATTTTGATGATGAAGAACATATCAGCACATATAAATATTGTCATTTTGTCAGAAATATTGCAATGTTGCTAGTTCTTTAGTTAATGACCTTTTTTATTAGTAATAATCGGAAATAGAAATTTACAGTATTAATTCAATGTGGTTTAACTATGTAATGTTTCGTTGGTACAGTTTAACTTATTCAAAGCCTGCCTATCAGTCTAATTAAATATGTTTTCATGATTTTTTAAAAATTCTTGATTTCTTGCTAGAGCAATCCCATGAGTTACCAAACTCATTTTGGAACTCACGATAAGCAAGTTGAAGGAAATAGGCACAAGTTTACATGGGTATTTTGATGTCAAAAGTATAATTTTCACATGCCTACCAAGTAAAGAAATAATAAAGAGGGGTAGGAGTGAGGAAAAAGTAGAACGTACAAGAGAAAAAGAAGAAACATACAATAGATACACAATATAAAAGCCCGTGTGCAAGATTGTAATTTACAGAAAGTTTTGAACAGTATTTACAGAAATTTATCCAGTCACAGATAGATATACTCTTCACACAGGATTGCCAAAGATGACACTGATGGGATATTTTTTCCTAAGGGCCTGTAGTTTTTTGTTTCCTGTGTTAAAAAAAAAAAGAATGAGAAAAATTTGGATGGTTACAAATACAGGGCAAGAAAAGAAGAGATACAGAAATGAGAAAGAACAAAACATGGCAAGCAATAAACGTATTATCACAGTTAAATGTACTTAAATATTCTTTTAACGCACGACTTTGAAATTTTTATTATGCTGGCTGTTTTCATAACTGTATTGTGTGTAGGAAATTTTGTACTGAAGAGATTGCGGATTCTATCGTTATTTTGAGTATGAGCGATAGCCAGTTTAATTCAAAGCAGAAAGGCTTATTCCCTGAAATTTGTGATAAGAGATCGTTCTCCCGCGAGAAGTACTCTCAGATTTGTGTAATTTTCTACGGCCAATGTCAAAATTTCAGCTGTGAGCTGTTACGTATTTTAGTTTGGGTCGTTTTAAACACAAATTCCTGCAAGTATGCATGATTATTTATTCATTTAACAGCTGTAGAAAATCACACAAATCTGACAGCACTTCTCGCGGGAGAACGATCTCTTATCACAAATTTTAGGAAATAGTTTTCGTTTGTTTAATTTGAGAGGTGGATCTGGGTACTGGGTACCTCCGCCCTGAAAACCAATCATTGGACAAGCAAAACCTCTGCTACGGTTAATTGGAGCGGTTCACTACTACCCTGGGTTCATGTGGTGAGGTGTGTCGAGATCTTGGTGGCGAATGTGTCTGCCCACCAGCTGCGTGGGAGGCCAAGTCAGGAGAGACCAAGTCAGGTTGAAGGATTCTTCGACCTCTCCGGCTGGACACTCTCGATCTAACGCCTTGCACCGTAGTAGAAGGGATAGCTTAACAGTTTTCTGGAGACACTGACCCCAGATTTCTACCTACCCCTCATATATTTGTTTTTTCCAAATCTTCCTCTTCTTTCAATAATTAAAAAGATCCTCCATATGGTATCCCCAAAGATGAATTAGGCCCCTATGGAAATTATTTTCCCCAAATCCTTCTGTATGGAGGTAACGTAAATATATATTTTTTAATGTAAGCTAAGTTTGTGGTTGTTATAACGATGACTGAATCCAGCTGCATATTCCGACCCCAAGTGGTTTAACATTAAAATTACCCTGGCTTTAGCTAGTAACCGAGGTAAAATTATCTGTTAAATTGCTTATTCGTTTCCCCAATTTCTCATAAAAGGAAACTTAAGATTAAAACCTAAACATAACTTAAAAGCCCGGCTTCCCGCATTTCTACCGATTTATTACATATTTTCCTTAAATATTCTAAGTTTTAAAGCTCTTGAAAAAATATGTTTTATTCTTGAAGATATATCTATACATTCCCCACGCAGAAACAGCAATTATATGAAATTCCCTCGATAGAAAAATATCGCAAAGTATGCTCCGAAACACGTTTTTTCAATTATTTTACAAGTTATACATATGAAAAAATTCTGAGTATTTCTTCAAATGCTATTTTAGACAATCTCCTCGAGACTTTTGCTGTATTTTAAACGAGTCGTGTTTCATTACACATTTTCACAATTTTCATAAGCGCGCTCTGTCTACATATTTACGTATTTCTCCAACTTCTTATTTTTAAGCGGGTACACCGTGCCTTGCTAAACTTAACTTAAACTTAAACTTAAAAGAAATCGAGATCTACCCTTTCACAAATGGCGATTTGTTTAATTAATTTAGCTAAAAACACGTTGTGCAAGTTGTTTTAAATATTAGGAAGAATTATTTTTTTGCGCCCGTACACGCACAATAAGAATATAGAGAAAAAAATTGTCCATATATAAACCCCAATCTTTCAATTAATGCTAAAAAATACTGTTTTGTTTCGGTGACTCAATCCAATATTGTATTTGTTAGCCTTTCTTGTGAGTTTGTTATTTTAAAGCATAACTTGCACAAAGTGTTTTAATCTAAAATAAATAATCTAACGATATCTATGAAAGAGCAGATTATTAATTCTTTTAAGTATCACTTTAATAATAATCAATGGCGGACTAAGCCCGTCAGAGGCCCGGGGCGGCAAAGCTGAATGAGCCCCTCCCCCCTTGCTCAAGAAGATGATGTAATTTTACAAGCTTTTTATTCAGTTCACATGGGCCTCTGGTCTTGAGGGCCTCCAAATGCCTCCATGTTCCCTTAATCAAATCCTAAACAAGGCTTTAAGGCACCAGGACACTGTAAAATAAAAATTGTAATTTTTTTTAATTTCATTTTCTGAAAGACGTATTTTTAATTTAATTTAATTTATTTATTTGGGAAAATCAACAGATTATTTTCATTTTTAACGATAAAATTAATAACACTATATGTGTATAGTTTTTTTTTTAATATATTAAATACCAGATTGAAAAACGTGTTAAACAAGTTTCGAGAAAAACGCATTCAAAGTTTTGCTGAAGGATAATTCAACATACAAACTGTTTCATACGGTTTCGCATAAAATGTTGTGCCTTCGTCAATTTTTTGAATTTCTTTAAAACATTTAGTGAGAACATTCTTAACAAATGCAGCTTTCAGAAAATGAAATAAAAAAAATTACAATTATTTTGTACAGTATCCTTGTGCTTTAAAGCCTTGTTTAGGATTTGATTGAAGGAACATGGAGGCGTTTGGAGGCCCCCCAGGACCAGAGGCCCGGGGCGGGCCGCCCCTTCCGCCCCCCTGTTAGTCTAATTAGAGATAATAATTTCACTGGGAGTGAAATGAGAAAGTCACTATATACGAGTACCATATTACGCAGTTCAACGTTCATTATCATATTTAGGTTCTAAAACTAATACCTAAATAATAGAAATAAGTAAGTAAATAATTAATTTTCCTTGGTTGGAAAGTTGTAAATTATGTTTGGTTGCCATGTTGCTAATGTTTGATACCCACGCAACTTTTTCTTACAATTTACGAAGCTTTTCCTTTAGCCCTTAGGGCCTCCGCAGAACAAGGCGCAACGTATAATGAAAGAAGTTTGCAGTGTTGATGCTCTCTTAATGGAATCTGAAGATGCTTTAATCACTAAGGTGTAATGTGTGTAGCGGACCATACTTACACGATCTCTGTTCTCTTACTCGGGAAGTTGTCGATAACAATAGAAGTTGCCTGCGCGGCGCACAGAGGAGAAGAGAAACTTAGTTCGTAACTCCTGCTCTGTGAGCATCCAGAAGATCCCACTCCTAAAATACATATATCGCAAACAGGGAAGACAAACATTTGGAATTAAACGCCGAGCAATTAACGCTGCCATCAAATCCGAAGGGATTTCGTTAGAACAGGTGGTGCACAATATTGAACTTCCAATATCGCAACTGTTTGGGCAGGTACCTACTACTAACTTCAAACTTGGCGTGGTCCAGCGGTAAGGTTCTTAACTCGCATTCCGAAGATCGCGGGATCGAATCCCGGCGTGGCAAATAAATTTTATTTGATTAATTTGTGTTATTTCACAATTTATTCATTTAAAATAATTTGAGGCACGTTCCAGTGGAAGATACTCTCAGTATCGCCCTGGCGTAAGACCACCATTCAGAATTGAAACGTTGCTTGAAATGGCTTTAGCCGTGTTTGGTGACCTGATCTGAATATCCCACCTATCTCTTCCCCATATCCTTCCCCTCCCCACTACCTTCAGCCTCATAACATACCTCAATTGGGGATGCCGTAGTCTCACTGGCTCCAGACGGGAGCAGTTGGGAGTCTTGTGCGGTATTCATAAAAAATTTTCAAAAAAAATGAAAGTTCACACTATTTCATGATTTAAAAAATAATGGCCCGCAGACGGTAGGTATATTTTTTTATCAGCAGCATTTTATTTTTGAAGCATTATTTCGGTAAGGCAGCTTCGTGTATACTCCTGTAAAATTTTACGCACGGCTAAAGCCGATACGTGAAGAAACAGTACATTGTCGTGTTTGTTCTGCAATGCTGATGTTGGTTATTCGCTATTGTAAACAAGATATTTGTATTTATTTACGTAAACATTTTTCAAACAACCATGAAAAAATCAATTTCGTTTGACTTTTCAACTCGCGCCAATCGACTAAGTAGATCTCAACTGTACCACATTCCGCTCGCCTTGCAGCTTTTCTCGATTGGCGGGTTTATACGTTGTTTATTTTTGCAACGGAAAGATGTGAAGTTTGCTGAGAATCTTTGTAGGGACGCAGATGCCTTATATTTTAACACAAGATTATTTTGGTATGTTTAATTAGAATTCATTGTTCCCTTACGACCTTCCATCGAAGTTGCGGTTCTGAAATGCATTGAAACCCGTGAATACATGCAATATTTATAAATAAAATATTTAATAGTTAATTAATTCGTTAACTAATATTTACCGTACTATGAACTGGGGTTCGCCATCGACCTCGCGCCGTGGAATGTACGGCTGAGCGCTCCACACTCTTCGCGCTTTATTTTAAAAACGGTTAAGCGTATAAAAAATTATTGTAGGCAATATTTGTAGAAAATTTAATACTCTACAACTTTTATATCAAATACAAATACGATTTGAGGCAAAGGAAGTGAGATATTTCCTAAAAACTGATTTTCGAGACCTTTGACCTTGAATATCTAAAGACGCGGTCACGTGACCTTATGAGACTTTTGAGACAACATGTAGAAAACCAAAATAAAGTTTTATACAAATTTTCAGCTTATTCCGTTTCATTCAGCGGTTATCCCCTTTTTTAGCTTGTGACTGGACTAAAGTATGAAATGACGACGTATCACAGCGAATGAGCCTGTGCCAAAACTAAGTTGTATGGTGTTCCAACCATTATTTCCACCCCTTAGAGAAAAATATGGTTTTCTACCTTCCAAAAAATATATTACAAAACGAGAATCATTTTTTTGTCCCTTGTGATACCAGACGTTGGCACTGCTCATAGATAACAAAAGTCATAGTAGTTTATAATCCCTGTCTCATAGAAATATATGGAACGGACCATGTTGGGCAAAGAAACTTCCGAAGAACTTGGTGTGAAGCGTTATACCAAGAATACATGATATCTTACTTATGTCTGTGAATGTGGAGATACACTCTACCAACACCAAACCTCCCGATCTGTGCAGACTAGCAGAATCCGAACAGACTATCTAAAAACTAGATGCATAGACCAAGACTTTTGTTAAAAAGAATATGAATATTTTATAAAATCGGTTTTCGCTGCCTTTTTTACATTAAATAATATCCCTCGGGGCATGTGTCATGTTTCGGGATGCTGTGTAGAGTGAAGAGGGTCTATATGAGGAAAGGAAGGAGTGAACCTGGGTCTTGAAGAGACTCATAAGAAGAGTTATAAGGAATAAGAAGAGAAAACACAAAGGCCGTCAAATCATTACACAGCTGTTGAACTCAAGTACTAGTCATCAAAATAGTTTTCGTATATCGATTACGCTCAAACCGATTAAAAGATTTTTTTGATATCGCAAACAAAGGGGCCTGTTGTGAGTTTGAAATTAGTGGGGAACGGATGCAAATTAACTAGAAAGTAACTGCCTGTTCCGATCTGATCACCAACAACGGCTTGAATTATTTTAAGCAACATTACGATTCTGAATGAAAATATCTTCCACTAAACTAAACTACGTAATTTAGAATCTCCATAATTTTTCTTCGCATTTGTTAATCATATTTATATAAATGACTTTATTCTGTTGGTTTAAAATTGTCTGAAATTGGCAAAAAAATTCAACAAAAATGATTCAACTACTGCTGACTATCATGTGACGTATTCGACATATTAAAGCCGGACAACCTTGCTTCTAAAGTGTTACGCAGAAACAATGCATTCTAACAAAGTATTCAATTAAATATTCACAAGAAAAATATCATTTAATAGTTAGATTTTCTTGTTCAAAAAATTTAAATTATGAGTTCGACAGCAAAAAAAACTGTCTTCGAAAAAAAATATTGAAAAAATGAGAAAACATATTCTTCATGGTGTAGTTGCGGGAGTTTTCATACGTTTTTGGATTTTATACAAATTAGTAAATTTAACCCTATTTCAGAAATGTTATTAATTCCCACCGTTTGGTAGGTACTCATTCGTATTAATTTCATTTCACTACAAAAGTACTCCACAAAATACCGGTATTTGTTAGGACTGTGTTGAAATATTTCCTAATTTGCCAAACGGAATTTCTAGAGTTCCAACAGTTATTTTGAAAAGAATGTCTTACTTATCATTTGTTTATGTTAGCTCCACTTAGGAGGCCCTGAGAATGAGGAAATATTTTTTTTTGATGCTGTGTGGAGGGTCTTTTTAGGAAAAGAAGGAGAGGAGTTCTTCTTAGGAAAGGAAGGGGAGGAAAAAAGTATGAGGGGTGGAAAGGAATCTGGGGGTTAGTGTGTTCAGGAGTGACAGACGTATAAATACGCCACTCTCACTGTGGTGCAAGACGGTGGGTCGAGACAGTCCTGATGGAGAGTGCCAAAAGTCTTCTTCAACCAGTCCCTCCTGATCCTGCCACGCAGTTGCGAGCCCTTGGGGTGACCTGCCGCAGTGGTGTTGGTAGCCGCCTTCCAAAGTGTAATTGTTTGCTCTCAATTTAACGGTTGCATTGAATGTGAATTAAGAAAATTTGCGAAATTACTGGTGATAATTATCAAATATGTGTGCTCATGTCCTTTTCCACGAAAAAAATTGTTTATGCCTTTCGATTCCCTAGGAAACCATACTATTATTTTGTCAGAATGCTTCCGGTAGTAGGTACAAGCCGAGAGTCAAAATAATGCCAATTGACCGCCATTTTTAACGAGCACCGGGTTCATTTGCTAAATTGTACGGAAGAAACAGCTTGATATCAAGACGATCATTATGGTCTGTGATTTTCACGCGCATCAAAATATTAATGAAAAAATGTTGCCCTTCTTTCAAAGCCGTATTGTTTATTTACCTTTACGTTCCACCCTAAAAAGGTAAACCCCCAAATTTAACTGTCATTTTACTGATCTAAATCTCATTCATCGATATCACGAACAACGAGTCAAAATAGTACACATTTGAGAGGACGCTTTTTCCAGCTGTTATAAACCTTTTGGTGAAATGTCTTCGACTACTTTTGTATTTTTCTCGCTCCGGACGTTTGAATTGTCAAAACAATTCTCGACTTTTTATTCCAAGGATCCTTGGAATAAAATCATACAAATTCACGCCGTAGAGATTCTTGCCAATGTACTGTGAAGATTTGTCTAGATTTTAAAGCAGAATCGGAATATCAATGGCCTATAAGGATCTCCCCTCGTTGTAGAATTTATTCTGAAATTTTTAAGGTTTTGGCTGTTTTGTTGTTCAATATAAAAGAAAAATCGGTAGGTTTGTACGTTGTGATTATTCATTGACACGTGGCCAATTTTTACTTCTATCTATAAATTAAAAAAGAAACAATTTTTTTTCTCAATTTTATCGATCAAAAGTTGAGTTATAAACCTTTTTAATACTTTTTCCATCACATACACATTAGTCAGACGGTTTGATAATGCATTCTAAAGGCGAAACAGCTGTCACTAAATAAATAATTACTCCGAACCCGTACTTTTTAAAAGTTAAAGGATGATCCATTCATAGCCATAGACTTAGGATGGGTTGTTTCAAAAAATTTGACGAGTTCGTCAAATATTTGACGTTAATTTTCACGTTCTGTGTAAGTTCTATTCAAGTTCTGTGATGATTTCAGTTTTGTGAAGCAGCTGGCCTACGATGATAAAAAAACAGAACTCGAAAAGAAATTACACAAAACCTGAAAATCAACTTCAAATAGTTCCCGGGGCGGCGGTACCCATACCAGCCCCCCAAATTGACAATGAGTTATGGAAAATCGTATTGCTTGACATTTCTGAACGTTAAAAAAGGAAGCATTTTGTTCACTCCCATTGATGTAGTTAGTCTGTAAAATTTGGCGATCACATACATTTCAAATTCTTTTATATAGTTTAAGAGGAACGCCTGCGCGGCCCGTTTCGGCCCGTCTCATACAAAACTTAATTTTGAATTTGATGCCAAAATACCGAACCGAACTGTGAAATATTTTTAATCGAGAGTTATATTAAATATCTTGTAAAGATGTGAGCTATTTTATTTATTTTTGTTTAAATAATGATAATTAAATAATTCAATTTTCCATCATTTTAGAGGCAATGCTTTTTGGGTAGTGGTTTTAATTAATAAACGACATATTTTTATATTTTATTTTATGTTTAATAATATTGTTATAATATATTTTGAAAAATAATTTTTTTAATGTTTATCGTTTACCTACTCACAAATAATTGCCCAAGTTGCATCCAAAAATATGAAATATTAAAATGTTTAAAAACCTTTTTTTTATAATTTTATATGAAAATAAATAAAGTAGTAAATCTGTACTAGATATTTAATACACCTTTTTATTACAAAAATAATTTTTCAGTTTGGTTGGGTATTTTGGCCTCAAATCCAAAATTAAGATTTTTATGAAACGGGCCGCGCATTCACTCTTCTGAAGGTCGTCTGCAAATACTTGGATTTGTACATTTGTAAATTTGCAACAATCTCATTAATGGCTATTAAAATAAATTGTGCCAAGATGGGAAAATATTCTGATCTCGAATATGAAACATTGTACATAATTAATCTTTATACTAAGCAACGTATTACTAATCAATAACGTACCTACCTTTGATGCCCAACGATCAGAGTTAGTATATTATGTTGTCGAACCGTATGAACGACTAAAACTTATTAAAACCTTATATATTAAATAGGTAAAGGGATTAGGACACGTGATTTTCATAAATTATTAAATTACTTAAGGTAGAGCGATTTCTGATACAGCCATGTTGGTTCGGAACAATAGTGTTATTGATATGTTTTACAGTGATGTCTTGCACTAATTTCACAAAATGTTCGGGTACAACAGATATAATAATAAACAGAGACAAGTTTAGTTTGATATATCGCACATCCCATAAAAAGTGTCATAGGTCAAAAAAGTTAATTTTAAAAGAGAGCGAAAACAAATGAATTGTTACGATACGCACTAAATAGGAAATAATTATGTAGCCGCCCTACTCGTATGTGTGATTTGTGTAATGTACTTGCCCAATGATGTAGACGTGGAATTACTGTCAATATAATTATGTTTCCCCATACCAACCTGTTTCATTTGATCGGCAACACGGGGTGGGTTTGGCAAATAACATGTACCCAGGTAATTTTACCGACCTACGACCTTGAAGAGGTGGGACTCTCCTGCTTGCCCGACAAACGTGAGCTGGCCGTCGGCATAAGGTAAGGTGAGCCCCCATCGGCCACTAACAGAATGAATGATGAATAAGCGGTCCCGTCGGAAAGAGATACTAGTGACATCTTGCAGAGATGAAGTGATCTAACTTCGATGTGATTTTCGAGGGGCTTAATCACAATCACTGTACTTTTCAGAGATAAAACATAAAATAGAAAATTTTGACTTAGGGTACTTTTACTTATGAGGTGTGCGAAATGCTTTTGTCACCTTACCACTTTTCATGAATTGGCGTTAAATGTGTATTGCGCTACCTCCTTCTTTAACCAACGTTTCGGACTGTCCTATTCATTAGCCCTGATGTCGAAGAGGATGAATGCTGTTCGGAATATTGGCTAAAGAAGGTGGTAGCCCAACGGCATAATATCTCAAAAATCCTGTCATCTGCCCCAATGATGGACACTAACGCTGTCCGAATCGTTGGTTAAAGATGTGCCATACGGCGTCATACCCCAAAGATAAATCGCGATAATGCTCTTGGTCGTGAAAATCTTCAATCTTACATACCAAAAATTTATTATTTTCATCTGCATTTTAGCTGAAATATTATTAAGAGTTAACTCAATTGAAATGTTGAAATTAATAATACCCTTTACCGGAAAACTTCTCAAGAGAAACCGTACAAATATGATTGTACAAATAAAAATCAAGATCAATACCTCCATAGTTTATAGTATCTTCCTTCTCAGAAGGCAGGTACCATACCAGGTAATTTGTAGGTTTGTATGGTTGGGATGTACCTTCAAGTACTTACCTTATTTTTTATTCTCAAATTTTCAGAAAACCTTTGAAATAATTCTTTAGAAACGGTCTATTGTAATTTCTATAAAGGATGAAAAGGTAAATATTTTACGGCTAATAAGACATTCCCTGTGATGGTCACGAAGGTGTATTTTTTCAAGGGACTAATGATAAACAATTTGAGTTCCTAAAACGATGTATCTTCTACCTATCTAATGTTTTGGATTTTTGGCGTGTTCTCAAACGTAAGCTCAGTTTTCATTAATCCCATTTTATGAATAAAGGATAACAATATTCACAGCAGTTAAATTTTAAGAATCGCTGTGTTATTTTCAAAAAAGAGAAGCAAGCACATATTTGAATACTATCCTGCTTACTTAAGAAAATAATTTTTGTTTGAAAAGTGGTCCTAATTAAACAAGTGAACTTACTTTAGTTTCGTTAATATCTACTTACATTGTGACGGTAATATAAGTCTTAAAGATTGCTCATCAAATCTATTGCTATCGACTGGTGGTATAAATTTGTTTAACAAAAGTGTGAATCTAACGTTGTCGGAATTTTGATTCTAAGAAGAAACGGTTGTTTTCCTATTATAAACGCCGACTCAAAAAAAATCCAACCATGATTTTCGACATCATCGATCTTTGTTTTTTTTTTTTTTTTTTATTTATTTATTATAAATACAAAGTAATACATTATTACAACAAGAAATAAAAAAATATATACAGAAAAAAGAAAAGTCCCAATAAACTACTTTTAAGCAGTTTGTCGATGGGTACTTTTACTTTGAAGATATTAACTTATTTTACTTTGTTATGCAGTTACAATTTTTGTGTCAGTCTAATACAAATTATTTCTTTCGGCGAGCCAATTCTTCAACATAATATTTAATTTACCATTCTTCAACATAATATTTAATTTACCATCGGTTAATGAACATTCGTTTGGAAATTGATTATTCAAATTATATGGTTTATTTTTAGAAAAAATATATTTCGATAGTTGTAGAATGTTCAATAAATATCTTAAGGCATGATTTTCTACGTACTGGATTTTCTACAGTCTAAAGTCTAAACTTTGCGTTTTTGTAACAATTGCGTGAACTTGAATTTATTATTAAAATTGACATATTTTTAAGTATCGAACGTACACAAATCCTGTCGTACAAGTGTTGATTTTATTTATTGACAGAAAACAAAAATTAAGTTGTGGTTGGGTTTGATGACGATCTTTGACGAGCTTTTTATGTGTAAAAGTTTTTATCTTCCCCATCACTACGGACGGATTTTCTCCCTTTCCATAATTTAATGTCCCTCGGTAATGGTGTCGATGAGAGACATTCCCAAATAATTAAAGCCATCTCGTGCCACTGCATACTTCCGAGGTGACGTCACACCCAGATGACGTCACATCCAATCAGCGATGCTCCCGCCTCGTGTTTACCGAACCGCGATTTTCTATTAAATATTTGAGTTCGGTTTCTGTTTCATGGCCTGATGTCGTCCGTTTATCCCTCTTCGCAGAAATAACGGTAAAAATACAGACGGGATACCTTGGCAACTTAACTAACTACCTGTGAAAATTTGCACGAACATTGTCAAAAATATTTTGTGACATTTTTAAGATGTTATCATTTCGTAAAATCGTTTCAATCTACAGAATAAATCTATATATTCCAGTTCACATTTGATCGTACTGTGATTCACGTCCATTTCGCGAAACTTTAGAGAGTGTGTTTCTAAGTGATTCAAAGTGAGTCAAAGAGAAAAATCCACTTTTTTTTTTCGATTAGAGCAACGACGTTCACATTATATACTCTAAGGGCCGGCCAGTTGCATCGAAAATAGTTAAAATTGGTTAAAGATAAATAAAAGTAACATTTTTATCATTTCTTACAAAAATGGGTTGTTTCAACTTCATTTTAATAAAAGTTAACTAAATAGTTAAAAAAAAAACTACTTTTAGTTAATCCAGCGATGTTGAGAGTTTAAAGTTAAATTTTGGTAAAGTTTTCAGCCGGCATCCATCAGAAACAAACGAAATTTTGTTTCAATAGAAAATAATTATAAAAACTGTCTCGTTAACCAGGGTTTTTATAATCAATTGATTGGATTATTGATTAGATTTGTCAGATTTCAGATCAAAAAGTATGGTTAGGCTATTAACTATAAACTATTTTTTTTAATGTTGATGTAACCAATTGTACTGAATTGCAACTTAACTTTAATTAGGGCTTAAACTCGGTTTAAGTATTTAACTTTAAACCTCACTTTAATTATTTCCGATGCAATTGACCCTTATACAATTATTAGTGTTAACTCTTTAAAAAATCTGAAAACCCTTTGTTCTTGGTATTTCTTTAAAAAGCTTCTTAATAATGCTCACAACATTCCTAATAAAACAGTAAAAAGTAAGTATGAGAGCTTACTTGTGTTTCAGATCAATCCCTCTAATGTATGTAAATATAGCACTCGTAAATCGAGTACTATCAACAATAGGTACTTTATAAACTTTAAAACCCATTTAAGTATGTACTTAATATCTAGTTCTTCTGTAGGTATATCATTATTATGTTTATACATATACCTAGTTACCTTCCAACAGAAAGGGTCATAATTCGAGAACATGTCTGGGTAGCTTCCTGTCCTGCGGTTTTAAACAGAATACCTTATTTAGTCAGCCTTACATAACATATATTAATGCATATTTATTATGTAGGTATCTACACCTATTTATTTTATTTTTTTTTTTGTTATAAAAATACAAAAACAGTACCAGGAACCTTTTGACTGTCCAACTAGGAAGGACTCCCGTTCTAGGACAGTCAAATTGATAGGTTTCGAATGCATTAGGTACATGATGATTAACATATGTAGTGTTAATTAAAATTGAAAAATTACATTTACCTAATTATAATATATGTTACAGTTTTATAATTAGTTAAGCATCGAATATAAAACGTATAGTGTTTTCGAATTTCGATTGAAATAAAAACAGTGAAGGCTAAGAAATTAAACATTTGGGTAACAAAAGAAATATAGTAAATAAAAGTACGTATACAATAAAAACAGGAACGGAAAAGAAAATAAAAGCAGTAAAGGAAGAAAATAAAAACAGTAAGGGAAAGGAAATAACATTTGGGAAATAAAAGAAATATAAGGCGCTCGTAAGACATAATTATCTACTGAACCAGTAACAATTTGTTATTTTTGAATACTAAAAAAAAAAAAAACAGTATACAAAAGAAACAGAAGAGGAAAATAAAATAAAAATTTTGGAAACAAAGAGATGCATACCATTAACCATTTTAGTATTATTGGATACAAGCAAAACAGCAAAGAAAATCAGCATAAAAACAGTAAAGAAAAGAAGATTAAAATTTTTTAAATTTTGGGAACATAAGAGATGTACAGGGTGCTCGTAATATTTAATTCTCATATAACATTTTTTAATAGTGTTTCTGACTCCGTCCTGCAAAAACCAAGTATTTTATTATGTCATTAACTATATAAATTTTAGAGACATGCAATTCTTCGAACACTCGTTGCTTGGGTTGACCAGACCGAAAATCTTCTTCAGAAATAGCTTTAATCTTAAATTGGTATGGATATCTAACGAATTAATTTACAATTACCATTTTTTGTGCTTAGAGGCCATCCACAAATTACGTCACACGAATTTCATGACTTTTGACTCTCTCCCCCCCCGTCCATGTCACACATCGTCACATTTGTGAAACCCCCCCCTAGTGTGACATCACATATTTTCCAATTTTACATCTAATTTTTTTTTTGCGTTTTAATAAAATTAATATTAAGTAGATTTTTACATGTTATGTCACAGAACTGATGACCCCTCCATACCCCTTGTCACACAATGTCACACTTCTCTACTCCCCCCCCCCCCCCCTTACTGTGTGACGTAGTTTATGGATGGCCCCTTATACGCTGGACAGTGCGTTTTATCCTTGATGCATTTTAATGAAAATATGTTTTATATTTCTGTTATTCGGCGGTACATCCTTTCTACACATCCCTTCGGGGACGCATAGTTATGTTTTGTGTAGGAAGGTATACCGTGGTTTCCCTAAACCTACTGCATATTGTGTATTAGTATGCCAGGGACCAACCATCAACAAGGATCAACTATCATGGAATTATAACTCGGTAAGTGTCATATCACCTAACTAAAGCGTCTATATGCCACGACATTCAGATCACGTCATTTTTATTATCAACTATTGATCAAACGACAAGAAGTTATAGGTGCTGATGCTGAAAAAAGTACAACGGTTATCATATAAATATTTTTGTCCCAAATTTTTCGATCGTCCCACAAGGTCTGCTGAAATCAAGAGAGAAGAAAATTTCTCCGTGTATACACACGGAGAAAAAAAAATTATGTTTTCAGATTTTAAAATATATTAGTATCAAAGATGTAAATGATTAAAATAATAATAAAGCATTTACATTATTTCAATTTCATACTCTTTCATAAAATTCCGTAGATCCCACGGGATCCCGCTGGATTTCAAAATACTAATCCCGCGGGATTTGAAAAGTGTGCCTGATTTGCTTACCCTAATTACAACCAACAGGTTTCGCTAAACTCAACGATATCAGGGCTTATTTATATATCAACTAACTTTAATTACATACAGACACATAATAAAGCAATGAGAGAAAGAGATAAAATTAGAAAAGGTACTTTAACGTTATCATTATCACATAAAATCATCATAAATCACGTAATGTTTGAAAATACAGTACAAATAAAAAAATTATTTAAAAAAATTAAAGGAATCACAAAAATACGATCTTAGAACTGTTTAATCGATAGCGAAATTTTGAAGTAATGTACAGAACAAGAAATTGTCCTTCTCGATTCTTAGAACTTTCGAAAATTCTTTTTCGATGTCCGTCGTCGAAATATTTCTAGGAAAATGAGTGCCAAATTGGAAAAGATTTTCTTCTTCTGAAAAATTAAAAATAAATTAAACACTATTATTAAATAAATTTAAAAAAAATGTTAATTATTTTGGAAGATCTATTCAATGCTATTTTATATTAAGAATGAATTATTTTAGGTTTCTAATTTCCGTGATCAAATTGTAGTCAACTAATCAGTATAGTGTCTAATAATCTTTTTGTTAGATTGTAACCAAACAATTACTACTTATTAAAGGTGAATTTTAAAAAATATTTGATAAACACAAACTATTTAAATTTGAACTTTACGAAACAGCTTATTTTTTAATGTTATCCTTGAAGTATATACATACCACGCATGCCCGAGTAAAGCCGAACATGATCCGATACATCACGAACGCAGGTTTCTGAATGTGGCCTACGCAGATCATATATTTAACTGTCACACGACGCTATAAAAGATTTCTCCCTACGGCAGGAGAGGGGGTCAGATCAATTACACGCGGCTTTCAGATGGCAAGGTGACAGATCCCGTCATAAATAAACCATCAATATTTCCTTATTACTTCAAAATTTAATATTTGGAGATGTCATTTATTAGAATATTTTATTTTTTTTAAATAAAGACAAACATTCCCGGGTTACGAATAATCCAACAATGTTTGAAAATCTCCTACCACCACCACAGTAAGCCGATGGAGGATTACATTGATTCAATTATTGGGTCAATAAAAGGGTCAGCTGTACATTCCGGATTTTTCCCGGAAAGCAGGTTCTTTTCAGGCAATGCCTCTTATCTACATCTGAGAAATATTCATTAATCATTTTAATTTTAATTAATTAACAATTAAAATAAAATTAGAAATAAATTAAATAACCAGAATTAAAATTTAAGCAGATAAAAAAAAAGAATCACAAACACAAGTAATTATATAATGGCCGCCATCTCATAAAATGAAAGCAAATTTTCATTTTGAAATTTTGATTGATATTTTGAACGCATTATTTTCCATCGCCACGAATGAAAAAAGTTGTATTTTACAGTAATAATCTTTCGTAATTTCACCGATATCTTTAATCTTATACATTGTACAACATACGAAGCCTCGAATAGCATTACTGTGACTTCTTTTTCCTCATACTTCAATCTATAAATGATTATCAATATTGGTATCCACCACCCTTCAGAGGTTGCATAACTTTTCAAATATAGCCTGAGCAGCGGTTACGGCGTACAATCGTCCCCACGCCCCGCTCTTATAACACATCATCTGTCAGTGATCTGTATGGGATTGTACGGCGAGCAATATGGTGATATAAATGATATTTGATATCTATAGCTGGGTCTGACGGCCTCATTAATATAGCTGAAACCGTAGCTGTTGCTCTTTTATTGATCGAAACTGGCCGAAACGGAATCTGAAACTTGGTCGGTCACTACTCCTAAGTGTCCTAAGTTCCCGTGTGCACGTATTATGAATAATATAATAATGTATTTTACGAATGCGTGGTCATTCCGTGCACTTTACCAGGCTATTAACTTAATCATCTTGACCGTAGGAAATTCCCATAGTCATCAAACCTCTCCGCCTTGCGCAACGCTTCCTATTTGATGGTAATCATATAATTGGATAACGCATCAATGGCACTGAGTTCTCATACTCTCATTGATCTTATTATGTTACATGATTCACTCTACTAGGGGGACCTAGTTCCAGACAATGAATTGCCTTGTTCATTATTATTTACTCTTAGATACCTATCCATCTAAGAGTAAATAATAATGTAGTGTACCTTTTACATTAGGTAATAAAATGGTTACAATTTGTACCCAAGGGTCAATCATAGAAAATATTGGCATGCAATAATTACTTACATTACAAAGAGATTTATAATTACATAAAATAAAATTTTGAGAAATAATATTATGATAGAAATAAATTGTTTAGTTGTGCTAACGAAATAAAGAAAAAAAACTATAACAGTCATATCAGTCAAACTATATCATACTAAAAATCCATGTGAAAATTTATTTAATTGATAAACGAGCGCGCGTGTGAAAACATTACTAAGTAAAAAATGGCAAAAAATTGTTCATGGAAAGATATATACATTGCTTACACAGCCAGAGGGCGTTGTTTATCTATTGTATACGCTTGTTTTAATAATAATATCTGAACGAATTTCGGATTTTTTCCAACGTATTTTAAATGTCTTGTGACGAGTTTATCTAGTTTCTAAAACGAGTACCGTTTTAGAAACTATATTGTATTGTAACAAGCCTGTTATATTATTAAAATAGGACATAACCTTCCTAACCAGGCAAATATACATTCAGGCAGAATTTTTAGCAAAATTAATGCAACCAGCGACCACCTATACAATATTAACTATATAATATTATAAAAGCAATCTTCACCATGCCGGCCGCACTCCGGAACAAATCTTCCCTCCCCCATAAGACGTTGGATACCAGCACGGAATCATCACCGTGTCAAGTGTATTCCGGAACAAATCTTCCCTCCCCCATAAGACGTTGGATACCAGCACGGAATCATCGCCGTGTCAACTGCATTCCGGAACAAATCTTCCCTCCCCCATAAGACGTTGGATACCAGCACGGAATCATCGCCGTGTGAACTGCATTCCGGAACAAATCTTCCCTCCCCCATAAGACGTTGGATACCAGCACGGAATCATCGCCGTGTCAACTGCATTCCGGAACAAATCTTCCCTCCCCCATAAGACGTTGGATACCAGCACGGAATCATCACCGTGTCAACTGCATTCCGGAACAAATCTTCCCTCCCCCATAAGACGTTGGATACCAGCACGGAATCATCACCGTGTCAACTGCATTCCGGAACAAATCTTCCCTCCCCCATAAGACGTTGGATACCAGCACGGAATCATCACCGTGTCAACTGCATTCCGGAACAAATCTTCCCTACCCCATAAGACGTTGGATACCAGCACGGAATCATCATCGTGTCAACTGCATTCCGGAACAAATCTTCCCTCCCCCATAAGACGTTGGATTTCAGCACGGAAATCATCATCAACTGCATTCCGGAACAAATCTTCCCTCGTTTTTGAGAGACGATTGATTGGCTTTATTCACCATGCCGATTGCATTCCGGAACAAATCTTCCCTCTCCTATCAGAAGTTGGCTAGCATCACGGAAATAATTAACTTGCAGAGATTAATTAAGAGAATAATTAACAGTCAGAAACAACTTGGAACTGCCCGGTTACATGAATTAAATTTTCCGTCAATTTTTCCCGGAATATTGGTTGAGTAATATTGTGTTTGTCTTTCCTCATAAAGTGACTAAGATATTAGAGTTTTCTTCTTTATAACTCTAGTCTAGTTTAACTTCTATATTATTAGTCTATCTCTCAACATAGAGGTAATAATAATACTAATATGATTGATTTCTATACTGCCGTTTCCGTGGAAAAATCACTTCAAGGATGCTTTACATCTTAATTTATTCAACTTATATATATATATATTTTTATATGAATACCGCACAAGAGTCCCAACTACTCCCGTCTGGAGAGAGTGAGACTTTGGCATCCTCGTGTGGGGTATGTTGTGAGGCTGAAGGTAGTTGGGAGGGGAAGGAGATGGGGAAGTGGAAGGTGGGCAGTACCTGGCTATTCAGATCTGGTCATAAAACACGGCCAAAGCCATTTTAAGCAACGTTTCAATTCTGAATGGTGGTCTTACACCAGGGCGATACTGAGAGTATCTTCCACTCTGGAACGTGCTATATATTATTTTAAATTAATAAATTGTGAATTAACAGAAATTAACAAAATAAAAATTATTTGCCACGGGATTCGATCCCGCGACCTTCGGAATGCTAGTTAAGAGCCTTACCGCTGGACTACTAACTTATTAAACTCGGATTAAAAATTGATACTTATTATCTACACTTAACATACTTGGATTGAACATGCTTTTATTATTGCCTGTGCTATCAGTGGTTAAGAGTTGAGGAGTTAAAAATTATTATAGGAAATAGTAGAAAATTAATCGATTACTAGTAAATCTCTGTGATTGAGTAATCAAAACGCCACTGAAGCAATGCGGTCGCCATTCTGCATAAATATATCTACGTATCTCGCGCCCTTTGAGGTGATTTTTCACAAAAAAGGCGCTATACAAATCATCCAAATATTATTATTATTATTATTATCTCAGTCTATATTTGGTGGATTGGAATACAGACGTAGGTTTTTTTATGTTTTTTTTTTTTATATATGTATACCGCACAAGAAAGAGTCCCGACTACTCCCGTCTGGAGAGAGTGAGACTATGGCATCCCCAAGTGGGGTATGTTGTGAGGCTGAAGGTAGTGGGGAGGGGAAGAAGATGGGGAAGAGGAAGGTGGGGATGTACCTGGCTATTCAGATCTGGTCACCAAACACGACTAAAGCCATTTCAGGCAACGTTTCAATTCTGAATGGTGGTCTTACACCAGGGCGATACTTAGAGTATCTTAAATGAATTAATTGTGAAATAACACAAATTAATCAAATGAAATTTATTTTCTATGCCGGGATTCGATCCCTCGATCTTCGGATTGCGAGTCAAGAGCCTTACCGCTGGACTACGCAGGCCGTTTACATAACATAGATCTAATGTCAGCTTCGTAAGACCGTTTCATGTCCGTTTTTTTATAAAACCACGAAAAACGTTAGATTTTTTACCATCATTCCTCTCACTTTTCACACCGCTTTAGGTACATTCGTGCGCGTTGAAGAATGGCATTGGCATCCTATCTCGGCAAAATAAAACAAACACAACAATGAAAGGGAACCCCAATTGTCTGGTCACGTACAATGGCATGCACGTACGTGCGAGTATGTATTGTTCAGCGGTTTAGTACCTGTTTTCTTTCACACCCGAGCACCGTCAGTCGTCAGTGACCGGATTCGGTTTCTAATGGGGTTGCCACCATTAAACCCTACCATAAATCAGCTTACGAGATACGACTTGTCATGATTCCGAAATTCGGTAACGGCTTTGTCAAATGGGTAAGACCATTGGTGCTGTCTGATTGCTTGGTTTGATGTATGAAATTAACACTTTTAGGTAGAACCAGTACAGGAAAGCTCTTGTTTTGTGTGAAACAAACTCTGCGGTTTTAGCTCTCAAAACAAAGGATGTTGTTTTGTCTTCTATCTTCAATAGTTATCTAGCTAGGTTATAAATACGTATGCTTCAAGGGAAAGACGATGACATTATATAGGTATTGGTACTTATCGTAATTTAAATAAATAAATATTATCAAACAATTCGCATGATGTTGAATGGTCACAAAAAATAAACCAAAACAAACAAAAAACATTAAACAGATAACAATCTTTTACATCCGCATGATTTTTTTATAGTTCCGTGATTGGTACAATGCAAAGGACTGTGTAAATCAGTGGTTCTCAACGTGGGCGATAACGCCCCCTTTTGGACGTTTGAGAGCTTCAGGGGGGGCGGTAGAAGACCCAGGGGGCGTTGGCAGGTAAAAAATATGGTCTAAAAAGAACAAAACTCGCTAATCACATATTAATAAAGCAAAGTAAATTTTAATATCGGTTAATTTTTGTTATTGTGTGTATTGTAATCATTTTTATCATGTGTGCGAAAATTTAAGTATTTCGATAGTTCGGGAAATGGATGCAAATTGATCTTAAAGATTCTATTACATTCAGATCTACATTAAATTGGATAATATGAAATTTTATTTATTTTTTGATTGGAGTTAAAAAGTTAAAACTTCCTTAAACTTAAAAGTCAAAATTTTACGTGAAGTGTCTCGTATTTAAATACAGATGAAGTAAATAATAGAATTGTTTCTAGCTATTCAAAAATTGTAAGTTTTTTTTATTAAATAACGGGATTTTTGCATTCCTGCAAGAATTGACAGTATTATATGTGGTTGCCAAGAACAATTGTTTGTTACAAATTTGGAAGAGATACAAAAGGAGAAACCATATTTAATACACTGGAAAAGTTTTCTATCTTACGATTACGTAATATTACAGTGTAATTACACATTTCAATTTAATGGCAATAGCTGATTCAGATTCGCGACAGATAGTATGTAAAAAAAAATTGACTTTCGGGAGATCCAGAGAAACCCATCCCATCGCAATACGACCCCCCCCCCCCCCCCTTAGCCACGAACTTTATGCTTCGCTTCATTTGCTTTCATAAATTATGTATCTTTCTCTAATATACTCTGACTCTTGACCTGACCCAACTCAATTACCTCTTGATCGTGTGATGTTTTCCTGACACTAATTTCCCGAACCGTCCAATTACCCAATCTGTCCGCGTGTCTCTGCTAATTTAGTTCATTATTTCTTTACGCTGGCTGCATCGGTGCACTTATATTATTGTAAAACACCATATTATAATGATACTCAAATTTAGGTAGTGGAATGGTAATGGAACATTACCTCAGGACTCTTTTCAAAAAGTTTAACACTATTTAGTAATGAGTAATTAGGAACTACTGAGCCGCCTTTTTCGTACAATACTTAAATTTAGATTTGAGGCTAAAATACTTAACCAACCAGAGAACTATTTCTTCAATCAAAAGGTATATAAGTAAATATCTATAACGGATTTGTATGTGTTTTAAATTATATAATATAGGCCATTAAAGAATTCAATTTTTCAAAGCAACCAGACGAAACTTTGAATTTTTTTTGCCTGGTTAGTTTAATGATCGGTTTTGGTAACTTTTTAAAGCAACACCAGAAATTTTTGATTCTTAAGCAGACAATTCCATGAAAATAAAGTTCAAAATTAGCTCCCAATCTCAAAAAGATCGGGAACCTTTGATTAGTGCATTTCTAAAGCTCCTGCTGTCTTTTTCCAGTTCCTTTTGCCCAATCGAAGTTTTACAGAATACAAATAAACACACTTTTTTATATATTAGCACAAATTATGCGCAAGTGCCACCTCGCTTTTATAGCGAAGATATTATTAGGAGTAATAAATCATAAACGTTTTTAATCGTTACGCTTCTGAGAACCTTTTACAGAAAGTGGATAACTGTTGAAATCTGTGTAGGCGTATTATGTGGGTAAGTACTGAATACTTAACTAGTAAATCAATAAGTCTATGCAGCGTCACGTTCCACAGAAAACTTGAGACGGTTCAACATCCTGCCTTTACAAATGAAAGGATTTCTGAATGAAACTAAGACGGACCATGCATAAAAGCAAACACCTAGCATTGATATTTTATTCAGGCAGTAACAGGTAGGCAGTAGGCAGGTAGACAGCCCATTCACAGGAAATGATCCACGACAGTGACTTTAAACCACAGACCGATACCCAGCGACAAAAAAAACACATCTTCTTTGCGTTCTTTTTTTGGCCTGAAAATAAGTATAAAAAAACTCATACCGTCCGAACTAAATTGGCTTTGCATCGACACCGAGCGATCCGCGTCATTTCCTGTTCAACTTTTTGTCGGGACGAATTAAAGGGACGCTGGTCCGGTGTAGGATTGACCACAACCGCAAGTTTTAACTACGGCAGTTCCAATGCTTCAACGAGCGGTTTAAGTTAAGCCCCATTAGCAAATGTACCTTAGTTATCTGAGGATAAAGGATCTAATTTATTATGTCTCGTTGGCCAATTTGACGTGAATTTCGTCGAAAGAAATATTTCAGGGGTGATGACACAGGAATTTCCGAGACAAACGATAAGGATTATTGCCTTAATGTGCCTTTCCTTTAAAACAATTATTTTTAATGACGACCTTTTTCAGTTGGAAACAAACATAAAGGCAAACCGCTAATGATTGAGCAATCGTCTGTGGTCCATTTCCTCAGCGTATTTTTAACTATTTTAACTGATTGAAAGACATTAATTAAATAACCTATTAATTGTTTTCTAAATAATGTCTTAGATAACGGAAACGAAAATTATATATAGTCAACATCCAAATTAAACGGCTTATGATAGATTTTCGTCAAATACTGTACTCATAATAATTACTAAAAATAGTACCTATCTCAAAAGTAAATATTTACCTACACGTAACGTTAAATATTTCCTCAATAATGTCGATTCCGTAAAAGTATTCAAATTATTTTATAAATCTGTAACCTAAACGAAAGTTTATTTTGCGCCTTTTTGGCATAATTGTGGCTATCCATATTCTAATAGTTATTCCAACACCATCTTTATTATTAAACATTTCTAATTTTTGCGATTAAATTGATATTTCAAAGCATACAAAATATAATTGCACTGATCAATCAATACCATTGACCTAGTATACCCTAGACAAGCCGTCTCATAGTAAAAATCAGAAAAAAATAACCCCAAGTATCAGTAATTTCGCAATACAACTCTTCTTCGAATTCCGCCGTCTTGCATGCGAATTCTCGGCAATATAAAGCTGAGCACCGTCTAATTCCATTGTGTGATTTGTCGAACTAACACTTCAAAAGGTGAACACGTGTTGCATGCGTGATGTTTCGACAAGCTGTGTTGTATATAAATGGTTTTCAAAGTGGGGATCGCGAGACATTCATAAATTTAATTAGACAAAAATATTTTTTTACTTTATTATGACAAGCGATTCAATTTCGGAGGCGAGTATGGGTACCGCTGCCTCGGGAACCATTTATTGGATAACCAACGCCTCTGCCATAGGTCACCCCAAGTGGTTCGCTACGTTTGGTGACTATGCAGGGGTGCCCGGGTTCATGGATTGAGGTTTGTCCGGGTTTTGGCGGCGGATGCGTCTGATGATTTTTTAATTTTATTTTTCTGATGAACCACCAAGCAGCAATTTCGTCGAAGTGTCCTGTTGAAAGCGGTGTACACTGCAAACCATACTTTAGATTCGTGTACAAAAACTTGTACACAGTCCCGTATATGTATATATTGATCATGAGTTTTAAAA
Source organism: Glyphotaelius pellucidus (assembly GCA_936435175.1). Lineage (NCBI taxonomy): Eukaryota > Metazoa > Arthropoda > Insecta > Trichoptera > Limnephilidae > Glyphotaelius > Glyphotaelius pellucidus. The sequence continues at coordinate 17,357,283 of OW386538.1, read as the reverse complement.
TAAAAAAAATCCATTCATCGTTTGCTTGAAAATAATTACGAAAAATTGACCCTTTTACCGCCCACGCACCGTGGGCTGCCCAGGTTGGTCGCTTATCATTAACACAGTGGTGAGCAACCAGCAGCCCGCAAGCCCTTTTACTACTTTCCGGACTTTTGACTACAAAAAATTTCAAAAAAAATGCGCTAAAAAATATTCAAAGGCTTCTGTTCTGTTTTGCAAAATGTCTTAGCCGAAAACTATAATCTTTTTTAAAAGTTTTGAATCAGCTGCTCAATCATTAAGTTTTTTTTGTGTATAGGTAATAATTAAAAAATGGCAGAATTTCGTATTTAATTAAAGCCCGTTAGTAAGCGCTCAAAAAGAAGAGGAAGGTGAGATATGTAAATACGAATGTTAGAGGGAGCGCGAAAACGATAATATTTAAGCGAAAATTGTGAAAGTGTTTAATAAAACATGACTCGTTTAAACTATTTTAAAATAGAACCAAAATCTCGCGGGAAATGTCATAGCTTTAAAGAAAAAAATGAATTATGATTTTTTTCATACATATAACTTGTAATGTAACAAAAATAAAGTGCTTATAATAATTTTCGAAATATACGATTTTCTTCTATCGGAATAATTTCATTCAATTACCGTTTCGGCGTGGCAAATGTATAGATATTATCGTCAAAAACAACATATATTTTTTTAGAAACTTAAAGTGTTTTAGAGAAATATGTTGTAAAACGGTAGAAATTCGGAATGCTATGGCTTAAGATAGGTTAACTTTCGACCTTAATTGAAGAATAGTGCAGCGGTTTATTGTTAAGATCTGCGTTTAATGTATTTTAAAGTTTTCCGTTTTATACAAACCGGGTCGCGTTTTTAAAAAGTTTAAAAACCACTGCCATTTCGTGATGCCAGCCTTTCGTCTATGTGTTAGTATCGGTGTGTGGTGACGTCACAAGCATTTGGGTGATTAAGTGACGTCAGAAACTTTGCTTGCCAAAAAAATAATACGTCAATATTATTACATTTATTAAAACGCTGCCTTAAAGCTATCGGTAAGGCATAATTTTTTTTATGTATTCAGATAGCTGGTTACATTATCGACAATAAAGTCCGCGGTCTGTACCTTGTACAATATTCGGAAGTAGGATATTTTTGTGTTTGAAAAAATTAATTCCGTCAGGACGGCTGGGACAGCAATTAGTTTCAGTGTGGACCGATAAAAGGTAAAACACAAAGCACTATGCGATCCAAATAGTACGAAACAATGCTCGCACTTTTTCATAAATGGGCCTTGAGCCAGTTTTATTTGGTTTCTGGCGTCATTTTTAATTTCACAGGGCATGTCTTGATATACTTGGTCGAAGATCAATACCCATTCCCGCCGCCTCGGGAAACTTTATTGGATAATCAACACTTCTGCCATAGGTCACCCCAAGTGGTTCGCTAGGTTTGGTGATTTAGCAGGGGTGCCCGGTTCATGGGGTTGATTTGTCTAGGTCTTGGAGGCGGATGACCAGGACACACTGAACCCTAGATTCCTACCCACCCTTAAACCCTTTTCCTTCCCAGAACTCTCCTCCCCTTCCTTTCCTTTAAAAAAACCCTCCACACAGCATCCCCAAAGATGACAAAGGCCCTGAGGGAAATAATTTTATTCGGGGCCTCCTGTGTGGATCTCATGTAAAAAAAAAAAATTAAAAAATACCAGGCAAAAAAATTGTTAAAATGTCAATGCACTAGAACTCTTCGATAATTAGATTTTCGCTCTGTGTTTAAGAAATCTAGATAAGTCTGGTTAATCCAGATTACTAATTACTGCCATGGTACTACGTAAAATAAATTAAACATATAGGAAACTACCGTAATACGTAAAAGTTTATCTGATGTACTATGCAAGGATAACAAATTAATAAATGAGTACCTAATTCTTAAATAAAATATCTTGACGATTTTCAAGTAATAAAATATAAAAGAAATCGCCCATTAATGCTACATTTTGTCATGAAAATCATTATCAAAGTCTGACAAATTTTCTAATTCTAGACTTAAACACTTACAACTATAATAAATTAGTAATTATCTTAATATATATATTTCTTCTGTCCGTGTGTATGTCACTGAACTCCTCCTAAACGGCTGGACCGATTTTGATGAATTTTTTTGTGTGGGTTCAAGGGGATTCGAGAATGGTTTAGATTCACATTTAGATTTGGTCCAATGGAAAATGTTCTTTAAAATAAATTGTGGAACATTCCAGAACACTGTCGAATGTTGTCCTGAGCGAAGCCGGGTAACCCAGCTAGTCTATTTATAAAGATTTTCAGGTAGTGATGGAGTTGGGGGCGTAAGGCGCCCCTGAAACCCGAAAACAATCACCATTAAGTTGTTGTATGTATAGAGGTCAAATAATATTATGATTAATTTTAATGCCGTTTTGCAATAAGTATAAGGTGAATTCCGGTTCTGCCTGACTGAACCAATCAAAATCAATAATAATCAATAATTATTATTATTTATTTATCACCTTCTGCTCGTAACCCTAAATAATATCTACCAATAATGAGAATATAAAGGAGACGGAAATACAGGTGTTATCCTAACTAACTCACAATTTCGGAGGCGAGTATGGGTACCGCCGCCCCGGGAACCATTTATTGGATAACTAACACCTCTGCCATAGGTCACCCCAAGTTGTTCGCTACGTTTGGTGACTTAGCAGGGGCGCCTGGGTTCATGGACTAAGCTTTGTCTAAGTCTTGGCGGCGAATGCGTTTGCCCTCCTACTGGTCTGTTGGACAAATAAGAACTAAGGCAACAATAGGTCACCCCAATATTTTCGTTACATTTGGTGACTTAGCAGGAGTGCCTGGGTTCATGGACTAAGCTTTGTCTAAGTCCTAGCGGCGAATGCGTTTGCCCTTCTACTGCGTGGCGGACCGGATCGGGAGAGACTGGTTGAGAGCGACCTAACCTAGGCCTATTCAGTCGGACTCTCTTGTCTCATCGCCTTACACCCCAGTGGGAGGGAAGGAATCATACGTCCGTCACTCCTGGATATTTCTTTCACACCATTTTCCTTTCCAGAACTTCCATTCCTTCCTTTTCCTGAAAAGACCCTCCATACCATAAAGTATCTCCAAAGATGACACAGGCCTTGAGGGAATTAATTTTTCCTCCTAATATGTATAATGTCATATTATTCCTATTATAATTTTTTATATACGGGATTTTGAACGGTAATGTGGAATGATCAATGTTTTAATAATAAATATTTTATTAGACTAACTTTTTTATTTATAAAAAAATGTACATAATATAGTCTGTCAATTAAGAGTAAAAAATATTAAAAATGGAACAACAAAATTTGTAGGCGGGCAACACGCAATATTTAGAACGCTTTAAATCACATTTAAAAAAAAATGTTCTAAGGAAAAAAAAAAAATCGAAGAAGCACTGTCGTTAACCCTTAGAGTGCCGACGAGCGCCATCGCGCGCGTGAGCGTATTAAGCCGACGAGCGCCATCGCGCGCGTGAGCGCGATAGCGCTCGCGAAATCAGTTACTGTTTAGCACGCGGTAGGGGAGGTCGCTCGCACGCATCTCTAATTTTTTTTATCTTCTTACGTGTTACACAAAGTTCAAATTATAATGTTATTAGTAATTAAAATATAAAAAGGATTAAGGAAAAGAAAATTTTTAACCCAAAATGTCGGAATACGAAAAAAGTTTGAGTGAAAATGAACGTTCTTCACGTTGTGAAGAGAGTGATAGTGGGAGTGACATAGTGGTGCGCTCACACCGCGTAATGCAAATTTTGAGTGATAGTGATAAAAATGACAATAACAATTATTTTGCTGATAAGGAGGATGTACCGGACTGCGAAAATGACGACGTGACCTTGACCCAATACATATTCCAGTTTTTGTTATAATATTTGTTCACAATATATATTTCCATAATCTTCTTGGTATTTTATTATCTTTGTACAAGTTTTTATTAAGAAAACACTGAAAAATTTTTAAAATTGGATAATTTTTGGAGGATACAGTTTTTTTTTCGAGACGAGGGTAAATGATTTCTTTGGCATTTCTGAGTATGTATGAGTAAAAAACAATGGCACTAAAAGAGAAGGTATCCACAATGACATAAATTGATTAAAAGGTGTTTTACAAACAGTAGGTGGAAAGAAAAAATCACCAATGGTGAGTTTAGTTAAACTACTTTTAGATCTGAATGAGTTATATATTCAGACCTAAAATAGAGACATGATCTAAAGCCCGGGCAACGCTAGATACTTAAGCTGGTATTAAGTAAATGTGAACAATTTCTAAAGTATGCCTTATATTTTATTACAACATCGTTATTCCTCAGTATGTTAATACAAAAATGCAAAGGTATAATACATCTAATTTTGAGATCGGTGGATATATATATTGCAATGAAAAAATATTTTTTTCACTTTTATGCAAATGTAAATCGTGTTCAATCCGTTCAAAATTCATTAGTTTAGTTATTAGCTCATAAAAGTTTATATGAACAAAGGCATAATGTTCCGTACATTTACCAAAATCTCAAAATTCTCTCAGTAAGGGCAATTCTGTGGTATAAAATTATATTTCAGCATATGAATAACCCTATATACATAAATGAACTATATCACACTTACAATACTCGTTTTACGTTAAATGAAGGACTAATTGTACCTAAGCATTTAAACAAATATGGACAAAGAACGTTGGACTACATGATACCAAATTGCTTAAATATGTTACCTGCCGAAATTAAAAAATGTACAAATGGTAAAACAAACATTATGTTGAAAAATTATCTTGCCGAAAGAAACAATTTGTATTAAACTAACACTAAAATTCTAACTGCATAATAAAGTAAAATAAGTTTATTTATATCTCCAAAGTAAAAGTACCCATCGACAAACTGCTAAAAAGTAGTTTATTGGGACTTTTCTTTTTTCTGTATAATATTTTATTTTTTGCTGTCATATTGTATTACTTTGTATTTATAATAAATAAATTAAACCTTAAAAAAAAAGCATTTTTAATTTTTTACAAAAAAGTAAGTTATACGGTTTTACAATTCCACCACGAGTTATATTTTTAGTATTGACATTTGAACAACAGTTGCGCCCTCCTATGTTTTTTACTCTTATTTAACAAACTGTATATTATAATGTTAACATATTCTTAATTTATTTTTTAAGTGAAAACTTCTTTAGCACCGTTGTAAATTCAAACTCGATGAAACGAAAAAGCGACACTAAAAAGAGACAAACACATGCATCTACAGGATTTAGCCTGCGAGAGAATGAGGTAGACTAATCGGTTTCCTCTTTGTGCAATGCTTCGTAACCCCCCCCCCCCCCCAACTCTTGTCTACGTTAGTTTTCTGAAGGTTTCACTTCTACCGCATGTGATCTGCACACAATTTTTTTTTCAACTAAGTTTCTTGATATTATTTGAGAATAGTTACCTATATCCAACATTTGTCCTAGGTAGTAAAAAATGGTGCCCGGCAATTGGTCCTGCTACAATTGATCCTGCGACAGTTGATCCTTCAGACAGCTGATCCTTTAGAAGATGATTTCTTCAGGTAAGTATGCAAAGAGGATACACGGCAGTACAACCAAAGTCGATATACTTTTATCTGAAGGCATCTTGAGTGTAAATCCGCTGTAAAAATATTTTTACTAACAATAATTTCGACTTTCCGAAAAAGCATGCGTCAATAACAAAATACGACGTACTTATATACGTGCGTTGACCAAGCAAAAAACCGCTAAAGATTCCTACTTGCATATAACATAACTTTTTTATCTGATTATAACACAAGAGTCCAAACTGCTTCCAACCGTCTCGAGCCAGTGAGACTATGGCATCCCCAATTTTGGTATGGTGTGATGCTGAAGGTAGTTGGGAGGGGAGGAAGATGTGGAAAATGTACCTGGCTATTCAGATCTAGTCACAGTACTTTCCCGCCTTTCTTTTGCAATTATCCATCCTTTCTGAACTTATTTCAACCTTAAAACATTTAGCAACACGGATACAATGTTGCTTCCGACGTATGAAGACAATATTACTGAATCTCATTTGAAGATCTGAAACAGTAAATCAGAAAAAGATAGGTCGCATAAACACTATTATTATTAACTGCATCATTCTTCGACTAAAAACTACCAACATTATCTTCATTTTACTAACGCATTTTTTATTGGCTGCTATTTTTAGGTATGATTCCAAGATTCTACCAGAAATAAATGCTATCTAGATAATGTCTCGGTTAAATTTATCAATTTTTATTTAATATGCGACATCTATTGACTTTTCTGGGAAATCTAGGAAAAATATTTTATTTTCAACTTAATGAGCAAAATCGCAAAATTTAATATTTTATTGATGAAAACGAGTCGAAGAATGATACAGTTAAATATGACCGAACTGGATAGGGACACATTAGCTCAGTTGGTAGAGCAAGTCATAAGTCCTGGGTCGATTCCCAGAAGTGACCGTATATTTTTCTGTTTCAGATTTTTGATTGAGCTTCGCTAATATTGTTTTCGTTATTTAAATATTACAACTTGAAGTTTTACTCATTCAGTTTTAAAATTAGATTAGCAATTTTATTATATTTTAGTAATTTGTGGTTTTATCAGAACCACAAATACCGTGACTAGATTAATACAAACACATTAAAATGAATTTGAATAATAAAATTTTATTAGTTGACTAAGTACAGCGTCGTCAAACGCAAGCGTCATAAAACACGTCGTATATTTCCAAGATCTTTAAATACCTCATTTGCATAGCGGTTCATATTCTGGCATATTATTTGTCTGAACAACTAACTATCATAAAGGCTCATCTGAGCCACGCTTGTCACCGGGCGAGTTTAATTTATCACCCGAACCATTTCAGGGGTTGGATTCGAACCAGGGCTGGAATAACCAAAATAAAATTGTTTAATAAACACTTTTAATAATTTTTTTGTTCTCTAGACTTTATGTCCGGGTTAAATCTTCTCCACAGGAAAAACTTAACCCTTCCACACACTTTTCCACAAATGATCATCTAGTCAATCCACGCTATGCAATTGCACTGTATAAGTAAAATAAATACAAAACAATTCAAGAACAACATGTCGACCTACCAGAGACCAAATGGGAAAATAATTCACCGACTCCAGATATTTTCATATCAGAGGGTTCGGCTCGATAGAACTCCCAACTGGACCGATAAATCCTACTGATCCCTCAATATAAATATTTTAAAAATCTTTCGTAATCCTACATGTATTTAATATTTTGACTTATTTAGTATTTAGACTTTTGCATTTTTATATAAAGATTCTTTGACAAATCTAATAAACCTAAATTTTGAATGAGAAAGCTAGGTATAATGCCAGTAGCCGAAATAACAAATGGTAATATTTTTATAGTCCGAGAATGCCAAATTCTTTTAATCTCATCATAATGATATTATTAATTCTTTTAAATTTTATCGTTTTGTTCTCATTATCGGAGATAGGAAAAAATATATTCCACTGCAAGAGATTGTTGCTAGAATGTGAATAAAATTATTTTGTATGCTATATCAAAATATGAAAGCGTTTTTTCGGCATGCGTTGCAATGCCACTTAATAAAGAAATTGTTTCTCCCCGCGTCTCCTTCGGCCCGTTCCCCTTCCGGCGCCCTTTACCCTTCCGCCGCCCTTTCCCCTCCCATGTCTCCTTCCCCTCCACCTTCCGCGCCTTCCCACTCCCCTCTCCCGCTCGCCCGTCCCGACAACCCCCCTCCCGCGTTCCATTTTCATAAATTACAAACATTCTTTTTTGTAATTTATGAAAATGTAATTTTTTAATTAATAATGTGAAAAATGCCTCTGGTCCGCCATCATCGCTTTATTGTTATAAAACTTTAACACTCACCAGACTGTGTTTCTCAATATTTGTATTAATGAATATTTTTTATTTACTCCTCACTTGTACTTTTTGTAAATGACTGACTGAAGCAATGAAAGATTCACCCCTGAGAAGGTCCTACTCAAACCTGGGAGGTGGTGGTTTCGTGCCCCGAGCCTGCGGGGTGAGCGGATGTCGGGTGGTAGAGGGTGGCTTGAGGCAGGCGCAAGGATGTGGGACGACACATCCCTTTCTCTGCCCGTGATGGGAACGGCTGCTATCGAAGAGGATCATCTTAATTAGCCAGTCAGATGGCAAGGGATCGAAGGTTACGCCCGGGTTGCCAGCGCGGGCGGGACGGGGGCATGGAAATGCTTAATGGAAACACACAAAGTTACAAAGGTTTTAGATACCGTTGCAATATTACAGAATCATAGGACCTGTTGTTTAACTTTCTCCTGGATTAAGGTGTTCTGTTTTGACAAATTAATTTAAAGAAGTACCTACATACTATCTATGTTTATAAATATAAAAGTGAATGGATGTTTGCTTGCTTGCTTAGTTGTTTGTTTGTCCTTTATATATTGCTAAATTAAGTATAGGAAATACTTGAAACATTCAAAATATCTTCTTTCCACCCTCGCGAAGGTTTCTGGATTGATACAAACACAGGACAATATAACTGAAAAGCTTTTTAACCATTACGAAAACTCTTACTAAACCGTCAACGGCATATTTCGCATTATCTTAACGCACATAACGCATGTTTTTGCATATAAAATAAAATGGATAAAAAATTAATCAGACACCATCTAGAAGTTTGGGTTTGAATCTTGAAATCATACATAAATATGGCAGCTAATAAAGTATACGTCAAGAAAATGAAGATAATATGGTGGTTCTTAGTCGAAGTATGATTCAGTTAAAAGTGACCAAATTTGTTAACGCAGTGGTCAGCGCGCTCTGCAGGAAAGAGAAAGGTCCTGGGTTCGAGTCCCACAGATGCCAATATCTTTTTCTGATTTTTCTGTTTCCAGATTTTTGATTGTGTTTCGCTCATAGAGTCTTCATTTAATTAAATATTACAATGAGTTTTTACTCATAAAAGTTAAAATAAAAATAAGTTTATGTATTTGCTAATAAATAGTTATGATGCCTGTGGATTCTTTGGTTAAGGTTTTTTTAATATTGTTTTTGTAATTAGGTAATTGCTGTCCGCTGTCTGTGTCTGTTTTTATTTCTCAAATATATATATTTTTTAAATATTTATAAATATTCGTGCATATACATAACAAAACTCGTAAATTTTCATAAATATTTCCATAAACGTTCAAGTGTGTATCTCCAAGTATTGTGTACCAATACACACAGCAGCTGCAAACATTTTCATGAAGGGCGTACTAAACATTTTTTTAATAGTCAGTGTTTGCGTAATAAATCATGTCTTTTTACGTGACGACAAATATATAAAGCTATAGAAAGACGTTGTCATTATAAATACACAGACGATAGAAATATAAAAGAACCATATAAATTCTTCAATCTAGATTACTTAGTAGGTAGAATTTTGAAATACCCGCTTAACGTCAAAATATAATACACTTTTTAGAATTTGGATTAGGTAAATCAATTTACAGTGTTTCAGATTTAATCAGTTCTCGGTAAGACGGCATTGAATGTTGTTTATCACATTATCGTAACATAATACCGTCAACCGGGTTTATATCTTAGTTTAGTATATAATATGATGTAATCACTTAATTAGTGTGATATTCGGTACAGTAGATTTAATAAGGTTGATTCAATTAGTGACACACTTCAACCTGTCCCAACCGTCACACAATGTTACAAGTATCTAATTCCACTTTTATGAAAGGGAGCAATTATTGTTAGTAGCGGGTTGGTTAATCAATTGTACGAAATTATAAGAAACCTTCAATCTGCTTTATTTAATACTAGATGGTCCCCAGCATGCGTTGCATTGCCGTTCAAAGAAATAAATTGATTCTCCTTGATTCTCCTTGCATAACCTTTCCCGTGCGTCCCCGTTCCCTTCACCCTTCCCCGCTTTCCCCCACCTCGTATCTTCCCTATCCGCGAACCCCACTTCCCCCTTCGCTTCCCCCTCTCTTTTCTCCCTGCCGCTAAAATATATGAAATACACACATTTCATCTGCACATATTTAATAACGCCAAAGCTTACTATTTTATATAGCCTTTATGTTATTCTAATGTATGAGCTATATTATTGTAAAGTTTCATTAAAATCCATTAGGTAGTTTTTGCGTGAAAGAGTAACTATAATATTACTAGCTTTTATCCGCAGCTTCGCTCGCATTGTATTAGGTGAAAATTACTGTAGCGCTTGCATTTATAAATTATCCCCCACCCTCTCCCTCTCCCTCCCCCGTCCCGCATTCCATGCATTCATTCCCGGTTCATTCAGTTTTCAAACAGCTCGCGTGCCACCTAAATTTCATTATGTACTCACCAGTAGTAAAAAAAAGAATTATCCAATTTGCTGCAGTCGTTCGGAAGTTATGCGCGTACAAACGTTTCGGAGATTCATTTTTATTTTTATAGATAGATAGATATCAACTACGATTTCCCGCAAATATATCAACATCATTTCCACGGTAACGATTTGTTTTTTGACAATAGCAATAACTCGCTTTTGTTAGCGACATAAAACGTATAATAAATAAAATATATTAATATTTATAATTTCATAAAGCCAGAGCTTACCATTATATACAGCCTATATTACTCGCATATAGTGTGGCTTTCTATTGGTAAAAGAATTTTTAAAATCGGTTTATTGGTTTATGCGGGAAAACACACGCAGTTTCGCATTTATAATATTAGTATAGATAGTAAGATATATAATTGTGAATGCCCATTAAAAAATTTAATAGCCATAAACGTGGAACGATTCCTTTGGACAATTTGTGAATCAAAAGTGAAAGAAAGCGACACTTAGGTGGCCACCCTTGGATGCACTGGACGGAGACAGCTGGAAACCGGCAGGGGTAGAGATTTTTTTATTACGATGACTATCGGCGTCATCAGTGTGTGTGTTTATTTAATCGCTGAATCTTTTGAATCTCATTTTAACCGACTCAAAACCAACCGAGAACGCAACCGAAAATGGTTGAGTTACCACCCAAGCATCCCGAGTTCAATTCCTCAAATGGCTCAAGTCCTCCATATCTCGACACAAGCAAAATTTCCGCTCATTGTGATGGTTGTAAGAGATTTTTTTGGGCAATGTTTCTAGCTATCATGATTACGTCAGAATGGGAAAACGTAAAACAGATATATCTGATACCGAATAATTATAATTAACCAACCTACCTAATAACGTTATTTAATGGAACTGGCCAATATGATACTTTAGATCTAATATTCCACAAACCGATACCATAATTATAGCCCTGTTTGGTGAAGTATTTGTTGGTATATTAGTAACATTTCAACCCGCGCATGACATAGACATATCTACATAAACGGAAAAACAAGTAACAATTTAATCAAGGTACATAGTTTCAGGCATCAGGCTGGAAAGCGTAATCGGCATATCCAATCAGGATGAAGTACCTACAATCTTAAACTTTACACCAGAAGCCTTTGGAAGTTTGCAAAATAACATATCTATCCGTAATCATTATTAGGAACAAAAAGCTTAATTTGATTGCTCAGTAATTCTAAAATATCATACCCTTTCCTTTCCAACCATCACTTGTTTTTAATGTTAATGGCTAATTATGCATGTAGAGATTGTTATTTTAATGGCTATATTTTATTTCTTCTTACAGTTTAAAATAAATTATCATGTTCAAAAGCAGAAACAATTTAAATTATAAGATATAGGCCATTAAAGATTTTAGTGTTCCATGATTTTAGAGGCAACTTGGACAATTGTTTGTGAGTAAATGAAAAACAATAAATATTATAATTTTATTTAAATTATTTAAAGCAAAAATAAATAAAGTAGCTCACATCCGTATTAGATATTTGATATACCTTTTGATTACAAAAATAGTTTTTCAGTTTGGTTGGGTACTTTGATCTCAAATCCAATTTTAAGATTTGTATGCAACGGGCTTTCCAAATTTTAAACAAAAGAAATACACATTTTAAATTTTAAAATAAATGTATTTTAAATAGTAGGAATATTTCACATCACGCACATTATCGCAGACAACCGAAATTAGTACGTTATTTGGCAATGATAATTACTAAAAAATATTTTCTAATCCAGGGTAAGTAGGATCTTAGGTAGGTAGGTACCTCATTATGTTTGCACTTTGAAGAAAGATGGAATGTTTCCATATCAGTTTGAAATTGAAGAACTGATAAACATTTCTTAGCCACCTCAGGGAAATCTATGGTAACACTTTCCAAATTACTGTGGCCTTAAACTGTGAAGGCGTCCGTGGATCGTGTTCATTTAAAAGTGGCCATTTTCAACCTACGGTCCTATGTGCCAGGGGTACGCAAACCACGGTATGCGAAACAAATAATGTCTGCAAGAACATCGTAGTAAAATAATAGCACGTCTGTGGTGGCCTATCGGCAGTTTTTACTGGGTGGGACTGTGCTTCCTGGTGTCGACGATATATTTAACCAATACTACTGCACATCTTCAAAAAATCATCAAAATGAACGAATTATTTACGTATTCAAACCAAATTGTTAACTAATACTACTGCATACCTTCGAAAAATAAACTGAGATGGGCTATCGGCAGTTTTTACTGGGTGGGACTGTGCTTCCTGGTGTCGACGATATTTTTAACCAATACTACTGCACACCTTCAAAAAATCAACAAAATGAACGAATTATTTACGTATTCAAACCAAATTGTTAACTAATACTACTGCATACCTTCGAAAAATCAACTGAGATGGGCTATCGGCAGTTTTTACTGGGTGGGACTGTGCTTCCTGGTGTCGACGATATTTTTAACCAATACTACTGCACACCTTCAAAAAATCATCAAAACGAACGTATTATTTACGTATTCAAACCAAATTGTTAACTAATACTACTGCATACTGTTACGTTACAAATAGACCGCCAATATAGAGGCGCGCGCACTACCCCCTCCCGCGAGCGACAAACCGAGCTGTCGCTAGACCAACTCTCGAGCGGCAGCTCGCCAGTCTTCAGCAAGCGAGCTTCCCGGGCCCACGTTCCGCGCGAACATGTGCGACACAAGTTCAGTTTCGCCGGTTGTGCACTTCCGGTCCACGCATGGACGCTGCGGAGACTGAGAGAACAAGCGCGTAAAGCCGCTGTTGGCCCATAAACCAAACGTGAGTCAATTACCATGTTACCCTTTGTGTGCAATTAAATGTTTTAGCCCTAACCACGCGTGATAGAGAGCAGAGACGGACGTTCAAACTAACTTTCAGCTAGGATCGTTCCTTTTATGTATTATGGTGTCTCCTAGAATTGAATAAACTGTTTATGTGATAACCTACCGTGTTTTGCTTGACGAGAGAGGCCCTGGGAGAATGGAGAAGCGTGAAGTTCCGAACCACAAGCACTAGCCTTGAGGTTATGAGAAATCCTGCTTGCCCGAACCTGAGCTAGTTTTTATTTGGGGCAGATACAGCAACTAATTTGTATTAAATATGTGGGAGCTTTCTCCAACCCTGCCGATAGCATCAGCACGCACGCTGACGCTAACACTGGCGCTAAACGTGGGGCCATTTAAATTTTTTTCTGTTCCACCACGGCCTCGTTCCCAAGCAACAATTGTAAACTCTGAAATGTTATTATGATGTATTGTTTATTCCCAATTGTCTAGCACTTCCAACAGGAATCTCGGCGCGAACGTAATTTCGAATCACAATTTAAATTATTACGGGCGCGATTTTATCATTTGTGAGTCGTCACTCGACAAAATATTACCGGTATTCCAACGCAAGGTGCCCAACCTAGGAAGTTGTCGCTGCGAATAATACAGTGATTACAAAGTGTCGGCCGATTAAAATTGCTATTTTCAATACAAGTGAATAGTGGAAATAAACACAAATTAAAGAAGAATTTATTCAACAATTAAAATCATGTACATGATAAACAAATCATCCGCTTGGTCTCGAAAGTGCTAAATATTTTTAATAATATACTATATTGCAGCACGCTGGTACGTCTCTTAAACGGACACTTGCTGACACCTAGGGAACAAGTGGATTTAAATTCTTTCTGTCATTTGACAATTAAGTATTTTTGACTCTGTCGTCTGATGAAACCGGATCATGCCGAATCACATTCGAATAATGCAAAAAATACTAAATTCGCGTTGACGTGGATTCCTTGACATCTGACACTATAATACCTTGTCAATTGACAAAGAAGGTAATATCTTGTCGAAAAGACGAAGGGAATTCGCGTGTAAATACCAAAAATTGGTGCTGTTTAAAATCAGGCTATAGGAAGCCGCGTAATGAAACCATGCCCCCAAGATATTGTTGAATTCTCAAACAAATTACTTCCACGAAAACTTGTGAAAATTTTTTTTCGATTTTTTAATTTTCGAAATTTTTTTTTTTCCAAAACGCTTGGAGTTTTTCTTAAAAACGCAGTGCCAGAGGAAAATCGCTGCCCAAATTTTCTCCAGTTTCGGACTCTGAAAATTTTTTCGATTTTTCCTTTTTTCGATTTTTTTAATTTTCGAAATTTTTTTTTTCCAAAACGCTTGGAGTTTTTCTTAAAAACACAGTGCCAGAGGAAAATCGCTGCCCAAATTTTCTCCAGTTTCGGACTCTGAAAATTTTTTTCGATTTTTCCTTTTTTCGATTTTTTTAATTTTCGAAATTTTTTTTCCAAAACGCTTGGAGTTTTTCTTAAAAACGCATGGACAGAGGAAAATCGCTGCCCAAATTTTCTCCAGTTTCGGACTCTGAAAATTTTTTCCGATTTTTTCCTTTTTTCGATTTTTTTAAATTTTCGAAATTTTTTTTTCCAAAACGCTTGGAGTTTTTCTTAAAAACGCATGGACAGAGGAAAATCGCTGCCCAAATTTTCTCCAGTTTCGGACTCTGAAAATTTTTTCGATTTTTTCCTTTTTTCGATTTTTTTAATTTTCGAAATATTTTTTTTTCCAAAACGCTTGGAGTTTTTCTTAAAAACGCATGGCCAGAGGAAAATCGCTGCCCAAATTTTCTCCAGTTTCGGACTCTGAAAATTTTTCCGATTTTTTTCCTTTTTTCGATTTTTTAATTTTCGAAATTTTTTTTTTCCAAAACGCTTGGAGTTTTTCTTAAAAACGCAGTGCCAGAGGAAAATCGCTGCCCAAATTTTCTCCAGTTTCGGACTCTGAAAATTTTTTCGATTTTTCCTTTTTTCGATTTTTTTAATTTTCGAAATTTTTTTTTTCCAAAACGCTTGGAGTTTTTCTTAAAAACACAGTGCCAGAGGAAAATCGCTGCCCAAATTTTCTCCAGTTTCGGACTCTGAAAATTTTTTTCGATTTTTCCTTTTTTCGATTTTTTTTAATTTTCGAAATTTTTTTTCCAAAACGCTTGGAGTTTTTCTTAAAAACGCATGGCCAGAGGAAAATCGCTGCCCAAATTTTCTCCAGTTTCGGACTCTGAAAATTTTTCCGATTTTTTTCCTTTTTTCGATTTTTTAATTTTCGAAATTTTTTTTTTCCAAAACGCTTGGATTTTTCCTAAAAAGCACGTGGCCAGAGGCAAACCTCTGCCCAAATTTTCAAATAACCCAAACACTTACAAATACGCGTTTTTTCGCAGAAGCATTTTGTAAAAAAAAAAAATATATATACGTCCCCAGTGGTCAATCCCTGGCAAAAAAAATTTCTTTCCAATTACGGATAAAGAGTCGAGTTCTCGTTTTTCTCCCAACGTAAGGTCACCCTGACACGACCCTATACACTATGGAAGTCCCTCAAGTCACGCTGGGTATAATCCCCCACATTTCTACGTCAAAAAAGGAAGAACTACTACAGGCCCTGAGAAGTAGAAAGATTTCTCCCAGGAATAAATCCAAAAAATGCCTTATTCAATATGCTTCTTTCTTCAACAAAAAGTACATCAGGAAGCACGTCACGTTCAAGGAAGAAGACATCGTCTGGAGGAGAAACAACACTCTGTCACAAGGTGCGCTGTACTTCTCTGCCAAATTGGCACCCCGTTTTGTAAAGACGAAAGTTCTAAAGAAAATCTCAGACCTGGTTTACCGATTGTCCGACATCTCTGGTAAACACATAGGTAACTACCACATAAAGGACATTGTAAAAAGTGGGAACATGGAAACAAACTCCATTGCCACGCCCGTATAACCCCAACGGTTATTCCGTGACTCCTAGCAACCATTCGTCTACACCGTGACATGGATCACTATGGAAGTCAACCCTTTTGTTTCGTCACTAATGAGCGGCCTCTCGTAAACGATTGTCACTCATTAGGACACTCAAACGAAACCTTTCTAGCTCTGGCACAGTGGTGTCAACTGTAGCCAAAGTCATGGAAGAAATTATAATTCTCCCTTGTGGTTTCGTTTCATTTTATTTTATTTTTGTTTGTATAAATATCTCGTCATCATCAGTCATTCGCCTCTAATTGCTGCCCCAGGTGTCAAACCTTGGAAACATCGTTTTTTCTAAGCATGCACACCTCTACCTGAAATTGATCACTTCGGAGAAAGGAATTCCCTGTGGCTTACTGCAAGTAGTCAGAGACTACGGGCCCAAGGTTTTGTGCATCGTCACAACTCGCAGCATCATATTTTCACATCATCATGTCATACCTCGTCACCCCTTTCTAAATGTTAGAAAAATCTTTTTTGTACATTAAATATCGGGTCCTCGCCAAAGTGCATCTAACCCTTATGTCATATGTAGTTAAATTAGGTAAGCAAACCTGTGTAAACCCACGGCGGTATCAGATGTTTGCTACCCGTTCTAAGTTTTTTTTCTGTTTTTTAAGAAAATAGAATGGCGCTCAATAAATAACCCTAATTGCTCTAGCTCTCCCCAGAACTGGATGTGGAGTCTGGAAAGTATCGTTATAAAAGGGACAACTTTCAACGTGCCTCTTCATTAACGATAAATTTTTTTTACAACATTTCAGCAACATTGAGTCACCCTGGGTCTCAACTGCTCAAACTGAAATTTTGGGGTTGCCTTGTTGTGACTTATCACGTGCAAAGTACGAGGTCACAACAAGAAGCCAGGTCTCCAAGTGAACCACCCTGTGAACAACCCATCCCATTATTATAATTTTCATAACACCAAGGTGTGTCCATCGCAGTCTGTTTAAGTAAGTAAAACCTAGAAGGTCTTAAACACTCAAATCGGACCAATGTAAATAATTTTCCTTGTCAAACAACGATAAGCGCATGTCTTGTATTGTTGCTACCATCGTACGTGTAAGTACAACAAAAGTTGTACCATCACGATACGATACTCTGTGCGTAACCAAAAGGGTTGTACCACAAAGGATCTCTTTTGCGGTAAGCTTAGATGAAATTCACATTCCATCAGCACGCCAGAAATTTTTTTTGTCCCTTAATTGTTGAAGTATAAAATCTTGGCCAGATCTTCAAATATGTTTTTGCCTTTGTGCAAGTCTTTAACGTACGCTAATATGGATTTATTATGCTACGGTATTGTTGTACTAAGTACATCAGTATGTCTCGCCGTCTGTATTGAATAGGTACCTTTATATGAACGTTAACCTTTGTTGCCATCATAGGTGGGAACCTTATAAAATCTGCCGTCATAGATGGGAATCTCAGAATATCTACTAAATGCGATACGGGGAGCCCGTTATAATTACTCTGTGGGTTTTTGCCAGAAATGTCATAAATACCTAGTCTTTTGCACCTCCCTTCAATACTGGGCAACCCAGTTGTAATTCGTTCATTGTTATCCGTGAAGACGTTAAAAAACTTACTTGCAAATCTTTTGATTTTGCAATCTTGTACGCTATACGTGAAGACGTTATAATACTCACCATGAATCGTGCGAACGAAATAATATCAAACCTTTATGTGTGAACTACTCAATGTAGTCCACACCCCTTTTTTGTAATCATTAATATGCCCGTGGACTTCCTGTCACAAGAACCCAGGAACTATCTACTATCTCAAAAGGACTAATCATACGCTTCACTCATGATTATGGGGCATCGTGTCGTGGGAGTTAAGTTGATGGACACAAAAAATACCTAACTCGTTGTCTGGGAGACGAACAAAGAAAATCCCCAGGTTTGTGAGATTTGAGCAAGGGTCTGTCATTTCTCGCAAACAAGTAGGAGAATAAAACGACCCCTAATCTTCTGCCCAATACACGTAGAGGATTAGACTTTTATGTCAGTGTATTCTTTTGTCCAACACTACCAAATATTATTGTAATGTGCCAGGATGACTGCTGTAGACCTTGTTTCACCTCCACCCAGAGGTCGAATTTCGGAAATAGCCGAGTCCCCAGCAGTTTTCTTCGTTCAAATGTTCCCAATTATCACCCTCCCCCTTCCTCGAAATTATCCGTGAATGGGGATATATGCGTTACGCACTTGGCGTTTCGTTTGTCAAATGGGACAATCTTCATACGCGGATCCTTTCAACTTCCTACTCCTTTCCCAGTTGTCATTATTGTAATGTGCCAGGATGACTGCTGTAGACCTTGTTTCACCTCCACCCAGAGGTCGAATTTCGGAAATAGCCGAGTCCCCAGCAGTTTTCTTCGTTCAAATGTTCCCAATTATCACCCTCCCCCTTCCTCGAAATTATCCGTGAATGGGGATATATGCGTTACGCACTTGGCGTTTCGTTTGTCAAATGGGACAATCTTCATACGCGGATCCTTTCAACTTCCTACTCCTTTCCCACTTTGTTATAACTAATCTTGTACGCAATGTTTTGTTTTTCGAAAGTAGAAAAAATGCTACCGTATAGACGTGAGCATAGGTCATGGAAGACCAACTTCTTTCGAATGGGGAATTTTGTTATACGTACAATCCCTCAACCACGTATTCTTGGAAATGTATTTGGTAAAGAAAAAAAACCAAAAAGGGGTTACACAGAACCTGTCCTTGAATACGTACCTTTGTAACATGTATTAGGAATTAGCCACATTTAGTTAGCTCTCTCTCCGTCTCTCTCTCTACACGCCAAACAAGTCCAACTTTTTCTCAACATGCACACTTGTTTCTCTCCAAACTTTTTTCATCATTGGTCTACTAGGCAGGTAAACTTCAAGAATTTTGTTCTAATAATAATTTTTGCCGGATTTTAAAAAAAAAAAAAAAACCAGCAGCTCTGCACCCTATCTACATCTGCGCCTCTTCATGCTGCCCTCGCTACCGTCACGGAGGTCCCTTGCCTTCAATCCCTGCGTACCAAAAGCACCCGACCGCATCTAACATAACCTAGTGTGAGTCGTGCGTGTAGTTGCGAATTGTATCACCACAAAGAACCGACACTCAAAACAAACCCGAGCACGCCAGCTCTAGGTTGGTTCCTGTTCCTGTTGCCCTTGTGCAAATGCTCTGCTGCCATTATGCAAATATTCCTGCTGCATAATACAAATGTTCCTGTTGCCCTTGTGCAAATGTTCCTGTTGCCCTTGTGCAAATGTTCCTGCTGCATAATACAAATGTTCCTGTTGCCCTTGTGCAAATGTTTCTGCTGCCATTATGCAAATGTTCCTGCTGCATAATGCAAATGCCCTACTGCCATTGTGCTGATGCTCCTGTGCCCTTGCGCAAATAACAATACCAACGATTGTTCACAAACAATCCCACTACATACAAAAACCAGTGTACCAACCACCAATTACGATTCCACTCTCCAATACTTCAATGGTTTCGTACTGGCTCACCCACAGGATCCGGAAGCAGTTACCCTTTCGACCTCTGTGACAGGTAGAACTCTCCACACCACCTAGAAGCCTCATCATGTGTTCTCTTCCTCGTATTTTCTTAAAGGCCCTAGTGTCCCTTGAGTGTAATCTCAAATGGGCCAGGTTACTGTGACAAAGTAACCTTGTAACTTCAGTGAAACGTTCAACCACCCCAGACATCCTACGCAAACCACGTTCGCAAACATTAGCTCACAGACCAATGATACAATTTTAGAGTTTTTTTTTCTATCACTGCATAACCCTTGTACCTTTCTTCAACAGATCCTTGTTCTTTGCAACTGTATTTATGTATGCCACTGCCTTTATATACATTTATTGACAATTCCTTGTTACACCATGTATCATCTCTTTTGTGTTCTGTTCATAACTATTCTCCAGCTAGGAATCTCTCTCTCTCTCTCTCTCTCCTCGTTTCTCTTAAATGTTTTTGGCACAAGTGCTGAAAAGGTAAGAGGATTTATTAGTCCTACAGCTCCATTGCCACGTCGCTTTTATTGCGGCGAGGGGGGAAGTGTTACGTTACAAATAGACCGCCAATATAGAGGCGCGCGCACTACCCCCTCCCGCGAGCGACAAACCGAGCTGTCGCTAGACCAACTCTCGAGCGGCAGCTCGCCAGTCTTCAGCAAGCGAGCTTCCCGGGCCCACGTTCCGCGCGAACATGTGCGACACAAGTTCAGTTTCGCCGGTTGTGCACTTCCGGTCCACGCATGGACGCTGCGGAGACTGAGAGAACAAGCGCGTAAAGCCGCTGTTGGCCCATAAACCAAACGTGAGTCAATTACCATGTTACCCTTTGTGTGCAATTAAATGTTTTAGCCCTAACCACGCGTGATAGAGAGCAGAGACGGACGTTCAAACTAACTTTCAGCTAGGATCGTTCCTTTTATGTATTATGGTGTCTCCTAGAATTGAATAAACTGTTTATGTGATAACCTACCGTGTTTTGCTTGACGAGAGAGGCCCTGGGAGAATGGAGAAGCGTGAAGTTCCGAACCACAAGCACTAGCCTTGAGGTTATGAGAAATCCTGCTTGCCCGAACCTGAGCTAGTTTTTATTTGGGGCAGATACAGCAACTAATTTGTATTAAATATGTGGGAGCTTTCTCCAACCCTGCCGATAGCGTCAGCACGCACGCTGACGCTAACAATACCTTAAAAAAATCAACTGAGATGGGCTATCGGCAGTTTTTACTGGGTGGGAATGTGCTTCCTGGTGTCGAAGATATTTTTAACCAATACTACTGCACACCTTAAAAAAATCAACAAAATGAACGAATTATTTACGTATTCAAACCAAATTGTTAACTAATACTACTGCATACCTTCGAAAAATCAACTGAGATGGGCTATCGGCAGTTTTTACTGGGTGGGACTGTGCTTCCTGGTGTCGACGATATTTTTAACCAATACTACTGCACATCTTCAAAAAATCAACAAAATGAACGAATTATTTACGTATTCAAACCAAATTGTTAACTAATACTAATCCATACCTTCGAAAAATCAACTGAGATGGGCTATCGGCAGCTTTTACTGAGTGGGACTGTGATTCCTAGTGTCGCCGATATTTTTAACCAATACTACCGCACACCGTCAAAAAAACAACGGTTAGTTCGGGTTTGAATCTTGCATTCATACATAAAGGTAGCTGCCAATAGAATATGCGTTAAGAAAAATGAAGATAGTATGAGTGGTTCTTACTCGAAGTATGATACAGTTAAAAATGACCGAATTGGATATCGACACCGTGGCGCAGTGGTTAGCGCGTTCGCCCGGAAAGCGAGAGGTCCTGGGTTCGAGTCCCAGAGGTGTCAATATCTTTTTCTGATTTTTCTGTTTTCAGATTTTCGATTGATTTTCGCTTATATTGTCTTCATTTAATTAAAATTTATATTTTTAATCTACATGAATGTGTTCTTAAAAAAAGTTAAACTCTTTTGAGGTACATAATAATCGTATCCTCCGTACCACAGTTGTCTATTTATATTCCAAATAATAAAAACTCCAAAATACTTTATTGATTCCAAATAAATTATACGGCATAAGTTGAAATAGGTTTGAATTTAAAATACAAAAAAGTTTCCGATCTTCTGATGATATTATAGACTATAGACCAACACTTTTTGCAAAAGAAGATGGACGTTCCTGAAACTATTAACCTCCTGCTCTCGGATAGCCGCTAATCGCCCTTAACTCCCTGGCATTAGAGGTGAGAATCCCGCGCAGCCTGCTCCTGATATATCACCCTGTTGGAGGGCTCTATTAATCTTCAATTGGAGGGATGTTATTTATTGAATGGGACACACACAACATTGCTAGTTCCTGGACCGCCTCTACTACACCCCTAGTACTTTACTGAAATTCAGGTAGATTGAAAACTAATCGTTTGGATTAATACAAATTATCGTGGAAAATAGAATAACTCTCCTTTCTTACCGTTTTTGATATGTATTGTATATTATCTGCTGATAAAAAAAAATATGTGGGTTATACACTCAAAGAAGAGACGTGCGAAATAGTTTCCATGACAGTTGATCCGCCGACAATTTTTTTTTTTACTTAAGCTCAACACAGTCATCATCTTTGGGGATGCAATGTGGAGGATTTTTTTTAGGAAAGGAAGAAGAGGATACCATACCAACTAACTTTACAGTATTGTTGAAGACGATTGAAATTTGTAAATAATGTACGAAAAATATTATAACTTACTAACTAACTAACCATCACGCCGTTTCCCCGCAGGGGTAGGCAGAGAGGACGGACCGCCAAACAACTCGGTCCTGGCACACACTCTTTGCTTCACTCACATTCATACATCGTCTCATACATGCTCTTCTATTATTCTGGCTTTTGACATGGCCCGACTCAAGTATCTGATTCACTTGATCGTGCCATATCTTCCTCGGGCGTCTCCGACTTCTTCTACCATTCACATTTGCGTCATATATTCTTCTTACACTACTTTCTTCGTTCATTCGCTCTACATGCCCAAACCATCTGAGGGTCCCTTTCTTAATCTTACTCATTATGCTTACATCAGCCTTACATTCTTTGCGGATCTCCACATTTCTCACACGATCATACATGGTTTTACCACACATACGCCTCAGGGATCTCATTTCTACAGCATTCAGTTTACTTTCATCCTTCCTCTGCCAGTTCCATGCCTCACTGCCATACATCAGGGTAGGTACCAGGACTCCATTGTGTACTGCTAGTTTCGCTCCTTTTGACAGTTTTTTATTAGTGCCAACGGCATTCAGTCCTCCATTAACGGAGTTACCGGCATTTACCCTTCTTTCGATATCTCTATCAGCCTTCCCATCTCTCGTAAACACTACCCAGATACACAAACTCATCCACCTGCTCCAAGTATTCATCGTTCACAACTATATCACACACTGTTCTCGTACTTTCTCTTTCAAACACCATGACTTTAGACTTACTTACATTCATCATTAACTCATTCTTCATACATACTTCGTTCATCCTAGACACTAGAAACTGTAAATCTTCCATAGTGTTAGAAATCAGCACCGCATCATCAGCGTACAACAGACAACATACTTTCAGATTACTCAATTTCGCACCCAATCCCAACTCTTTCAATTCTTGCATACAATTATCCATGTATAGATTGAATAAACATGGTGACATTACGCAGCCTTGCTTAACACCTTTTGTGATGTCAAACCACCCCGTAAAACCACCGTTCACCCTAACACACGCAACGCTTCCCTCGTACAGAGACGCAATTGCCTGTATGAGATTTGTATTCACTCCATACTTAGACAATACCTTCCATAGCTTTTTCCTGTCGACTCGGTCGTATGCTTTTTGTAGATCTACAAAGGCGCAGAAGAGTTTCTGGTTTTTCGCCAGAAACTTCTCAATGAGCATACGCAAGGAGAAAATCTGGTCCATGCATCCCCTTCCACTCATAAAGGCACCTTGCACATCCCATATTTTATCCTTTGTTCCCATTCTTACCCTTTCAATCAATATTCTTCCGTACAGCTTGCCGACAGAACTTAGCAGGCTAATAGCCCTATGATTCCCACATTCCATACGTGACCCTTTACCTTTGTATAACGGCATGATTACAGCCCTTCTCCAATCTAATGGCGTGTAACCCTCCTCTAAACACCGATTAAAAAGTTTGCACAACCATGTGAGAATAATATGGCTATCTCCTTTAAAGTATTCGGCAGCAATATTGTCGAAACCAACAGCCTTACCACTCTTCATGCATTTAATCGATTTTTTAATTTCATCCATGCTGATTTTGATAACATTCGCTCCGTCATCGTTCATACCCGATTCGACGCTGGACTCACTATCATTCGGGTTGCTTTCAAAGACTTCCTCAAAGTATTTCATCCATCTCTCTTTTATTTCTTCTTCATTCGTCAACATTCTTCCATCTTTCGATTTTATCACTTTCAGGCTTCCATTTTCTAGACTACTCCGGGACCTTTTGACCTCCTTCCAAAACAGTTTAATGTTTTCTTGGAAGTGTTTGGTCATTTTTATTCCCTCTTCCTCTTCCAGGCGTTTCTTTCGTTCTTTCACTCCGACACTTACTCTTTTCTTGCATCCCTTATATAATTCTTTCGCTCTATCTCTCTCTTCACTAGAAGCAGTGCCAGACGCAATCAGACATAACCATGCTTTCTTCTTCTCTGAGACCAGTGCTTTGATCTCGTCATCCCACCATGCATCATCTTTCTTCCTACCTTGCGTACTTATTCCACACACATCTCTGGCAGATTCACAAAGACTCACCTTTATGTGGTTCTATGTTTCATCAATGCTTAGACCGTCCATCTCCTTCTCATTCAATCTCATCTCTGCACACTTCTCATACTCACTTCTGACATTAGCGTTTTTCAGTTTTTCTACTTTGACTCTTGTTGGAGTTGATACCGTTTTCACTTTAGAGCGCCATCCACGAAAGAGGTTGACTCTCGACCCCACCAGAAAGTGATCGGTTTCAACCTCAGCCCCTCTGAAAACTCTTGTGTCCTCTCGGTAACGGCTCTCAACCTAGAGTCAATTACTACAAAATCAATTATTGACCTTTCATTTCCTCTTTCCCACGTATATTGGTGGATACCTTTATGATCGAAAAAAGTATTCGAAACAAACAGGTTCCACTCTAATCATACTTCAAGTATTCTGTTCCCATTGTCATTCATTCTTTTGTCCCCGAACTTACCTAGGGCTGAATCGAATCCGTCACGCCTAATTCCCACCCACCCATTCAAATCGCCCGCCATTATAATCCTCTCATTCAAACTTTTTAATCTCATTAAGTCGTTCACACCAGTCCAAAAATCATCTTTCACTTCGTCGCTTTCAGAATTAACAAGAGCATAGCAAATAACAAGAAACACCCTTGTCAACCCAATTTTGAATCGGATCCACATTATTCTCGGACTTACACATTCATACTGCAACATACATTCTACCATTCTGGGAGACAGTAGCGCTGCAACACCCTGACAAGCCCTCTCCGTATCTGGTGTTCCAGACCAGATGACGAACCTATCGTTATGCTGCATCGTACCGCTCTCTTTTTTCATACTCTCTGTCACACAAAATACGTCCAAACATTTACTATCCATTGCATCGCATAATTCATTCATCTTTCTATCCATCCCTCCTCTAATATTCCACGTACCAATTCGACATTTATTATTTTAGTAAATATTATTTCGGGGGGGGGGCAATTGTCGGCGGATCAACTGTCGGGTCCTGTAGAGTTAAGATAATCCTAAAAAAAGTATTCGGTAATCGATCTGATAAAAAAAAAAAAAAAGTTACTATTTTTTAAGATAATATTCATAAAATTCCGATGAAATTACTCCCCCTCCTGAGGGGAGGGGAGTAATTGATTAAGTAATGTAATTCTTGCAGCCGTGCCTTAAAGCTGGTAATCAATTTTGAGTATTAATTACAGATCGTGTTCCTTCATGGGGCGCAAATGTAGTCGATTACCACCATAACAGAGCGACAAACTCTTTTGCTCTGATCTCCTGAAGATGAGGAATCTCCGGAAGACGTTGACTAAAAAATATTACAGAAATGTGTATTAATATTAGCAAAGCAATTGGGCAAATTCATTTTGTAGCGAAAGATGCTCCACATAACACCCTAGTAAGAGACACCGAAATAGGAGTCACCGATTTAGGAGGCGGGAACCATTTGTTGGATTACCAAAACCTCTGCGATAGGTCACCCCAAGAGGTTCGCTACGTTTTGTGACTTAGCCGGGGTGCCCGGGTTCACGGGGTGAGGTTTGTCCGGGTCTTGCCGGCGGATGCGTCTGCTCAATACCTGCATGGCAGGCCGGATCGAGAAAGAGTGGTTGAGGGAGTCCTTTTGACTTCTCCAGCCATACTCTCTTCTGTCGCGTCGCAACGGAGCGACCTATCGACATGATTTTTTGCACAGCAAAAGTTGGGGACCTAGGAATTGCCTTGATCTACTTTTCTTCCAGGAAAAAATGTTGAATTCTTTGTACAATTGAAATTTCTCTCTTATACCACGCGAGCGAAAAATTAAGTACAATATATATTATGATAATAATACCAGACAAGAGTCCCAACTGCTCCCATCTGAAGCTAGTGAGTGTTGTGAAGTTCGAGGTAGTGGGAAAGGAAGGAGGTGGATAAGAGGAAGGTGTAGAAGTACTAAGCTATTCAGTTTTAGTCATCAAATAACGTTTTAATTTTAAATTAGCCATTTCAAGCAACTTTTTAGATCTTCTCTTGATCTTCTAAATCTTGTTAAACGCATTTTCTGTGAACCTTGATATATAGTATTACTTTTATTTAATTTTTGACAGATGATTTTGAAGTTTACTACCGGTGTTCATTCAAAAGGTTAATTTCTGATGCTCATCTAATTTGTCAACAAAACATGGAATAATTACCAAAAATATATGTTTTTGTACAGTATAAATTTTCTGATATGGTATGTAGTTTATAATTTAAAGCCTTTTTTATCCTTTTTTAAGAACGTTTAATTAATCTTAAGAATAAAAATATAGACATATATTTAGAATTGATATTTTTTGATCTACATGAATATATTTTTTACAAGTCAAAATATTTTTCACTAATATTTTATTTATTATAATATCCCATAATTTTTTTCTATAATTTATAATCCAATAAATTTATCAACATCTACAATAAAAATTAATTATAATCCTCGGTAATATTAAAAATGCCCGCCGTTAAACTTTGGAACGCTAAGCTCCCGCGACATCATGACTCGGTAGAGCCTTAGACAGTTCGAAAAATCACGAAAAACATGACCAAATGACAAATTTTTGCAGTTTCTTCGTTTTTTTTCCATAATTCGTAGTTCGTTTTTTTGTCAGGTTTATCATGATAACAACGTGGAAGCCAGCACTCAACGGATTCAATTTGTTAATTTCAATGAGTTTCCTTGGCGCTTGAGAAGTTAAAATTAATAATATTAAATTGAAGTAAGAGTTCGTTATAGTGTAGTAATAAGAAACTCCGCGATCGTATCATGATGTAATAGCAACTGCTGTTGAGTAAACTTCATTGTAAACCATTGTAAAATCTACCGAACAGTTCAAAGAACCCACCCCAAGTTCAAATACCACAGACCGCATTACTTCGAGCAACTCTTCGAGGAAAATTCTAGAACAATATGATGGATGACGGTCGCCATTTCCACTAGAAGTAATTTACAGTCCCCTGCTAAAATGGAGTGACCTTGGGCGGTACTGGCTAGCTTTGAACATGCATAATTATATCCGTGGAATTTATGGAAGATCGTACTTCATTTTCCTATTGTCTCACTTTATCAATGATGGATAAAGGTGAGTAAAATTATAATTTTCTGTGTAATATTGTACGTGGTATGAATATTCTATTTCTCATCGATCATACCTACTGATAAAATTCAAGTATCTAGCACTCTTTGTTTTGTGTATATTTGTAAACAGATGCGATTTCGGTAAATTGAAATTTTGTTATAAGCACTTAAAAACATCAAATAAAGACACTTTTTTTATAATCACCTACTTAACGACGGCCGACGTGGTCGAAGGGTAAGGGTAAAAAAATATAAAAACCCATTTTCCCTAATTTAAAAATACCAAGAAACATCCGCTTCGATGAGTGAAATCAATATGGCACTTTGAATTCGAAAATGTGTGACATGCCGTGATGGCACAATATTATTTGTTGACCATAGAAAAGTACTGATAACCCGCCGACATATTTTGAATCATTTGAATCATCTTTATTGTAACGATTTGATGTGTTATTGTAATGTTTTATATTATATTTTATTCTATGTTATTGTCAAATGTTATATTGTTTCAAATATTTCACGGTTTTACGCTATATTTTTCAAAAACTACCTGTATATTTTTAAAATGTTTTCATTTTTATAACTTTTGATATAAATTCTATGTTTGTATAATCCTCGATATCTTAAATATTATTTTATAATCTATGTAAAAGCCCCTATGGAAGTATAACAACAATAAATAAATAAATAAATCTTTGTATGTTCTAATATACTAAGGAACTGTGTTCATAACTTGTTTATGTATCGCCTCAGTCGCTGTTTCACTTGAAAATGCATAATCAGATAGACCTAAATGTTGTAGTTTATTCGAAGGGCGAACGATCGTTACCGAATTTCTCCCATTTTATTACATATTTCTCTTGAACACTTTAAGCTTTTATGTTTTAAAAATATATATATACATGTTTGTATATTTTTTATACATATGTTATATAAATAATATAATATTAAAAAAAAACTTTCCAAAAAAATATATGTATATACAAATTTAAATGCTATTTAAGATATTTTACATTTTCAATTCTATTTAACATTTTCACAATTTTCGCTTAAATTTTATCGTTTTAATATTAGCGCACTCCCTCTAACATTCATATTTACATATATCTCCTTCTTTTTATTTTTAAGCGCTTAATACCGGACCTTATAGACCAACAGAGCTTTACAATTTTAGTTTAATTTAAAGGAAATAAAGTTTTGTTTAGACTTTGACTGAATTTGAAAACGGAATCCAAAAATACGAAAATGGTTTTTTGCAAAGATTTATGCAAAACGAATACGGAAAAATTATGAAAAAATGAAGTCTGATAATTATTTATTACGAACGCTTAATCCTATCTACGCTGTTATTTCATTACTATCAAAACATCAAAAAAATTCCACACTTTTTTCTTCTTTTTGCATTCGTATAACCTTCGTTTTATCTATTAAAATAAATTAATATCAATTATTTAAAAAAAAAATAACAATTTGATATTACACCGCATACAACAAAAATTGTTGTTAGAAACTAATGTTGACTGGACGATTTTCATTAACGCCTGTATTGCAGCTTATCCTCGACGCACTTTTTGCTTGTTACTGTAACTTATAAATGTATACAATGTATACATCCTAATTTCCATTGGCAATATCTATTCAGCACGGGTAAGCCACCCGGTGAGGCCAACATTATTCAAACATACTGTAAAATGTAAATTAATAATATAACAAAATAAACATAAAAATTATATATATATAATTAATGATTCGATTTGATAAAAAAAACCTTCAATGGCTAATAGGATGGTAACTCAGAAGCGAATTCATATGCACTAAGAAAACCAAAAAATCAAACAAAAAAATCCTTGCATATTTTACAAGTTTCTTTTAAATATCTACCCCTCTATAATCTTAATATATATATTTCTTCTGTCCTTATAAGTTGATTTGGAGTAAGATAATTTAATCTTTGTGCCCCCTTATCTTAATATATATATTTCTTCTGTCCGTGTGTGTCACTGAACTCCTAAACGGCTAGACCGATTTTGATGAAATTTTTTGTGTGGGTTCAAGCGGATTCGAGAATGGTTTAGATTCACAATTTGGTCCACTGGAAAATGTTCTTTTAATTATTTTTTTTTATTTCTAAGGAGTTGTCGATTTTGGAATGTTTTATATTGGATCCGGCAGACTGCGCTACCATCGCAGTATCGAATATTTAATATTATTCTATTTTAATTTTAGTTTGTCCCGACAGTTGTGTATAGGACAACGTCCGTCGGGTCCGCTATAAATAAATAAAATAAATTGTGGAACATTCCAGAACACTCTCGAATGTTGTCCTGAGCGAAGCCGGGTAACCCAGCTAGTATGCTATAAAAATTTAACTAATTTATCCGGTCCAGTTACCTGTTAAATGTATAATATATCTCAAGGATGTCGTATTAAACACGAAGTAAGATAAAGGACTGTAATGGCATGCCCGAGATAAGGATGGGAGAATTTCTAATCTGCTCCTTGAACATGGCAAAGCCATTATCAAACTACATTTGAATCCTGAATTATTCGAATGCCACCGTTATGGACATTGTAGATTGGGCATCGGACATGAAGACATGGTGGTCCAAGATTAAGACGATGCTTTAACTATCAGTAGATGTACGAACCGTCGCTAACCCCCATTCGTATCTCAACCCTTGATCTAATTTTGATGCGATCATAAATAACCAAATTTATGTAGCTAATTATAATAAGGAACTCCAGTGAAAAATATTATGGCTTTAAAAAAATATGTTCATATAGACCAATATACGCTGATTCTGAATATATAAGTTTTATTACATAATATTTAACGTAGAGTTTTTAAAAAAATATTAAAAAGTCCATTTTAAAACGTGTCATTAAAACACCCTATTGCTGGATTTTGGCGGCGTGACGTCACCGCGCCGCGTCACCTGGGTCAAAGATGTAAAGAAATCAATAAAAATGTAAGACGCAAGCGTTTGGCATTCCGTTTTATTGGTTTATAGAGAATTGGACATATAATAGTTTTTGTTTTTATTGAAACATTATTTAGGCCTAAATAATTTAGTATCAAAAATAAAGTATCTCTATTAGTTTATCTATATTATTTAAAATATTCAAAAACTTTAACTGTACAAAAAACGATCGTACTGCCCAGTAATGTCTAAGAAAACGCTCCAATGCTGAAATTCAAAATGGCGGGAGTCGAACAGCTGATTCCAGTTCCTTACAAGATTCATATTCAAGTTAGTCATGATGACGTCACACTAGATTCGGTGGTTTTCGGGATCTTGAAAAATTTAAACCTTGACATTTACTTCAACTATTAAAACTAACTATAAAAATAAATATACAGTTATTTAAGTTAAAAGATCATTATTCATAAAAAAAATTGAACTGGAGTTCTCTATTAGCCCGCCGACAATTGTTGATCCGGCGAATAGTAGAGCCCTCGGACAATTGATCCCCTAAAATATTTTTTCTTTATGTAAGTAAGCAAAGAAGATATACGGCCGATATACTTATAATTGCAAGCATCTTGACTGAAAATCTGCTTTAAAAATATTTTTACTTAACAATAATTTTGACTCCCGAAGGAGCATGCGGTAATAACAATATGCAACATGCATATACGATCAGTCGCCTTAAAAGGAATATAAACGCTAGAAAATTTCGATTCTCATGCCTACAAAATTTAAAATCGCGCATCATATTTGCACGAGGAAAGAAAGCGAAAAAGTAGTTATTATTTATTTTGTGATAATTTTATGAAAGTATGAAAAAAAGTAATAACATACAAAACCTCAAAAATAGTCTTAGCCATAAAGGGTATTTTTTAAAAATTGTTTCTTTTATTAATTCATAGTAAGATCATGCAAAAACATTTTTTTTGTGGTTTACCCTTATATTTTTTTTATGAAATTAATAATTTTATTGTAATTGCAATACATAGAAAAGCTAGTAAAAGCATCAATTTATCTGCAGCATATTTTTTGATGTGCATATTAAATAATTCGATTCGTCGTAAATATTAATCTAAATAGAACCTAAATAGGATTTCACGTATAACTTCGTCATAATAAAAAACTGCTAAAGGTTCCTACTTGCATATAATATAACTTTATTTATCCAAATAAAACACAAGAGGCCCAAGTTCTCCCAACCATCTAGAGCCAGTGAGACTATGGCATCCCCAATTTTGGTATATTGTGAGTATGTAGTGGGGGGGAAACGTACCTGGCTATTCAGATCGTGACATCAAACTCGGCTTAAGCCATTTCAAGTAACAATAATAATCTACTTTATTTTATAGCCCATCTTTCCCCCTGAAAACGGAACCCGAAAATGAACCTGGAATCGTATTCTCGCCGCATTTCAAAATATTGTTATTCAAGCGCTTTTCAAGTTTGTCTAAGAAAATGTTTTATTTTTGAAGAGTCAATTTCTGTAGAATAATGTTTCTGTTACACCGACTCATCGGGAGTGCTTCAGCCACATAAATTACGGAACACTGTTTGGGTAACCAGTTTTATCCATGCCGAACCTCCATCGATATTGTTAGCAATATAACACAACTCGAATAAGGTACATTCATTTATCATATTATTTAACTGTTTTTGAAAGTACCTTTTGATGTGCCTACAGATATTATTTCCATTCTTAGTTTAAGTAGATGCATATCATCATAAAAATGTCACAATTATATTTCATGTTGAAGAAGAAAATTGTTGACATAAATTGGGTTCAAAGAAAAAGACTTTTTCAACTTATTAAAAATAATATGACCTGTTCACTATACAGGCTCCAATCATTCAGGATCAAATGATAAATCATCGCAATTATTGAAAAAGAAAACAACGGATACGTGTAGACGAGTAAGGACGTCTTGTGAATATAACCTCCAACGAAACTATTTTAACGTAAAAACAGAGTCAAAATATTAAACAAAGGAGATTCAAATTTTCGCTTGGGTACGTGTACTACGTATGTACTCCTGTGGATAAAGAAAAACGCAGAAAATTCGATACGCGATTACCTCATATTGGCTATTTGTACACCAATAGCGGCCACTAGCCTTTTTACCACCGAAGTTTGTGAAATGAAGAAAAAACACGAATTAATTGTTTGCTGACTAAATATTAATGCAATTTTATTTTTTTTGATCTTATTATTGAATTATAACTATTTTGAAGTAAAAATTTTTTCTTTGTTGTTTGTCAAAAAGTTGTTTTTCAAACCTCAAATGTAACTGCGGCTTTTTCTCCATTTCTTCATAAACTGTAGTGAAAAATTCTTTACGATTTTGCAAAATGTAGGGCTGAAAATGTTCGAACCTGATATGTGGTATGTTTGTGTTATGTAATTAATTAAAAACTCCTTTGATTTCACAGAAGTGGCATTTAATATACCCCGTTCTTTTAATGCCTCGAATAATTCTCTCCGGGGAGTGCAAATGGGCCTTTCTGAAAATAACAAAATCGTTCAAGGAAGGACAAAAAATGATCTCAATTTTTATATGATATTAAAGGTGAGACTTTAGTCTACAATACGTTTATATTTATAAATGGGAGCAAACGATGTTTTTTTCCTAAATGCTAATTGAAATAAGCATTTTAACAGCAAAAAAATACAAAAAATGTGGAACATTAGATGTTAGTTCAAATCTCACACACATGTGATATTGATATATAGTTTAGTAAATTAAATAAAAAATACCTTGAAAAATGTCATACATAACAAAATTTTGTATATATATCTAAACGTCACTTAATACACAACCGTCTCTGCCCACGCGTAGGAGCGAAGTGAAAAACGCGATGCCAAACATCAAATTTACGACACACTTTGAGGCGTTGCCAAACTTCCGTCAAGCGCTTTTGAGAAATTTAAATAAACACATAAAATGCAGAAACTATTTTGCTACTCTAAAAAAAAATATTTGAATTAAAAACATTAAAGTTTGCAAAAACTACTTAGTTCGGATTTTTCTCCATTTCGTACGTGCGACGGGTGTCGAACGAAAAGAAGATTCATTCTGTTCCTGATTACCGCCAATCTAGCAGCTCGCGAATTGCTTCGTGATCGCCACCCACCTTCCGATTATTCAAAATGTAATTTATGGTGCTTGGATAATTTTTTAATAAAGCAATTTTTTTATTATTATGTGGTTAAACATGTTAGCAGGTAAATGAGTAGATAACAAATAACGCCTATTAGATAACGAATATGTTCGGGCTATAAAAATCCCGTAAACAGTTCATCTGCCCTTTTCAATGAAGCTCTACTGATAACAAGTATTTAATAAGCTCTCCCCCTTACATCGAGGCTGAGGGATCTTCGGACGTTGCGAGTCCCGACTGATCATCCCTTGGCACGCGAGCATAAATTACTATGCAAACTTTTCAACGAAATCGAAAATCATCCTTTATGCCGGTACAGACTATTTCGATACTGCCCAAAATTCAAGCGGTTGTGGGTTGAATAGATGTAAACTTATTCTGGGATCCTGATAGGAACAAAATAGTATTTCATATTCCTCCAAAGCAATACAAGGTTTGTTTCGCCGCACATCCACAAACTTACAACTATATTTCAACTTGTTTACAAATTTACTACGACAAAAAGATGCTATTTACATAATCAAAATAATATGATTATTGCATTGTGTATAAATTTTAGCCATTTGTTATAAAGCAATGATCCGCAGGTTTGGAGGAAATACGAAATGATACATTTCATGTAAAACAAACGACAATAATTTAAACATGTTAGTTTAAGGTAAAACAAATATTTCCGGGTTATGAAAATCCTTTCAAAATTTTTAAATCTCCTATTACCTCCAAGGTAAGCGGAAAATGTTGCTTGTGTCATGTTGGAGGACTTACAAATGGAGAATTTAACTGTTGGAGGACTTAGCCAGTCGAGGAATTGAACTCACGGCGCCTGGGTTGGACCCGGATGCTATGGTAACTCGGCCACTGACTGAATAATATAATAAAAATATTTGATACTTTTTTTACTGATTTATACTGGTTTGTAAATAAACGATTTAACGAACTAAGATTAACAATTATATCTAGTGACTTGCATCTAACACTTTATTGTTAGTGACTTTAGACTTATAACTACTAACTTAAAACTAGTGACTTAATGACGTACATATTTACAACTGCGACTTAACATTAGAGATTTACAATTAACGTAGGTACTTACATATAAAAATACTTCTTTTGGGTTTTGTATATCTCTCATCTAATAGAAAACATTTGTAACAAATAATATCCGCGACCGATGAAAATGTTGAGGCTATTATGTATTTTAGAAGCGTTTACTTTAAAAAATATCATTAATTTATATTCCGAAATCGCGTGATACTTCACTTACGTAATACCAAAATGACAATTTAACATTGCAATGAATCACGTTTAGCAAACACGTGAGAACTAGTGCTCTAATTCGTAATATTCTATATCTTTAGAAGAATTCGCCTGATACAGAAAAGTTGAGTCATGAGCAAGTTTTCTTCAAAAACAGCATCTTTTGTATTTACCAAAAAAAGAATGAAAGGATCTTTTTAAATGCTTTAAAAATATTTTCTGTTCACAAAAGGTGTCTGGTAATTCTTATTAGATAACTTCAGCTTAAGCATACACCCATTCGGTTTAACTATAATAGAAATACAGAAAATATTATATCTCAAGAATCTAATATCCAATTTGCCTTCTTGAAATATAAAATTGCAGGTATTCACAGGCAGAGCTTATAATAAGCATAATTTAAGCTTAGTTTCTTATTAAATTTTATACTGTAAAACGTGTAATGGGACCGTTCTCGATAAGAACTAAGGTTTACGAGCTTCCTTCTTTGTAATCTCACTGAGAATTTCTATTACTCGCTTTTTTAGCCATCATATCTTAGAGGGAATAAAAAAATCAATTACCTAGTTGTGTATTTCGAAGAACAAGGCTAGATAAGCATCACTTATTTCAGTGATTTATTAGAAATGGGTGTGAAGACCAAATAATTATAATTAATGCGTGCGTATTTTTTAAGGAAGGCGTGACACAAAAGGCTTCTCAAAATAGTCATAAATACTTCCAAATCGTGCTTTTAAACTTTTAACCGTTTAATCGCTTTCCGCAACTTTATTAAAAGTCCCTCGAGGCATCTTCAACTTCTCTTTGTGTTTTGACCTTCGCAGCCACGTGCTTCCGACGATTTTAAGAGATTATTGTTATTTATTCATTGCTGCCCGTGTTTATAGTTTTGCTATCAACCTAAGTTTGATGGTTTTTCACTTCAATACTAATTTTTACTTAAATATCCGTTAAGGTCTTATCTAAAAATCTTTAGTATAAAGAATATCAATAAGTCTGTATTATGTTTGCGCGAATTTATGACTAATATAAATATATGCATATTTTTCTAACTAATATAAATAAATGCGTATTTTTTTTAATTCCATCAATGGTAAAAATCTAATAAAGGATTATTAAAGAATTCGAGGATTTTCCGAGTTAAACCATAGAGTGCTCCTCCGTTATTTGAAGTCGCCAAGATCCATCCATCCATATATTGTGACATATCTGAATCGGATGCAATACAGATATATTTTTTCATTAAATTCTAAATGCTTTATATTACTACGAAACTTAAATACAGGAATGTAATTTCTTGTTCGGTTAATAGGCAAATAACGAGTTGTTGAATTTTAATAAATCACACTCCATTAAAATTGTAGTTTTATTATTCCCATTTAATGTAACAATCCGGAGTGTGTTATTAGGGCCAAAGTGGTCATTTACATTTACACCATAACATTGATCGATACCTTAGCGACATTTTAACCTGGTTGAAACACAGTCCATTTCATAATGCGCTCTCTGTCTGTGCACGCGAGAAAGTATTTCAACAGGAAAAGCATTTTTTTCAGGACGAGCCGGATTCGAAACATAAGAGATT
Source organism: Glyphotaelius pellucidus (assembly GCA_936435175.1). NCBI lineage: Eukaryota > Metazoa > Arthropoda > Insecta > Trichoptera > Limnephilidae > Glyphotaelius > Glyphotaelius pellucidus. The sequence continues at coordinate 17,320,652 of OW386538.1, read as the reverse complement.
AAAAGAGTTTCAGTAGTTTCAAATAAACGTAAGTATGTGTTCGTAAGAATATTCTCACTTGTCGTAAATTTCTTCTTGAACATTTCGAGAGATTTTATATGGTTTAAAGGAGGGGTGCGTAGTATCAATGATTTTTTTGCGTCGTTTTAGTGAAAAATTACTCTAATTCCATTTGTTTGTTGAAAAATAGGCTATCCGTCACCACCGGTTTGGACCGAGTTTAAAGAAAAGTAGTGGTCGCTTATATCTTGAACATGTGAGGATTTCGAGGTTTGGAAATTGCGTACCACAATTCTCAAAAAAACGACTCCAGAGAAAAGTGTATTTTTATACATTTATGATATTTTAAAAATTTATGTTCAAACTCAAAACGTCTCTGGATAATGTTTCTATAATATTTATTATTTTACGAGTAATTATTGTCCACCGACAATATTATCACACGAAAAAAAGTGAAAAGAGCTTAAATATTGTACCTTTTTCATAAACATCTTTAAATTTTATAATTTCATTATGCATTTATGACCCACTAACAATAAATTAACTAACAAAATAATTAACACTTGTACATATCTTGAAATACATCGGAAGACAAATTATCAAAAATGGGTGATGTAAATTTTGATGCGTGGGATTATGTAATAATGATCTTGATGATCATTATTTCCATTTCAATTGGAGTCTATTTATCAATTTACTGGAGGCAAGCAGAAAACTACTCAGCTAACGTATCTTTGATTATGCGAGTACTGCATAAGATTCCCAGCTGCTCCTAAATGTCTGGAGCCAGTGAGGGGAAAGAAATGAAAAGAGCAAGGTTGACAAGTACCTGTCTATTCAGATCTGGTCACCAAACATGACTAAAGCTAAACTCAAAAAACCATGCTGAATTTTTTCTAACACCAGCTTGTAGAGAAATGGAGCTGGCAGCACGGTATCGCTTCGACACACATAAGTAAACACTCTCACCAATATCACTTGCTCATCTGCCCTGATGATGGACACTGTAAAGCTGTCCGAAACGTTGGCTAAAGAAGGAGGTAGCGAAACACGGCATAACACCCCAAAAACAATAACAAAAATGACTAAAGCTATTTATTTCAAGCAACACACCAATGTGAAAAAGGCGAAATGAGAGCACATTTTCTGAATAAATATAGCAATAATAAATGTGTTCGACAAAAATGTGCATAAGGATGATAATGTCAAGTCAAAGGCCTGAACAAGGTTTCATTTATTCAAGTCCAAGAATTGGGTCTATTGAATAATAATTAAAGTGTTATATTTCTTTTCGAAACGACCGATAAAATTATTTAGATCTACACCAAAAACTTCAATTCCTTGACTTGAGTTGACAAGTCTTTGTTCGATTAAATTTAATAAATATATTATGTACAATTTTTGGTTAACAATATAACATCAAACGAATGGAAAAAAATGGGCATTACTGCAAAAGGAGAGCAGATATGCTTTTGAAAAGAACGATGACAAAAAGATGGACAAAACTTTACAAACATAAAGAAGATATCAAGACAAAGCTTCAACGAGGTTTCCGTACAGGTCAAAGAATTGAATTTTGTTATAGAAAAAGTATATTTTTAATAAGAATTTCAAATCATAACGGTGCAAAAGAAGGTTTCACCTCGAAAATTGAAAATTCATGTGTTTTTCTTTTGTTACTCTGAGATATGTATATTTTTCGATGGTTCAATGTTTTTCTACACAAAATTTCAAAAGAGGTTTTAGTGCAGCTACCTACATATTTAAAGCAATAGTGATTTAAACAATAGGCGAAAAGTACTGTAACTCTACTACTACTTTTTCAATGTCGTGTCGTTTCTGAATAAGAATTTCCTCGCTGTGGAATTTACGAAAGCGCTTTCCTTCCAGTCACGCATCGGCATCACCACAACCACCACAACACCACTTCCCGCCAACAATTTGATATTCACTACATTATTCGCCGTAATTACATTTATACGCCATTTTCGGAAAAAAACATTATTAATGAGGTGTTATGCAAATCTAGCCAAATTAGCTAAAATATATTCTTTTTTTTTTAACGTGTAAATTAATTCTAACATCAGAATTCGGAGATGCCCCAGCAGGCACGATCAGATGAATCAATCGCTTGACCGTTTTCAGCCCAACAGCTTAATAATAATAATAATATCTTTATTCAATGAAATTTGGAACATTATAACTAAGAAAATACATATTCAGTGTAGTTTACAATAGATTATATCAGTACAAAAAGTTTACAAGTTGAAAGTAATATACATATGAACAATTGGTTAAAGGTAATTAAAAAATACTAATGTGTAGTTAGTTATATAGTTTAAGATTCTTATAACCTGCCTCACTAGGCTAGCCTGTATTGAGGCAGTCATTTTGTACATCAATCTAAAATACTTACTAACATAACTACATTTGTATTAATAATATGATGGTTACTTTAATGATAAGCTCAAATAGTATCATTGGTATCTTTAGTAATTGCGGATTTGGGTGAGTGCACCGGTAAAGGCCCTATCATTACTTTTAATCCAAATTTTTATGTTTTCTTTGAAATTTTTTTGTGAGTCTCATTTTTTATTAAGTCTGGAAGAATGTTGTAAAGTCTTGTTGCAAGGTATCTAAAGTTTCGGTAACCATAAGTAGTATGCATTATGGGAATTTGTAGTAAGTCTTTATTATTGTTTCGAGTATTTAAGTGTCATCTTTTTTGATAGTATTTATGTATGTTTGTGTATAGATGAGTGAGGATTGTTTTTGCATATATCTGCCGAACGTCAAACACATTCATAATATTAAATATTAAGTTCCAGTCGGTAATTAGAGGTAGCTTAAGGATAATTTTTATAATAATTTTCTGTGCTTTATGCTTGTGCTTGTGTAGCTCAAAGTAGCTTTGAAGGATTTCAGCATTAAGGCGACGCTTCCAGGTTCAAAAAGAAGAAGATGGAGAGATATGTAATTACGAATGTTGGACAGAGCGCGCTAATATTTTCAATGATAAAATTGAAGCGAAAATTGTGAAAATGCTTAATAAAACACGACTCGTTTAAAATAGAGCAAAAATCTCGTGGAAGGTATCTAAGTATCATTTAAAGAAACATTGTGAATTTTTTCACACATATAACCTGTTTTAAATAATTTTCGGAGCATACTTTGCAATTTTTTTCTTTCGAGGGAATTTCTTATAATTTGCGTTTCGGCGTGGAACGTATCTAGATATTATCTTCAAAAATAACATATATTTTTTAGAGCTTAAAAGCTTCAAATGTTTAAGGGAGATATATAAGAAAACGGTAGAAATTCGGATAGCGGCGGCTTTACATCTTTCGCTGTCCTTGGTGAGCGGATTGTGACTGGATTGTGACAACATTGGTTTGACACTTGGCACTACTCGTGCTTAGAAGATTAACACTGTTTTAAGAAGTAAGGTAGGGTGGCATTCGCGTGTTTGTATCACAATCTACTTATGTAAGCGTGGATTTATCGAAACAGCACTGCGTCAATGGTTGTTGACGGCGACCTATAAATAATAATTTATCACTAGCGCGAAAGTGTGTACAATCCTACCAGGTACAGGTAGCCTCATAAATTTTGCGAAATTCTAGCAAAGTGAAGTAATTTGCGTTGTTTGTCTTTCTGGTGATATAAATCATAATAGTCCCAGATAGGCGAATTGCCGAGTGTTCTGATAGGCGATAGCGGAATTCACGTGCGTTCTCCGGCAGTTTGAAATTGCGATAAAACGAGGTCATTCTTTTTCACCAAACTTGGCACTAAAATCGACTTCGGTTATAAAATTGCCTACAACATTTTTCAGATTGTTAACAAACTACAAAAATCAATATTTTCTATTTTGTTACATTATTACATTGGTTTGTCGTAGTTTTTTTTTAAAGCTTAAAACATAGATATGGCTTGACTAATTGGCAAACCGAAAATAGTTTTGTTTCTAGTGCATGGTCTTAGACTATTTTTTTTTTACATGACCTCCACACAGGAGGCCCTGAGAAAAATATATTCCCTCAGGGCCTATATCATATTTGGGGATGCTGTGTGGAGGGTTTTTTTTAAGGAAGGGAAGGGGAGGAGAGTTCTGGAAAGGAAAGGGGTTTAAGGGGTGAGTATGAATCTGGGGTTCAGTGTGTCCTGTCGTCCGCCTCCACGACCTAGACAGACCTCACCCCATGAACCCGGGCATCCCTGCTATATCACCGAACGTAGCGAACCACTGGGGGTGAACTATGGCAGAGGTGTTGGTTATCCAATAAAGGTTCCCGGGGCGGCGGTACCCGAGTTTAATTTGTTTTTGATTAAAAATATTGTATTACAATCAGACACACAATCATCTGATTTATCGTTCTAGATTTATTGGTTTATCGAGGTTTTTGTATAATATATGACCTGAATAACATTGCATGTGGAAAACTAACACAAATAAACCATTTATTACAACATCAGTGGATTATTTCAGGCTATTTAAAATTTGCCGTTAAATTTTTCACCTCATTTTAAATTCTGAAAAACGATTATTGCTCAGTATTTACGTTCAAGTAATTTGACTAACATGGCGTGGCGTTGCTATACTAAAATATGGAATAATAATTTTCTCCTAGATCTTTTTTAAACTTTACAGGACTTGCGATAATGGCAGGTAATCTGATCTTCACGCAGGACGTCCTGAGGAAAATAATTCTCCTCTGGGCCTATATTGACCGGTCAGTGGCTGAGTGGGCATCACGTTTGGGTCTCATCCAGGCGTCGCATGTTCGATTCCTCGGCTGGCTAAGTCCTCTATCACGACTCAAGCAACATTTTTGACTTACTGTGGTGGTAGTAGGAGATTTTCAAATATTGTCCGGTTATTCCCGGGTTTCGTAGCCCGGGAATCACTCGGGGTCTTTCTTAAAAAAAAAATTTTGGTTGTCTGTAAAGTCGGTTTACGGACGATAATTTTATGTGATAACGTCATAAGAAAACTTTTCCATAGAATTTAACAGTCACAAGCCGAACGCTTAGACCGATCGTTCCTCTCTATCGCTTGTTCCGCGCTCTCGCCGAACGCTTAGGCCGATCGTGCCTCTCTATCGCTTGTTCCGCAATCTCGATTGCACGCTCGGCTCAGGCGGAACGTGACAACGTGACAATGAGTCATACTTTTTCGTGAGTGCTGCCGGCGTTCATCGATTTATAAGACGTTATCACGTCAAAAAATTAAATAAAAAATATCGTCTTTGGAGATGCTGTGTGTAAGGTCTTTTAAAGAAATAAAGGAGAGGAAGTTCTGGGAAGGAAAAGGGTATAAGGGATGGGTAGAAATTGGGGGTCAGGTTGTCCAGGAGTGACGGACGAATGAATCCATTCCTCCCACTGTGGTGCGATGCGATGTTACGAAAGAGTACGGCTGGAAAGGTCAAAGAGACACCCTCAACCATTCTTCCCAATCCGGCCTGCCCGGCATTGTGGGCAGACGCATCCGCCGCCTGGACCCGGAAAAACCTCACCCCATGAACCCGGGCACTCCTGCTTAGTCACGAAGCGTAGAGAACGGCGGCCACAAGTACCCATAGGTAGGAACAGGGCAGCGGTACCCATACCCACCTCCCAAATTGATGTTGGACATCTTGTCCACTATTATTTCTATGCGGTCGTGAAAGTTATTTTAAAAATTTAATAATAACGGTAATTAAGACGTCTCAATGTTGTATTGTGCCTTTATGTTGCTCGAGAACCTCTGGCTACTGGTCTCCAAGTGATGAATAGTTAAGAAAAAAATTAATTTCGCGTTAAAAATAGATACTTTAATATAAACCAGTAAAAAAATCTCGTATTTGAAATAAATATTTTGTTTTATCGGTTCCATGCCAACTGAGAATGAAGTCAACTCAACACCTCCTTGAAAAGTCATTAAAAGCTACGAAAAAAATAATTTTAAGTTAGCCGATAACCCTAACCTAACGTAACCTACTTAACTAATTTTTAAAAAATAATTTATCACTCTAAATGTCACTTATCTGAGATGGTTCTGGGTTGGTTTCATTCAGAGCTGTCCGGTCACCGTTTTATCAGACTGTTAGAAACAGGTGACCGCGCAACTCGGAATGAAACCAAAACTAAACTCAGAACCATCTCAGATAAGTCATTTAGAGTGATAAAAAAATGTATAAAAAATTGGTGAAATGGGTTATGTTAGGTTAGGGTTATCGGCTAATTTAAAATTATTTTTTAATCATCAATAAGAATAATTTATTATTTATCACAAAAATTTAACACTTTTTTGATTATGAAGTATTGAATTTAACCATAATGCTCTTTTCTGATAAGTTTAGTAAGCTGTAGTAAATATCAAGAAAATAAAAATCAATTTTCAAAACGAAGATACATCGTTTTTCATAATATGTATTTTTTTAAACTCCGTGACCTAATAAACATAATTATATCTACGTAAAAATAATATTGTGGGCACTGCTTCATTCATCGAGTTCTGTTGAAGCGTATTTTTTGTCTCAAGACCACCTTTCGACGAAATTTGAATTCCCGGCCGCTGGGCATTAAACATTTTTACACATCTACGTACAAATAAGGATCAACTTCAAACTACTAAAAATGTTGATGATTTCAAAATTGAACGAGGGAGTTGGTTGGTTAAAACGGGCAGTGAGCTGCTCTCCCAAAGCCTATTCGGGCCACTGTAAAACCCCTCATTTTCCTAATTTCCCGGAAGGCTCTGTTGCGGTGTCACAGTTTTATCGCAGTTAATGCTGCCCAATACGAGTACACGTATGGAAACTTTTCTGTTGGTTGCACGATTATAACTTTCTACTTGGCATTTTATGAAAAGTTTTATTTTTTTTAATACCAGGGGATCACTATTAAATATTTACTCGCAAAGTGGCAAAAGCATACAAATGAATGTACACTCTAAATTTTAACCACACACGCAATCTAGCTAGCTTTCCTTTGTAATGATCTTACAAAATAAGCGCAGGTAAGCATTTTTTAAATATTTATAATATTACATTAATAATTTTTTTATATAAATTATAATTCTTTGTGATTTTTTCAACTGTCATACTAGAATCATGCCCGTGTTGCTTTTTCAACAGAAAGCTCATCTCATTTCAATTATCCAATGTTGTACACGGATAATAAAAAGGGTTCTAGAATTATTTGACTTTATATCGGTAATCAATGCATTATATAAGAGCAATGAACCAGAATTGTCGTTGAGCGAATGAGGTCCTGCTTTTAGGGACTACGCAACCCAGGTTTGATGAAAAGCGGTTGTGCTTGATGTTGTGGAGCCACCAGTGCATTATTTTTTGTCAAATATAACGTTTACTTATCTAAGTAAATAACTGTCAATTATCTAAGACCCTGATTTTAGAAGAGTTCTTTTGGGGGATGGGTAGATTGACATTTTAAGCGGCCCCTAGACGTTCAATATAATGGTAAATATATTGCACAATAATGCATATTGCATAATAATATTGACCGTCTGAAGGTTATATTGAAGGATTGCACAATATATTGAGTCAATCAAAATGAGTTAGATGTTTATTGTACGATATGATCCTATCTGATAAATATTGAATCGTTTTTGTGTGATACTGCACAATAATGGTTCATTTTTATCTTCGCAGTCAAGCAGTATACATCATAGGCAGATATAAGTTTATGATCGAGATGGCTACGAATCAGCTGGTTCACATATTCTGTTCATCTAACAAATTTTCATGAGTATATTAAATTATTTTTTTTAACCTTTCTTTCGTCCATCTGCATTTTTTCTCCTTCTTTTTCAAAGCTATGACTAAAGCAATGGCCACAAATGCTTTATTTTCCGACATGTTGAGTTGTTGACTGTAGAAGTGTCAGTTGTAAACTAAATTATTGGACAATAATATTGCAACGTGTGTGTCCTCTTTCAATATAATGCACAATATGTTGTGCAATATATTTACTATAATATTGAACGTCTATGGACCACTTTATAGATTGACATTATTGACAATATAATTCTCAAAATTAGTTTTTGAACCGTAATATTTGGATTGATAATGGATTCAGCACAACCAACCCATCCTACAATTCCATAGGTTGCTGGACGGATTAGAAAAGGGGAAAATGTATGCTTCTTAAAGTCTGTAAGTCTAAGATGGACCTAAGAGCAGTGGCGGCTCGTGACTTTTGGGTGTGCTAGAGTGCTAATATTAAAAAACGGCATTATTGATGTTGCCAAAAATTTTTTTTTCGCTTACCATAACATCGATGATGCCATTTTTTTTAAATATTAGCACTCTAGCATACCCAACAGTCACGATACGCCACTGCCAAAGAGAGCAGAATACACATACAGAATGGTCTCTCAGGAGGCTGTATCTTCTACTCGGAAAGAAAGGCAAAAGATAAAAAAAAAATTATTTACTTTTAAATTTTGTGGAAATATTAATTTCTACTTTTCCATTTTTTTTTTAATTTATGCACACCAAAAGCATAAAGAGATTACATATTTTATCAACAACATTTTTACAGTATCCCGGCTAAAATAAGTTCGATATAAGTTGAGACAACTTGTAAAAAACATCTGCTACAGAACATAATGTCTAATCTACAGCTACCTCTACTTCACTCACGAAGAACAATTAATGGTATTGGATAAAGTTTAAATATTTTATTAACTGAATAACTTCATATTCAATTCACTCAGTTAAAAAAAATCCGTGTCCCTGTATGATCTACTTGCCTTCGCCAATTTTTCCAGTAATTATTTAATTTTTCCGACTAAATTCAGAACGATATTTTCTGTTATTATTAACTTAACATTAGCGCGTCGTCACCTACAGCCAATTCCTATACCAACCTTTGCGACACTTTCAAAACCTCTCCGTCCTTCATCATATCAAAAATAAGTCGCTTTGAATGCTTCTCACATACGTATGTCTCTAAATTTAAGTTTTCTTTTAATATTTTTGTGATTTTTTTAACCAACCAACGTTTGTAATCACATTAACCTTATTATTGTCTCACATTTTTTATGTTTGGCGTCCAAAAAAATTTATTTTAAATTTATGAATGTTGCTATCTTAGATTAGGAAAACTTGTCGTAATGACACTATATCTGACGTAGCAATATTTGAGGATCGTATATTTTAATGATTTTTAGTCACATCGTCAAATAAATTACCTAACATTTTACTTGAACACAACTGGCACGTTTGTTTGCACGACCAGCTGTAATAATATATCATCAGAAGTATAACTCTGTGATACTGTGAATTGCTAACCTTTTCTAGGATTAACCTATTAGCTGCCATGCTTTTATTGGGTTTAACTTAAAAACTTATATTATTAAAACTGCTTAGCTTTAAATGACCTACCGAGAATCTGCTAACTGTTGAAATTTCTAGGTCGGGTAATCCACTCTACCCTGTCAAACCACATTATTAACGCAATTTCAATCGGCGATTTCCTATAGGAAAACTTCAATTCACCAATATCTACCAAAGTAAGAATGTATGGCAATTCACTATATGTTACGGCATTTTCGAATCAATTATTTTTTGTATTGGGAGTAAAATTAATTTCCTCGATTTCAATACAAATATGATGCACTACTTCGTGTGAAATTCGGGATCAGGCCGCTAACAATAACAATCCATAAATAGATTATGATAAGATTTAAATTCCTGTCGACTTTAAAGTTCCGCTTCCCGAACTCATGCACCTCATCGATTTTAAAGTTCCGTCTCCTGAACTCATGCACCTCACCGACCTTAAGGTTCCGTCTCCTGAACTCGTGCATCTCTTCGACTTTAAAGTTCCGTCTCCTGAACTCATGCACCTCACCGTCTTTAAAGTTCCGTCTCCTGAACTCATGCACCTCACCGTCTTTAAAGTTCCGTCTCCTGAACTCATGCACCTCATCGACTTTAAAGTTCCGTCTCCTGAACTCATGCACCTCACCGACTTTAAAGTTCTGTCTCCTGAACTCATGCACCTCATCAACTTTAAAGTTCCGTCTCCTGAACTCATGCACCTCACCGACTTTAAAGTTCTGTCTCCTGAACTCATGCACCTCATCAACTTTAAAGTTCCGTCTCCTGAACTCATGCACCTCACCGACTTTGAAGTTCTGTCTCCTAAACTCATGCACCTCTTCGACTTTAGAGTTACTAGGCAAAATATATAATTTTGCAACAATCATTCCGGGACTACCACATAGGAGTCATCCATTAATTACGTGAGCTCAAAATGGGGGGCGGGTTTAGTAAAATCTCACCAATCAAAAATTAAATTGTTTGATTTCTTTTGAAGTGTCCCATTATTTAAAAAATTACGAATTTATACAATATGCATATGTAACTACAAAAATTTGCTTCTTAATTTTTTGTTATTTTCTAATCAATTGTTGAAAGTCCTAACAAGCCTTGAAATAGATGTAATTAATTTTTCCGCATTGAGCTCAGTGAGCCGTGTTAAAATCGTTGATTATTCATCTCATGCGATGCAGAAGGAGGGTAGGTAGGCAAAACAATGCATTTGCATTATTTTGCCTACTATCCAATTTCCAGTTTCCTTTGAATGCTCTTTGAGCGTATCCTACCAACGCGATTAACGAGAAACAAAAAAAATCCGCGAAAAATGACGTAAACATCCGTAGGCTTTGTTTCTGCGGCCTTTCAACCGTTTGAATCGTGAAACAATGAAAAAATAGAACGCCAACCCTTTCATCAACGTTCTCTCCATGTTCTAAATTCCAGAGATTCATAATTCTGAACGGAACAAGTTGTTTTTCCTTTCTTTTACTGTCATCTGTCAGCTGTTGACCGCGGATTAGCGGGAGCGGGAGCGGGAGCGAGAGCGGTAGCGGTAGCAGCAGCAGAGGCACATACGCTACGGCGAGCTCCCTTCTAAGCCGGGAATGGTAATCCCTTGTGGTATGCGATATGATATTTTCACTTCAACCTCAGCGATCTGAATGATCAACATACTAACAGTGGAGTGCTTTTAATAGTAGCTAGTACCTAGATAGCTGAAGGTCCATATTGATTAGATATACTGAACAGTTCTTCTACGCGTCTTCGCCCTGCTTTCAGCAAAAGATTTTTTCTAAATACATTAAAATTGAAAAATGTGAAAGACAGGTAATGTCTTTAGGCTTTATAAACATAAATTAAATGATTTTGAAAAGCTCCGTAGCTCATGGTGGAAACAACTATGCACGCTGAGCTATAGATGCAATGATCTAAAAATTGCAAACAATTTTTTTCTGCTATACCAACAGTAAATATTCATTGGGGCCATTATATTATGTGTGTCCAATTTTATTTTCCTTTGATAAAGAGTTTAATTATCTGTATTTGAATGCGATTTGTCATATTTTCAGAGGTCGTAATCAATAATTAAAATTATTGTTTCATTTGTATACCGCCGTTTTTATAAAAAATACCTCAGTGATAATCTGTTAAGTACAGATATATATATTTAAGGTCTCTTAGTAACCTTTTTCTTATAATTTAGATAAATGTTGTCTTGACAAAGTGGTCATTTGACATATTATCTCAATAATGGACATTAAAAATGATAACTTATCTTATAATATTTATATGACTCATTTTATCGGTTTTATAGATAACACTTACACTAGTGCAATGGCTATTCCCGTTAATTAATATTCTACGAAAACTGCACCATTATTACGCAATACTAAACTACCCTAGTTCCAAAAATATTTGACCCGTGAGCCAAAATCTCGGTACCTAATCACACTGCACTGGCACTGGCACTGCTTCGAATATATAAGACAACAATAATTGTTAAGGAAAGTTGAAGAATTTCGGCATGGATTAGTGAATATTCATAACAGCGTTTCGTGCGATGTCACGAAGGTAGTATATAATATATTATTTGATTCAAAACACATATTTGAGATACAAAGTATAAAAATTGAAAGAAAAAAAGAAATGATGAATGATGCATAATGCCTTAAGATATTCAATTATTTATTGAGTAAAAAATGATTCACTGAAAGGTAAAAATGAAATTTTCTATTAAATACTATTTTTTATGAGATATTTTTAAAATAATCGTTTCAAGATACGAACAAATTCGATCCCTCGTTACATAATAAGTTTTTTTTTCAATGGTATTCTTAAAACCGATCGAATATCAAGTTCATTAGGTAGGTACGTTGAACGCTTTTATAATTTCAACACGACACAACAATGGCACAAAAACAAAAGAGTTCGTTCATTATCACAAAAAATGCTACAGCACTTTCTAATTGTTAAATTTGTCGGCAGATCAAATGACAATTGATCCGCCGACAGTTGGCCCCCGGCATACTTATATACAATATGCAGTCAGTTTAGGGAAACTACGAAATACCTTTTATTCAAAATATAGCTAAGTGACCCCGAAGGGATGTGCAAAGAGTATAAAACATACTTTCATTCAAATATTCGCGGTTTTCGCAAAGATCGTAGTACTGCTGATGCAATTGCAACCTTTATTAAACTGATATCCGATAATCATGATAAAGGCAATAAACCCCTTGCTGTCTCTCTAGATCTGTCAAAAGCATTCGACACTATTTCACACGACATTATTTTTAAAAAGCTGCAACAGATTGAGATTGAAGGAACTGCCCTGAAATGGTGTAAAAACTTCCTCACACAGAAATCACAAACAACTGTCATCCACTCCAATAAAGAAAATCGAATTTACTCCGATAAAGGAAATCGGAGTAAATTTTTACCTATTCCCCAAGGAAGTGTTCTAGGTCCGCTCTTATTTCTCATATATATGAACTCTTTATTGAACTTGTATATGAACAGTAATATAATATCTTTTGCCGATGACACTATTATCATATTTACGAGAAAAACATGGAAAACATCAATTAAGAAAGCAAATTGTGGACTGAATTAAAAAAATGGTTTGACTCTAACCTCCTCACCTTAAATGTTCAAAAAACATACTTTTTTCAATCCGTAATTTCACTCTCCCGGAAAACCTCCCTAAACTAATCATTTACTCTTGCCCCCAAAATAAGATAGATAACCAATTACGCTGGGAGGCCCAAATTAGATCCATAACAAAGAGACTCCGGAAGTTATGCTGTACTTTTTATTTTCTTCGATCAATCCTTGATAAAAAACTCTAAGAAGTGTTTATATTGCTCTATTTCAACGTACGGCATTATAGGATGGGGAGGTCGTGCAGCATCCGTTCTCTACTCTATAGTGACCGTTCAAAAACTTTTGCTAAGAATGATTTTCAAATGTTCCCCCTCTCATCCATCAGAGCAACTTTTCGAGAAACTCGCAGTACTAGACATTTGCCAACTGTATATTAAAATAGCTCTCATCCACATATGGAAAAATGGTCTAATAAATTCCACACAAAAAATATACTTACACGCTATTCAACGTATAGAAAATGCATGATCCTTAAAAAAAGAGACTAAACTCATACATTGCTACTAAAATTTTCAACGCACTAAATAACGACATCAAAAGATCTGGTACAACTACTCATTTTGCATTCGGCATCCAAAAATGGATATACCGAAAGGGGCGAAATTTCTTTTAAGTGTTTCTTCAAAGAACAAAGATCAAATACCACAAATAATATTTTTTTCTATGTAAAAAACATTTTATTTATTTCAAATATTTGGTTAAATTTGATAATGCCATAGGTAGGTACTATTGATAAGTACCTAAAACGACACTGTATATAAATTAGTTGGATATTCATACCAATTTATTATTAAGGGTATTTTTTAAGTCGATTTTACGTTTGAAATCAGTAAATAATGCAAACAATTAATTTTATAGTAAATATCATTTCAGGGGGGCAATTATTGGCGGATCAACTGTCGGGTCACCCTTTCTAACATATTACATAAATGTAAGTAAGAAAAAGCGGTTGAAAATGAAAAAAAAGGATGTAAGTGTGTTTGTTTCTCGAAAGGTAAAATGTAATCATTATCATGCACCTCCCTGACACTATTAAAGAAATGAAACAGCAGCGCCGTTGAATGCGAATTATAAAAGCGTCCAATCAGTATACATGTTTGCCGTTATTATGTTATATCATAAACCAGCAGGATCCGATCTTTATGGATGTATTTAACATCTGTAACTGCATATTTCAAGCAAATTTAAAATGTCAAACGGTGACTCTGTCAAGTGTTAGAATAGTTTGCTGGAATGTATATGTATTTTTATGCACCGAGCGTAAATGATAATCAATAGATTTTTCTTGCACCTGGCGCGAATTGATTTTTACTTTAGCGAGACACTGTGTTATTTGGAAGATAAAGATTTATTCTACCGACCCACGTTCTGATAAGTTTTAATCAACCAAAATAAAAATCCCTTTCTATGAAAACAAAACCATTTAACCATTTAAAAAAACACTGCGGCTTCGCTAGAAATCTTCCAACTTGAATAATTTCAGATAAAACGGATATCGGAAAAATGCCGACAATCGACAACGTCCCTTGAATACCTGTCAATTAAAATGTTCGCAAACATTCCCATCAAAAAGCAAAAATATTCAACCGAGGCAACCAAAATATGTATTTCATCACCGAGCGATTGCGGAGCTCGTATGATCCCATCCACACAATGACAGATTTCCTATCTCCACTGGCGAGAATTGCAAAACAGTATTCATAACAAAATATGTTTTTACCAGAATATAAATTATTCATTTTATGACCTCTCACAACTATTATAGAGTATGCATAAATGATGGTATTATGGAAAAACCTCAGGCCAATGGTGTCAGCCAGTTTTCGTTTCCGTTGCGGGTTTCGAAGAAAACATCTTCTCAACGAAATATATAATAATTATAATGTAATTACAGGCATCCTTTTCAATAATTTTCTCTCGGTTGAAAACGGATGTAATTATTTATTTTCATTTAAACAGGCGCTTTCCGGAAACCATTGGAACACACTCCGTGAGGTCAATACCTCTCTCTATCGAGCTTTGGCTCTGACTTCCAGTTTGTTACCTGGAGAAGCTGTGCTGCATCCCCTCTCACCTCGTCTTCCCATCTCAGTCTGGGTCTTCCCACTTTTCTCCTGCCACCTGGGTGTCCAGTCATAATTTTTAGAGGTCTCAGAGGTCACAGGGGGATAAACAATGTTGTATTTTTAAATGTAAGTAACTAAAAGCTTTTTTATTTAATCGACAAGCTTTCTGAAAGTTGGAAGTCTTATAATTTAGATAGGGTTTTTTGGGGCTCTATATATATTAAAGTCAATTTTCATTTGGAATATGAACAAATTGGATATTTCATAAAGTAATGTTGTGCGTGTATAAAAGTAAGCACAAATGTATGTATCGAATTTGAATGCTAAAATGAAAACGAGGACAAGCGCTAACGAGTCGTCGTCTTATTTTATTTCCGCCTCCTCTTCTACTACGCCAAATGTATTTCCCCGCACGCCGCTGTGTTCCGCACGCCTCGGGAAATCAGTGTTTACGATGCAAAGAAAGAGCTCACGCTCACACACGGTACCATTGTACGGTGCAAGTTTGCAGTTCATGACAATTGTAATATTTTGTCTCACATTTTTTTTGTTTAAGAAAATAAGTGTATTTGACAAATAAAATACTTTGGCTATTCAACTAGGAAGAATTTCAAGCTTTAAGACAGTCAAATTTAAATAACGCTCTTTTTCGGGGCTTTTTACATATGTAAGTAAGTAAGAAACAAAATAGTAAGAAATACACAATATTTATTACACATAATTGAACTGCCTCAGTAACAATATTTTATATTTGTTTAAAGATAAATTAAAGATGTCCACTGACTTGGTATAATTATTTCCCTCCATTAGTATTCTGGGCAAAGAGGAATACCTACGGTAGTTAGTCCTAGAATTTCTGCACTGAAATAAATCATGACTTCTAGTATTGAGTTGTGGTAAGCAGAAGATTATCAGTTTAAGCAATACTTGACTATCAACTAAATCATTTAGAATTTTATATAGACATACCAAGTCAGTGAAAATTCTTCGGTCGGACAATTTGAGCAAATTCATATCATTTAACAGAGTGTTTTAGTTCAACATAATTCATTTTAAAATTTTGAAAACGAAAGATTTTTTTTTTATTCTTTCAACAGCTTGTACGTAATTATAAATAATATAATAAAATATTATGTAACTTATAATGTGGATTTCAGATGGGAGAATTGTACTCATCAACATGAGTACAATCTATGTTAGAAGTCAACACTTCTAACAGAAAAAATATAACACTTTAATACATTCCATATTGATAAAATTTCTAGTTAGCCTAGCTATAAATCCCAACATTTTTAAGGCCTTATTACAGATTTCTGTTGTGGTTAACAAATGAAAAGCGATGCCTGAGTCTTTAATTCATATTAATGTCTCAAGAGCATTGTTACCAATGTTGTAATTAAAGATTACTGGATTTTTTATTCGAGAAAATCTAACTATTTGACATTTAGAGATATTTAAATAAAGTCTAATTTCATTACACCAAATTAACAATTTGTTGACATTATCTTGAAGAATGTTGCAATGGCAAATATTTTGAATAATTCTAAAAATTTTGAAGTCATTAGCAAAAAGTATGATAGGTACATCATGAAATATTTTTGTAAGATCATTTATAAACAAGATAAATAAGATTGGGCCAAGGTGTGAACCCTGTGGAACTCCACTTGTTGAATATTTTTTTTCCAACAGTGAGGATTTTATTATAACAATTGTTGTCTTCCAGTAAAATAGCTTTCAAACCAGTTTTATAAATTGCCACGTATTTCAAGCTTTCCTAATTTCCAAATTAGAATTTAATGGGAAACTGTATCAAGAACTTTACTAAAATCAGTGTAAATAGAGTCTACTTGTTTCTTTTCTTTGAAACCATTGTTTACAAAATTTTCATAAATAATTAAGTTGGAAAGAGTACTTCTCCGCGGCATAAATCCAAACTGGTAAGATGATCACCATAACACAGGCATGTGCCTAGCATGGTGATCGAAAAATCCCCAATTTATGTAACAAACTATTAAATCGAATAAAGAAAACTTAAAAAAAAAAAAAAAGATAATACAGGTATTATTTGTGTAAAAAGTTTGTCAAGTATTAGGCTTTCAAAGAGTTTCGGTATGGTGGATTGAATGCATATTGGTCTGTAATTACAAACATCACTTTTATTGCCCTTTTTGAAAATTGGAGTCAAATAACCAATTTTCCACTTAAAGGGATAAATGGTTATTTGACTCCAATTGGGCATTGGTTTACTTGGTCGACTTGGTTATTCTCGAGCCTAGTCGCAGGTACAGGTAGACGACAAAAGTCAAAAGTCATTCCATACGAACAACGAGTGGGTCGAACCACTCGATACCGAGTAGCGAGTTGGGAGTTTGTGCAATTGGCTGTCAAAATCTAGTATTGTTTTCCAGCGCAAACTTTCGCACCCGCAAAGACTTTTTATAAAATCCACCCGCAAAAACTTTTTATAAAATCTTTTTATGGTTCCATTATACAATGGCTAATTGGCTACTGATGGCTCAAGCCATTTCGAATATTATCAATTCGTAAAAATTATACGCGGTAAAATACGTGTATCAACTGTTTTGCATTTCAAACTTACACCATAGAAATCTCAAAACATCAGGAACATAGACAATATTCAGAGGGCTGCCAATATAATCATCTCTTCGATCGTTCGACGTTGGAGAATATATAAAAATGAGACATTCGACAAAGTTCGTCGCGACGACGAGTAATTTTTCGTTCGTAGATGGCGCATAACGATTATCGTTTGATCGTTGGTGGAGAATCGCAGCCCTAAACGTTGTGGTTTGCAAGGTAAATAATACCTAGCGAATCCCATCGAACAAAGACGCGATTATTTAAAATATAAAGGGTTTGAAAGAAGTCGCCTTCTTCCCGGCGGCGACGCGTAAAACGTCGCGATCCACGTTGTTATTTTATTAACCATGTATTCTCAGCTCACGCACTTGACTCGCCCAGGAAAACGTGCCAACGCAAATCAAACAAAGAGGGACCTGTCTCCTTTTATTTCACCATACACCGAGTGTTTTCACCGCGAATGATGGTACTTGCTCTCGTTTGTGTTGATCATAGAAATGTAGTTATTATGTTTTTATTTTTGAAATTATAAAATAAAACGCAGATTTCTTGATTTTGTTTCTTCATATAATTAGTTCTGCAGAGTTCAAAAAAATTACTAATTTGCATAAATATAAAACTAATGGTTTTCTGGATTATAAACTTCACGGAATTTATGTTTGAATTGTGTATCAACAAACAAAAACAAAACAAAATAACGTAATGTACCTAAATATTTTTTATTTATTTAATATAGTTATATAAGTGTACAGTGATGTTATATAAATTACATATCGGTACAGAAATTATTTAAAATTGCAATCTCACCAAAGAAGAATCTAGTTATTGTGCTTGATGAGCGAGTTACACTAATTATAACAGAAATAGAATAACATTATGCAATAGGTAAGTATATAATAGGAACAATTGAAACTTCTGGATCACCTATATGTGAAGGTGTACATACATAGAATACTGTTACATACTAAAATGTGTGCACTTTAGAGAAATTCGAAAAAATCTAAATAAAATAGAGATGATTAAAGATTGATAATAAATAGAAAGAAAGAGAAAAACAGGTAATTATTTAGTTAATTATTCCTGATGAAGTGTAGCTTCAGTTTGAGTTTCAGTTTATTGATGTCTTTGATTTTTTTTATTTCAATCGAAAGGTTGTTGAAATACTTTATTCCTAAATAAATATAATTGTTTTGCATTAGTTTGGTATTAAATTTTGGTATGTTGATGTTGTCTTGATATCTTTTTGATTGGTAGGTTTCAAATTTTTTGATGATATTTTTTTTTTTTTTTTTTTTTAATTTTCTTTATTCATTTTGTTTATTACAGGATTGTTTTATATGGCATTTCGACTACCAAGCTAGGCAAATGCCCGTGTTATGGTAGTCTGTATCTTTGTACATTTGGATAATTGCATTTTTCTTGAAGATATTTTCTACTCGAGGCACCGTGAAATCTGCGAAAAGCGTTTCTGTTGGATATGTGGAGGGTTTCTTTAGGATTACTTTAATGATTAGCTTCTGGATCACTTTGATCGGGGTTAGAATATTGTTGTATGACCCCCCCCCCCCCCCATCCAATAATTCCATATCCAATTAATAGTTGTTAAAGATAACCATTCAGTTTCGAAACGTAGCTCGAATTGGCTGTAGCAATATTTTAAAACCGCAACTATCTATAAATATTTTACACAGAAATGGGATAGGTCTACGCCTTAATAATCTTGAAGCCCTTGAAATACAAAAGTCATTAAAAATAAATAAAACTAATTTACTTAATAAACAATTAGATTTGTCCAACAGCCCCATTTTTAAAATATTTCCACTAGCCCCGCCCACTTCTACCCCTCCCTCGTAGCCACCTCCCCTCCTCGCCCCCACTTAAGTTGATGTTCTTTCTCCCTCTTCTAATTAACATGTAATTTCTGAATATCTGTATTTTGTTTAGTATATTTTTATTCTTCCCTGAAGAAGGTTCAGGTTGAACCGAAACTAGTTGGATAAGAAAATAAAAAGTGGAATTAAACAAAGTTATACCATCGTGTTTATTATCTTTATATCGCTCTCTTGCCCTTACCGTTTCCTTTGACAACTTAACATCTCATCGGTCGTGGGCCCGCTGGCGGGCTTTGCTTCTAAATGCGATTTTAACCCTTATGTATAAAGAAACTGTATGAAGGACAAGGTCAAAATCGATTGCGCCAATATCAATCTAAAATACCGTCCAACATTCTACAGGTTAATATTTTTTTTTTTGAATGATTGAATTACCATCAGGTAGAAACGGTGGCAATTAGTAGAACGTAACCATGGAAACGATCTAATTCGGATTACCATTAAAGATATACATTATTTAGTGATACCCTTGCAAAAGAAAAAAACTTAACAATTGAATCTTTTTTTAGACTTTTTTGCATCACACGAAGGGTAGGACTTAACAGCAGAGGAACTAATATCATCCCCTCAGACATCTCAATGACCCAGTCACCCTTACCTTAGCGACGCATAGCAGTAGTGTGTAGTCAATGAACAGAAAATCCACAGAAGTGTGAAAAATTTTGTTTATTTATTACTAGGAGTATTATTTTGAAATTTTATAAAACAAATAAATAACTTAGCAGAGGTGCCCTGGTTCATGGGGTGAGGTTTGTCCGGGTATTGGCGGCGGATTGATTTACCCACTAGATGCGTGGCAGGCCGGATCGGGAGAGACTGGTTGAGGGAGACCGTGTGACATCTCAAACAGAACTCTTTTGCAACATCGCCTTGCACCGCAGTGTGACTGATGGATTTATGCGTTCGTCACTCCTGGACCCATCACTAACCCCCAGATTCCTACTCACCCCTCATACCTTATCCTTCCCTCCTTCCTTTCCTTTAAAAGACCCTCCATACAACATTTTCAAAGATGACATACGCCCTGAGGGAAAATATTTTGTGTGAGGCTATTGTAAAAAAAAAAATAAATATAAAATAATATGTTCCTAGATCTCTTTGCTATGAGATTCTGAAGCAAGCTGAGTTTAGGAAAGAAGACTTTCAGCGACTTCTATAGTTCAACTTCAAGGTTTAAGTAAGGTATTTTTAGTAACTTCTAATAACGATGTTTTTTTTTAAATAATAGTTAATTATTTTTCTGATAATTCCTTGCCAACCAAGATTTTGTAGTTCATTTAACTTTTGTGATTTTTTTTCTAAATATAAATTGTTTAGTTCGTTGTTTAACAGTTCAAAATTCAGAACTTCTTTGTCGCAAACAGTATAACATATTTTGTACCGAATTGGATGAAAATTGCTGCCGCCAATTTAAGAAGTTTACATGAAACCTTCGACTTCTAGTCCCCAGATAAGCCAATGAAAATTGATTATCTCAAAAGATTTTCCGAAAATGTCCGGCATTTGAATATTTTAACCAAAGTAAGATAAAATTGACATTTCTCCGTGCACATGGATACGCCCACAACACCTTTCTATCGGTTTATGTCAAGTGGGTGTAGTAAGTAGTGAGCACTGAGCGACTCAACAACTCGGCTTGCAGACGCAATATAATATGACTTTTGGAAAAAGCTCTTCAAGTGGCGGCATGTCGACTGCTGAATTTAAATATAGGTACCGACAATCCTTGAGTTCTCCTTTGTCATCATGCCATATCGGCGCGCTGAGTGGGGTATGGTATGTGGGATATTTGAACCTCGTTTTGGCACAGGCAAGGGAATATTTTATTGAAGAGTGGGTTATATTGTATTCTATCTTCTATTTTTTTAATCTGTTCATCGACAAGCAGTTTGTTGAACTTCGAGCTAGAAGCTTTTGATCAACTTATTTTTTAACTTCCTAGTAAATCTTTTAAAATAATTAATACAACCACTTGCTTTTATATTCCCCTACAGTATTTTTAAAAACCGTGTTAGTTTAATAAACAAGGTAAATTTTAACCTTTCTGAAAATAATTTTGTTCATTTCAATAACAGGAAAACCCTGTGAGTCAATAAATTTATCATCTTTTTTTGTGGAATTTAATTTTCGAACTTCGTTTCTGTAAATAATGAGTCCCGAAATATCCATTTAACTGTAAAATGTTGTCAGAAAATTAATATGATAGAACACCATTTTAGTTTCTTGAGATTTTACTGGGCGAAGCCGGGAAATAAAACTATGTAGGTACCTACATACCTACATAGGTAGGACATTGTTCGATACAATAAAGGGAGTAAATCGGTGTTCGCTATGGGAAATGATCTCATTATATAAGGCTATGAGTGAAGAGTCCTTCCATTTTGGTTCTACTCTCTGGACTTAAAATGACGTTGGTAAATATTATTACTTAAGTCGATTAAGTTTCTGCACGCACTTATTAAACATTCACGGCTGCATATAAAAATTGCAAATATGTAATTCAAACATTTTTTTTAATCATAAAATTCTGATGTTCACATTTTTTGTTTATATTTATTTATTTATTTAAGGAACATTAACAGTCTTAGTAATACAATAAACATAAGAGGATGATAAAAAAACAGACCAATTATTAATGTTCACAGATAGGTATTTAGAAACAAGCTAACTGAATATAAACTAGAATATTTAAAAAAATAATAAGAGTACAAATGTGAATTCAACAAATGGTAAACTAATACACAACATTAAAATAAGTGTGATTATAACTGAAATAGACTGCAAAATAGGGATTTGGGTTGGGAAGGGTAAGGGGAGGAGAGGGATAAGGGAAAGTTGCCACGCAAGTAATATAAAAATATTAGATACAATTAATTCATGTGTTATTCGCACCTAGAATGTTATACAGTGAAGTTCTGTAGCGACAGTAACTAGCAGTAAATACGTCAGCACGTGTGTCTATATTTGCAAATTTGTTGTTATAGTAGTTACATGTACTCACTAAATAATTAAAAATTTTGCTGTAGTTACCGATATAACTTGTAACAACAAGATTTCATGCAGAATAACAAGCCATCCTAGATTAAGTGGTCAACTAAAATAGCCCCGTACAGAATCCCAGCCGGCAATTTTAATTCCCACAGACCAGCTTCATCGTGAAGCCTTTGAGCTTTACAAAAATTGAACCTGAACGAAAAAAGGGTAGTCAATTAAAATAATAAAATATTATAAGTAATGGGATGGTGGCAGACAATAAGTTTAGTGATTTAAAAACATAATTATAAAAGCTCGGTTTCTAACATGAAACTTATCGTTCTATTAATACTTAAAGCGGCCTGGATACGATATATACCGATTACCAATAGTTTCTAACATGAAACTTATCGTTCTATGAACACTTAAAGCAGCCTGGAGACGATATATACCGATTACCAATAGTTTCTAACATGAAACTTATCGTTCTATGAACACTTAAAGCAGCCTGGAGACGATATATACCGATTACCAATAGTTTCTAACATGAAACTTATCGTTCTAGGAACACTTAAAGCAGCCTGGAGACGATATATACCGATTACCAATAGTTTCTAACATGAAACTTATCGTTCTATGAACACTTAAAGCAGCCTGGAGACGATATATACCGATTACCAATAGTTTCTAAAATGAAACTTATCGTTCTATGAACACTTAAAGCGGCCTGGAGACGATATATACCGATTACCAATAGTTTCTTTAATGCACATTATTGACGCTATTACGCAGTCAATTGAAGTTATTGACATTTGCGACTTCCCATTGACGGGAGAATGATGGGTATTTCGATTGAGCGCAGACATGCGCCATTGACAGAGTTGAAGATACTCTCAGTATCGCCCTGGTGTAAGACCACCATTCAGAATTGAAACGTTGCTTGAAATAGCTTTAGCCGTATTTGGTGACCAGATCTGAATAGCAAGGTACTTCACCACCTTCCTCTTCCCATCTCCTTCCCCACTCCATTATCTTTGGCCTCTCAACATAATGTTGAATGTTGATATTCCAAATATCACAAACATTGACATCACCGCGGCTGTTAGAAAATTAAAAGCCAAAACTTCTTTTGGACCGGATTTTATTCCGTCATTTGTATTAAAGGGATGTTTTGAGCCCTTATTAACACCTCTCGCGTATATTTATAATCTCTCACTTAACTCCGGAATATTCCCAGACTCATGGAAGATTTCCAAAGTTACACCGTTACATAAAACTGGTGTTAAGACTTCAGTCTCCAATTACAGACCAGTGGCGATCCCAGCCAAGTTGTTTGAACTAATAATTCATAAATGCATTTATACCCAAGTTGAACCCTTTATAATTGACCAGCAACACGGTTTTAGATCTGGCAGATCTACTGTGTCTAATCTAATGGTTTTCACGGAGTACGTATCTCAAGCTCTTGATAGTAACAATCAAGTAGATGTATCATACAATGACTTCGCAAAAGCCTTTGACTCGGTAGATCCGCTTATTCTCCTAAATAAACTCGACCAATTTGGATTTTCAGCGAAACTTTTACGTCTATTTTTAAGTTACTTCTTAAATAGACAGCAATACGTAACTTATGGTATTTTCCACTCTTCCAACTTCATCACAAACTCTGGAGTTCCACAGGGGTCAAATCTTGGGCCCTAACTTTTCTCGCTATTTATCAACGATATTTACCATTGCATAAAATTCTCTAAGTTCCTCTTATTCGCGGATGACATTAAACTATTCCTTTTAATAAAATCTTTGGAAAATTGCTTGCAGCTACAAAGTGATATAAATTCCATCGTCGAATGGAGTCACACCAATAAACTAGGATTTAATATTAAGAAATGCTCCATTATGTGCTACACCAAGGCAAACAAAACGATTTATTTTAACTACAAAATGTCTTATTCATCTCTTCAGCACATTATTGTTTCGAGAGATTTGGGAATCACGTTTGATACGCACCTAACATTTCACGTTCACATTGAAACGATTTGCAGCAAAGCTTTAAGAATGCTAGGATTTGTGCTAAGCAACTCCAGACATTTTTGCAGCTCGGCCGCGATTCGCGTGCTCTACTATAGTTTAGTACGTAGCATTTTGGAAAGTGGTTCAGTAGTATGGGGACCAATGGATTTCACTTACTCTCAAATGATAGAGAGAGTACAAAAGAAGTTTCTGAGATATTTATATCTTAGAGACTTCGGATATTATCCCTGGCTATATCCATCAGCCTTTTTGTCCGGCATGCTGGGTATTAATAGCCTCGCCGATAGAAGGAAAACTGCTTTGCTGACAACAGCATATAAACTTTTGAACGGTAATATTTGTATTCCTGATATAATACAAAAATTTGAGTTTTATGTCCCCTACAACTTCACAAGAGCGCGCAGACACAGAACTTTTGTTGTTCCGAGATGCAGAACTAACTTACCATTAGTAATGCCGCTCGGAAAAATGATTGTATTACTTAATTCCCTGTCCCCTGAAATCGATATTTTTCAACTAAATATTAAAAAATTTCAAAACGCCATTATTACTTTATAATAAAATGTATGTTTGTAATTGGTTTTAAACTGTAAATGTACATTTAAAATAAAATAAATAAAAAAATAAAAAATACCCCAATTGGGTATGCCGTAGTATCACTGACTCAGACGGGAGCAGTTGGGACTCACAGAATTGAGTAAAAAAGAATTGAGGCAAAAAATTGACACAGCGGAATGATTGTTTCGCTATGCGATTGAAATTGGTTCTACTTATCGAAGCCTTCCAAAAATGTTACTGCAGATGAACTGCGGTGTGGTCATTATAATATCATGCTAAAACATGCCAGCGATGGCTGCCAAAACTTAGGTAGATGATTTAAAAAAAAATGTAAACCTAAAAATATGGGATGAACGATGAAATCTAGGCGGATTCATTGGCTTTAAATCGCTGTAAGCAGTTCATGTGTTTCGATATTGATATTTGGAGATATTTACAAATGGTCGAATCGAAAACAATCCAAAAACATCCGAAAATACCCATCGCTTGAGTGGTTAACTGGAATAACGTAATCATAGATGAAGAAAAAACTTTCTACTTAGTCGTTAGAATTTGCACATGACGCTGAGATTTGCCAAACCCACACTCCGCCGGCGCTGGATCCAGTCCCAGACATACTCATCAAATATATCGTGTTGATTGACGTGTGACAATTATTGAGCAAATTGATGATATAGGCCCTGCCAGCTAGATACATATCACAGTGTTAATAGAGACGCCTGGCGTCAAACTACATTACAATCCATGACGCCTCTTCAGGAAGTGGCGTGAAGTGTATCTGAACCATTATTATTTTTTTAATTTTTGAAAATAGAACTATCTTTATTCGGTAATGTATTGAATTTCATTCGAACAATTATATCTGATAAACTAATTTGCTACCTTTGAAAAAAATTAAATGACACGTCCTACCATTATTAACTTATGATATTTTCCTTGTAACTTTGGCAGTTCGTTACATGTTTGAATATCCCATTTTTACGGATTTTTATTAGCAATACAAAAAAATCCTGATTTCCAACAACCAATGAAAAAACATGCATGCCAGTTATAAACACAAAATGCGTCATTTGTTATTTTAGACAGCTAATTCTCCGATTTCATTATATTATTCTTCGATAAATAATAATCAAAGCATTTGAAATTTGGCTCTCAATTAAAATTTATACATGTATCGATGCTCCAAACGACAGCTACGGAGCAATTACGTAAGTTTAATCCAAAAAATAAGTGGTATTTAAATTAAAATCTGTAATTAGTCATAAATTCTATAAGAGATAAGCGCTTATAAAGGTACATAATTTCAATCATTTTTATTTGATTTTTAGTTCAGCTGGACTTTTTACATGGATTATAAAGGCACAATGTAATGGAGCTAGTATATGAAATTATACAAAAGTTCTTAGCATACGGTGATGTAAAACAGATAAACTAATTATATATTGAAAACCGTTTTAACAGATAGTTGAACACATTAGCAACATTTTTGTTATTTATTTTTGGGGTGTTGTGCCGTGTTTCGCTACCTCCTTCTTTAGCCAACGTTTCGGACAGCGTTATAGTGTCCATCATCAGGCTCATCTGCCCTAATGATGGACACTGTAACGCTGTCCGAAACGTTGGCTAAAGAAGGAGGTAGCGAAACACGGCATAACACCCCAAAAATAAATAATAAAAATACTTTTGAAAACCTAAAAACATACATTAGCAACATATATATATTTTTTTTTTAAAGAAAGACAAACATTCCCGGGTTACGAATAACCCAACAATGTTTGAAAATCTCCTACTGCCACCACAGAAAGCGGAAAATGTTGCTTGTGTTGTGATGCAGGACTTAGCCAGCCGAGGAATCGAACACGGGACGCCCAGGTGGGACCCAAACGCGATGCCCACTCAACCACTGACTGGTCATAATATATACTAACACAATATTATAACACAAATCACTAAAACTATATTATCTATACTAAAATAATTTGTATGATCCAACAAAGTGCCGGCCTAGATTACGCTTTATTCTAAAATTTCAGGTTTTTTCAGTCTATACACATACTCGTATTTGTGCAGAACATGAATCACACCCGTAACCTTTGGAAAAATGCATCAACCGCCACTAAACTATGGAGGTCGAATTTGAGTAGATAATAATAAATAGTAGTGGCTACGAGTTCGATTGACAACGCAACGCTAAAAAATTTAACGTGAAAACGGCTTACGGAATATTTTAATAAATTATTCACTCAGAAAAGTTATTCTTCAATGCAAGGGAACAGAAAAATTTAAATTGCGTATAAACATTACACCGCACTACAATCCTGCGATGCGACAAGATGGCTTAAAACATAATATTATGTAACACATAATGTTATCATTATGCCACATTAAACACATATCCTATTCTTGGTAGGAAATTACGTCGAGAGAGGGTAGTAAAAAGTCGATAAAAGCTCAGCGCTTTAAAATTTTACAATTCACCTTTTTATGAGAGCAACTACCTGTGTATTTTCACAACCAATTAAACATTATGATTCTGGTTTCCCCGGCAGCTCTTTTTGTTTCTAGCGTTTTTACCTATGTTTTCGCAGCCCATTGAATAAATAATAATATTATCATTCCAGAAACAAAATTTAAAAAAAACAATCTGCTTAACTGGAATCTAGGAGTTTGAATGCTAGTTTTATAAATAAAACTCTTCAAAACAAAGTTTTTTTTTAAACACATCAAAACACAATTTATTAAATAAATTTAAATAAAATAAGGAAAGTACACAATTTTGTCAGACGATGTATATGGAATTAAAAAATTAAAAATATTTCCACACTAAGCCTTGACGGCCTCCGTGGTCCCGAGGCAAGACTCTCGACTCACAATCCGAAGTCGCGGGTTCGAACCCGGCGTGCGCAAATAAATTTTATTTGATTAATTTGTGTTGTTTCACAATTTATTCATTTAAAAATAATATATGGTATATTTGCGGCACGTTCCAGAGTGGAAGATACTATCAGTATCGCCCTGGTGTAAGACCACCATTCAGAATTGAAACGTTGCTTGAAATGGCTTTAGCCGTGTTTGGTGACCAGATCTGAATAGCCAGGTACTTCCCCACCTTCCTCTTTCCTATCTCCTTCCCTCCCCACTACCTTCAGCCTCACAACATACCCCAATTGGGGATGCCATAGTCTCACTGAATCCAGACGGGAGCAGTTGGGACTCTTGTGCGGTATTTCATATAAAAAAAGGCAATAAAAAATTGATTGAATTGAAAAATGTACGTAGATTTATTCTTTCCAAAAACACTACTTTACAAAATTGTTTTTCTCCAATCCAATTTAAGCACAAACTCAATTTTTGCTTTTGTGGCGATATAATTATCTTAAAAATGCGAACAGTTTTACGAATAACCTTTTTAAGAATTGGTACGTTACGCCAGTGAAAAAGTAAGTAGGAAGGTGGAAGAAGTAAATCTCAACCTCAATGAACTACTGAACCGTAATATGTTATCAAACTATTAACCTACTCAGGGTGAGTTTGACGGGTTCTTGGGTGACCCGTGTAACTTAGTTGATGTAGATTGAGCATTAAGAATTGTTTTTATTTTTTCAACAGTGGTACACTGCGGTGAGAATCGAACAGTAACTGCCCGACCAAATTATTTTATGCAGTAAGTGCCTGTGGCCTTCCATTTTTTAAGGATTGTGTATATATACTTATTTACCTGTATATTACATATGAGACATATATTTATAACTAGGTGCTGGAAAAAAAATTGTGTTCTCCCTTCGATTATCCCAAGTTTTAATTGAGCCATTATACGCAGATAGAATGGAATTAAAAGAGATTTCTCCTCTAAAGTCCAATAGTCGGTTTTGCTGACAGGTCGAGTAGCTGAGTGACAATTATTATTCCCAGCAATTCCATTTTATTCTGCTCAGCCAAGGGGGGAGAATGGTTGCAGCGGGAATGCTGGAGAGGGGGGAAGGCGCACTCCCAACATTAGTCAATTAAACCGTAGGTAGGTCCAATTGAGCGGGAAATAGCACCTACGTGGTTTACGTTGCTAAGTTAAGAGGAATTTTTATTTGGGGGAGAGAATAAAATGGGTGAAAGAACGGTAATCAAGTGAATTGGAAGAACTGCATTCGTAATTGAAGGTGAGCCAATGAAACGGGACGACTTAAAAAAATCCGAAAACATTCAATAAATATCTTTTGTAAAATGCAAAATTGTTGAAGTGCACAATCGTTTATTTTTTTTTAAATAATGGCCGAAAGTTGGCCTCTTTGCAAAACTGCCCATAACATTGCGCTGCATTTCTAGCGGTATTGCGGCCACTTCAGGTCGAATCCTTTCTTTTAATGCCTGGATAGTCCTTGAAGAGGTCACTTTGAAACACTTTTGTATTAAGGTCATTTTACCATATAATGATTTTTTTTTTAATACAAATAAAACATTTTAATAAAAAATAGAATAAAATATAGTATATTGTAACTACGGTAGATGCAGGGCTGTCGTCCTTGTGAAAGACCACTATTTGGAATCGAAAAGTAGTGAATTAAATGGAGCAGAATAATAAATTTAGTTGCTTTAAATGGAGCAGAATAATAAATTTAAGTTGCTCACTTATCAAGTGTAGCAGAATTTGTCCCTGAAGGAAAAAATCACCTGCGGATAAGTCAGGAGAACGAGGTGGCCAGGGAATATTGCCGTTCTTGCTCAAAAGACGACCTGGGAAATGCCTGTCTTGGTACTAAAGATGGGTAAGTTCTGCATTTTGCCGGAGGCCTCCAAGACGTGCTTCCTTTTAAAAGTACTTCAGTTCTTGGAGCAGGTTCGGGAGCCGAATGGCTTGGACCGAGACGCACGAGTAGACGCATAGGTTCCACCGGAGCCAGACCTCGGAGCCGGAGCCCGCAAAAGAACTCGAACGCGCGACCTGCTCCCCATTCACGAGTGGCTCGGACCGAGACACACGGGTTTGAGCGGAGCCGGCGAACCCGGGACTCGAGTGCGAGTGGCTCAGACCGCCGCGACTGCCGCGCCGTCACACCCGACTCGCGAGTGGCTCAGACTACCGATTTCCTGGTTTGGGTTCGAGAACTGGACCAGGTTCTCTGGGAGTAGTCGACTTGAAAATCCGCTTCCCGCGAAGAACCCAAGTTCAAGAGCACACTCCAGCTGAATCTACACATCGCTACTTAGTACGTTGGTACTCATGCTGTGTTGGCCGTCGCACCATCTTGCTGGAAAATCGATATTTCATTTCTGTAGTTCTCGATCGCAGGAAAAAAAAATATTTAACGTATTGACGTAACAATCATAGTTCCCAGTTAGTTTGTTTCCAGCTTCGATCTAAAAAAAAGTGCATTTATTCCTAACAAAGAAACCGCACACCACACGTTTACTTTATCTGAATGTAGGGGTCTTTCACCTAACGAAGAATCCATGATAACTACTCGTAACTTGCCGCTCTCTAGAATCACGTGGAAGAATTCAACATTGGTGGTGCAAGTCCGCCTCCCCTCTACTTTTTCTGCAGTGTGACATTTCCAAATCGTCCCGTTTCAATGACTCGCCTTTTACAATGTATTGTATTTTGTGGTTTCAAATTATATTATTTGAAAAAAAACACTAGTTTGTCTACTTACATAATGATTAATTTATTAAAATATTATTGTAATTACACATCTGCCCTGATGATGGCCACTGTAACCCGTCCGAAACGTTGGCTAAATAAGGAGCTAGCGCAACACGGCATAACACCCCAAAAACAAATAACGAAAATAATTTAGATTTAATCACTTTTATCGTTCAAAAATCCCCGTCGAAGAAAGCATTGCTTACAAAACATGTTGGTTTTTTAAACAATAAAAGAAGTTAAATCTAAGTATTTTCTTAATTTTGAATTATTCACTATCACTTTCATCACGCCTTCTCTCTAAAAACATATCAAAGAAGGTAATTGTACTATATTTACACAACAAAGGGTGTGAAGTCACGAGAAAAAGTTAGCACCAAATTGCGAGCCAAATTCGATCATGTCAATTCACAATGATGAGAACTTTTACAAATTGGATTGGTATAGGATATAAAATATATTTTGATACGATGATAATTTGTTATCTTATGAATGGGAATCAATCATGCGAGGGGAACCTCACATGGTAAGAAGAAGTATCTACGCCATATTCACTAAAAACGGGATCTGAAAAATTGTGTGATGGAGAATTTCCTTTCATCGGAGAGATCTAGAGCTTCACTACATCATAAAGATATGGTTGAAATCACACAAGCATACCCGGCATTGAAATAATTTACATTTTTATTGTATATTTGATCACTCATAAATAAAAACTCTTAGCACAATGGTTGTGGTCACGTCACTTCCTCGGTTCTTTGATTTCCTCTAGGACCATAGACATTAGTTTCAGAAATGTGTTTTACGTTAAATAAATTGTTCATCTTTGATTTATGTTCGTACTTACATAAATATAAAAATCACGCTGAGAAGTATGTAGTTACCTGCATAAAAAATGTGAGGATTTTCTGTACTTAAAGAAAATTTGTTAAAATATCTAATAAAAATCCAAATTAGTAAAACAATTGTAAAGACGAAGAAAGCCATCAGAAAAATAATTGAAAATGTAATCCAAATACTAAAAAAATAATAAACATTGTTGCAGTGAATCAAATTTAAAAAAAATCAGAATTTTGACATGCTTATTTACAATTAGTATTCACTTAAATTTTGGAACTAATAAATGTCCCTAACCTTACAAATAAATCAATATCATAATTTATTTTACTTATATATATATTTTTGTTTGGCACTTCGTTCTCTCTGCCTACCCCTGCGAAAACGACCTGATGATTAGTTAGTTTAGACACCCTACACGTTTAGAATATATTGTATTATCTTCCTTTGGCTGAGTAGGCACCCATTATCTGTAAGAAACTTTAATGTAACAATATTATTCTTTCAATACCTACTTATTTTGAGTTATGTTTATTACTTTATAAAATTATTCTCCTCAGTCTCTAGGATCGTCCTAGCGAGGTTAAAAATTTAATTAACAATAATACCAACCATTTAAAGAAACAATGAATTAATTAAGCATACAAAAATATTAGGCGACAAATTCAACACAGATATTTTATAAGTTGTGTTTTCGTTTGTAATTACTCCAATAAATGCGTAGGTACACATAATAGAGACAACTACAACTGCGTAATAAAAATATTCATATTCATCAATTATTAAGGCTTATTAAAGTTTTAAAATCGGTACCTAATTATGGTTTAAAAAAAAAACAAACATAAAAAGAACAATTTCCATCTGAAAAATTAAAATCTAACATCCAAATGCATTTCTTGCACTGGGGAAATCCTTAACTATTTGGAAAGCAACTTTAACATGTACCTATTTATCTCTGGTCTGTCTAAACTGCGCATTGTGGCCATTGCACCCCAGGTCATCGAATAACTTAAGGTGTCCCCAAAAAGTTGGGCGTACTCCCCAGGCACAGAGGTAGTCATGTAGGCTTCGATAGTACCGGAGAGACAACTACTGCTGGCTATACAAATCACAAGTGTTTTGGCAGCAGTCTCTTTTGGACTGCCGCCTGAAAACGAGCAGTGCCTATATTAATGTATTCAGGGAGGCAGCTCACTAATTCAAAGTGGTATAGGGGAGGTTTTGCACTGATGTTTTAATCGATGTTTTAATCGAATGTTTTAATCAATGTTTTAATCGAATCGTTTCAGTTATTTGAAGTATATTCGAGAACTGCTGAAACTTTAAAATGAGTATTTTCTTAGACAATTCTCGATGAATGTTCATTTTCTACATTTAGGAAGAAAGATAACAATTCTAGGCTTTCAATAACCTGGAAATATTTGAAGACCTCGTACTTCTACTACCATCAGTAAGGTTGTTGGTATTGTCTTGGTAACCACAATTTAGAATCGAAACGTACTCGTACCTTAAAATGATGTAAACTTTTTTTTATAACAGAATCTAAACAGTTCAGAAGTACTGAACATTCCACTAATAGGGTTGCCATATCCCCCCGGATTAGCCATTATTATTAATTAATTCGGGACGGTTAAATTCTTTTTGCAATTGACTTAAAAATGTAACTATTTGCTAGAATTTTTCGTTTCTCACGGGCCTGGAAACCGCACATTTTTTTCACAAATGGTCAAATAGTTAGTTGGTGTTCGTTTGTCTTGTATTATTTGAATATGGGTTGAAAGTTTAACTTTGAAATGTTGAGAGCTTGCCATGTCACCGGTGGGAGAAGCAAAACAACCAATATATATATACATGCCTTAGCAAATAGAATCAAATATAACTTCGGTCACTGAACAAATATTAATATTAAGCAAATACTTCGCGAATGGTTGTGTAACTAGGGCCGTCGTCGTAAAGACGAAGAAATGGAGCGAAAACGAATCAAGCCCTTGAAATACACGAACAAAGCCGAATCGATGGGACTCATTTCGAGAAAGAATTCCCATTCACATAACATAAAGCATGCCATTCGTCAATAGACATACATAGAAGAGGTCTGTAATCCATATTACACCGGTGCCAGTAGAATTCATACATTCAGTAGGGATAGTTGGCGAAGTATATTTTGTATATTATCACTATGACGCTTCGTTCGCATCGTACATTTCGTTTGAGGACAAATTTTATGTGTAGGTTAATAACGGTTTCCTCCATATTATAATGTACTCTACCGCAGAGCTCCGTGGCAAAACTTAGCACCGACATGTGTGGAGGAGTGACGTTCATTTGGCGTATACAGTATTCAATCACGAAATGTGAGATTGCAAGAGGAGTGAGCACATATTTATACCAGTGGTAGTTTTCCAAAAGAAGAACGGAAAAGTGATTAAAATTTGATTACTGAACCTATTTTCAGAAACTGCCGTTTTTTTATGAGAATGTGTTATCCAGGGAAATAATATTTTTTAATACTGTTTTTTCATTCACGGTAAACTGAGTTTTGTGTTCTTACAATGGACAATAAGCTGAATTTTGTAAATCCTCAATTACATAGAGCGAGTGTACAAGCTACTATCTGGGAAATTCAATATCTGTTAGTAAAGTAGATTGTGGACAATCTACGAAAAAAGTTGAGAGATGGTTGGTTAACTTTACTCGCTACTCGCTGGTGTTTGCCTAAAGATGTCGGCCCACCAACAGCTGATTTTGTCGATCAGAATTAGTTCGGGCGGAAGCCGTTATTGTCTAGCGTGTGGCGCTTGCTGCGAATTAAGTTTTCTACAAAATGTCGACAGAGTTGCACGGCGTGGGAGTTGTTATTTTAGCTGCTACTGTTGCTATTGAGCGAGTAGACAGTTTTGTATGTCATCATGACAATCTCACTCTCCGATTCACCCGCTTTTAAACTTACCGGCTAGTAGCTCGTAAACTAGCTTAATGTAATTGAGGCTTAATGTAATTAAGATACTTACGGCAAGTGAAAGTGGGAGGAATTTTTGCAATTTATTGCATTGAAAGAAAAAATGATTTTTCTGCTTATGGTTCACTATGCTTTTGAATGGTTTCACTACTAATATAAATAGTTTCCAAAGGAAGGAGACCATTGCCGCGGCGGTTGATTGTGAACACTGAAGTGCTGGGGAGACAAATGGGGAGAGGGGGAGGGAACAATTCGTTGCCATATAATAAATATTTATTCCCAAACAGAACACAAAAATAATTCGCCGGGTTATCACCTATAATTGGCGTGAACAAAAACTTACAAAAAATACTTCACAAAATAGAAAAATATTAATCATTACGAGTCCTTTATTTGTAGCTCTAGTGGAAGATGATTTTTTTATCCGATATTAAAAGAAAAATTTACCGAATGTATCAATAATCACTTTCTTATTTCCCTTCTCTACTCAACTACTTACATCATTCTCACAGCATTCCACCAGTGGAGTTGCAATAAATCCACCAATTTCGAGCAGTTGAAACTCTTGTACTGCACGAAGAGATACAATTGCGCAACTTTAAATAAAATGTAATTGGCTTTTAAATTGACTAAAGTAATTTTTTTTTTTATTTAATTTTATTTTAACTTTATGAGTAAAACTTCAAATTGTAATATTTAATTAAATGAACACAATATAAGCGAAACTCAATCGAAAATCTGAAAACAGAAAAATCACAAAAAGATATTGACACCTCTGGGACTCGAACCCAGGACCTTATCTGTTTCTTAATCCTTACCAGGATTTATCTGTTTTCATATTTACGATTGAGTTTCGCTTATATTGCCTTCATTTAATTAAATATTACAATTTGAGGTTTTACTCATAAAGTTAAAACAAAATAAAATATTCATCCTAGACTTGCAGAAAAGTCAATAGGTGTCGCATATTAAATAAAATGGATAAAGACTTGTCCAGACACTATCTAGATTGCATTTAGTTCGGGTTTGAATCTTGCAATCACACATAAAGGTAGCTGCCAATAGAATATGCGTTAAGAAACATGAAGATAGTATGGGTGGTTCTTACTCGAAGTATGATACAGTTAAAAATGACCGAATTTGGATATCGACACCGTGGCGCAGTGGTTAGCGCGTTCGCCCGGAAAGCGAGAGGTCCTGGGCTCAAGTCCCAGAGGTGTTAATATCTTTTTCTGATTTATCTGTTTTCAGATTTTCGATTGAGTTTCGCTTATATTTTCTTCATTTAATTAAATAAAGTAAAAATGTTTGTTTTGTTTATCCAAAGAATCTTGAGAACTTTGAAATTTAATAATTTTCAAAATAAAATAATTATTTTACAACACCAAGTAATTTTATAATGAATTCGGCATATTTATCAAAATTAAGCAGAAATTATTTATAAATAGCTTCGATTTGCCACTGTTGACTAAAAGTGAGAATTTCTCTTTAACGAGAAAGTTCATAAATCAATTTATTAAAATTAATAAGATCCACGCTAATTACAAAAAAATAAAGCAAAGATTTTCACGGGCTGGAAGAAACCGGAATAACTATTAGGGTTTTAAGTTACAATCAACTAAGCCATATTAAAAACTTTTCACGTATTAATTATTGAGGATTAACATTTTATTAAAAAATTTTCGTGCATTCATAAAAATATTAACTGAAATTCAGAAAGCCCAACGCAATACTTGAATTTGAGTCGAGTCAAAATGAAAATATGAAAATCTCGTTCATAAGGAAAATAAATACTCGTTTGTCTAAAAACGTAGGATGTCGAATATTCGAAGACCAAAATGGACTTTATTAGCGCCAGTAATTGCCACCATTCGTGAAATAAACTTAAAAATTATTGAACTCAAACAACTTGGATAGATTATTATGTTATTTTACTGAAACCCATATATTATAATAATATCAAGGATGAAAACATATTATTAATCTGATAGGGAACTTATTAATATCCTAAAAGCGCAGACAAATCGGGACAGGATGCGTATTATTTATTTAGGCATACCTAATCTGAATTGGTATGCAGTGTGTCCTACAACACCCTACACAGATACTTCCCCGTCGCATTCCGTTTCCTGAACAAATATTATACAAACCACTACCCTAAGGAGAAATTCTCCCGACGGAATTCAAGCGGAATACCTGGCTACTGGCTGCTGGCTACCGGTTACTGGATATTGGCGACTGGCTACTTGGTTATTGGCTAATGCAAGGTTCGCTATACACATATTGTATAAAAAAGATTTAAATTTAAGAACATTCATTATAAGCATTCAGCGAATTATAAAATATCTTTAGGACTTCGGTTGGAAGTCCATCTTTAATTAAGATTCCTTATGATATTGTATATCAATAGGAGTGATATACAATATATAAAATATAAAAAAGAAGCATTATTTATTTTCGTCTTTTAAATTACCTCTTTAGAATCCAAAAAGATGGTAAAAAATCCCATAATAATTATGTTAATTGGTCACTCAAGTATATTCTGGCTTCAGTGGGTTAAGTCTAACTAACTAACTATCGCGCCGTTTCTCCGCAGCGGTAGGCAGAGACGCCAAACAACTCGGTCCTGGCACACACTTTTTGCCTCATTCACGGACGCAAATCCAAAATATATTCCGATAAACAAACAAAATAAAACGTTATGTTTTGCTTTTTCGTTGCTTTAAAAAAAGTTGCCTCCTGAAACTGAGAGCAGGGACGTCGGAGATTCATCGAACAATCATTAAGTTTAAAAAAAATGTATTAAATTTATTTGATAACCAACACTTATTGCATGGCGGGCGATCGGGAGAGACTGGTTCACCGAGACTGGGAGACCCTTTGAACTCTCCAGCGGGACTCTCCCGATTTGAGATAATGATATCTTCACCTAGATATCCCTTGCTGAGGATTTAATTTAAGATAGTGTAAGATATTTTCGTTATTTCAAAAACAAATAACGGAATTTATTTTGGCCGTGAAAATCTAAAATCGTATCAGGTATAAAGTTGATCAATTAATATTTATTCAACTAAAAAAATCAATTTAAAGCATCATTTCATACCAATTCATAAATGACGGATTAAACTATAAACTAGCTTTCAGCCCGTTGCAGCCAACTAATCGAAACTAGTTGGCTTAAGAAGAAGGTAGCGCAAGACGGCGTAACGCCACAAAAACCAATAACGAAAAAAAAACTTTATACATGTGTAGATAAAGTGCTGTTAGGTATTTACCTACATCGCCCCAAACGCGATTTACGTAGGTTTTTGTTTCTTATTGTGTAAAATAATATAGCTCATAAATTTTCCTATCACTTTTAAAATCGATAACTGATATTTTATTTGACTAATTTTTAATGAATATCATTATAAGTTTGCATGGGTCGGCAGGTTAGTGATTTTGCGTGCTAGAATTACTACGTGTAGGTAATATTATGCATATTATTTTCCTAGTTACGTGTCCGTGTTTGACATATTTATGGTTTTTTTCTTTCTTTTAAACTGTTTGTTTTTTGTATGAATATGTAAACCGCCGTGAAATTCGACCCCTTTATCATAATCTCCCAGGCCAGGCGCACCCGAGCGACTTATCGCGGCGACAGTTGAGAACTTTTTCAAAATACATTGCGGTATAAATGGAGATACTTTTTTTGGATTTGTCTGGATTGAAAGAATGGCACTTTTACACTAGTCTCTATGTGCTCCTACAAGGACCTGAGGAAAATTAATATCCTCAGAGCCTTCAGTGCGGAGTTTATGTAAAAAAAAATCCTTCAGGAATGATGACGAAAATGATTCATCAGAAACCCTCTCAACTTACATGATTCATGATCATCTAAAGAAACAAAAAATCGGAGTATGCACATGCGTTAGAAGTGAAACCATCAGAAAACTAAAGTAGACAAGATTGGGGAGACTACGAAGCACTTTTTTTATCAATGTGAAGGATGATTTCTCTCCATACTTTTGTCGCCAAATTCCAGTACACCTTTTCCTATACATTTGTAACCTTATTCGTATTTTTGTTTTCTTCTTCGGAGTCGCTCTTTTTTGTGTTTTCTTTGTCTGTTTATTTGGAGTAGTTTGAAGATTCTATTCTAATTTTACAAAGATATGTTTTTTTTTATTTTTTATTTATAGGATTCGATCCTTGGTCCGCTGAATGTCTGGTCGCTATAATTCGTCAGGCGGTTTATACCATTAGACTACAGAAGACTTGCGTGGGGCCGTATCGGTTCCAATATATATGTTATATTGGAACCGAGTACCTACCCGTGTATTGATGTATGTGTTTGTCTATTTTCAGTGTCGCTCGCTTCCGTTTCATCGATTTTCAAATCACAACGGTGCTAAAGAAGATTTAACATAAAAAATATTTCATACGAGCAATAATTTTTTGAATACACTATTTTACACGTTTTGGAATGTGTACATAAACGTATAGGATATAATAATCGCATTATCCACATTACATCCGAAAGAATGGAGTAAGTACCCGCCAAAAGAATGAAAATTTTTATCATGTTATCACCTATTTTCCGATTCTCAATGAAAATGCTTTTTTTACTGATATTTTAATTAACAATCATCCCTCAAAGTTTTGCGGTGTAAACTCGAAACACGGTGTAGTCATGAGTTCCTAACAATGCTTTTATTTTGGTATGTATTTAAAATGATTTTTTTTTGCTCAAAAATGCCCTAGAAAAGTACTTCAAAAATAATGTTTTGAATTTTAATAATCAGTGAGTGTAAGATTCAAGGCGTTTTGCTCTCCTGACCAAATACTAAAGACATCTCACCCAAAACAAAGGCGCTTTCGCTTGCCACGGGCGGCGAATCTTAAGTTATGCAGCCTCTAAACCCGGCGGTGATAATAATATAAGAAGTCCTCCTTAATATTCTGTGTGTATCGCGGGGAGAAGGTGGGGAGGGGGAGGAAGCAGGGTGGGGGGGGGGGTCCCCCTGTCCAAAGCACCCTCACAGAGTTCCATAAATCATTTCCCGGTGTTAAACCGCGGAAGACTCCGATTGTGAACCCAGTGCGCTAATAAGGAATCTGTTAAATAAAGTAACATTTTGATAGGTGACAAGCTCATAACATGATATAATATGTAATAGTCATACCGAATATATGTATAGATATATTCGGTATGACTATTACATTTACTCATTACATTATTTCCAACATTTTAATATATTTTTTTACATTGGCTTTACACGGGAGGTCTTGAGGAAAATAATTTCCCCAGGGCCTATTTCATCTTGGGGGATGCTGTATGAAGAGTCTTTTAAGGGAAAAGAAGGAGAGGAAGTTCTTGGAAAGAAAAAAGTATGAGGGGTGGGTAGGAATCTGGGGATGTGTATCAATCTCTCCTATTGCGGCGCAAGGTGATGTGTCGAGTGTCCGTCAGGAGAGATCTAGGTTAGTTCTTCCTCAACCAGTCTCTCCTGATCTGGCCCGCCACGCAGCAAGTGGGTAAATGCATTCGCTGCAAAGACTTACACAAACATCATCCGCGAGCACCGCTGATAAGTCATCAAACTTAGCGAACCACTTGGCATGGGTATTGATTATCCAATAAATAGTTCTCGGGGCGACGGTACCCACACCCGCCTCCCAAATTGGAAGAAGAGAGAAGCATATATATTTTTAATGTAAATCCTTGCATATTTTTTGTATTTGAGAGCTTTAAATTATGTAATGCCATATTATAAATGGATTATCTCACTATCGCAATATCACAGCAAATTTCAAGTCTAAACTGTTGGGATGGGTTGTTTCAAAAAATTTGATGAATTCATCAAATATTTGAAGTTAATTTTCACGTTCTGTGTAAGTTCTATTCAAGTTTTGTGATTATTTCAGTTTCATGCAGCAACTGCCCTATAATGACGTAATAACAAAACTTGAATAGAACTTCCACAGAACGTGAAAATTAACTTCGAATATTTGATGAACTCATCAATTTTTTTGAAACAACTCGTCCTTAGCGTTTCCTGTTTCACCGGACCAAAAATATTATTTAAAGTTATTGCAATTGTGTTTGCGCATACTCTATCTCATTTTGATCAATATATACTTTTTGGCACAAATTCGGGCAGATGCTTCCTTATATCCAGTAGAATACCAATAAAAATACATTTGGCGAATGTAGAATGTAGAGTAGAGAGTTATGACTTACAGAATAGTCTACAAAGGCGGAGAAATATCCTGGAAGATTTAAATTAACAGGAAAATGCCATTTGAGGTCCCAAATGCTGTAACTCCTTCGGTGCAACTTCGGTGTAACATTAGCCATCTGTGACTCTTTTATGTATCTGAGCTCACTCATTCACAGAGATGGAGGATGTGCAGCAGATGTCAACCATAGAATAGGTGTGCGATGGATGAAATTTACCCTTAACAGGAATCTTGTATGTCTCGAAAATGCCTATAAAACTTAAAGGAAAGATATACCAGACTATTGTTAGACACGCGATAATGTATATAATATAACCGACCCCAATAGCCTACCTAGGCAATGAGTTGGGACAGTGCAAGGAAGAAGAAGAAGAATGTAGGATAGAGGGTCCACCATTTCAATTTGGAAGGCGGGAATGGGTACCGCCGCCCCGGGAACCTTTACTGGATAACCAACACCTCTGCCATAGGTCACCCCAAGTGTTCCGCTACGTTTGGTGATTTAGCAGGGGGCCCGGGTTCATGGGGTGAGGTTTGTTCCAGGTCTTGGAGGCGGATGACTGGGACACACCGAACCCCAGATTCCTACCCACCCTTTAAACCCTTTTCCTTCCCAGAACTCTCCCCTCCTTCCTTTCCTTAAAAATAAACCCTCCACACAGCATCCCCAAAGATGACATAGGCCCCGAGGGAAATTATTTTCCTCAGTGCCTCCTGTGTGGAGCTCATGTAAAAAAAAAAAGACCCCATCAGAAAGAAAAAAATAAATGAGAAAAAGAGTGAAACAAAGTAAGAAAACAAACCAAAATTGTTATTCATAGGAGGCCAATAAAATAAGTGTTGTAGATGTCCACTGGGAGCGGCTACCTCCTCGACCGTCGCATATCCATTCATGCGATGAGCAATGAATAACAGGATATTCTTTGTCCGGATATGTCCGGAGTTTGCATAAAGATCGATTTTTTATTTTTTACCACGCAGCATTGAAACAAAGGGGGAGAAGTAAAACAAAGGAGGATTGGGTGTTAAACATAAAGAAATACTCGTACCTTGATAAAATAAAATTGGACCTGAACAAAATGATTTTTCTCCGCAAAAATATGTTTTACTCCGTTAAGGCTAATACACGATTTCGGGACAAGACCGTTTTCCGCATTTTTACCTATTTATAACATAATTCCTTTAAACGCTCTAAGTTCTTAAGTTCTTAAAAAATATATGTTTTTGAAGTGAAAAATTCTTTAGCATCGTTGTGATTTGAAGCTCGATGAAACGAAAAATGGCGACACTTTTCGTTTCATAAGAGACAAATACTTTTCTCTGTTGGATTTAGCCTGCGAGAGAATGAGAAAGTATAATCAGTCTCCTCTTTGTGCGGTGCCTCGTAGCCTATCGATCTCCTCTTTGTGCGGTGCTTCGTAGCCTCCCCACTCTTGTCTAATTAAGTATTCTGAGGGTTAAACTTCTACCGTGTGTGAATTGAACACTCTGTTAATTTTTTTTAAGAAAATATCTTACTGTCTGACGAGCCGAAACATATATGAAATTTTCTAAATGGAAAAAAAGGTGAAAAAATGCTCCAAAAATTATTAAAACATATTTTGTTCTCTTATTTCACATGTTAAAGGTATTATATTAGAAAAAAATTTGCAGTGTATCTTTAAATGCGACCTTAGACATTTGTACAGAGATTTTTGCTCTTTTAAACGAACCGTATTTTATTAAATATTTTCACAATTTTCGCATAGTCGTTTGTTCAACATTAACTCTCACATTCCTATTTACATATCTCCCTTTCAAACCATCTCCTACTTGAACCTATGGGGCTTTAAACGCACAGAAAGGATCTGTGATGCGTGATGGAACCAGTTGTGGTAGTTGGCCTAATAGCTTTAATTGGAGAGGCGGGTATGGGTACCGCCGCGCCCATGAAACTTTTTTTTTAAAAGAATGACAAACATTCCTGCGTTACGAATAACCCAACAATGTTTGAAAATCTCCTACCACCACCACAGAAAGAGGACTTAGCTAGCTGAGGAATCGAACGCGCGACACCCGGGTGGGACCCAAATGCAATGCCCACTCAACCACTGACCGGTCGTATTTAAACTATTTATTGGATACCCAACACCCCTGCCATAGGTCACCCCAAGTGGTTCGCTACGTTTGGTGACTTGGGAGGGGTGCCCGGATACATGGGTGTATGGTTTGACCAGGTCTTGGCGGCGAACGCGTTTGCCCGCCTTCCGCGGGGCGGGTCGAATCGGGTGAGACTGGTTGAGGGAGACCTAACTTGGTCCTCTCCAACCGGACTCCCTCCGGCTGGAGACGACTAGAGATGTCTAGACCCATCGCCTTGCACCGCAGTGGGAGGGATGTTCGTCACTCGTGGATACATTGATCCCCAGATTCCTGCCCAATCTCATACCTTTTTTCATTCCCAGGGCTTCCTCTTCTTCCTTTCCCTAAAAACACTCTCCTCACAGCATCCCAAAAGATGACATGCTCTGAGGCATTTTTGAGGCATTTTCCTCAGGGCCTCCTGTGTAGAGCTAATGTAAAAAAAGTTAATGTTGTGTAATAATATACGATTGCCACCATTTTCGAGGGGTAAGGCTCTCGACTGGCGATCCGAAGATCGCGGGATCTAATCCCGGCACGCGCAAATAAATTTTCGGAAAGCAAAAGGTCCTAGGTTCTAGTCCCAGAGGCGCAAATATCTTTTTTTTATTTTTCTGTTTCCAGATTTTCGATTGAGTTTCGCTAATATTGTCTTCATTGAATTAAATATTACAATTTGAAGTTTTACTCATAAAGTTAAAATATATATATCCATACTAATATTATAAATGCGAAAATGCTCGAGTTTGTTTATGACCTTTTCACGCATAACACAATATAAAGACTAATAATTCTTTCACCAATATAAAGCTAAATTATATGCGCAGACTACAGGTTGTATATGATGGTAAGCTCTGGCGTTATGAAATTATAAATATTAATATATTATATTTGTTATACGTTTTCTGTCGCTAACAAAAGCGAGTTTTTGCT
This sequence comes from Glyphotaelius pellucidus, assembly GCA_936435175.1. Taxonomy (NCBI): domain Eukaryota; kingdom Metazoa; phylum Arthropoda; class Insecta; order Trichoptera; family Limnephilidae; genus Glyphotaelius; species Glyphotaelius pellucidus. The sequence continues at coordinate 17,276,823 of OW386538.1, read as the reverse complement.
AAGGTCAGAAAAAAATCTTTTCCATGGAAACAATTTTGATATATTTTTGGGCTCTATGCTGGTAGGCACTCAGTCTACTGGTCAGCTACTACTGCAGAAAATTTAAATATTAGAATTCGTTTTTTTTTGACAAGCTTGGAATAAATGTCAGATTTGAGTTCCTATATTAAAAATATAATTCGTAACGATTATAAAGACTGAATGATAAATAGAGTATTTTTTTATTATATTAACGAACTTCCAAATATTTAAATAAAAATAAACATACGAAATGTTTGTAAGCGCATAAATTCCGAACGAATGAACAAAATTGGATAAGTAATTCTTTTTTTCTTTGAGCTATAGCATTATGAAATTTAGGTGGTAGGCGAGATGTTTGAAAACTGAATGTAAGGGAATTAATATATGGAATGCGGGAGGGATTGGGGTGGGGTGGGGGGGGGGGAGACAATCGATAAGTGCAAGCGCTACAGTAATTTCCCGTAATACCATGCGAGCGAAGCCGCGGGGAAAAGCTAGTATATATATATATATATTGATCCTAGACTTGCAGAAGAGTGAAAAGTCAAAAGATAAATAAAATGGACAAAGATTTATCCAGACACTATCTAAATAGCATTTAGTTCGGGTTTGAATCTTGCAATCATACATAAAGATAGCAGCCAATAAAATATGCGTTGAGAAAATAATGTTAATGTGGGTGGTTCTTAGTCGAAGTATGATACAGTTAAAAATGACCAAATCGGATATCGACACTTTGGCGCAGTGGTTAGCCCTTCTGCACAGAAAGCGAAAGGTTCTGGGTTCGCGACCCAGAGGTGCAAATATCTTTTTCTTGATTTTTCTGTTTCAGATTTTCGATTGAGTTTCTCAATCATTAGTCATCATTTAATTAAATATTACAATTTGAGGTTTTACTCACAACATCGCCATACATTGGGGATAGCATAGTATCACTGGCTCCAGGTGGTTGGGATCAGGTAGCAATTGTGCGGTGTTTACCAAAAAATATAAATAAATATCTTTAACGGACTCCTTCTCTTCGTTTTCACAGTCTGACAGGAAAGAAACCTTATAAATGCAACGTAAGGTTTGTACTTATTTTCCGTAAACTTCAACCTGCATTTTGTTACGTAATAAAACCTACATTAATTTACGTGTAGCTAAGTGTGAGGCAACAACTTTTAAATACAAATGCAAAACACTTCAAAGTCTGGATTTGCTTAATTTTCAGAAAACATAGCTTTAATAAACAAGATTCAGCATTTGTAATGTTTGTATTGTTATGCAACAACTAACTATGGGTGATTAATGTAAAGAAATACTAACTTACGAAATTGGGTGACACAGCGGACTTTGTAATCGGAGTGGACACTCTTACGCCGGGAATTAACAACCCTTTTAACAAAATTATATTTCATTAAAAGTGTAAATATTATATATATACTTCTTTGACTAATAAGATACTTAGAAGAAATTCTTTGCGCTGTAATTTATTTTTTAAAAATATTTTTCAATAAATTCTCCTGACACTTTAATTTTTACTCGTAATTGTTTTCGTAACCGCATCTAATGCGCATTATCGAAGATGCTGCGTCACGTCACATATTGCGAAGGCATTGAAGTTTTTTTATTTTCCTTTTCTATCCCAGATCATATTGGGAAAAGAAAACACCCTTCGCGTTTTTTGTGTTGTGTTTGAGACACTTTGGGCTCAAATCGCGCACTGATAGGGTTCAGGTTCATTTTAAACTATGGAGCAAAACCTAGACAAAAGACAACTCTATTATTCCTTTTTGCGCTAAATGGTTATGCACTTCAATCTTTTGCAATTTTCACAAGACCACCAATTTTTTTTTAAATATCGAAAATAATGAAAATATTGGAGTCAGGGTTTGGGGCCCGGCAGTTGTTATTTTTAGATGCAGTAATAAAAACTTTGTTCTATTTTTTTACTATGGCGGCTACCAACACACTATTAACTCCACAGATGAGACCATTATTTATACCACTTCTTTATTTTGCAGCAACGAAGGCTTAAAGACAGCCAATACAGCGAATTTTGTTTGGCTGATTTTGCTTAATTTTTGGCATGAATCGCGTATTCCTTGCCGCGATTCGGTCTTCTATTCAAAGGACCTTTCTCAGTCAGCTCAACTCAGCTTAGCTCAATGGGTCTAAGGCATTGGTATACAATCGATTAGATTGTTATGGAGATATATTCAGTATTCAAACTGTAATTTATTTCAGTAGTGTGAAGGTCAGTCTGCATTTTACTTCTCGTCAAAGACAAAAGCTAAATAAAATATAATGTTCACTGTTTTTTACAATAACTCCACTCGGGAAGCGAAAATAATTTCCCTAAGTCCCTACGTCGTTTTTGAAGATGATGTGTGGATGGTTTTCTTGAGGAGAGGAAGGAGTAAACACGGGGCTCCAGACCAGAAGCTGCCAAATAAAACTTGCGCTCTGCCGATTACACTCTATCTGTTAGTCAGTGGACCATAGGCAACACGTTGGGAAAATATCATTAAATCATTGAAAACATATTATCCGTAATAGATATGTATCTGACTGACTGCTTCAAAAAGTTAAAGTTCGTATTTTTCATCGGGACGCCCCTGTAAATGCTTTCAATAGTCAAAAACATATGAACATATGAATATATTTTTTTTTATTTAAATAAATTTTAGGGGTCACTACCATTGATCAAAGTTTCGAAAATATGCGACATTTGGGGCAATGATTGCAACGCTTCAGACTAAACTTGTCACTGCGTGCAGAGTTAAATAATCCACAGACAGGTTAAACAAATCCCTCTCCAGACCTCCGCAATACTATAAACAATAAGAAGCGTGTTTAAACGTGTTAGTATCGCAATTAGTAATAAGGTACTTTTTGTTTTAGACTAAATTTACAACCGTGACATAAAATAGCGCCTACACTGCCTACTTGTATATGTAATATATAATAATAAAATTGACTTTTATCTTTTGTTAAATTATATTTTGTAAAAATTGGCTCAAAAGAAAAACTCAGTTTAAATTTCAAATTTTTATAAATTTTGGTCAAATCCCTACATTTTCACAGTTGGTAGCAACCCCTAAAACACCATTAAAAAATCTGAAGAAAAAACTGGCTAATTTTGAAAACACGCGAAAGTGTAAAAATAAATAAAAGTAAATACAGGTGGAAAAAAAATCATATTTTTTTGAAGCACCTGATGTTTTTATAATAATTATGTTCCCAACCGAATCGTAAGATAACATTTTTTTTAATCAAATGTAAGTCAAATTTAATTATGTAAATCAAATTTAATAATGTTAAGTCCGTTAATATATATTTTTTTAAATAAATGGAGTTCTATGAATTAAACACAAAAATATTTATAAATGAAAACAAATACCTTTGTGTTCACCACTATTTAATTAACTATATTTATTTTAATTAACAATTTTTAATCTTAAACACACAATAAAAAATTCCCTTGAGTTAATTGACAAATTAAAATCTTTGGATATACCTAAAAATGCAATTTTAATATCATTTGATGTGTTAAACTTATTTCGGAGTGTTCCTCTTTTTGAAACTAAATCTATTATTAAAGTATTGTTAGATTTTTCAAGCATTTCCAAAAACTTGTCTCAGGATTTATATAAAATTTTTAATGTTATTCTTAATCAAAATTATTTTCAGTTTGATAATATTATTTACAAACAAAAAGATGGTTTAGCAATGGGTTCAAGTACTAGCTCCCTAGACGCAGATATATTTTTAAACAATTTTGAAGATAAAATTTTTAATAGTCGTGCTTTATTATTAAAATATGTTTATTTTTGGAAAAGATATGTAGATGACGTTTTTTGTACATGGACTGGCACTAATAGACAATTAAATATTTTCTTAAATTTCATTAATAAACTCCACAAAAAAATTAAATTTACCCTAGAAATTGGAAAAAATTGCAGTTTAAATTTTATGTTTTTGAGTATTTCTATTGTCAACAATAAATTCGAATTTAACATTTTTCGTAAAGATACATATACAGATATCGTTATACATGAAACATCTAATCATCCATTTTCATTTCTTTCCTAAGTAGATTAATTAATGTTCCCTTATCTTTGAGTAATTTTAAAACAGAATTAAATAATATAAAACAAATTGCAATCAATAACGGTTATACTTCACAATTACTAGTGTATATGTTAAACAAAAAATACAAGAAATTTTTTTTTGTTAGATCTTTTGTTTATCCACACAGAGTTGACAAGGAAAATAATTCGAGAAAATTGTATTTTTAAATAATAACACTTCAAATTTAATAATTAAAAACATGCCAGATAATATCCAACCAGCTTTTTACGCGAATAACAAATTAAAAAATTATATATTAAATAACAAGGACAAAGGTGTTTTTTTGAACGAATCTGGGGCTTATAAATTAATTCGTAATGATTGTAACTGTTTTTTATATATTGGGAAGACTTCTAGAAAATTTAACATTAGAGTTAAGGAACATCTAAGATGTTTAAATAATAGTAATTATTCAGAATTTGCCAACCACATTTTAGAAACAAGTCATTCTTTTGATATTAATAAAGGTTTAAAAAATTTACACACTAACACAACGGGTATACAATTAGATAGTTTAGAAATTTTAGAAATCAGGAAAAGTGTTAATAGTAAATTAAATATTATAAATAACCGAACTTTTTTTAAAAATAGCCATCTTTTAAATTTATTTTCGTATTAATACTTATACAATAATTTGGTTTGTTATTTAGACTTCATGTTTTTTATTATGTACATGTATTTTTACCAATCCTAAAATAATTTTTATATTTTATTTTATAAAATTGTTTTTTATGATATTTTAAGTAATTAATCACCTCTCCTTTCTAATATTTTGTCTATGTTTTTATTTGTCTATACTTGTTTGTCTTATCCTGACGAAGAAAACATAGTTTTTGAAACATGTCGATATTGTTAATTAAATAGTGGTGTACACTAAGTTATTTGTTTTCATTTATTAATAATGACGCCGCAAAGTGAATTTGCGAAGTTTAAATAATTTAATACATATTTTTATTTTTACATGGCGACAACTTCTAGTAAGCGAGATTTGTTCTTCAATCAATTTTGTTATTGGCAGCGAAATGCATTAGCGAGTAGGTTAAAGATTTAATTTTTTTTTTTTATTAATTGTAGCATTTATTAAAGTTACAATTTTAAAACATAATATAATATACATATTTCAATCACTCTCCTAATGAAGCAGCTGCTTTTGTTTTTAGGAGATGCAAATAGTTAGAGCTCAGTCTGACTAACAAAAGCGTTCGTCAGCATTTAACATTATATTTTAATTCTTAATTAGTGAATCCTGCCCTGAGGACGGCTCTTCTAGGAAGGTCTTTATCAATGAACTAAGCACAATAAATCGCACAGATGGCACCGTCATTCCGTCATCAATGTTATGGATACTTGCATTAATACCAGCAAAAATCCTCCAACAATAACTGGCGTGGTGGCAGAAAAGTAATATAATCTTGGTACAATGTGCTTCTTCGTCTATTATTTACTTTATTGCTTTTTTTCAAGGGGTGAGATGATATTGCAATTTTCTAGAGGCGTGTGACTGGAGCCTCAAGCGCGGAAAGATATAACTTGTTTATTTTCAATCAGTAGCTGTCAAATATTGCTGGCGGTGTTAAGCCACTTTACCAATAGGCATTCTTATAAACACGAGCATTTTCAAGAGCCTACATTAATGAAGCCTTCCCTTTTAAGTTCGCATAATATTTTTTTTCTTGTCATAAGGATATTAAGGATCTTTTTGATGAAAGCCGAAAGTCAAATTAGTCAAATCTAATTTCAAATCTAATTTCAGACCACGGCAGAAAAGGACGTTCAAGATCGAAGGTTTGTTTGTGCGACAATATTAATGCATTGCCCCTTTTAATGTACATATTGGAGTCAGTTGAGATTTTTACAATTTGTAATCAGGATATTACTGAGGATTCTTTTGACGGAAGCCGACAGTTTCCTGACCGCAGTATGTAAATCCGTGTATTTCATATGTTTTAGCGGCAGGGAGGAAAGTCAGGGTAAGGGTGGGATTCGCGGAGAGGGAAGAAACGAGGAAAGGGGAAGATGGAAGGGAACGAGGACGCACGGGAAAAAACATGAGTGAGTGAGTGAGTGAGTGAGTGAGTGAGGGAGGAAGGGAGGGAGGGAGGGAGGGAGGAAGTGAGTGAGTAAGTGAGTGAATGAGTAAGTGAGTGAGGGAATGAGAATGAATGAATTAATGAATCAGTGTTATTTCCACTAAACACCATGCGAGCGAAGCCGCGGGTGAAAGCTAGTAAATAAATAAATAAATAACACCGTCCTCCCATACACACAAGCATAGCTTTTTATAGGAGTACATCTTCAAATACAAAATAAGAAGATGAAATGTTTCATACATCGTTTCGTGTATGAAATTATAATCAATTATGATTATATTAAGTGAATTATTGAACAAATCAATTTCTTTAAAAATAACATACATTTTATTATTAATTTATAAGAAATATACGATTGAGTGCCCGAATTCAGTCAGCAAATTCAATCAATATATGTATATACATAAAAAAAAATCCGTGTCTCCCTTTCCGCTTAATTTTCTTCACAACCAGCCACTGTCACCCATCGGTGGTTATGATGGCTCTTGGAAGGTGGCCGCGAATGCTTTAGATTATTCTAGAATAGACACGCCGACTGTGACGGTGAGTCTGGAAAGTTACAGAAAGTTCATGAAGGTTCTCGAATGCTCTAGAAGGTTCTGGAAGAAGAAAGTTTAAGAAGCTTTCAGAAAGTTCTACAAGGTTCAACACTGAGTGGCGGAGTATATCGGTGGGTTCATAAGGTTCCGGAAAGTTCTAGAAGATTCGACAAAGTTCTGGAAGGAGAACATTCTAGAAGATTTAGGAAAATTCTACAAGAATTCCAGTATGCAATATAACGAGATCGTCAGCAAATTCTCAAATAACGCAAGGCCGTCATGTGGGACGAGTGCACAATGGCTCACAGAATATCATTAGAGGCATTGGACAGAACACTTCAAGATTTGCGACAAAATACGAGACTCATGGGAGGTGCTTTCCTAATATTATCAGGCGATTTCCGTCAAACGCTGCCTGTTATCTCGAGATCAACAACTCCAGCTGACAAAATAAATGCATACCTGAAAAACTCATCCATTTAGCTGCACGTCAAAAAATATAATTGACGAAAAATGTTTAACCAAATATTGGCGAAAATTACGGGAGTTCAGAACTGCCATGTGAGCGATTTTTAGCGATCAAAAACGAGATCGTCAATATCATCAACAAGATGATTCCCGGCCAAGAAAAAACTTACAGTTCAATCGACGCAACGAAAAATGAAAACGAAAGCATTGAATGTATTGTGGAATGCCGTCGCACTGCCTAACCTTGAAAGTCGGCTTACCAATCATGTCATAAAACCTCAACTTCCCAAAATTATCCAATGGTGCGCTATTATGTTTGAAAGAATTGTAAAACCACATCATAGAAACAAAAATAATTATTGGAAAGACCAAAGGGGAAACGGTTTTCATACCACGAATCCCTCTTGTATCTACAAAATTGGCTTGTAGCCTTATATACCGGATATACCTTAGCTACCTAATACCTTAGCTTGGATACCGCTGATCCGAGAACCATTAAATGGATAACCAAAACCTCTGCCGCAGGCCATCCTAAATTATTTTACGTGGGATCTCGTGGAGAATGTAAAAATGATGGTGTTCCGTTGAAAATAAATAATAAAGTGTCGTGTTGAATTGTCAATCAGAAAGCCATAACATAACCATATGACCATGACAACCGCACCAGCACCACTGTCACATATCCCCTTATTTCCGGTCAAAAGTACGTACCTTCGTACAAGTTAGTTCGTTAAAACAGTAAACGGGTACCACAACTGACGGTAAATGGGATTTTTTAATCAGTTTTAGGCATTATCTGCGCAATAGGTTAATTCGAAGCGTTCAACTTTTGAAACGTGTGCGAACCGAAGCGCCAGCGATATTTATTTATGTATTTATTAATAAACGCCCTTTTTCGGGGCTTTTACGTATATAGCATAGTTAGAAAAAACATTTTACTGTACATAACTGAACTGCCTCAATAACAATATTTTATATTTATTCAAAGATAAATTGAAGATATCCACTGACTTGGTATAATTGTTTCCCTCCATTCTGGGCAAAGAGGAATACATATGGTAGTTAGTCCCAGAATTTCTGCACTGAAACAAATCCTGACTTCTACTATTCTAGTATTACGAAGTGGAATTCGGAAGCTTATCAATTCAAGTAATACCGGACTATCAACTAAATCATTTAGAATTTTATATAAAAATACCAAGTCAGTGAAAATTCTTCTGTCTGACAATTTAAGCATATTCATATCGTTTAACATAGTGTTGTAGCTTAACATATTTGCTGGAATACCCATTTTAAAATTTAGAAAACGTAAGAATTTGTTTTGTATTCTTTCAACAGCTTGTACGTGCATATTATAATGAGGATTCCAGACAGGAGAATTGTACTCAAGTTGGCTTCTAACATAAGCAAAATATAACAGTTTAATACACTTTATATTGTTAAAGTTTCTAGTTAGCATATGGTATGTTGTATCAATATTTTTGAATACATTTTTATTTATTTTTTGTATTTATTAGGTACATCTACGGTGTACACATATTTTTTTACAACGCCTGTCTCTTTAGGGATAACTGTATCAAGATAGGCCGGATTACGATATTTTATTTTAAGAATACATACATTTTTCGACAAGATTATTATTTATTTGAAGTTAATGTTATGTGACGAATATAATGTGTGTATTCTGACGGCCGGCGTAGTCTAGTGGTAAGACGATTGACTTGCAATCCGGAGGTGGCGGGATCAAATCCCGGCGTGTCAAATAAATTTTATTTGATTATTTTGTGTTATTTCACAATGTATTCATTTAAATAATATAAAGTATATTTGCTGCACGTTTCAGAGTGGAAGATACTATCAGTTTCGCCCTGGTGTAAGAGCACCATTCAGAATTGAAACGTTGCTTGAAATGGCTTTAGCCGTGTTTAGTGACCAGATCTGAATAGCCAGGTACTTCCCCACCTTCCTCTTCCCTATCTTCTTCCCGTCCCCACTACCTTCAGCCCCACAACATACCCCAATTGGAGATGCCATAGTCTGACTGGCTCCAGACGGGAGCATTTGGGACTCTTGTGCGGTATTCTTATAAAAATAAAAATACATGTTTTTTTTTTAAATGAGACAAACATTCCCAGGCTTCGAATAACCCGACAATGTTTGAAAATCTCCTAGTACCAACACAGTAAGCTGAAAATGTTGCTTGAGTCATGATGGAGGACTTAATCGGCCGAGGAATCGAACACGCGACGCCCGGGTGGGACCCAAACGCGTTACCCACTCAGCCACTGATCTGATGGATTACAGCAAAACTTCGTATAACTAACTTTAGTAATGACATCTATTGAGGGATTTTTTTTACATTAGCTCCACACAGGAGGCCCAGAGGAAAAAATCCCTCGGGGCCTTTGTCATCTTTGAGGATGCTGTGTGGAAAGTCTTTTTATGGAAAGGAAGGAAAGGAGAAGTTCTGGGAAGGAATAATTTATGAGAGGCGGGTTATTTTCGATGTGAGAAAAATAAAATAAAATTATATGAAAACATTCTGCGAACCGAAAAACAAAATTAGTAAAGTTGACAATAAAATAACAGACTTTCAGAGAGAAATAAGATTTGGTTTTTTTAAGGCATTACGGCATTATTTAAGGCATTACTATAGAACGGTTTCAATTAGAAACATGTACAATATTCAGAGCATAGGTATTCTAATGAAAAATAAATCTCTTCACATCCCTTTCCACAATACTAAATCCACCTTTCTTGTATAAAGTGCCATGATTATAATTGCTTAGGTGCCTAGTATAAAGTAACAAATTTTCCAAAGCCATTACTCATATAAACTAATGTTCATGATTTAATTTAATCTGAAAAACATATCTGTCGGATGCCCCATCGTTTGCTTTATTTATTGCAAAGTCACAAAGCAAAAAAAAGGCTCTTGCTCGTTATGCTTGTACTCGTATGTCATGTACTATATATGTAACTGTAGACCCCACTTACCATTTGATTACAAACTCATATAAGTACATTAGGGTGGGGCGTCAAAGCTTTTTTTTCGAATTAATAAGTCGGGAGTCTCACAAGTTGTGAATTCATGATTAATGTATTAATAATGCTTTTTGTATTCCACAATATCTACTTTTTTCCCGGTCTCAGAGGTCAAAGTTTTAAATTTCAAACTCTTTGTAATTGGCTGTTTCAAGTTCAATTATATTTTTCAATTATAATGTTCTTTACAAACTATTTAGATACCTGAAATATGTTAAAATTTAAAATAAAACAATAACTTTGTTTCGTAATATCACTTTTATTTTTTATATCCATTGCCGATCGAACCGTTTCTTCTTCAGGACAGCATAATACTTTACTATTTTAACCATAATATTATTTGTTTATTTATTTATTATTTATTTTTTTATTTATCAAAAGTATACAATACAGAATATAGTATATTATATAAAGCATTGTACTCCCAGGAGTTAATAAACTCATTGCGGGAAAGATACGCATTACATGATACATATAGCTGTATGTATTAAATGGACATATGATGGGGACATACACAACATTATTATTTCAGATAGTCATTAATAAGATGAAGTTATTATTTATTTATTTTTTACGATTTAACGCCAATTAACGGCTTGTACAAAGGAATTACAACTATTTTAAATGGATACAGAATATACACAGAAAAGAAAAAATATTCACGACACAAAAAATTAAATAGTAAATATTAAAACGAAAGCATAAAGTACAAATAGTGAACTATTAATTCAAATATGAAGACAAAATAAAACCTCATATACATATGTATATTCAACATATTTTGCAAGTATTTTGAAACTAAAAAATAACTAGGCCAAGTAGGTACGTAATAAAAATAAATTAAAAAATACAGAAGTAAATAAAGATGGAGAATATAAGCATTCAAAGTGTATTTGATTATAATCCAACTAAGAAGCGCTGACAAACAATTTTAACTAAATAATATTTGAATGATGGTATTCTTTCAATATTTATCACGTCATCAACAACATATTTATTACCAAGTATATGCAGGCGATTTTTAATGGAATATAATTCAACATTTGATCCTGTATTGTTGCAATGGTAAGGTAATTTGTGACGAACTGATCTGCTCGGTTCATGAAAACATACTAATGAAAGAAGTTCAAGGAAGTTCAACAAATTATTAACAATTTTAAATAAATAACTGAATCAAAACAAATTATTTTTTTACTTTTAATGTATCGGGTCCCAGTATTTGTAACAGAGAGAGGTAATTAATGTTTTCAACGAATATTCTCAATTTAATATCAATGTGACGTAAGGATTTGTGTTGGTGTATTTTTGATTTGGATTTGTTTAACGCTCAAGGGAATTTTCATGTACGCCGTAGTACGGATTCCAAATTCCGAATTAAATATATTAGAACTTGATAATATATAGTGTACTAGAATTTGGACCGGTCAGTGGTTGAGTGGGCATCGCGTTTGGGTCTCACCCGGGCGTTCCGTGTTCGATTCCTCGGCTGGCTAAGTCCTCCATCACAACACAAGCAACATTTTCGGCTTTCTGTGGTGGTAGTAGGAGATTTTCAAACATTGTTGAGTTATTCGTAACCCGGGAATGTTTGTCTTTCTTTATTTAAGACGGCCTAATGTTTGTCTTTCTTTATTTATGACGGCCTCCGTGGTCCCGAGGCAAGACTCTCGACTCACAATCCGAAGGTCGCGGGTTCGAACCCGGCGTGCGCAAATAAATTTTATTTGATTAATTTGTGTTATTTCACAATTTATTCATTTAAAATAATATATAGTATATTTGCGGCACGTTCCAGAGTGGAAGATACTTTCAGTATCGCCCTGGTGTAAGACCACCATTCAGAATTGAAACGTTGCTTGAAATGGCTTTAGCCGTGTTTAGTGACCAGATCTGAATAGCCAGGTACTTCCCCACCTTCCTCTTCCCTATCTCCTTCCCCTCCCACTACCTTCAGCCTCACAACATACCCCAATTGGGGATGCCATAGTCTCACTGGCTCCAGACGGGAGCAGTTGGGACTCTTGTGCGGTATTTCATATAAAAAAAAAAAAAATTAAAAAAAAAAAAAAAAAAACTGTAATACATTCTATCCTACTAGTGGAAAATTGTACTGCCCTGAAGCAGCTACGGTTGTAGCGAAACCTGGTCGGCAATTCGTATAAAAAATAAATGTAACATTAACAAAGTTATTGTTTTATTGAAAATTATTATGTCACAAAGCTTCGCCTGAAAGTAAAATGCATTGGTTCTTTGGTCTCTTTGAGTACCTACTTACATAATCACTTGTTTTTTGTAGCTTTTAGCGTTAGAATTTGATTAGAAATTTTGATCGAAGCCGTGGAAATTTCATGGAAAATCTGATCTTCGGGTTATCAAACTGTTTAAACGTGAATATATGTATCCTTTTAATTTTCACGGAAAAAAATTCAAGATAACATGGATAACAGAATACAAGCGGACAATATACATATCGAATGCGTTTTTTTCTGTGAATATCTCGCAAAGTCCCAGCTGCTTCCGTCTGGAGCAAGTGAGACTATGGCATTTTCAATTGGGATATGTTGTGATCACTCAACCTTTTGGTCAAGGTATTGGTATTCACGGAAATCTTTATCGACTTTCTTCTTATATCTCCAACCGTAGTCAAACAGCGGTGGTTGCTGGATTTAAATCCGATTCTCTTAATGTCACATCTGGAGTTCCTCAAGGCAGATTGTTGGGACCTTTATTATTTAATATCCATAACAGTGATATTGGTAACTGTTTTTTTTTCGCAAACCATCCTGTACGCAGATTACATGAAAATCTTTTCATCTATAAACTCTATCGAGGACTGTCAGAAGCTGCAAGATGATATGCAACGTTTGAATGTGCACCGCAATGCTAACAACTGTCTAATATTTGTAAGTGCTTCGTCGTGCGCTTTACCACAAATAATGAATATATTTTTCCATGAATATTCCATTAATTATCTACCATTATGTACCAAAATTAGAAAATAAGTACCTTGGGATTATATTTGATATTAAAGTAAATTGCAATACACATATCGACCAACACATAATGCATCTTTTATGTTTTGTTACGTAATCTGTTCCGGATTCGGTAATGTTATTTGAAATCACATTGATAGTAGATACTGATCTCCTTCAACGCCTGTCATTCCAAATTCCAAATCGCAACAACAGACTTACTTTTCATCTTCCTCTTTGCAAGACCAACTCTAAATATCTCTATTATCTTATTATCTACAGATCATTAGATATTACCAAATATAATTATTACCAAACAACTTTACGATACAAAAAACCAAAACTCATTGAAAACATGACTCAAGCCAGATCATCATATATATTTAATCTACCTTCTAATATATTCCAGTTCTTCGTCTTTTTATTCCAATACCATTCTCTCACCCCCTCACTAATACTAAAAATACCTTAAAAAACACATACTTAAGTCGTCACGCTTTCAACATTAACTTTCATCAGTGAAAAGTTAATAATCAGCATAATTATTGAGTTTATAATGTATTAAGTCGTGTGAAATTTTTGAGACCATTAAAAAAAACCTACATTATAAATTGACGGCCCAACCTAACACACACGCATGTACTGGCTTAGGTACTTCTTGATTACACACGTTGGTGAATACTTTGTGCTTCAGTGCTATATTGAATGTGCTGAACAGAAAATGCCTGGAAGGGAGATCTACACCAAGTTCAATAAGCTGCTGACTTTTCTTACTTTTTTCATTTAAAAAATACAATTTTTACAACGTTACGAATAACCTGACAACCTTTACTTTCCTCCTATTAAAATCATATTATATGGTGTCATGATAACCGCTTGCAACTTAACATAAGCAAATATCAAATTATGAGGTTTTATCGAATGAAGAATCCAATATTTTTCGATTATTCCATTAACAACATGTCGTTAGTATCTGTCTCAGAAATTAATTACATAGGTATTTGGTTTGACACGAAACTCAACTTTATCAAGCATATAGAAATAATAACCAATACAGCTTTGAAAATTTTGGGATTTATTTTTAATTTTTTTATTTTTATTTATAAATATTAATAATAATATTAATAAAATTAAATATTAATAAAATTATTTAAAGGGTATCTAGTGATAATTTCAATACTGTAAAAACATTATATATGTCACTAGCTAGGAGTCATTTAGAATATAATTCCACGGTTTGGTCCCCAAATTATGAGGTTCATTCACATGCGATTGAAAGAATCCAAAATAATTTTTTTAAGGTATGTAAATTTTAAAATAGGGATTCCTAGAGAATGCCTAAATTACGATAACGTAATTTGTTCATAAAATTAAATTAAATAATCCGATCGTAGAATCATTTCCGATTTAACCTGTATGTATAAAATCGTAAATACAATGTTTGATACCCCTGATTTATTATGTAATCTATTTTCATACTCCAGGCAGGTCAGCTACAAGACAGTACCTACCAACAAAAACCAGTACCTACCATATTATTTTGACAATTCTTCATCAACTTCCCAATATTACACTCCTATGCGACGGATTCAACAGCTAGGAAACAAAAACTATGAGGTTGTTGATATATTTAGTACATCAATTTTAATATATGAGCATAACTAATTGAAGTTTTTTTCAAGAAGAAGGGGAATATTTTGATAAAGCTATTTAAATTGACTAACACATTAACAGTATTTTGTTGGCTGAAAGAAAAACAAAAAACTATTTTGGATTTTTTATATTTTGTACCTACTTACATACTGTGTGGATCAAAATCAATAATATTCTTACTTTATATTAATTTTTGTGTAAGTGTTTTAAACAGTCGTTTCCTGCACTATTTACGAGTATAATTTTATAACTTTTGTTATATTTATGTAAAAGCCTAAATAGGTGTAAATAAATAAATAAATCATAATTAGTGGAAAATGTTGCTTGTGCTATGATGGAGGACTTAGCGAGCAGGGGACTTAACCAACGATGCATGGGTGGAAATTCGATGCTTTGGACAGCTCGACCAACCAACTGATAAAATGTCCCCATTTTATATAAGAAAACTGATTGGCTATTAATTGGAATCAGAAATTAGTAGTATATTTTCAAAAATAATATTTTTACTCGAAAATTTTTGATCAATATAGATGGGAATAAAGTAAAATAAAATTGACAATATATCGGGCACACAAACGCGCCCTCAACACACTTCTGTCGATTTACCTTTTTAGTGTGTAGGTATGTTTGTTTGAATGTTGTGATGCCTTATGCCTTCATTACGCGACGTCCAATGTCATTTAGAATCGGGGGTAGCGGGGCACAAAGGACCGGGGAAAAAAATAAATAAATTATTATTTGGGGCCGTGCCACGCTCGACTGATTCGTGACAAATTCTTTATTCCTACTCCATTTTTTATCACACGACCGGTGGCCGCCAGGTTCACAGACATCGCGTTTTATTGGAGGCCGGATTGGACTGCCTAATTTATTTGAATTATTTATTACCTAAAACAAGTTAATGTTAATGTGCAGTTTTTCAGGTTATAAATTTGTGTTGATGTTATCTAACCGGGAATTCAATTTTTTTTATTGCTTTTAAGTATCGAACTGCGTATTATTATTATAAATACGTAAATTCTATCCTGCGTGTGAGTGTATATATGCAGGATGCCTCATTACATTAAATGTGAAAGGAGTTCAGATTGGTGGGACGTTAAAAGGCGTTTTTTTTCGTTTTGTATATTTTTAAATTAATATTTTTCGGAAATTTAAATACCTAGCTATAATCAAACACTTAAAAGATAGTATATACTTTAGTTAAAACTATGTAAAATCAAGTCCTTCAGATAGAGCAGTTATGTCGATCTTATGAAAGGACGCAGGTATGACAGCGGGATGTATACAGGGTGTTAAGGGACGCACTTAAATTACTTTAACCAGTGATTTCTGACATTATTTGCAGTAAAATGGACGTAAAGGAACAAGCAACATTTTCTGCTTATAATATTGTCAAGTTAGTCGTAACCTAATAACGTTTGCATTTCTTAAAACAAAAAAACAAAATAAATTCAAAAATAACAATGAGACTCCAATGACGATTTGCAAGAAAAAAGAACTCTAATGCTATGTCTGATTTAAATTAAACTCGCATATTCACTGTCTTGCCCTTTCTCACATATTCAGACAGTAAATTATTTTAAACAGCGTCAAGGTGGAGCTTTCTTATCGTAGCTTTTTATCCTACTACTGCATCACATTACAAAACGTGTTAGGATCTTTACAAGCGGATAATTACCATTCTTATTTACTGGTTTATCAATCAATGATAAGTAATCTTAATAAAATTGGCGGTCCTGGCGCGTTAGAACCCGTTTGGTCTCGTCACGTCACGTCATCATCAGTCACTGTTCCAACAGACCCCACCTGTTCTCTGCATGGTCCGTCGCCTCTGGAGGCGGCTCATTTGCCCCCCTCTTCCCTCTTCCCTCTTCCCACCGCCGGCCACTCGACTGCATAGTGAGTGCATAGTGAACAATACCGGCGAACAGGCAACCGTGGCAACTGTACAGTGCACGGTGCACGGGGCACATTCCACCCCTGATTAATGCGCCCCGAACATGAACGGGGTCGTTAACAAATTACCACAATGAGAACAAAGAATACGGATATTGGGTAATTCGTTTATTAAATTTTTATGGGCGCTCCTTAAATTTTTCATGTTGTGATGAGGGGTTATTGTTTAACCTTAAAACTTTTGTAAGTTGAACTACGGTGTTTTACGTTCGTGTTTTGGGACTAGATCAGAATAATCAAATACTTACACTTCCTAATCTCTTTGCCCTACCCACTCCCTTCGACTTCACAACATGCCCCATTTGTAGATGCCATAATTCCAGTTCCTTGACAGTTGATCCCCCGACAGTTGGCTCCCCGGCATACTTATATGCAATATGTAGTCGGCTTAGGGAAAACGCGGTATACCTACTTACACTAAATAAAACTAAGTTCCCGAAGGGGAGAGCAGAGGATATACCGCCGAATAACAAAAATTTAAAACATGTTTTCCTACAATTGCATTTAAAGAAAAATTACTATTGGTCTATGTACTGTGTACACCAGCGTATAATTACAAAAAATCGACAAGTAAATAATTTCGTTTATATCAGTACAAACTTATTATTAAAGGTATTTTTGAAGACGATTTTATGATAATATAATATCGGGAGGCCAACTGTCGGCAGATCAATTGTCGGGTCACTCATAATTCAATTCGACGGCCGGCGTAGTCCAGCGGTAAGGCCTTTGACTAGCATTCCGAAGGTTGCGGGATCGAATCCCGGCGTGGCAAATAAATTTTATTTGATTAATTTGTGTTATTTCACAATTTATTCAATTAAAATAATATATAGTATATTTGCGGCACGTTCCAGAGTGGAAGATACTCTCAGTATCGCCCTGGTGTAAGACCACCATTCAGAATTGAAAAGTTGCTCGAAATGGCTTTGGCCGTGTTTGGTGACCAGATCTGAATAGCCAGGTACCTCCCACCTACCTCTTCCCCATCTCCTTCCCCTCCCCACTACCTTCAGCCTCACAACATACCCCAATTGGGGATGCAATAGTCTCACTAGCTCCAGACGAAAGCAGTTGGGACTCTTGTGCGGTATTGTACACAAAAAGGGTGTGCCAAAACAGAGTTTTGTGGTGTTCTATTATTTTCGTTTACCCTTGTGGAGAAATTGAATGATGGTAAGAGTTTCTTCTGATTCCAGCTGCTAGCGAATTGTCAGGATTTGATAAAAAGCGCAGAAACGGTTAAATTAGCAACTTGTTTTCTACTCCCCTTCTACACAAATTGCTTTGCCATAATATTATTGTACGTGTCTAGAAAATTTTAAAACAAAAATTCCAGGCAGTAAAAATTAATGTACTCGGCTCTTGTTTTGTCGCTTTTTTCTTGTTCATATACATATTGTTGAGTCGATTTAACTCAAAATTTAAATAACTCTCTTTTCAGTTCTCAAACAGATTATTAGTGTTTGAAGAACCTGCTATATCACTAACAGAAGTACAAGGTTTTATCGATGATGTGTGAATTCTCGTGTTGATCGTAGCATAAACAACGTTCATTCACTGAACATTTTCCTCCCCATGTTTTGAAATGTTGTGACGGGAAGAACATTATAAAAAACAATAAAGGTTTTTTCTAAATATCCTTCGGGTTGTGCGTTTGATGTGTGCACGGATCACATTATCGAATTATAAACGCATTTAAGAATTCATGCGTGAGCCTTTACAATTTTTTTTTACTTATAATATGCCATGACGATAAAATTCTCCTAATGATTCTTCGACGAGACCGAATTACATACTCCTATAGTAAAGACAAAAATTATTTCCAATTATAAATAATTGTAAACATCAGGAATTACTCAACTTACATATTTAGCCGAAAATGAAAAAAAAACATTCAGGTAGAAATCAATGTTTGATATAGTACTAATAAAATTAATTAACACAAAAGAGCGTTGCATTTTGTTAAGGAAAGATAAACAAGATAAAGATAAACTGCTTATAAAGTGTATCAGTGACACCAATATGTATTTATTTATTTATTTATTAAAAGAAGTTTATACAATGAACAAAAAATTGTGTTAATTCATCCGCCATGCTAGGGATGTCCCTGTGTTATGGCGGATGAAGTTTACAGATTGTGTAGGTACAGTGTACAGCTATTAACTTATGCAATTCATTTAAGTAGTTTAAGTAACATATTTAGTAACAAATTAAGTTAGTAATTTAATTAACACATTAAATTAATTTATGTTACAAGTTGTATCAATTATATTACAATTCAATTAAAATAGCAAATTTTTACTTATCATCGTTACTGAATGTAAGGATCCATTTTGATAATTTTTTTTTAAAGATATGGGGTTGGGTTTCGGATTTTAGGTTCTCGGGGAGAAGGTTAAACATTTTAGGAGCTAGGTACATGAAATGTCTTTGAGCTGATGTGGTGCGTAGTGTAGGAACATTGTTTTGTCGTTTGACGTACCATGTCAATGTCTTTTTAATGCCACGGTTTTATTTGGGGGTGCAATTCTAAGGTGGTCCGGTGAAATCCTATTGGTGATTTCTTGTTTCAAACCTCTCTAGAAGGTAACAAAGATTTTCACCACTTTAGCGTATTTGTACGCAAATGAAAAGCAAAATCTTTAGATCACGTTATCTCAAAATCAACATTGTTGGAGTTGATATTTGATGGATCATGGATTTCAATATTTCTATTTATTTACGTCCATGTTTATCTATATATATTTAAACTCTTACTCTTAGTACTCTTTAAAACAAACTGTTTAGATGGTGTTGCAGCCGAAATTGCTTACGAATCACAGCTGCACTTGAAAATGAAACTAAATTAAATGGTGTTTACTGGAATTTGATGATAACATGTGTTGGTAAAACAATGGATGCAGGGAAGAAGGATAACCAATTACTTACACTGTACCTCTTTGAAGGAGCATACAACACAATCACGATATAGTTTATATTGTTCCACCGCGATGCTTCGAGGTAATTATGGCCATTAGAACACGAATAAGTACAAAACGATATTTTTTACTTTCGAGATAGTCAAATACTCACTTTTTAGATCCAAAGCGAAATTATGAAGATGAAAAACGCCAACCACTTGCTTCCTAAGATAGTCCCAATTCTTCTTCTGTTTTTCAAAAACTAACGCCAATTTCACAATTTGGAAGGCGGGTAATGAGTACCGCCGCCTCGGGAACCATTTATTGGATAACCAACACCTCTGCCATAGGTTAACCCAAGTGGTTCACTACGTTTGGTTCACAAACTCAACCAAAAGGAGTCTTGAAAAGTGAACTCACAATCAAAGCGGCGCTTCGTAGGTACTGTTTGTAGGTAAGGTTTCATTCTATCTCATTTTCTCGAATGCTAAATCCAATAGATGTCTCTTTTTAGCGTCATTTCAGTTTCATAGAGTTTCAAATCACAACGGTGCTAAAGAAGTTTCACTCTAAAAAAATTCACTAGAATTTTCTGTCATTGTTCCAAATTCAAAATGCTTTTCCAGCAAGGTATGTGGTTAGTTAAATACGTTTAGGGAGAGATAGGTACCGAATAAATGATATCCCGGTAGGAACTATGCATATTCTCATTTCTAAACTAAAAAGAGGGTTTGATCGCCGAAAGAGCGAAACAATAATAAAAACTAAAATACTTGCAGGACTTGACCATACATAAATAAATAATAACATTATTTAATTTCATTTACTTTACTTATTTACATTTTGGGAGGCGAGAATGATTACCGCCGCCCTGGGAACCATTTTTTGGTTAACCAACACCTCTGCCATAAGTCACCCCAAGTAGTTCGCTATGTTTGGTGATTTAGCAGGGGCGCCCGGTTTCATGAGATGAGGTTTTTCTAGGTCTTGGCGGCGGATGACCAGGACACACTTAACCTCAGATTCTTACCCACCTTTCAAACCTTTTTCCTTCCCAGAACTCTCCTCTCCCTCCTTTCCTTAAAAAAATCCTACTTAGTGATTCTTCCTTTCTACCTACCGTTAATTTTTTTTGTTAAATTAAATTAAATCAAATCACTTTTTTAAACACCATTTAATCAAATTTATGTTATTAAGTTGATAACCTTAACAATAGCACTACTTCGAAATTTTTTTCTTTAAACAAAAAAATGTGTTTTAAAATGTGAATTTATTTATTTATTTATTTAAAATTTACGGCACAAAGTGCCATTTACAAGCTTGTGTAGATTTAATTACAGTCGTAGTACATTATACAGGCATTAAAAATAAACAATAATATCAAAAAATCATTTTGTAGTGACCTCGTTAACGTATAATTGGCTGAAATGTTCGATCAGTACAACCTTATATTTCAGTATGGAAATATTAAAAATATCAGCCACATTGGCATAAAAATTTCCAATGGTGTGTAATCTATTTACAACTGAATTGGAGCCTGATACCGACATGTAGTTGTCACAATAAAACAAACTAGGGAACCTTGATTACAGTGTCATTGTGCTTTAAAATAATATTTTACAGTTAAATTTATGTTCAGCCTACAAATTTTATAGTTCCATTTTTAATGTTTTCTACTCTTAATTGACAGACTATATATTATATGTAACATTTATTTATTTCAAATAAGGAATTATATAAATTGTCCAATAAAAAGCATCTTAACTACAATTATTATTCAAACAAGTAGGTACATTAACATTGAAAATGATTATTGTATGATATTCCAATTCAAGTCAAATAAACATGACGATTTCACAATTGAAAAAATAATCTTTTCTGGATCATTAAACGGCCACCATCTTGAAACGGAAAGGGAACGTACAAACTAATTTTTCAACATTTAAAATACCTTCAGTTATGTATTTAAAACCAATATAATACTACTACCCCGGTTCACGTAATACTATTAAAAGCTTTTTGATTTGTTTACTACCAGAAACCTGTTATCAAAAATTCATACAGTATTCTTAATGTCAACTTTATCGGAGCATAAAATAATGCATTATGTATGTGTCAACATTTCATCCAACAAATATTTCGCCTTAATAGCGACAAGCTCAATGCAAAAATATCTGTAAAGAATTGACTTGAAAGAGAAAATATAAATGAGGGAGGGGTTTCATTTTTTATTCATTATTTTAACTTATTTGAATATGGACGGAAGCTCATTTGAATAGTCCATTACACGAACGGAGGTTCTCTGTCTCCCTCATTGTCCTTTTGATAAAAACGGGACACATAACGTTGAGCATACTACATTTATTTACAGGGTGGTTTTTGAATGACAGCATGATTTTAAAAAATGGTCTTCATGTAAAGTTTCTGTGAGAGTGTTTTAGTGGCCAACCTGACCACGCAGGTGTTAGAGCGAGACGGCAGATGCCGGAGGTATTAAAAAGCATTGTCAGCTAGGGACTCGCTCTCTCAATCACAAGCTAGCTCTTAGGTTACATCTAAAGTATTGTGAATCTCGTGTATAAATAAATATATCTGCTATTCGGACCACGAGTAATTATTCAAAGGGAATAATCCTCCACAAAGATCTCTTCCCCATCCAATATAACAGTTTCAATATAGGTGGTATTGCTCTACGGTTCTACGTTAATGTCTACATAATCTTTATTAGCAATTTGTTAAATAGGTACCTACGTACCCACATAAGTACGTGGTTACCACCCGGTTTTTGAAGTAAGACTTCTTACGCTTGACTTGGGGAGTAAGCTGGTGAATGCGTGACGAGAGCATTACGAAAAGTGTGATCGAAGGCTAACGAAGCATAAAGAAGTTTTACTTCAGTCGTGTGGTCTAAACCACACTCGTTTTTTACTAGGTTTAGGCAATTGATAAGTAGGTTTAATGCGTTTGTGTCCAGCACGACATTTGTTTTCGAGACTCGTAGTCATGGTATTAGGTCGATATACCTCCTACCAACAGAGACATTTTGAAGTGAAAACTTCTTTAGCACTGTTGTGATTTAAAGCTCGATGAACGAAAAGTAGCGACACTAAAAAGAACAAACACATACATCTATAGAATTTAGCCTACGAGAGAATAAGATAGAATAATCGGTCTCCTCCTTGTGCGGTGCTTCGTAGTTCTTGTCTGCTTTAGTCTTCTGAAGGTTTCACTTCTACCTCGTGTGAACTGCACACTTGTATTTTTTTATAATAATGTTGAACAAAAATAACTTTGACTTTGGAACACTCCATGTGTGTATAATAATATAAGTAATGTGTCGAGTTTGGGCAAGTTGTATCTTTTTTAGAAAAGGTAGACGAGCAAGTTCTGGGAAGGAAAAAAGGAATGAGGAGTGGGTAGGAATCTGGAGGCAGTGTGTCCAGGTGTGACGGACATGTGAATCCAACCTCCCACTGTGGTGTAAAGCGATGTGCCGGAGGGGTCAAAAGGTCTCCCTCAACCAGTCTCTCTCGCTCTCGTCTGCTACGCAATTGGAGGGCATGCAGGCACATCCACCGCTAAGACCCGGACAAAACCCTGCTAAGTCAGCAAACGTAGCGAACTACTTTGACATATGGCAAAGATGTTTATAAATGGTGTCAATAAATGGTTCCCGGGGCAAAGGTACCCGTACCCGCCTCCCAAATTGGAACTGAAGTTGTTGTGGGTAGACATCTGATTTATGCAAATATGCAAATGCATATATCTCTCAAATTACGGCGTTATTGCATATTTAAGCCTTTTTCCCCAATCGTGCATAATAATTCGTGATGCTGCGCCATACATGGTGAAAGCTGGCCAAGCCCTGCAAACTTTTTTCCAAATTTACGGCACATCACCTGCTTAGCTCATCGGTTTCATCGCCTTGCAGACAAGATAAGGCAAGAGTATGGGAATGTTGACAAATTGATTTCCTCTACAAAAAAGTGTTTTTAGAAGCACCGTCGCGTGTGCAGTCTTACAAAGAAAAGCAATTGCCAAATCTAGAATTGCCGCCAGAACCTACAATAACTTGATGGAGTACTTGGCTAATGGCGATGTTATTCTATGCTGAAAATTTTGAGGCTGTAGTTGGTAGTGAGGTTGAGGTTGAGGTTGTAGTTGTAATTGGTTGGTTAGTGAGGAAGTAGTTGGTCGATTTGACAGTTCTGGGGCCATTGCAATTCAGTCAAGCAAGCTAGTATTTGAAAACACATCCATTAAACAGAATACTGCCCTCATCTCAACACGTTTCCACAAGTTACCAGATGCCATAGAAAAAATTGGAAACAAAAAACCTTCCTCTATGTAAATCAATAGAAATACTGGAAACAATGACTGAACTCGCCATCTTAATCCGATATCAGAAAATATTCGCAAAAAGTTAGACGCTATTTTAAATTATTATTTTAAGAACCCGAGTCTTGAAGACATGCAGAACATAATGCCTACATCAACGGCACAGGTCATAAATAGATATCTCCGACATGGCGCCAAATTTTAAATTTTGTCCAATGACGTCGGTTGACGTACATAGGGCGTTTTCGGCATACAAATTGAAGTACTGGACGACAAACGTCATAAAGTTGCGCTCGAAAATTTGGAAAAATACTTAATTTGCGGTATTCATATAAAAAAAACTCCGAAATGGCGCCAAATTTAAAATTTTGTCCAAAGACGTCAGTTGACGTAGAGAGGTCGTTTTCGGCGTACAAATTGATGTACTGGGCGACAAACGTCACAAAGTTGCGCTCGAAAATTTGAAAAAAAAACTAAATTGTTTATTGTCACCAAAACTATGCATAATTTTAAGAATATTTCGCTGTTTTTGTGCCGTCTTTAATTAAAATATATGAGAATAAAAATGTTTTTTGATTTTTCATTGTGCATATTTTGGACATTTTGCGGCTCTTTAGTGCACATTTCGGCTTTTTTTAGTGCATATTTGCCTGCATATTTTGGCACTTTGTTGGTGCATATAATCCGATGTTTAGTTGTGGGCAATACATTTTTTCAATTATTTTTTCTAATCACATAGATATTTAATAACGTCAAAACAAACAAAAAAACGTTACAAAGTAAGCCGTAAACCTACCTGTAGGTAGAACGCTTGTGCGGTATTTAAATAAAACAAAATTTATATGACGATGATTGAGAGTGTGTATTTAAATGTTATATATGAAGCAATATAGGTACTCATGTATAGGCAGGCACCTGGAAAAAATCGGTGGAGCCGGGTACGAAAGTTAGTTGTGTTTATCCTAATGATATGTAGATATGAAATGGACCTTTATTCTTCCACCAAGAAATATAATTTTCGGAGACCAAACAAAGCGATTATGGTCATGGAGTTTAATTATTTAATCTCCATATTGAAGGGCAATAAGTTGGCAATTTTATCGGCCCGTAGGTATTTTAGTAGGTCCAGAAAAACCCCATTTCCGGACATTTGTCACGAGCACCGGAGCGTTTCATCTTTCGATTTATATGAGAAAATGTGTTTATAGAATTAGTCGCATGAGTTCTCGTTTGACGCATGTTCAGTCTAATCAATGATATGTTTTGATTACAATACAAAAAAAACATTTGGTCATTCATTACAATGATGAAAATGATTAAGAGATTATTCTAGTGAAAACTCTCCGTTTTTCTATTATTTTTTCATAACGCTACCACAATAGCATTATCATTTTTTTTTCTAAATAATAAAATGTTTATATCTATTTTTAAAAATCTATAATCCTGCGATGTTATAAACCTCATATTCGGTAATCAGTTCTAGTTTGAATTGTTAGAGTAATGTTGTAAACCTCGTATTTGGTAATCAGTTCTAGTTTGAATTGTTAGAGTAATGTTGTTAACCTCGTATTCGGTAATCAGTTCTTGTTTGAATTGTTAGAGTGATGTTGTAAACCTCGTATTTGTTCTAGTTTGAATTGTTAGAGTAATGTTGTAAACCTCGTATTTGGTAATCAGTTCTAGTTTGAATTGTTAGAGTAATGTTGTTAACCTCGTATTCGGTAATCAGTTCTAGTTTGAATTGTTAGAGTAATGTTGTAAACCTCGTATTTGTTCTAGTTTGAATTTTTAGAGTAATGTTGTACACCTCGTATTCGGTGATCAGTTCTAGTTATAATTGTTGTAAATATTTGTATTTCATGGAAAATCAGATAGAATGCGTGCAATAAACTGATTTGCAATAATTTCCTTTGTGTTTAATACTTGTTTAACGCCCTTTTTAGGGTCTGTTGCATGTGAATAGTAAAAATTACACAGTATTTACTATACATAACTGAACTACTCAGTAACAACATTTTGTTTTAGTTTAAATTGAAGATGTTCTCCGACTGGGTATAATTATTTCCATCCATTGTTATTATGGGCAAAGAGAAATATATATGGTAGTTATTCCCAGAATTTCTACTCTGAAATAATTCCCGACTTCTGGTATTACGAAATGCTTGGAATACGAAAGCTTATAAGCCGTACTATCCACAACATTATTTAAAATTTTATTCCTAAATACCAAGTCAGTGAAAATGCTTCTGCCTGATAATTTAGGCGTATTCATTCCGCACATCCCATAGAAAAGTGTTGTAAGTCAAAATGTTCTATTGTATATTTTATCTCTGACAATTAAAGTGATAATGATTATCTAAGCCCCACGAAAGCCCTATTTAAGTTAGATCACTCCATCTCCGCAAGATGTCCCTATTATCTCTTTTCAACGGAACCGCTTGTTCATCATTCATTCATTTGTTTTCGCTCTTCTGTAAAATTAACTTTTTTGACTTACGACACTTTTCTACGGAATGTGCGATTTAAAGTAATGTTGTAGTTCAACAAAATTGCTGGAATACCCGTTTTAAAACACAGAAAACCTAAGAATTTATTATGTATATTTTCAATGGCTTGTGAATAAACATTATAATGTGGGTTCCAGATGGAAGAATTGTACTCAAGTTGACTTCTAATAAAAGCAAAATATAACGGTACACCTAATTTTGTTGAAATATTTAGTTAGAATAGTTAAAATTAGTTCCTAAGGTTAAAATATAAGGTATTCAAAGAAATAGCTTTTATTAACCTCGTGACTTCGGATATATCACTTTCATATGAACACAAAACACTGATTTCTCCACAAAAATGCCTTTGCGAGTGCAAATACAGTTTTTTTGAGTACCTAATAAATTTTAGCCGTGGTCTTTTTTCAGCTTCGTTCGGCATCCTTTAAAAATATTTCCTAATACTGAGGCCGTGCGAATTATCACTATCTGAAATGAGCTTAAAAAACTTTATCTACAAAATTCCCAGTGCATCA
The DNA here is from genome assembly GCA_936435175.1 of Glyphotaelius pellucidus. Taxonomy (NCBI): domain Eukaryota; kingdom Metazoa; phylum Arthropoda; class Insecta; order Trichoptera; family Limnephilidae; genus Glyphotaelius; species Glyphotaelius pellucidus. Next base: position 17,249,700 of record OW386538.1, on the reverse strand, counting down.
TTATAAGTGGGCTTTCACAAAGGTACCAAAATCTCTTTTTTAATGCTTATTGAATTTATCGGTTATGTTCATTATTCAGAAGTTATTTTATTTGACCTTATTGTGTAACGATAAACAATAGGAGGTGGAAAACCGTAATACAAAGAAAAATGGGTTGTGTTATTGGAAATCTTATAAATGAAACAATATTAGTAGCGAAATGGAAAAGTGAGCATACCGATTCTTTGTCGACAAATCATAATAACTAATAACATCTTGCGGTTATCCTTGACGGGTCGGATAATGGTTGAAATGGACAAAAAATAAAAAAGACAAAACGCATTCGTTCGTGACCGGAGACAGACTGTAATAATATTTATAATAATACTCGGTAAAATGTCTTCCTAGAATATCTGTGCTTGTTTCGTGAATTCGTGTCGGTAATTTGTATTTTAGGTAAAAGAGTGCTGTGTTGTTGTTGTTGTTGTTGAGTGAGTGTTGTTGTACTAGCGTATGGGACCAAAATTAATATAATATTGTCCTCCAATGTTTAATTGGTAGACAATCGACGACTCTGAGTAAATGATACTTAACCTTTATGTACCGACGTGTAGTCTGATAGACACCTCCAGTTTTCGAATTACCTGTACTTTTCTTTACGCCTCGAGTTGTTGCCCAACAGCGTTCGTGGAGAATGGCAGTGTCGGCAAGTGCGATTTCTGCGAAGTCTGTCAGACCACGCGTCGGTACTTATGTAACTTTTTTTGGAAATGACTTTTTTCAGATTATATGGGTTTCCTCATTTATTTTTAGTAAAATGCTACAATGAATCAGCCAGGCTCTGCGGGCATGAAACGGGCAACCTTAATTGAAAATAACGGTGTTCCTGTCACTAAGAAAACATATAAAACTTGGTCTCATTCCAAGTAAATTGCGCTTGTCGATAAAAAGAGTTCTATGGTTAGATGCGCCGTAAAACGTAAGGGAAGAAAATGAAATGAAAGGTAACCAACCTAGAAAACTCTGTCATGTCTGTTCCTCAAAACCAAAATGCAAGACTGCTTGCAAATGTGACACTTGCACGAAACAAGTATGCAAATACTATTTGTAATATTTGATAGTTCTTACAACTTGGTGTTTTGTGGTTTTTTTATAAAACTGCTGATTATTTGTGTTTTCTTTGTTTTATTTTTGAGAAAAAAAAACAGTTTAATTAAAATATAATAAATTTAAAGGTACAAGTCCATTTTTATCAAAAAATCGACGTCTGTGATTATATTGATAATCACAGATTTACACATTTAAGAAAGATTTACACATTTATTGAAATGTGTAAATCTTTATTTTTTATTTAACTTAAACAAAAAGAGATGTATTAACAATATTTTAAAGTAATGGTTTTAGAAAAACACAAAAAATACATTTTTAAATTAAAACTATGATGGTCTAGCAGACCTCACGTCGGTACTTATGTAACTAAAACGCCACCTCGGTACTTAAAGATAAGAATTAAATGATACTTAGTCGGTACTTATGTTCCTAGGTACATCAGTATAATATGTATTACAACACATGCATACCTCTATCTTTTTGTTTTTTTGCGAAATTTATTCTAAGCGGCGTAGGAAAAGTTTTGATTAATTGTTTAAATTAAGAGATTCAATGAGCACTACTAAAAGTTCAGTGAGTGATTTAAGTCAATCAGCTATTGTTGCCACCTTCAGACCTAATGAGTGATATGCCAATAGAGATATACATAATTACAAAACATTATTATCTCGGTTAGCAAAAGACCCTGGTATTCTCGGTGGCAGCAATTCACAAATATAATTGAAGAAGAAGATAGCACTAATAATCTAAACGAAAGTATGAAAGAGAACAAGACACAGAAAAGTAAAAAAAGATAATGGTCGCAACTGGAACTCGAATCTAGAACCTCTCGTCTAACCGGGACGGGCGCCTATACCATTTCAGCCATTGCCACCTTCCATCAAACCGTCATAATTGTCAATCGGGTTCGAGTCCCAGTTGCAACCATTATCTTTTTCTATTTTTAGTGTCTTGTTCTCTTTCATATTTTCATTTAGGTAATTAGTGATATCTTCTTCTTCAATGATATACAACAATCATTGGAATACCATCAAAAGTTATAAAAAGAGAGTTGTTCTTAAAAAATTGAAAATTCATAAATGTTCAATTTGAATTTATGGGTGATGTGTTTATGGGATAGCTGTCTTGTTGTTAAATAGAATCACTTCGAACATCGATACGTTGAAGCACAATTTAGAAAGCAGGCTTTGTTGCGGTTAGTTTAAATCTGCTTATCTTATCTTTAATATTTTCCCCCTTTTAAAACGCTTTGAAATGATAATTTCGTAATGTTTTTAAAATGAACAAATTGAATTAAATTGAGAAGTACTGATTTTAAATAAAACGTTAAAAAAAAATTCCGGCAGTGATCTACTCACGTGACTCCATGACACGTCAGAGAAAATCGACCAGTACCGAATTCCGAATATATGTACAATGTACGGGTTGTTTAATTTGAGTTTGTTGAAATGCGTTGATATATTATCTTTTATCTCCAGAATCGGCACTGAAACAGAAAACACAGCAAGGAAAATGTTTGAAAACATTGCAAACTATTTTCGGCGACTTTTCGTCGGTAAATAGAATAAGAAAAATTGTAACCTTCGTTTAATAAAAGCTTACAATGTCCAACCCAAAGTAACATCCATCCATTGCGTCGTTAAAACCCGTATCTTCAGGCCTACAGACTATGATATTCCCAGAATTCAACCAAAATATGATTGACGAAATTGGGGGTGTTTTCGACTCTAATCACTTTGACGAAAGTTAAAGCAAAGTTGGCATTATCGGATTAATGAAAAGGAGCCACTTAGTTAACTTCAGTATTCGTTTTACGTGTTGTTTAATACGTATTTGCGATAAAAAGTAGGAGATATATGAAACTTAATTAAGGAGAAGCCTAAAATGAGTAATCCGTAATCTCTTTTCTAACTAAATGGTGGTGAGTACAGAAACTTAATTTAGCAAAAACGAAAGAGAAAAAATAAACCTGTTATTTCTTTGTAAGTGAACATGGACTAAATTTGGTGGAAATTTTGTTAAATAAAATTTGTTAAAAGTTATTTGCATTATTCATGCGAGAGAATGATAGACATCTTCAGTTATCGCCCTGGTATCACCACCACCCGAAACGTTGCTTCAAATGGATTTATCCATATTTGATGAAAAGATGTGAAGAGCCAGGAACTTCCCTTCCTAATTACTTAAGTCACACATACCCCTAATTGAGAATGTGTGACCGTTTGCCCCACAGCCCAAGATCCTGACAGACAGGTGCAATTGAAATTCTCGTGCTGTATCTATATGTACATATAAACATAAATCAAAATATGCTTGCTTATAAATATTTATATGAGTACATGCTTTTTCTGTGTATTGCTTTATTAATTAACTATAGGAAATGTATGAAACTGTAAAAATGCCTTTTTTCTAACCCCGCGAAGGTTTCTGAATCATTACAACCACATGACAATAAATTTGTTAAGTTTTTTAAATCATTATAAAAACTCTTTCGAAACTGTCAAAAATGTGACAATTTGAAAATGTCATTTTGCAAAACAATGATTGTTCAATCACAATTCAATTCTTGAAACTCTTTAAATTAATGAATTTATTTGAAGTACTCGCCTAATAATTTGAATCGAATCAAGAATTATAGATATTTTAAATAGGTATCTATGTTGGGTACTAAATTTGATTGATCGATTTTCGAATTAACTCGTAAATGAATTCTTACCAACAGTTTGTTGGCTAGAATACTCCTTTGGGGTGAAAAGCCAATAAAAAACCAACAGTTTGTTTTTAGTGTATGTTCGCGTGACAGAATTGAATTTAATTTAATTTTTATTTATAAATCTAATAATATATTCGTGAACGCGTGAGGAGAATGGAAGGGAGGTGGAAGGGGAACGGGACGAATGGGAAAAGACACGCAGGGAGAAACAATTTTTTGTTAGTGGCATGCCGGGAACTAGCAAGTTCACAATAAAATAATATTCACCTTTAGACTGACCACCGCACATAAAATTTACCGTTGAAATTTCTTCAATTTCCTGGTTAAAACGGTAGCATATAAACTACACAAAAATACTAATAAAAAATAAACTACAAATTTTTTTAGTAGCACAATAATATTTAAGATAATAAAAGTACCTACAGGTAAAAATACTGACGGTTGATAAATGTTTATCGATTAAGATATTTCATAATAATAAAACCCTAAAAGTTCGCGCAACACAATCAGCTCTCGCGGCAAACGAGCGTGTGTCCCTGGCCATAAAAACATCTCACAATAAAAGAAATAAACTAATATGGGGTGGATTAGAACAATGGGAGTTGTTGTGAAACTGACAGTCATGGCCGTAATAACGTAACCGGCATCCTTCCCTTAACAGTTGTCCGACGGCCACGACAGATGGGGTTGTTTGTATGGGTACGGCAATAATAATAAAAATTCGACAATGCAAAATACAGCACAGGTATGCAATAAAAAAGGGGATAATTTAGCGGCGGCAGACAGTAAACGGCCATTTTTTGTCCCGCGTAGAACCTTTTACCTTTACTGGGCACCGCGATGTTTTTACCTGCCCTGTGACCACACTAATATTTTAGTCTTTTCACGGTCATGCTAGTTGGTTGTAAGACAGAATACCACTTCAAGCCAGAGTAATAATTCAAGTTTCTCTTTTAAGATGAAGCCATGCGTAATAATGCAAAATCATACAAAATCATATATTTTTGTTTTGAAAATTTGATCGCTTAGAAGTATTATAGATGCCCTTGAGGTGATTTTTCACAAAAACGGCGCTCTACAAATTATGCAATTATTATTATTATTATTAGATGCTTCAATTAAATACTGCGTGTAGAACATATCTTGGCCCTTAACAATATCGGTCACTTTTTTACGAGTCTTTAAATAAGCCCAGAAAAAAATAAATTATTAGGTCTATAAAAAAACACTTTCAAGTGCAAACTCTCGTACTCATAAACACCTTTTTGGATACGGTTTTATTGCTTATTATAGCAAATTTAGTTTCTTTTATGATAATCGCAAAAAAATATATATTTACGCCCGATATTCACAAAATAAAATAAAATATGCATTTTTGCGTTGTTATTTCACAATGCGGCCGGCAGTCGACGAATTTGGATTTTCAAAGTGAACCTTATGTCGTCCACCCAAGGACTACTAGCTTGCCACACCCATTTTCTATCAGTACTGCCCCGGCCGGAGCGGGGTATAGACGTGTGGCTTCACGTCGCTTGGTTCCATCAATTGGTGAAATGGTTGGTGAAATCAATTTTAATTTTCCTTGTTATTACAATAAACAATGTGTAAAAAAGGAGTTAATGTTTTTTACAGGCCTTTACGAAATCAACCTGTAAAAAAAATTCTCAAATACCTTTTCTAACCTTTCCAAAAGATTTTTCTCAAGTATTTTTAAACTCTTCCCACAAAGGGTCGTGAATTCCGATTTCGATTTTTCCCTGGACTGGATCACCTTAACCATAATTTTACATAATGAGGTCGTATCTACAACGAAACCTGATTTTTTTTTTAAGTATCATATTATGAAGGGCGTTTTGAATTTTTTTAATAATTCCGAAAATAATCCGTCCAGATGTTGTAGATATATTTTACTTGATGATATTGCAATATAACCTGGGACGTTTTTTGTCATCGAATAGAGCTGGTTTATGTAGTGAAATTGTTTAATTCTGGATGTGCGAAATAAGGTTGGTTGATTTGTTTATGTTAACGAATATATTGTATAAAATATGCAAATGTCTATGTAAAAGTCAATTAAACAGAAGTAAAAAGATAAATTAATTAAATGATAGCTTGATGATATATATTAGTTTTCCGCAATTCATTAAATTTCGACTTGTAATACATTTGTAAAAGCTCTGTGGGTGTTAATTAAATAAGTAAATTAATAAATTAAAATTTCGACGTGACAATATAGTAAATTATTCCATTTGTCTTCCTCCATTTGGTCAAACTTGACCTTCAATAAGGTGGAGACTACCCAATCCGGTCCCCACGCACTGCTACCCGTGTGGGACGTTAAGACGAGACTGCTACGTTAAGACCGGTCAGTGGTTGAATGGGCAACGCGTTTGAATATGGCATAAAAAATATGGCTTGGCCTATTTCATCATATCGCTCGCCATATATCCCCACTGGAAATTTACGGCGACCGATTTGCTGAAGTAGGCCAAACCATATATTTAATAGCTGTGTGTGACACCGCTCTTACGCATTAAAAAACCGTCGTGATTTTAAACAATCATTCCTACTGTAGTATTTGATTCTTTGATATTAATGTTATCTACTAACTAACTAACTAACCATCACGCCATTCTGTAGGGGTAGGCAGAGAGAACGAACCGCCAAACAACTCGGTCTTGGCACACACCCTTTGCCTCACTCACATTTATACATCGTCCCATACATACTCTTCTATTATTCTGACTCTTGACATGGCCCTACTCAAGTATTGTATTAAAATCTACAAAAGACATTAACTTAGCATATTTACGCTATTTTTCTTTAATTGCTTATAAATTACTTTTTTTTTATTTTGTCGATAAAATTATCCAGTCATTGATAATAATGCAGCCAAAGTATCAAACTTTGAGAACTAGAAGCAGTAAAACGCGTTCATTCGGCGTGTCTAGCCGCATCGTTCTAGTCACTGGGCCGCACGTAGTTCGGCGTAACTAGCGACATCTGTCGGCCGTCCGTGCGAGTCAGGCCGGGATGTGAACCCTAATATTCTTTACACAGCCGCGAGACAACTTTGCCTCCTAATACTGTGTACACATTTGCGAACCGAAAGGAACGAAGCAACCGCAAGCAGCGTTTCACGCCGTTTGCAGTTGCTTCGTTCCTTTCCGTAATTTATAGCACGTCTCGCGATATTACCTACCTTCAGCATTAGACGCCAGGAATTCACAGAAAGAAAGGACGACATCCCATTGTTAGGAAGAATTCAAAATGTAATAATTTGACCTTTTGATGAATGACCTTCGCCTTTGAACTTGATCTGGAAGGGGCTAATATTATGAAGTAAACGAAATGAAAACAAACATTGGCTGAAGGTAAACATTTATTACGATTTTTTAATAAAGTAGGATACGTACTCAACAAAATTATTTTGTCAGGAGTAAATTCGTGAGGTGCCTCTTTGGTTCCACGACAACTCAACAAAACATTTCAACATCACAATTAAAAGTGATGAATAAAAAAATTGAAAATGGCCATTACCTAACATAACGTAACCTGTTTAAGATGAAGTCATACGAAATAATGCAAAGTCATATAAAATCATGTGTTTTTGGTTTAAAATTTTGATCACTTAGAAATATATATGGCTTCAATTAAATACTACGAGTAGAACACGGAAATAATCGAGTATTTTTTTAATAAGTCCTTTTGTAAGTCTGGAAATAAAAAGTATCAGCCCTACAAAAAATCCTTTCAAGTGCTAAAATCTTCTACGAATGAATCTATTTTCGGAAAAAGTTTCATTACATAATGTGGCAAATTAAGTTATTTAGAATATAATCGGAAAACATTTAAATATTTGTGCCTGAATTTCAGAAAAGAAAATAAAACAATACAATTTCGCATTGCTTCTTTCGAAATGAATCGAAATGGGAGGCGTTCAACGAATTTGGAATTGAGAATTAAACCTAATGCAGCCCGCATAAGGACTACGTACATTTTGTACAAATTATGCCCCGCCTTTTTTTTACGTGAGCTCCACACAGGAGGCCCTGACACAGGGCCTATGTCATCTTTGTCGGGGATGCTGTGTGGAGGGTTTATTTTTAAGGAAAGGAAGGAGGGGAGAGTTCTGGGAAGGAAAAGGGTTTAAAGGGTGGGTAGGAATCTGGGGTTTAGTGTGTCCTGGTCATCCGCCACCAAGACCTAGACAGACCTCACTCCATGAACCCGGGCACCCTTGCTAAATCACCAAACATAGCGAACCTCTTGGGATGACCAATGGCAGAGGCGTTGATTATCCAATAAAGGTTCACGGGGCGGCGCTACCCATTCCCACCTCCCAAATAAACACGTAAACACCTCAGCACAGGTTCTCCTAGTGAGGTGTTCACGAAACATACAACAATACCTATCCACAGTTTCACCTTCACAAACCTACCTTACACCCAACATAATAAAATTACAAAATATATTATGTAAAAATGTTTTCGAAATTGATCTATAGGTAAATACTGTAATATATAGAAACAAATAAATAAATAAATAAATACATTGTAAACCCTGCACCTGCGGGTGCGAATGTAGGTAAGTCCTTTGACTTTGCGTCGCTTGGTTCCATGAAATCTATTTTAAATTTCCTTGTTATTATAATAAACAATAAATAAAAAAGGCCTTAATGATTTTTACAGGCCTTCACAAAATCAACCTTTGAAAAAAAACTCTCAAATACCTTCTTCGAACTTTCCAAAAACATCTTCTCAAGTATTTTTAAAACCCTCCCAAAAAATGCGTGGATTCTGATGTCGAATGTTTCGAGGACTAGTGGATCACCTTAACCAAGTTTTTTTTAATTACTTTTATGACTTTTCAAAGGAGTGATGCAGTTGCACATTGTTGAGTTATCCGGCCACCAGACTACTTTGCAGCTTGACACGCAAGCGGGTAGCTTACAAATAACTAAATATTTTAAAATAATAAAATCGAATTATGAAGAATGATTCCCATCTACATTCAAATAGTATAATAATTATTATTAGCGGCACGGTGAAATCCACTTAAATTCTAGAAGCTTGACAACACAAAAATTAGAGCGGTTTCCTAAGGGTCCTCCAATACGAAAATAATCCATGCGTTGAAGAGTCGATAATTTTCGAGTTCCCACCGCACACAAAATATTTTGACGTCAACTTTTTTGTTTGAAGAAGTGCGGATTTTGTAGACAAATTTGATAGAACATTCAGGGATAGACCATTTCAAGATTTGTTTACTCAGATTTGATGTGATGTCGTACAAAAATCCCGACAGCCCGAAGTCAGTGGATCAATGGCATCCATTAAATTTCAATGAACGTTTTGGGGCTGAAGGAAATGGGGGAAGAGAAAGTACGATGGAAAGAGAATGATTGAGAAGTATTTGAATCTCTCAACTAAACATTTTCATTCACCGTTTATAGTCTGCGTAGTAGAGATTCCCAGAGCGACACTGAGAGTTTTTCCCATTGTTAACCGCTCTGCAACGGAGGCCGTTGAAATCACAACATTTTTTAAATTATTATTTGTTAACGCCCTTTTACGTGAAAATTTTGTTTATTAAAATTGATTGGAGTATTTAAGTATAATATGATAAATATAAATGTAGTCGGTATTCGTGAAAAAAATATACATACATATTATTAATATATATTACTTTTAATAAAGGAAAAAATACAGATACAGATATCAATTGACAAGAATATACAAAGCAACAACTGGAGAACTCGCCTGCATCCAAACTATTTCTCACGAATTGACTTAAACAGAGCGGATAAAAACATATACAAATATTTTAACTTATAAATTGGGAAAAAAGTATACACAAGAATATTATGTTACAAATAGAGAGATGAGAAAAATGCGTAATATCTTTATAAAAGTTTTCAAATTATTTTTGGAAAAATTTAGATGGTAAGACAAAAAAAATATGTAGGTATATAACGGGTGTTTTTTTTAAAGGTATACAAATTCAAAATGAAAAAAAAACACATTAAAATAATGGTAATGTCCGTGATATTGGCTTTATTTAATAGATAGTATTATGCCATTATGTTTAAATATGATTTCGGGCAAATGAGCGCCACGGCTAGCTCAAATGAAGCGCAATCTTGAAGTCCAATTTTCGACAACTTTATCGGACAACTGGGGCCATATATCGGCAAAACCATGGCGAACGTTGACTTCCAAATGGTCCAACGTCTCTGGTTTATCAGAATAGACTAGTGACTTCACATACCCATAAAGAAAGTAATCTAATGGTGTGAGATAACACGGTCGAGGAGGCCTAGACCCAGATCTTTCCGCAGAATCATCCACAAAGTGGATGGGCACAGCTGCAATTGCTTTGCATGATGGCGAATCGACTCATTCGGATTCTCCTCAACACTACTCTCCACAGCAGCAATAACTTCTTTGCCGTCTTTGTGGATGCGTATTATCCACTAGAGTGTAAGTGGTGTGTAAACGATCCATGATCTTCCGAATAAATTGCTCGGATGGATGATTATGTCGACAGTAAAATGTACGTAGTGCACGAAAAGTTTGGCGAACTGAACCATGATTTTCAAGATAAATTTGCACAATTTGCAATCGCCCGTTCTGTTGCCAGTCTATTCAAAGTGAAATGGCAAAACGTACTAACTACAAATGAACTGTCAACTGTCAAATTGATAGTCTGTAGAAACAATGGTGCCAGTTTAAAAACCAAACCTCTAAAAAAAACACCCTTTATATAGATAAAAAATTATGTTATACAGAGATTAAAAAAAGAAAGAACTTAAAATTACAAAGTATGTCTAAGTTGTTTTACTTTGTAGGAAAACAGCCTTTAATTTTCTACTAAAAGTACTGTGTATCAAAAAATAAGTATGCTTGCGGTTTTGATTTTGATTATACGATTCGTACATTCTTCTGATTGGATCCCTGACGCGTACGCGTACGCAGAATTTAATGAGGATATGAGTGAACAAAAACTTTTGATATTATTTTGTAATGAACTTTCGATGTTGTCGAAAAATAACTTTCGGGACTCACTAGTCAATTTTTTGAATTGTTGAGTTGTAGCACGTAAGAAGGAAAATTGACGATTGTTAGAAAGACTTAATAAGTCTTCCTTTTGAGCCAGACTTTATTATTTTTCCGTGGTAACCTAATAAGTATTACTACCCTACAATAAACCTATTCCAAGAATTCCCTGTTCCCCACTTACAAAACTTTACGAAAAAATAGCACATGCGTGTACTGTACAAATCGCAAGTGCGCCCCACGGTTGAATTTGGCAGCCACCTCTGGTCTGGAGCCCCAAAATACCTGAAAAAAAACCCTCGACTCTGTGCAGAAACGGGCGGTCCGTTTGATAGATTCTCCTAACTTAACAAATGGACTGCAATCTTTAGAGCACAGGCGTCAGGTGGGTATGCTGTCCTTGTTCTACCGGTATTACAATGGAAGATGCTCCGAGGAACTAGCATCACTGATCCCATCGGCACCGGTGCATAGTCGGGAAACACGCCAAACACGCGCTCAACATTTGTACACGGTTGACATTAGTCACATAGAACGGGTCGTTTCTACGACTCGCACAGAATCACTATGTATATAAAGGAATAAAATTATTTAATCAATTACCCGCTGATATACGAACAGAAAAAAATTAGAACAAATTAAAAAAAAAAATTAAATCTTATTTTGGTAGAACCACCATATTTTAATTTTCTCCTAGATATATTTTTGACTGTTTTTTATTCCTAATGTTTTATGTACATCCTATATACATTTCTTGTTTAATTACTCCTATGAACTTTTAAAATATGTTAAGTCTAAATCTCTTAACAAGTTACACAAACTCTTTGGTTTGTGATAAGGATCTCGCCGTGTTTGAGGAGGCGAGACCTTGCCATAAAGACCACAAAACATATTATTTGGTTCAGATGAAAACACAGATTCCAGGTTTTTGGAGAAAATATCATAAAACGTTGGTGGTGAGGTATGTATACTGCACATATTATGAGATTGATAGACCTTACCTGAATAGATACGAAGATTTGTTCAATTTGACTATTTGTTCGATTTGACTATTTTTATCGAGCCGGGAAGCTGCGAACTCCTCGCACACTGCTACCAGCACACCACCTCCGTCCTTCTTACCAGTAAGTAACGTCGTAATTATTCGATAATATATTAATTAGTCGCCCATAAGATTTGGTCCTAATACCGTCACAGTTCTGATAATAAACAGATATAGATGATGAGATCATTCCACTAGAGCAGGGTTTCTCAAACTTTTTCTGCAATGGAACCCGTAAATTTTAACGAAAAACGTGGCATATTTGATAAAAAATGTAATCAAAGACATTATTGTACATTATTACAAATTAAAAAATATGATCATGGCAGTTTGATAATGGCATTGAACGCCGAAACAGCTGCCACGAAAATAAATAGACTTTGCAGAACTTAATAAAAAATATAATAAAAACAAAAATGAGAAAAAAAAATATTAAATGTATACAAAAAATAGAATTAACTAGGTAGGCACCTTATGACTTTGATGATTTCGAGTCCGTGAATTGCATATCTTCTGGATATCAGGCACAATATTGGTAAGTTGGATTCTAATATCTGGGGTGGCATCGGGGAATTTTTCTGACAAACACACCCAGAAATTATTTAATGGCTGATTTTCAACCTGAAAGGGTCTAGTACCTAACTTAAGAACTATTGTGAAATATTTAAAAATAATAATTTCTTGCGAATAATAAATATCAGTAGTGTTGAAATATGAATACGTGTTTATAATATTAAATGAAATTCTTCCGATAAAAGGAACACTGGTGTTCGGCGGAACACAGTTTGGGAAACCCTGCAATAGAGTAAGAGTGTCTTTTGACATATTCCACAATTGCGGGAGTGATGCATTATGTAGTGTAGGACATACGAGGCTTCGAAATTACATATAAAACATGAATTACTTATTAGATTAAGGATTGTGAAATAGGTCAACATTTTAGAATAATTTGCAAGAAACATAATATTGGTATAAAGTTACAGGGATATTGCGCAGTAAAAAATATAAAGTTTTGTTTACTCTCTCCTTCCATCACGATGGGCTTTCGGGACCGAGCGGCATGCCGGGTGAGTGATTGCGCTTTTTTGCAGCGCCTTCTTGCATTCCCTCGGTAAAGGGCCGTAGCCAGAGTTGAATTTAAGATAGGGCAACGGTAATTACAGGTAGGGCGCAAGTAAAAATGTAACTTGATCTGATCTGGTGAATCGATTTTCGACTTACATGTATGAGGCTTAATACTTAATTGGATGACATTTTACAAAAAAAAACATTTTACACAGGCATATGCCTAGTATGGTGGTCGAAAAATCCCCAATTCATGTAACAAACAATTCAAAGAAAAAAGAAACTTAAAAAAAAAAAATTGTTATTTAACAATGATAAAGGATACCTTGTATTCTTTCACCAGGTAGATAATAAGTATTCGTACACAAGGTAATTCTTGATCATTGCTAAGAATGAACTTCAGAAAAGTAATTGCAACATCAATGACTTTTTCATTTATTAAGGTTTATATTAGGTGCCAAACATAATTTGAAATTACAGAATAAAAAAAAATTATAAATAATAAAAAAAATTCTTCTTTAAAACAATCGAATTCTTCGATTTGACATATCATTAAAAAAACGAAGTACTTCATTTAGATCAACTGACTTAGTTCTTTTCTTTTCAAAGGCTAGAAACACCATGCCTGCCATTCTTTCGTGACCCGTTGACAGCCTCTGAGGCCTATTGATTGCAGTCGTTGAAAACGTAGATTCGCACACAGCGGTGCTGCAGCCTAATGTCGCCACAGATGCAAAAATTTCATACGTATCTCTAAACGCCTCTCGCTGCCTGAACAAAACTGGCATTGTGCTTTTCGTTTTATCCTCGCGACGATTCAAATAAGCTTTGACTAAAGCAGCCTCTTCTCTTTATGGAACTGTTAAACCTGAAAAATTTGTTGAAATTGTGAAATGGAGATAAATAAATTAGAGGCAGCAGAAGTTTTGTTTAAGTTTTTTTAAACTTAAACAAAAAAACATTTTACTAGTATATTATCATAGTCGATGGTATTTCTTAAGGTAGGGCACAGGTATTTTAAGGTAGGGCATTGCCCCATAATGCCCCCCCCTAGCTACGGCCCTGCCTTGGTGTTGCAATCTCTCGCCTGATGTTTGACGGGGTTATGTTTGAAAGCACGGAGAGCCAGAGGAGTAGATTTGTCGACCATGGAAGTGTGAGGACTTCTAGCCTGTACTAGAGCACAATATTCAGCTGTTGAGATAACCAGGGCAACGGATGCCGTTCTGAGCGTGTTGGCGTCACATCCCAAGTTAGTTCCAGCTCTTACTAAGTTTAGTCTTGTCCTGGTTTTTTTCCCACTGTTTCCATGTGTTGCTGGTAGTTCAGGCTCCCGTTCAAAGTAACTCAAAGATAGCGGGGATGGGGGTCATGGTAAATATTTTTTCCATCAAACTAAACAATCTGTGTTCAGTTGTACCGATAAAAAAACTAATAGTTACAAATAAGCAAAAAATAATTGTAAAGAATTTAAATAATCAGACCTGACGTAAAACAAAGTGTAATAAATACATGAAAGCTGGTATATAGGTATTCGCGTACAATTATTTGTGGGTATTACAACAAATAAATAAAAATTAGGATAAGCATTAAAAATAAAATAAGGATAACATTCCTGAGCAGCACGTAACCGATTTTCAGGAATTATTTGTGAAGTTTATGGTTGCGAGCAGGAATTTCATACAATATATGCATCGTTTTGTATTCGCATGCTTTGCATAATAAATATTAAATTGCACGCATTTTTGTTGTCTCTCTATCTGAAGGATCTTAGTCGTGAGAAAACAACAAGTCTTTGATTTTAAAATATAACATTTTTACTAGTTTCCGCCACACAGTTTTGTAGTTTATTTACAAAGCTAACAAATAAGCGAGGCAACGAATAGTAACATTGTTGTCGAAATTCGTGGATTTATTCGATGTCTTTCATTCTCCACAAATTTTAACGGGTTTCGAACCACAAAACTTCATTTGTGGCAGGAAGTTAGATTTTCACCATATCATGTAAGCAATATACACCAAAAACTACATGTGAACACTGTGAACCTGACATTTTACAGTGAGAATTTTGCATACATTTTTATACATTTGAACAAATAGTTTTGTCCATAAACAAAGTCAATTCTTTTAAAAAAGGCTAACAAATACAAAAATATATCAGTGATTTAATCCAATATTGTATTCGTTAGCTTTTCTAGAAATTTTTCAGTTTGTTTGTGGACAAAACTTTCTTAATTTAAATTGCGTATAAACGGGCACAAACAATTAATTCATGTTTAACTGCTCAAAAAGAAGAATTGGAGAGATATGTAAATATGAATTAGAGAAAGCGCGCTCATATTAAAAATAATAATATTTAAGCGAAAATTGTGACAACGTTTAATAAATCACGACTCGTTTAAACGAGAGAGCGAAAATCTCGCGGAGATTGTTTAAACTAGCATTTAAAGAAACACTGTGAATTCTTTCATACGTACAACTTGTAAAATATCTGAAAAAACGTGTTTAAAATATTTTTCGGAGCATACTTTGCGATTTTTTTCTATCAAGGGAATTTCATATAAATACCGATTCGGAGTGGGGAATGTATCAATATTATCTTCAAGAATAACATGTCTTTTTTAGAGCTAGAAAACTTACAGTATTTAAGAAAAATATGTAATAAAGCGGTAGAAACGCGGGAAGCCGGGTCTAAGGCATAACTTGTAAAAAACGATTTTCCGTAAAATAATTATTCTCGCGCCATCTATGAAAGCGAAGATTACAAATTCTTTTGAGTATCAGCGTATCGTTATACTGGAATGGAAATATACGCAATGGAAAAAAAAGTTTTTTCCTAAAATCGGAAAAAATCTTTAATATATGCCTACATCTGCGTGCGTTCATTATTTGCCAAGTGGTGCGGTAGTGAGCGAGGGGAGGACGGGGTGTCTCTCACTGTACCACGATGCATGATTGTCGGTAGTGGCCGACGGTCTGGTGGCTGTAATTTAAAAAAATATATTATTTGCTCCAAAAAATCCCTCAGAGCCTGTCAACTTTCAGGTTGCTGAGTGGGGGTCTATTTAGGAAAAAGAAGGAGAGGAAGTTCGGGGAAAGAAAAATGTATGAGGGCTGGGTAGGAAACGCATTCGCCGCCAAGACCTACGAACTCGGCCTCCTCTGCTAAATCACCAAACGCAGTGATGCACTTGGCAGATTTGTTGGTTACGTAATAAATGGTTCCCGGGGAACCGGTTCCCAATTCACTTGGTGACAGGACAACTCGGAATGAAATAAATCAACACCTTCTTTGAAAAGTCATTAAAAGTGATGAAAAAAGTATCTAAAAAAATGCTACAGGTTGGGTTAGGTTATGGGCTATTTTTCTTTTAATGAATTTTGAAAGAGGCGTTGAGTTGACTTGTTTCTGAGTTGGCATGGAGCCAATTCACGAACATATTATATAACAAATAGATTATAAAACAGATAACCTCGAAGTGTCTTCCACCAAATAATCTGTCTATATTCCAACCAGAAGCAATAAATGCTATTTGAGATATATTTAACGATTTTTAAGGAACGCAGCGCGGCCTATTTTGGCCCGTTTCACATAAATCTTATCTCTGGATTTGAGATCAAAATACCCAACCAAACTGAAAAATTATTTTTGTAATCAGAAGGTAAAACAAATATCTAGTACGGATGTGAGCAACTTTATTTATTTTTGCTTAAATTTATAAGATATAAGGTTCATAATATTTTTCTTTATCAATTGCTTCAAATTTATTCACGTTATTAAAGGCTGTAAATTACCGAGTACACAACAGTATAGGAGCTCGAGCAATTTCGTAGCACCGTAGGAAAGGTTAATGAATCACAGAATCGTATTTCGTCGCTAATCTCTATGTAATGTCTTATTTATGTATCTTAATTAATAAGTTGACATTTGTCGCATGAGAACGGGTCGCTTGTTCAACTCGTTCTTGTGTTCAACAGCTCGGCTGTGGAACGATTTGTCGGCCTTTGTGTTTTCTTCTTCCTACAACGTGGGTCTCAATGATTTATGGCGAGCTATTGAATTGTGATTTTCTCATTATCTCAAAATTAAGTATTTGGAGATGTGTGACTAATCAACTGGACGGTGAATATATTGATCAGTAAAGGATCTACAGTAAGTGGCAAAAATAAGCCAGCCAAAGTTCAGTAAGAACTTTCATCTTTCAACCAAGCCGAAATTTGTATAACCTTTGCCATGAATCCGAAAATCAGCAGCAATCACTCTCTAAAGGTGAGCTCTAGCGTCGTGAAATTTGCACCGTATTAGTATAATATTTAAAATTGGAATTATAATATCCCGTGATTTTTCACGGGTCTGCGCTAGGTATTAAAAATACTAATTTCGGTTATGCCGCTGGCTGCAGCAACGTTCAATGAACTCTAGAACTTTTGTTTTGTATTAAAGTTTCGTTTTCGAAATTGGAACTGATTGTGGAAAAATTCAATCATGCGATTTAGTAGGTTCCTACTTATAATATAAAATTAAAAATAGGCATCATTATATTCCGGAATTTTTCACGGGAAATTTTGTTTTAACAGAAAATTGGAACTGAATTTGAAAAAAACCGAACAGGCGATTAAGTAGGTACCTACCTATAATATAAAATAAAAAAATTGGCATTATAATATCTCGTGATTTTTCACGGGTCATGGAGCCTCTGTTTGTAACTCCAGTTCAATAAATTACAAAACTTCCCCTTTTAATTTTAACTTCATTTTAAAATGTCTGTTTGTAGAATTCAGATAAGTAATAAATTACCAGCCCATAAATAGATAGTATATTTAATAGATAATTATTTTAATTGCTATTTTAAAAATTGGTATTAATTTGCCGGGAATTCAAACTATATACTGTATTATATTTAGCCATCTGAATTTTATTTCAAACAGTGTTGGCCGGTAACAGTTTTACCAAAATACCCAACAAATATTTTAGAAGTCCTTTTTCTTATCAGTTGTTATTTCGTTTGCGAATGGAGCACGCAAAAACTAATATTTTTAATGTCTTACCGCACCGACTTCCTGTGTATTGTCATGCCTGACCACAGTGATTTTAAAAACAGTTATCATGTTATTTGCTCATTAATGAATAATACTGACCGCTGCTCAGCTGCTGGCCTCTCTAGGGCCGTGTGCAAAACCGTCAATCCCGCCCACGGATTGAGCAACCCGCCGTAGTAAGACCGTTAACCCTTTGGATGCGGAGTAATTTTTTAATGTTATCTAAATATTGTAGATAATAATACATCTAGATAATGGCTCGAAAAAATCATAATTAGATTCAATAAATGTAAAATTAGCTGCATGAAAGAATATGAACAGAATTAAGCACTGAATAGATTTAATTTTCTTACTTATTATTTATATGAGTGATTTATTTATAAATGTGATGTGTACAAAGATATTTGTCTATTAATAAAATTTTATTTATCTATTTATTTAAGATGTTATGTTTACTTATATAAGCGTGGTTACTTTTCAATAAAATAAACCACGGATATCTATTTTACACGCCTCTAGAATATAAATATTATGTATTTTTTTCTTTCCTACACTTTCATGCATCTCTAGAACATTCTTAAAAATCACTCATTTAATAGGTGCTTTAATGAATTTTAACATATTTTTGTAAAGATTTTGATTTAGTCAACATGTCATATTTTGCAGGTTTTTATTTAATTTCTTTATTGCGTCTGTACTCAGCACATTAAAAGGTAAAAAGTAATGTATAACTGTGTCATTAAAATGAATTTAAAATTAAAAGGAACCCAATACCGATTCTTGAAGAACATCTGTGTTTTCCAATGGTTCTGAAAATGACTACACTCTTTTTTACACATTTTTTCCTTGAAAGTTTTATATTTATTTTAAAAAAATTGAGCGACGCCTTTTGAAAGGCCAATGGACCGCGAGTGCTAAAATAGTGAACTGCTTTTCGTATATTTACTTTTTCGAAGAATCACAATTATGTGATGGCTTTTTCACAAAGGTATTATTCTGTAAAATCTGAAAATGCAATCGGAATACTTTTTTACTTTTCCGAAATTCTATTTTAGCCCCTATTATATCCAGTACTTTCTCGTTTTGTGCTAACACAATAATAGGTTGAAGATTCTAGCGTTCTTCGTACAAATCACAATAAAAAAATATTAGTAAAGGAATGGAGAACACCATCAACATTTTCCATGTATTTTTAAAACTTCGCGCTGCATTAAGTTAACCTTTTCAATAGATAAGATAGTGTAATTGAGTCATTAAAATTATTAACGTTTTTTAACTGGATTTTTTATTGATTTGGTGAACCTTTATAAAGTTTGCTTTAATAATAAAGTTTATTCGGATTACGTTTAACATTTGTAATGTGATTGCCTTCCATCAATATTCGAATACCACTATTATTCATAATTGTAATATTCTGTTTATATAATGTAGCATGTTATCCTGCGTCTGTTTTGAAAATTCGGTTTGGCATATCATTCCTTTGCCTTCGGTTTTTATTTTCCAAATAATAATGATCATCGTTGACAGACCTTGCGTTTCCAACTAATAATGATTAATCGTTATAAAGACCCTCCGTACAGCTTTTCCAAAGAAGACAGGCCTTCAGGGAAATTATTTACATAAAAACTTCCTCTTTGCAAAAAATAACTGGCATTCAGAGGGTTAGGAGAGTTTTTCATGAATAATTTACATACGCGAGAGAATAATTCTTATCTTTTGTGTAACTTATCTTGGTGTACACTGATATAAATATGAAATAGCAAAGCTCATGAATCACAGTTCGATTTCAACTCTTGGAGTGGTACTAACAAGATATTTTTTTAAATAAATTCAGAGTTGCAAAATTATTTTCAAAATGCGTTACTTCCTAGAAATTGTGTTAACGGTTTTCACGGCAACTTTCGTGGGATCCCAGCGGCAAGGTAAGAATATTTTCCATACTTTGTAAACACACCCACTGCACAATATTAAAGTAAAACTGGTATTTGAAATCATATTATTTGATTTTTTTTATATTTATTTAAATGTTTGATTTTGCCGAAGGAAGGTTAAAAAGCTGCCAGGCGTAATAATAATTAAACAACAAATATGGGTGGTTCTTAGTCGAAGTATGGTACAGTTAAAAGTGACCGAATTGGATATCGACACCTTAGCTCAGTGGATAAGATCGCCCAACCCGGAAAGTAGGAAGGTCCTGGGTTCGAGTCCCAGAGGTGTAAATATATTTTTCTGATTTTTCTGTTTCCAGATTTTCGATTGAGTTTCGCTCATAGTGTCTTCATTTAATTAAATATTACAGTTTGAAGTTTTACTCATAAAAAGTTAAAATAAAAAATAAAAGAATTCTAATGTTTTTATTTAATTTATTTTATTATTAACTATTTTTAAATAAATAAAAAAATCTTTTAATTAAAATGGAGTTCCACAAATTAAACTTGGAAACTGTTTTTATACCGACCGTCTATCCGAATTATTCCTATGAAAACTAGATTTACTGACTTTGATGGTTTACCTTCTTTTACTGAAACCCCACGGGTACCCACCTAGCGCCTACATTAAAATATAAAATAAGTGATATATTTTATTTCAATCCGTTAAATTTTTAATAAATTCCTTTTTTTATTAAAAATGCCTACTGGCATTAAATGACTATTTTTTTTTTTAAATTAAGCCCGTCATTTTGTTAAAAAAAGCAACAGAATTTTTTTTAATCATTTTTCGTAAATAAAATTTTTAAAAAATCTGTAAGGACTTTTAGAATCGTTTAAGTATTGGAAAATGGCTGACTGGGACTTTCAAATATTATTCACTAGCTTTTCCCCGCGGCTTCGCTCGCATGGTATTACGGGAAATTACTGTAGCGGTTGAACTTATAAATTATCCCCCTCCTCCCCACCCCCACCCCCTCTCGCATTCCATACATTCATTCCCTTACATTCAGTTTTCAAACATCTCGCCTGCCACCTAAATTTCATAAAGCTATAGCTCAAAGAAAAAGAGAATTTTGTTCATTCGTTAGGAATTTATGCGCTTACAAACAACTTCCAATTATTTTTAATTAAATATTTGGAAGTTTGTTTATATAATAAAAAATTACACTATTTATTATTCAGTTTTTATAATCGTTACGAATTATATTTTTAATGTAGGAACTCTTATCTGACATTTATTTCAAAACAGAAGCTTGTCCAAAAAAAACAAAACATATTCTAATATTTGAATTTTCTGGAGCAGTAGCTGACCAGGGGGCTGAGTACCTACCAGCATAGAGCCCACAAATATATCAATATCGTTTCCATGGAAACGATTTTTTTTGACGTTAGCAAAAACTCGCTTTTGTTAGCGACAGAAACCGTATAACAAATATAATATATTAATATTTATAATTTCATAACGCCAGAGCGTGCCATCATATACAGACATCATATATATAATTTAGCTTTCTATTGGTGAATGAATTTTTAAAGTCTTTTTGTTGGTTAATGCGTGAAAGCGTCATAAACGAACGAGCAGTTTCGCATTTATAAAATTAGTATAGTATGGATATTTTTCTATTTTATGTAAATGGTAAATTTCAAAATTATATGAAAATACGTTGTGCATTATTATTATTTTGAATTTCTATATTCTCTATAGGAACATTTGCAAAGGTCAATTTCAAATAGTTACAATACATAATTCGAGACCAGAATATTTATATTTTTTTTATACCGCACAAGAGTACCGACTGCTTATTTGTTGAAAAACATTAACACAATTTTTTTTAACCGTTGTTTTTCTTTGCCTTGTTAAGGTACAGTCCGTTTCCATTTTTATCCTCCGTGAGGTGCAATCTAATGACTGGTGATTTACAGTACACATTAAACAAAATTCTTTGATCCTTGCAAGGACCAGTCTGTTTCTGTAATTTTCCTGCGGCGAGGTACAGTTAATAATTGTGAGAATTTTTTTGTTAATGAATTTAATGCAAAGTGCTTGAAGCGGTACCTACCAGTGAAAGCAATCAAAACCACTGCAAGCATTACGCGCGCAGATATTACAACGCTTTCACTTGGAAACACCTCGATATACCTCTTTTTTTAAGGGGGCTCTCTGGGTATTTTCCTGGTTGCGTCACTGATCTCTTTAAACAAAATCCATGCATTGATATCTGCAAAATCCAAAATGCTCACTATGGATTTTGCTGTCACAACATACAATGTGTGCTCCCTTTAATCAACTACAATATTACCTAAAATATGATCAAACACTTATATTATACTGTTACTTTATTTTTTCACAAATTGAGATAAAGAACGTCATGTTTTCGCAATTTTAATACATATTACTAAGAAAATCGTGTCAAATAAAATAAAAAAGTAAGGAATACAAATAATTAAAACATCTTGTAAAGAAAAAAATCAAATCGTTTTAATCGTTTGAAAAAATATTGATGTTCCTGCGGCAGAGCCGAATTTTCTCATACTTGCGATTCATTATTTGAAGATTAGATTAGAATAAATTCTCAAAAACTGTCAAAATTAAGAAATGCAAAATTTAATTGCGTACATTTATCATGGAAAGTTTTAACATTTTATGACGGCCTCCGTGGTTGAGGGAAATGCTTTCGACTAGCAAACCAAAAGTCGCTGTGTACAAATACATATTTTTTCATTTATGTATGTAATTTCTATAATAATAATAATATTTAGTATATTTGCGGCACGTTCTATAGTGGAAGATACTGTCAGTATCGCCCTGGTGTGCGATAACCTTTCAGAATTGAAAGGTTGCTTGTAATGTTATTAGCCGTGTTTAGTGACCAGATTCGAATAGCCGGGTACTTTCCCACCTTCATCTACTCCATCTTTTTTCCCATCCCACTATCTTCAGCCACACAACATTCCCCATTTGGGGATGCAATAGTCTCACTGGCTGGAGCAGTTGGGAATCATGTTTTTTTTTGCTGAGCATAACAAAATCCTATTTTATCTCGGCCATTTTGTATTTCGTCGATTGTGATGGCCGTTTTAATGGTTCAGTCAAAATTTATTTTTGAAACGTGAAATCGTCGTTTTTTTTGGATTTCCTTTTTTTTCAATATCATAGTACCTAATATTTGGTAAAAGTGTGAAAAAATATTTGGCAATGAGATGGTGACGTTTCTTTGAATGAATTATGCAATTACTTATTAAAAATAATTTTTAAAATTTGCAAAAAAAGGTTTGTAGTCAAGTAAATAGGTAAATATTTAGACACTATGAGCGAAACTCAACCGAAAATCTGGAAACAGAAAAATCAGAAAAAGATATTTGCACCTCTGGGACTCAAATCCAGGACCTCTCTACTTGCAGAAAAGTCAAAAGATGTCGCACATTAAATAAAATGGATAAAAATTTATCCAGACACCATCTAGATTGCATTTAGTTCGGGTTTGAATCTTGCAATCATACATAAAGATGGCAGCCAATAAAAATATGCGTTAAGAAAATGAAGATAATATGGGTGGTTCTTAGTCAAAGTATGATACAGTTAAAAGTGACCGAATTGGATATCGACACCTTAGCTCAGTGGTCAGAGCACTCGCCCGGAAAGTAGAGAGGTCCTGGGTTCGAGTCCCAGAGGTGCAAATATCTTTTTCTGATTTTTCTGTTTCCAGATTTTCGATTGAGTTTCGCTCATAGTGTCTTCGTTTAATTAAATATTACAATTTGAGTTTTTACTCATAAAAGTTAAAATAAAAAATAATAAGATATTTAATTACCTACTTACAATTCTTTCGTTTGGAGGAAATTTTGGTTTTGATTTATTAAATAAGAGAAATTTAGAAATACATTTTTTTGGACTCGAGAATTATTTAGTCAAGTCTCCGGCATTGTCCGGGCTTAAAGCATTTTTTCAAAATCCGATTATTTATTCAAAATCAGTTATTTATATATTTTTTTTTTCAAATTGAACAAGTTTCTTTTGTTATAACTTTTGAAGGTTATTCCCAAAATAATTTATTTATTTTATTTGGTTATTTCCCACTTTTATATTTTTTTTCCAATATAAAAAAATAGCTTCCAATAATATGGGCAAAATAAGTTGAAGATTATATTGTTAATTCTAAAATTTTATATATGACATTGACAAAAAGGATTTCAAAATAAGAGGTCTCAGTAGCCAAATTGGTTAAAGCATTCGTCTCGATTAGACGAGAGATCCTGGGTTCGAGTCCCAGTTTCTACCGTTATTTTAATGATTTTCTGCGTCTAGTTCTTTTTCACATTTCGTTTAGATTTTTAGTATTATCTTCTACAAAGAAGTAATTTTACTCTTATTTTGAACCTAAGCCTTATTACGTAACCTCTTATTTAAAAAAAAAAAAAAAAAACCTCAGCATGCAAAATTTTAAAAATCTTGGAATAAAACGCTAGGTTTGTATAAAAAACAAAGCCAGGCCGCCCGCCCGCCACAGACACTCTCCTTTATAATATATAAAGTATTTATTTATTTATTTTTGCATTATTTTAATATTACATTGGTTACATTAATGACATATTGCCCATCTCACTAGCTGTGAAACACCTGTGTTGAGATGGCAATTTACATAGTGGCTGTTATCCAGGTTTTTTGTTTACATGGTACAATAATTTAAAAATAATAGTTAATAATAACAGTAAATTTTTATTTTTTGCATTATACAATTCAAGTATGAATATGTTATTAAATACTCCTTATGGATATATTTATTGGAGGTAATCAATGATTTTACTTTTAAATAAATTTATAGTTTGTGTTTTTCTAATATCCGTGGGTATAAAATTGAATAGCTTAGTTGCATTATATTTAAAACTTCTTTGCCCATAAGAGGTTTGACAAACTGGGATGTTAAAAGATTTAACATGTGACTCTCTTAAGGCTCTAGTACTTATTCGTTCTTCAAACATATGTGAATTTTTAAATTGATGGAGCAGGATATTTTTTTTATTATAATTTTTTTAAGTTGTGAACATGTAGTTTCTTAAAAATAAAATCAGTACTCATCCTCAACGGGACTTTAAGAATTACCTTCAGAATTAGTTTTTGAATTTTTTCTAAAGGCTCCAGGCAAGTATTTGTGGCACTTCCCCAGCTAATAATACCGTATTCCATTGATGATTGTATAAGAGCACAGTAAACTCGTTTAATTTGTTTTCTATTTACTATATCCCTAACATTTTTAAAGAAATAGATGACTTTCCTCAGTTTTGTTGTTAGGTTTGCAACGTGTACATTCCATTTAAGAAGATCATATATTTGAATACCAAGATATTTAAGGGGGTATTCTAGTCTAGAAAAAAAAAAAAAATTTTTTTTTTTGATATTTCCAAAGGTTAAATATTCAAAAATATTTCCTTGAAAGGATTTTTTGAAATTCACATTATTTGAAAAGTTATAACCATTTTAATTTCGCGGTTTAGTCTAAATCCTACCAAAATCTAAATAGAACAAAATTTTAAACATATTTTTCTCAAAATCACTTTTTTCGAGACGGTTGACACGATATCTCAAGTTCTACTAAACCAATTTACTTGAAATTTGGTGTGAGCCTTCTCTATACATTACTCTATCGCATGAACCAGAACTATAACAAAATTTTAATTTTTAAAAAATTCGGAAAGGTCAAAAAAACTGTTAGAAAAGTGTTTTTTCATTTCAGACAGCCGCCATTTTGCGAAAAAAAAAATTTTTGACTCCGAGGTTCATGCCATAGCAGCATTTGTTTGGATTAAAAATTAATTTGGTAATTTTTTTTCGGATTACTAGGAGAGTTGCAATCGTGTCAACCAGGGCGCGCCATATTTTTGAGACCCTCAACTTCAACACCCTGTAATTTTTTAAATTCAAAATTTTTTCGTTTGACTTTTTTTAATGTATTTGCTAATGTTTAATAAATTTTGGATAAATAATGGCTACAAAAATATCATTGATTTTTTTATTGCACCTGAAAAAACACCTACAATTCATGCTTCTAGACTAGAATACCCCCTTAATACTATCACTCTACTTATAGAAGGTCAGGTGCATGGGGTTAATAAGGGATTACAGCTATAGTATAAATATACAGATACAGTATTTAGTTTCTCCTGTAAAGTCGCCAAATGGACGTAAGTCATTTGCTACAATGCTTTACTTGTAGTTATTTTTTACACTGAAGAACGACTCTGAAATAGTCAATTATTTTACGGGTTGCAAAATGAGTAGGACGATAAAGAAAACTGAGTTTGATAATATACACGGTGTTCGGTAACTCGTGGTACAAGCGGGAAACTGGTGATCTAGGTCATACAGACAACCCTAAAAAAGAATTATTTCGATTGTATTTTTTTTTTATTTCTTATTTTATCGGCAACTAAACGGTGTATAAATCTTTTGAGTAGGATCTACGGTTTAACGAATTTTTACAGAAATTAAACAGCTCAAATTAATCCCCCAGCGCCTGTTGATTGCTTATTTCTTTAATTTGATCTAAAAAATTACAGTCGATTTACTTATATAGATTTACCAATTTCCCGCTTGTAACACGAGTTTCCGTACACCGTGTACATTTGTAAATAGCATCATAACCATAACACTAATATTATTACAGTAGGTACAAGAACATTTGTTTTATTCTGTATTTTTTATCAAGAACCCGTGGAATTGACAGTTTCTGAAAATAGAGCTCGGGTGCAGATAGTGTCAACCCCCCCTTACAATTTCGAGATAAATCATTTTTTTTTAATTTTACCTAATTCGTTAGACAAAATACATACGTTACAAATAATACGTTAGACATATCTTTTTTTACTACTAGAGTATTTTTCAAAAACAAATGTCAAACAAAAGGTATATGAACTTACATAATCAAAAACACTAATTTCGGTTGTCTGTGCGTCCTGCGTAACCCCGGTTCAGCGAACTAAAATTTGCTTTGAATTTTGGTGTGATTTTAAAAATCGGAACTGATTTCTTGATGAAATCGGAATAGCGGTCAAATATTCATTAAACTTGTGAATTTCGGTTGTACGTGCTGTGCCTTAGTCAATGTGGTTCAATAAACTCATATTTGCTTTGAATTTAAGTGCCATTTTCAAAATTTGTTGTAGGTATCTAGATATTGAAGATGCTTTAAAGTAGGCAGGTCCCTATCTACCTGCAATAGGGTGGGTCACGATTATATGGGATTTTCTTTGTTTGTTTAGAATTGATCTTAGTAATAGTGATAAAAAAGTGTTAAATGGAGACATAAAATCACCAAATTTTCTTGTTATATTTGAATTATATCTTTTACCTCTGAATTGACATTGATATTTCACGTAATGGAGAAAAACCCACCCTTGTTAAATGTTAAAAAGGAGTTAGATAAGCCAATTGAAATGCACTATTTTTTCGAGAAAATACATAACACGGGGAATATATTGAATTGTTCATTAAAAAATAAATGATTTTAATACAAATACTTTTAAAGGTCCACTATTCGAATTTCAACCGATTTCTTACATATCTCCTTTAAACATTTGAAGTTTTTAAGCTCTTAAAAAAATAAATGTTATTTTTGAAGATAATATCTAGATACGTTTCACGCCGAAACGCAAATTATATGAAATTCCCTCGATAGAAAAAAATCG
Organism: Glyphotaelius pellucidus; assembly: GCA_936435175.1. Classification (NCBI taxonomy): domain Eukaryota; kingdom Metazoa; phylum Arthropoda; class Insecta; order Trichoptera; family Limnephilidae; genus Glyphotaelius; species Glyphotaelius pellucidus. The sequence goes on along the minus strand of OW386538.1, from coordinate 17,222,079 downwards.
CAAAGTATGCTCCGAAAATTATTTAAAACAAGTCTATTTCTATTATTTTACAAGTTATATTTGTGAAAAAATTCACAATGTTTCTTTAAATGATACTTAAGATACGTTCCACGAGATTTTTGCTTTATTTTAAACGAGTCATGTTTTATCAAGCTTTTTCGCCATTTTCGCTGCGATTTCATCACTTAAAATATTAGTGCGCTCTGTCCAACATTCGTAATTACATATCTCTACATCTTCTTCTTTTTCAGCAGAATAGCGCTGCCTTAAGGTGAATATCTAACTAATTCAAATGCTTGCCTATAAGTGTGGGTCGTCACTATATTTCTTGCAAGGACAGACTGATAGTTTATATTATTTTGCCAGAGTCGGAAAACTCAACTCAGTTTTGACAAAAATGCGCATTATAGCGTCAGAGCCCATCATATTATATTCTTAGAAACTTGAGTAAGAGCTGGTTCACACTCAGCTATCAAATATAAAAGATCATAGCACGCCAAATAACGCTCTCCATACAATCCCTTCAGACCGTTCACACCTAAGCGTTTTTAAGCGCAGATCAATCATAGACAATACACATCTCAGATGTAACCGCTCCAGACGCGATATCCCAGAAGATAACTCTCCCCTTCTCCGACTAAAACAGGAGAGGTGGTCATTGTAATTACGGAGCTGCCTAGACCCGTGGATTACAGATGTCAAATTGACAGATTTCAGTACAAAAAATATGCGTTCCGTTGCCGCTCCCTAATTCGACTGACCCCCTCTCCTACCACAGGAAGAAATATTTGATAGCCTCGTGTGAAAGGACAAAAGATAAGCGCTCGCGAATCAACAAATATCTGCTCGCAGATATATAGCTCAGTGTGAACAAATAGGATCCACCTCTGGTCTAGAGCCCAAAAATACAAAAAAAAATAACCTGACTTTGTGCAGAAACTAGCGGTCCGTTTGAAAGATCTCCCACCTTAACAAAGACATTGCAATCTTTACAGCATAGGAATGCTGTTGTGGATTGACCGGTATTTCAATGGAAGATGCTCCGAGGAACTACCGTGATTGATCCCTTCATCGCCGGTGCATAGACGGGAAACGCGCTCCCAATATTCGTCACATGAGAATGGGTCGTTTCTAAGATTTGTTTCTGAGTTCAGGGTCATTTCTTATTTTCAAACAGACCCTTAACACAGTATCCACAAAGATGACATAGGCTCTGAGGGAAATTATTTTTGTGAAATTATCATGTTACGTTAGAGAAAAACCTCGAGAACTAAGAGTTCGCATTGAGATGGCCAAATAACAACCCACTTGTAATCGTGAACCAATGACTAACTGTGACGGCCTCTGTAGTCGAGGGGTAAAGTCCTCTACCTGCAAACCAGAGGTCGCGGGTTCATCTCCGTTCTCTCACTTGATTCTTGTATTATGTTGCAGGAGATCTGTGTGTCATGGCGGGAACGATTCAGCCGGGTGTGTGCAAACACGTAATGAGGTGCCCCGACGTCTTGGAAGCGGTGTTAAATAGATTACCATATCAGGTGAAGTCACATAGATATAATCTCTCTGCATGTCAAGTTAATTTGTAATTCATTTTACCAATCAAAGTTACCTTATGTATTTTTTGTTACGGATATTTTACTTCCAAAAACACTGCAGTACAAGATACAAATTAACAAACTCATCATATTATAAACCGAACTAGTAATTTTATTACAAAGCATTCCTGCTGTTCTCGCTGTATAAATATATAAATAATATTTGTCGTCACCATTGCAGACATTCGTTTTGAATTTCCAATGATAAACCATGAAGTCAGGTGTTGCTAACTTCTACTATAAATATTTTCTGGAAAACTCGCAATACGAGTATTATAATTTATATTATATAATGAATCTGTGCAGGTGTTTGTGTTATTATATACTTGTGTACCTATGCTATTAATTACCTATTGAATTATATATTGCTGCACTTGTTTTTTGCTAATATGAATTTTATAATATTTACTTAAAAAAAAAAAACGAGGTAACTGTTTTTCATAATTGGTTAGTTTTTTTAATCCTTCAGAAATTTGGCGTATTTTTCAGGTGGTCAAAATATTTCCGCTTTACAATAAAATACAAATAAATGTTATATTTCTGAACATATCCCAAAACCAAAAAATGTTTTTAAGAGGTGATAAATTAAGCTTTCAAATTTTATAATTCAAAATAAACATTTAATTCTTTAAATATAAAAATTTTGTTTTGCATGTAAATATAAAAAAGTTTTAAAAATGGCTCACGTTTTTTCTAACTAAAATTACTAATTACGAAAAAAAACAATATATGTTTTATTAGACATGTATTATAAACGTTATTGTCACCTCACTTTTTTGTCTTTTCGTAGGAAAATAATTACTAAAAATATTTTCAAAATTTATTTCATTTACACTTCCGTACTAAAACTTTGGTTTCACTAAGGTATTTTACTTTTTTTAATGGTTATTTTTTTAGATTTGACTATAATGCGTTGTATTTTGCGTTTCTAACACAGTTTATAGCATATTTCTCACGCTGATAGTAAGGGAGTTACAGCGGTTTATATGAGACGTATGTGAGCTGGGGCAAATATGATCTCCTGTCATTCAAGTAACTTAACGTATGACTTTGTTGAAGTGAAGTTATCTCACAATGAAATACAATATTAACGAGAAATACTCGTGTAGTACTGTATTAAAATAAAAATAAATAAGATATATTAATACATATTTTAATTTTATACCGATAGTTTTATTACCATTGGTTTTGAAACATGTCGATTAAATAAGTAGTGTATACAAGTGATTTCATTTAATAAAATAAAATATTTAACATGGCAAATCGTTACGACTTATGACTTGTCTTTCACCACCCAAAACTCTTTGTCCTTTACACAAAATGGCTTGTAACATTCAATTCCTTCTGATTCTAGGAATGCTCTAATTCTAGAATTTAGTGTTCAATGGTATGGAAATCAGGCTGTTTTATTTCTGTGAACAAGAATGAAGCAGCGATATTTGATGTTGCAGTTCTGACCAGCATGTGTGCCAGGGAAGAGAAGATAGCATTATGCTTATTCAAAGATTATTCCTATGAAATCTAAGAAAATACCGATGATTTTTATTTATTGAAAATTTGGTATGTTTCATAGGTTAAATAACAATGTTTCGTGTATAGTAAATAATTTCACTATATAAATGAATAGGTGGTAATACAATGTGGTGTGTTTCCAGGTGTGCGCCTCTCCAGAGGACAGGCTGATAGTGTGCTGCCCCTGGGTACCAGGGGAAGACACAAGACTGCAAGCCAGATGCCCGGCAAACGCAACTACTCCTAGAGAAGGTACTTCACTTTCATTTCATACAGTTTATTCACCTTCACCTGTTATGTTGTGTAACCCTGGTGTGTCTGTTTGTTTGAAGGTGATAACTGTACGATGGTGGACACAGGAAGGGCGGGAGTGTGCAGTCATTTCGGCAACTGCCAGCCAGCGATTGAGGCCGCCAGTAAAGGCATATCTCCACAGGTACTATTCACCCATTCATGTAAAATAACATGTTTTCAGTCGCGACAATTTTACCTACTAATAATAATATTTACACTTGCAATGATATAATTGTTTGAATTCAATTTTATTGAAATAGGGTTGCCAGAACTATTAAGAATGATTAATTTCATAAAAATGGTGTGTAATAAAAAAAGGTATGATATTTTCACAATCAGTGATAAACCTATGTTGTAGACTTTTTATTAATATTTTAAATATAAACGAAATAAGCACGCAACATTTTCACGTAAAGTACTACTTTACGTGAAATACGAATTACCTGCATAAACCAATGAGAGATAACAACAACAAGAGAGACTTGAAATTAATGTCCGCCATCATAAACTGTGCGAAAATCGGTACCAAAACAGAATTATTTTTTTTCATTTCAAATCCTTAATGGGATCCGATACAGTCAAGGGTGTAATTTTGTTCTTCGTGCTCCAGCAGCTTGATGAACATGTCAAGCCTCTTGTTCAGAAGAGAATCATTTTTTATTTATTTAAAATTTACGGCATAAAGTGCCATTTACAAGCTTGTGTATATTTAATTACAGTCATAGTACATTATACAGGCATTAAAAATAAACAATAATATCAAAAAATCATTATGTAGTGACCTCGTTAACGTATAATTGGCTGAAATGTTCGATCAGTACAACCTTATATTTCAGTATGGAAATATTAAAAATATCGGCCACATTGGCATAAAAATTTCCAATGGTGTGTAATCTATTTACAACTGAATTGGAGCCTGATACCGACATATAGTTGTCACAATAAAACAAACTAGGGAACCTTGATCTTATTGTAGGTATATGAAAGTTAATCAACTTTAATATATCAGGGCTATTCAACTGATAGTTAACGATTTTATACAAAAATATCAGATCAAAAATTTTTCTTCTGTCACTTAATTTCAACAATTTTAATGAGTGCAACAAAAAATCATAATTTATTGATTCTAAGGGAATTCCAAGTCTAAAATTAATACACCTCAAAAATTTGTGTTGGACTCTTTCAATGGTATTGATGTGATTGTTGAAGACAGGTGACCAAATTGTTGAATTATATTCAAGAATGCTTCTAACAAGAGATGTGAACAGAATTTTTAATGTGTAAATATTTTTAAAATCCTTGGAAATCCTTAATATAAAACCTAACATTTTCAGAGCCCTGTTAGCTATAGAAGTTACATGAGATGCAAAGCAGAGTTTCTGATCAAAAATGATGCCCAGGTCAAGTATTTCGACTACAGAGATTGAGTCAACATTACAGAGTGCATAATTATATATTATTGGATGTTTAATTTTGTGGAACCTCATAACTTGGCATTTGTTAATATCTAGCTGAAGTTTATTATCTGAACACCATTTGAAAAAGTTATAAAGGTTTTCTTGCAAGATGAAGCAATCGTGCACATCATTTATGACTTTAAACAGCTTCATGTCATCAGCAAAGAGTAAGACTTCAACACTATGGAAAATGCTTGTGACATCATTGATGAATAGGATAAATAATAAAGGTCCTAGGTGCGAACCTTGCGGGACTCCGCTGGTGGCAATAAATTGGTGGGATGGAGAATCATTGATCTTTACAAAGAGTAATTTATCAGATAAGTAGCTGATCAACCAAGCCAAGAAATTGCCACTTAATCCTAATTTTTTTAGTTTATTTATTAGTATTTTGTGGCAGACCTTATCAAAAGCCGGAGAAATCTGTATAGACGGAGTCAACCTGCTGCCTGTTAGTCAAAGCTGAGTTTATATAGTTTTCATATACTGTGAGGTTCGTGAGAGTAGATCTAGATGAGACAAAACCGTGTTGGAAATTGGTAATAATATATTTAATATTAGAGGATATTTTGCTAAGAATGATTTTTTCAAAGAGCTTAGGAATACTAGACAGAATACAAATAGGTCTATAATTGCATACATCATTTTTTGAACCCTTCTTGAACACGGGCGTGAGATAGCAGGATTTCCAGGTATTGGGGAATTGACCTGATTTAAGAGATTTGTTAAAGATTTTGTACAATGGATAGGAAAGACTATTGACACGATTTTTCAAAAATATGGGTGGAACATTATCAGGGCCAGAACTTGTTTTTGGTTCCAAGAGTTTAATCGAGACAGTGATGTCATTACGTTCAATTACTAATTCAGATAATTGCAAGTTAATATCAGTGACAAATTCAGGAATTCTATCAACAGGGATATCATCCTCATATATTTTGTATTCATTCATTGGTGCAGTTGGTCAAACAAAGTATGACTGTGTACGAAATGGAATCCAACGAAGATAGAACTCTTTGATAAAAAGAGTTTGAATAAAAAGAAACGAATAGTGCCAAGAATGATACAAATTAAGTGGAACATTCGCACGGCCGTTTTCGGCCCGTTTCATACAAATCTTAATTTTGGATTTGAAATCAAAATACAAACTGAAAAATTCTCTTCAGTTTTTTTCTCTTTCATATTCTTTAAAGTAAAATCACAATGAATACTAAGCCTTTTGTGTTTTCAGGTTTGCGCTTTAGAGGGCACAACTCAGATCGTGTGCTGCCCCCTGGTGACGGTAGCTGAAGGTATAGTACCCAGAACTTAATCATCATTCTCTCAAGAGCTTGTCTCTCTTCTTGTTTAACGGTCATGTTGCTTTTGCAGGTAATCAATGCACGCTGGCTGAGACAGGGCGGGCCGGCAAGTGTCTTAAGTTATCAAAATGCCCCGCCGCTGTGGAGGCAGCCCTAAAAGGAAGATCTCTTCAGGTAAAGCCGCAACTTGATACTTTTATAGTAACCACTGCATGTCTCTCAACTTTATTTTAAATTATTTAAATATCATTAACATTCATATAATCATTCTTTTAAGTCACAGTGAAGAACACAGTTTTAAAAAATGAATATTCTTTAGACTTTATGTCCGGGTTAAATCTTCCCCGCAGGAAAAATTTAACCCTTCCACACGCTTTTCCACAAATGATCATCTAGTCAATCCACACTATGCAATTGCACTGTATAAGTATAATAAATACAAAACAATACAAGAACAACATGTCAACCTACCAGAGACCAAATGGGAAAATAATTCACCGACTCCAGATATTTTCATATCAGAGGGTTCGGCTCGATAGAACTCCTAACTGGACCGATAAATCCTACTGATCCCTCAATATAAATATTAAAAAATCTTTGGTAATCCTATAAGTATTTAATATAACTGATTTTAATAAATAGATTCTTTGACAAATCTAATAATCCTAAATTTTGAATGAGAGAGCTGTTAAGTATGTTTTAGTCTTTGTATACATTAGTATTATTAATTAAAAATATCAACATGCTTCAGAACTAATGGTTTTTTCTTCAGGATTTTTTTTTACGTTAGCTCCATACAGGAGGCCCTGAGAAAAATAATTCACCTTAGGGCCTGTGTCATCTTTTGGGATGCTGTGTTAGGAAAGGAAGGGGAGAAAGTTCTGAGAAAGAAAAGAATATGAGGAGTGGGTAGGAATCTGGGAGTCGGTGTATCCAGGAGTGACGGTCGTATGAATCCATTCCTCCCACTGCGATGCAAGGCGATGTTCCGAGAGAGTTCTGCTGGAGAAGTCAAAGGGACTCCCTTAAGGCAGTATTCTAGTCTAGAAAAAAAAACAATTTTTTGTTTACGTATTCAAAAATATCTCCTTAAAAGGATATATCGAAATTCACATTATTTTAAAAGTTAAAACCATTTTAATGTCGCGGTTTAGACGGAATTTAACCAAAATTTAAATAGAACAAAATTTTAAATGCATTTTTCTCAAAACTCCTTTTTTCGAGACGGTTGACATGATATCTCAAGTTCTACTGAACCAATTTACTTGAAATTCGGTGTGAGCCTTCTCTATACATTACTCTATCACGCTAACTAAAACTTTAACAAAATTTCAATTTTTGCTGTTTTTAAAAAATTTCGAAAATCAAACAACTGGTAAAAATTATTTTTTTTTATTTTAGACAGCCGCGATTTTGCGAAAAAATTTTTTTGACTTTTCCTTAGTTCAGGCCATAGCCGAATTTGTTTGGATTAAGAATTAATTTGGTTTTTTTCTTAGATTACTAGGAGGGTTACAATCGTGTCAACCAGGGCGGGCCATTTTTTTTAGACCCCCCACTTTTTATTCATAATTTTTTATGAAATGACCAAAACGTGAGGTAGTTAATTATACATTTTTATTATCATCAGTTAATATTCTACTAATTAATTTACTAATTATCATTCTTCTTTATCCAGAATGTCGAGAATGGTCAACGCAAGTCAAAGTATTGAATTTTTTGGTATAAGCCTAAATGACTTTCGGCAGTCGATACGCAATGTGTAATTTTTAAAGCCTTTTAAATCCATCTTCAAGCTTTGACTTGTAGTATTCTTCTAAACTTACTTTTATTTTACTTATTTTGTTTCTTATTCGTATTATTGTTAAATTGTTAATGGACTACTTGTCCGTAAATAAATAAATAAATAAATTAGTAAAGGGATGTGTACACTGCAAATTAGTGTAGATCACATCATCGTGTGCATTCGTGTTCGTAGTGAGTCGTGTGCATTCTTTCAGTTCTACGATCAAACAGATTTTCATAACAAAAGTCAATTTTTTAATGTAATTTCAATAATTCATCTAATTTGAAAGTCAATTTTCAAGTTCTGTTATTCTTTTAGTTCTACGAAATAACTGGCACTAGATAATATTGCCTATTTTTAGCTTTCTGATACTTTCATCTACAATTATAATATGTAATCATTCATAAAAAAAAACTTAACAGCAAGGATAACACAACACGGAAATTCGAAAAATTTTAATCTTTTATTTTTTATGAATTTTTCTCTTTCCATCTCGAATTACAAAACCACAATGAAGAATAATTTTAATTCCTTAATTATTTTTATTTAACATCTTAAAGTTAATTTGAAATAATAATACAACTTAAATTTTAGTGTAATAAAAATATTTTTTATATTCCTATTCTTGAAACTGACAATTCATGGTGGAATTCCATTGTAATATATTATAATAAAACCAATATAAAAATTATTTCCACTTAAATTTATTTAACGCCTCTGCACACTACAGCGTGGCAGGCTGGATCGGGAAAGACTGGTTGAGGGAGATCTTTTGACCACTCCAGTAGGACTCACTTTGCACCGCAGTGTGAGGGATGGATTCATGGGTCCGTCACTTTTTTTTTATTTTTTTTTTATATAAAATACCGCACAAGAGTCCCAACTGCTCCCCTCTGGAGCCAGTGAGACTATGGCATCCCCAATTGGGGTATGTTGTGTGGCTGAAGGTAGTGGGGAGGGGAAGGAGACAGGGAAGAGGAAGGTGGGGAAGTACCTGGCTATTCAGATCTGGTCACTAAACACGGCTAATGCCATTTCGAGCAACGTTTCAATTCTGAATGGTGGTCTTACACCAGGGCGATACTGATAGTATCTTCCACTCTGGAACGTGGCGTAAATACTAAACACATTGAACTCCAGATTCCTACCCACCCCCCATACATTTTTCCTTCCCAGAACTTCATCTCCTTTCTTTCCTCAAAAAGACCCTCCACACAGCATCCCCAAAGATGACATAGGCCCTGAGGGATTTTTTTTTCCTCAGGGCCTCCTGTGTGTAAAAAAAAACCGCCGCCCCGGTAACCATACATGCCTCCCATAGGTAATAGGTCACCCCAAGTGGGTAACTAAGCTTGGTGACTTAGCAGGGGTGCCCTGAGTTCATAGGGTGGGGAATGCCTAGGTCTTGGCGGCGAATGCGTCTACCCACCTACTGTGCGGCGGGTCGGATCCTTTTTTCCTATCTAGATGACTGATAGTGATTTTGGATGTGATTTTTGATAGAGTTCGATAATTGTATTTTGTTATTAATGATTCTGATTTCTATGGGTAGGTATTTGATTCACTTGATCATGCCACGTTTGACTCGGGCGTCCCCAACTTTTTATATCATTCACTTTCACTTCATAATTTAATATCGGTATCAGCTAACTGACGGGTGCAATCCCAGTCTGACTTAATAATTTCGATTTTTTTGTGCCATTTCATTTCAAGAAAATAATTAAAATAAAAATGATAATGAAAAAATTAGCAGGAAGGTAATGATTGATTATATAAAATAAAGAAATAGATTATATTAAAATTAACGGATCGTCCCTCGGGGTGGTCGCCGCGTTGAGAAATTAACTGAACCATGACGCTGGTTGACGTTTTCAAGTTTTGAATTTTTTTTTAATTCAGATGGAGACGTATTGATCCTCTTATTTTAAATATCAAATGTACAAAATTTCCAACCACTAATCAGCAATAATTTTCAATCAATCAGTCCCATGACAGTGGTCACAGACCTTCCTCAGATGTATGATGGCATCAAGTCTTAGTAATGCCGCATGTTTCAAACCTAACGTATAAATATTTTTTAACGAAAAAAAACACCTAAGATAAAATAGAAGCGTCCTCATTAATGATGTTGCGTTCATTCGTGTTGCATTGTGTAAAGGTGGGAGTGTTCCGCATCAAACTAATATATTTTTAGGATTTGTTAAGGATAACTTGGGACTTTTAAGATCTCTTTTCGATGAAAAACACCAAGCAAGAGGCAAAATACATTTTTTGAATTTTCTGGCAAAGAATGATGCCGTCGCGTGGAATGAGGTCAATATTGTCATTTTAATTAATACCAAAACTGTTTTTTGTTTTCAGATATGCAATGTACAGGGCACCGTGCAGAATGTCTGCTGTCCTCTGTTGACAGTTGTTGAAGGTACGGTACCCAGAACTTAATCATCTTTCATTACAAATCCATTAGGCGATGCGGTGGTTCGTTGATTTCTTATGCTACCTCATCTTCACAATACAGTCATTGCAAAAGGCAGCGAAATACCAACGGCTCTGAGTGTTTGCAAATTTATCGCAAGGAATTCTTGATGATACTTCAAACCATAAACCTCAAATATTCCACTTACAAATATTAACTTCTGGATTATGGGTGGTATCTTCATAATCATGTTGTGTTGTGTAACCTTGGTGTATCTGTTTGTTTGCAGGGAGCCACTGCACACTAAAGCACACAGGAAAAGCGGGAGTGTGCAGACCATTCGCTGCCTGCCAGACAGCAAAGGAGGCCTCCTACAAAGGCAATTTCCCACAGGTACAGTTCCTCCTTATATGTTTCTCCGTCTCTGGGGATAACAACCTGCTTGATTTCCGCGCCCCTAACACGACCTTTCTTTCCTTACAGAGATGTGACTTAACTGACAACCAGTCTGAGTTGGTGTGCTGCACGGAGGCTGAATGTCCGCCGCTGCCGAAGGGACTTGTCACTCAACTACCGATTGGCTCCAAGGCCGCCGACTGTGAGTTTCACAAAACCTGAGCTGAAAATATTATGTTGGATTTTGACATGCTCTACGCAAAGTGCTCTATCTGAAAATCTGTTACTTTACGAGAGAGGGCGTTGAAAAAATAAATTCACAGATAAGTTATAAATAAACTTAAAATGTGGATTAAAAATTTAAAAAGCTATATTTCCGCAAATTTCAAACTATGTAGTAAGATGATTTACGACAGAACTGTGAGTTTATTTATTTTCAAGGTTCTGTTCTGTAGTCAAACAGATTTTCAAATATGGTTCTTTACGTAGGACAAGTGGATTTATTCTCTTAAGACCTCCTAACTTAAAATAAATTTGTGTTTTGCCTTTATTGTACGGGTAAAAAAATAATCTTTTTTGATTTAGTAAAACAATATGTTATCGGTATTTACCCTGGTATAAACATATATTTTTTTTAAATATTCAAATTAACAACACTCAAGATGGAAGAGACTTAATATCCATTAAGAGGAAAATCGTATTCAATAATTTCCACTGGACTCCCGTATTGTGTAAAGTTGTGAGGCTGACGGAGATAACGAAGCGAATAGGAACTACCTGGCTAAACATATCTGCTATAAAAACTAGAAATTTTCATCCACTATATAAGTTACCTAGTCCCATGAATAACTGTAGGCACTTGTAAGGTTTATTAGTAATGTTTTGTTTCCTCTACAGACTGCATAGAGCTGGCAGAGAAGATTCACCCGTGCCAAGAAACAAGCTCCGGTTGGACTCGGGGGCATATGTGTCCTCTACTCACACCAGACTCCAATATAGTATATCACCATACTCCTATGACAACTGCAGCAGAGGCCCCGTACTTTGTAAGTTACAGACATTAGGTAGCTTTATTTAAAACCCAAAATATTAATTTATTTATCGAAATACCTATTATTATTTTCACATTAACCCCATGCAGTAGCCCCATGAGGAAAAAAATTCCGTGAGGGCGTGGAGGGTTTTTTTAGGAAGGAAAAAGAGGAAGTTATGGGAAGGAAGTAGATATGAGGAATGGGTAGGATTCTAGGAATCAGTGCGTCCAGGAGTGACGGACGTATGAATCCTGGAGTCTCGCGGCGGTGCAAGAAGATGAATCGACAGAGAACAGCTGGAGAGGTCAAAAGGTTTCCCAGAACACACTTCACCCAATAAACCCGGGCACCCCTGCTAAGTCACCAAACGTAGCAAACCATTCGGGGTGACCTATGGCGGAGATATTGATTATCCAATAAATGTTACCCGCGGCGGCGGTACACATATCTGCCTCCCAACTAACTAACCATCAAGCTTTTTCGCATCAGGGGTAGGCAGACACGTTACACCGCTGCAAAACTATGTCACAACAAACTCCTTGCTTCATTCACGTTCATATTTCATCTCATATATATACACACTCTTCTTGTGTTATTCTGTTTGACTCTTGACCCGCCCCGACTCAAGTAACTTCCATTAACTTCCGCGGCGTATATTCTTCTTACACTACTTTTCTGTATATCCGCTCTACATTACCAAACCATCCAAGAATCCCTTTATTAATCTTAAGAGATTTTTTTTTTTTTTTTAATTCTAAAAATTAAATTTAAAAAATTTAAAAGAAAGACAAACATTCCCGGGCTACGAATAACCCAACAACGTTTGAAAATCTCCTACTACCACCACAGAAAACCGAAAATGTTGCTTGTGTTGTGATGGAGGACTTAGCCAGCCGAGGAATCGAACACGGGACGCCCGGGTGGGACCCGAACACGATGCCCACTCAACCACTGACCATTCATCAGATGTAACATACTTCCCTTGAATACTTTAAGTTTTTAAGCTCTTAAAAAAACTTTCAAAAGAAAACTTGCATTCAGATGTCAGGATGAACAAGTAATAAGTGTATGAAGGTCCCACCACAATAAAAATGATTGTGTTGGGTTATTTCCCGATTTATTCTTTTTAAATAATGTATATCATTATAATTTGGGAGGTGGGACAGGTACCCGGTACCCCCGCCCCGGGAACCATTTATTGGATAACCAAAACCCCTGCCAAAAGTCACAGAGAAAATCTAAAAAAAAAATTTTAAAATGTCTTGTATTCAAATTATATCTGCGACACGTTCCAAGATACTCTCAGTATCGCCTTGGTGACAGACAACAACTCAGAATTTATACGTTGCTTGAAATTGCTTAAGCCGCGTTTGATGACTAGATCTGAATAGTCATGTACTTCTCCACCTTCCTCTTACGCATCTCTTACTACCTTCAGCCAAACAAAATACCCCAAATTAGGATGCTATTGTCTCACTGGCCCCCGATGGTTGGGTTCAGTTGGGACTCTTGTGCGGTTTTCATATAAAAAGAAGACGAAATAACAAAATCAACAATATTTTTAAAGCAATAATTAAACTTGCTCAGAGAATAATGTTTGGATGTCGTTTTATGTTCCCAGGGACGTATTGGATCAGGTCAGAGAGGGAACATTACCTGGCCGTGGAATCTTGTAAGTCTAGTGAGTGACCAGTGGGTGTTGTGTTCTGCATGGGCCGTGGAATACATTGGGTGAGTTTATTGTTTCTTTTTAAAATTCAACTCGTCCTTGAAACCATAACCGCAACGATGAATATAGACAAACGTATTAATTTGATATTTGAACGACCAAGCCTTAAAGATTTAAGCTTCTTTGAGAAGTTAATTCACAAAACTGGCACTGTACATGGTGTCTGGAAACTCGCGGTGTAAGTGGGCAACTGGTGAATCTACTTCAAATTATTATTGACTGAGCGTAGCGAAGTCCTGTTTTAAATCCATCGTTTTGTATTTCGTCTATATGTGCGTTTGTTTGTACGTTCCGTTTCCAATTCAGGATGGTTGCTATATTAATGGTTTAGAAATTAAAATTTTAAAAGTGAAATAGTCATGCTTTTTTTGGATTTTTATTCGAATTTGTTCAATATTATGGTACCTACCTACCTAAAGAAAGTCTTATAAAATAATTATTATTGAGATAGATACGTTTCCTTGAACAAAATGTATAATTATTCTTTATTTGAAATTTAAGAATGTTACACAAAATGTTCGGTTTATAATTAAATAGATTAGGGTTCGATTCTATTCATTATCTATATCAACGATTTAACTAACCTTACCATTAAAGGAAACATAATCAGTTTTGCTGATGATACTGTTTTAATATTTCATGAAGAAAATTGGACGGATACATTTAATGTGGCTGAACAAGGGCTTAGTGCACTTCAAAATTGGCTTAAAATCAACTCGCTTACCCTTAATATAAGCAAAACTAAATATATAACATTCTCAATGAACTCAAGAAACCAACCAATAAAATCACTAAAACTAAAATTACACGAATGCCATGGAAATAATATACAATGTTACTGCCCCATCATCGAAAAAACACAAAATATAAAATATCTCAGAGTGATAATTGATGAAAATCTTAGATGGGACCTACACATCAAAGGAATTACCGAAAAAGTAACAAGCCTCATATATTTCTTCAAAAATCTAAGAAACGTTGTAAATAAAAAGGATATGAGAAAGGTCTACTACGCTTTGTGTCATTCTCGAATTGAATATGGAATTATAGGATGGGGATCTGCTACACATAAGTACATACATAACCTTAATACGATTCAAAAAGGAATCATAAAGACCATATTGAAAGTACCCATTAGAACGCCTTCAATTGAAATTTTCAATAGCTTTGATGTACCAAATGTGCAACAAATATATGCCAAAAATATATTATTAAAGCTTTTCAAAAATACTGAATCTTCCACTAGACCATGCATGCATAACACTAGGTCGAATAAAAATGATGTAAAAAACATTCCAAGTTTCAAAACCACATTCGGACAAAGAAACTACACATACTTTGCAACTAAACTTCATAACATCCTTCCCCAAGACATAAAACTAATAAAAAATTCTAATGTATACAGATCAAGAATAAAAATATGGCTGAAAGAGATCAATGAAAAAACCCTAATGGAAACACTAAAAACGACATAAAAGACAAATGAAATATATATAAATAATTTTAGTCCGCCTCGGCACAGGACCCCCTAGTGAGGAGGACTAAGAATTGCAATATTTAACATTAAATTAATCATTTTATTTTGTATGTACAA
Organism: Glyphotaelius pellucidus; assembly: GCA_936435175.1. Classification (NCBI taxonomy): domain Eukaryota; kingdom Metazoa; phylum Arthropoda; class Insecta; order Trichoptera; family Limnephilidae; genus Glyphotaelius; species Glyphotaelius pellucidus. The sequence goes on along the minus strand of OW386538.1, from coordinate 17,206,965 downwards.
TTATTTTATATAGTTGCTAATAAAAAAAAATAAAAAAAAAGATAGGTACTTAAGTACCTACTATAAATCTTATGATTTCAGAAGAAATAATGGTCTTCATTTATTAAATTCTAGAAAATAAGAAACATGCCTTTTTAGACTGGAGGTCTATTGTTACAGAGTTATCTACTTGTGAAATCATGAGAATCCAAAAAATTATGTTTTTCGATTTTAAAATGTTTTTTTTTTCATATTTTGATGCTTCTTTAGAGATAAGAAATTATTATAAAATCTTTTAGTAAATATCAAGAATTTATAAACCTGTTCCATTTGTTAAAAACGGAGTGTCACCCCAAAGTTATTTTGAATGTGATTTTGAGTGACTTCAATCCCTGGTGAAAATAATGATTTATTTGTGGTTCAAATATTGTTACAAATTCACTCACAAAATTCCCATCAGGCCACTCATGTAATTTTTTTTCTCCAAGTAATATTTAGTGTCTTTATATGTAGTTATTAATTATGCTACTTCACTCAAATTTGTAAATGTTTTACCTCAATACAAGCTATTAGTCCTGGTGAGGTGTTTATGTATAAATAAATATACTTGATTTGTATATGGTGAGAAACAAATGAAATTTAAAAATTCAAATTGTGCAATTCACAAGCGGTTGAAGTGAAACCTTCAGAAAACTAAAGTATTTATATAAATCCTATAGATGTGTGTGTTTGTCCCTTTTTAGTATCGCTATTTTTCGTTTTAATCGAGTTTCAAATTACAACGGTGCTAAAGAATTTTTCAATTCAATAATTCGGGGTCGAGACATCGCTTTGATACATTAATAAGATAGTAAACAGCTGAAAGTGACATTAATATGCCAGTGAAAAATTATACCTCGGATACGATTTACTCGAAAACAAAGCTCACGAGAGAGATGGATTCGTACGTCCGTCACTCCTGGACGTCCGTCACTCCTGGACGTCCGTCACTCCTGGACGTTCATAACTCATGGACATACGTCACTACTATTTATTTGAGTTTTTTTAAGTGAAAACTTCTTTAGCACCGTTGTGATTTGAAACTCGATGAAACGAAAATAAGCGACATTATAAAGAGACAAACACAAACATCTATAGGATTTAGCCTGCGAGAGAATGAGATAGACTAATCGGTGTCCTCATTGTGAGGTGCTTCGTAGAATAAGTAGTAAAATTATAACCATCCATGTTTAAGCTTGTTAACAATATTATAATAAATAAACTCTGCACTTATCCCACGCCTCTGCATTCGTCTCATTCTCTCCAACTTTATTTTCTGAAGGTTTCACTTCTACCGTGTGTGAATTGAAAATGATAAATCGGTTTTTTTATGCTGGGAAAATGTGGCTGGAAACTTTTATAAAAACATTTATCTTTTTGATTTTGTTATGCGATTGTTATTAACTTTTCAAATTTAAAACATTTCAAAATTTCTTCTGGGTAAATTGGAAATTGAAAAAAAAATTCTCAGAAAATGGGCCGGGAAATTGTGTCAAAGTTTTTTTTGTTTTTAGAAACTGAGAAATTCAATGTTTTGTTAATTTGTTCCCTTTTCAGGACAACTCATGTAGGTCTCATAGAAATCGTAGTGCTTCTCTTACCATAATGGTTAAAAATATGATCTAAACGGTGTTGGAAAGAGTTTATACCGTGCTTTATATTCAAATCTAAAAATTATCCACAAAATAAATAAAATGTTCACCTTTAAAAAAACCAAAAAAAATATAAAACCCCTCAGGGCCTAAGTCATCTTTGGGGATGCTGTGTGGAGGATTTGTTTGGAAAGGAAGGGGAGGAGAGTTCTGGGAAGGAAAGGGGTTTAAGGGGTGGGTAGGAATCTGGGGTCTGAATTCAGTGTGTCCGCCTCCAAGACCTAGACAAACGTCACCCCATGAACCCGGGCACCCCTGCTAAATCCCCAAACGTAGCGAACCACTGGGGGTGACCTATGGTAGAGGTGTTGGTTATCCAATAAAGGTTCTCGGGGCGGCGGTACCCATTCCCGCCTCCTAAATTTACATAAAACAACAAAAAGTGAGTTGACCATAATGTTAACAATACATATGCCTAATAAAATAGGTGTATTTTTTGTCAGTATTTTTAATTAGAAAAAACGTAAGGTGAGCCATTTTTAAAACCTTTTTAATGTTGTTTTATAAATTTGTATAATTAAAAAATAAGTGTCAATTTTGAATAATAAAAATTTGAAAGCGTTTTTCATTACCTTTCAAAAATTGTTTTTGGTTTTCGAATGCGTTCAGAAATATTATATTTATATAGATTTTATTGCAAAACGAAAAATTTTTGATCTTTGGCTGTGAAGGGTTTATGAAATTTTTGACATTTTCTTGTCTGGGATGGTGTTTGAAACTTCAACAGTTCTTTTTGAAAATAACAAAGAGATCGCGTCCGTACACAACAATTGAAAACGTACAGTCCTTCAGATAAAAATACTATCAGATCAGATAAGGACGTATTTAGCATTAAAGAAGTGTCTTTTGTTTCAGCTCCGATAAAGTTCTGTTCGTCGGATTGGGCGGGGCCTTCACACCCTCGTACAATCCAGATGAGATATATGGCGTCACAGCTAAACACATGCACCCGCTATTCAAACATAGTTACTCTGAAGTGTACAACGACATCGCCCTACTTCGGCTAGACAGAGAGTAAGTTTTTCATAATTATATAAAATATTAAAATTATTTGGAGTAAAAATAACACAACAACAAAAAAATAGTGAAAATAAATATGCCCGTACGTGCAACCGTAATTAGAATTCTAGACCATATGATGTTCGGGCCTTTACTTTAACAACTGAGCTATCTCCCGAATCTTCAGAACTGCTGTATTTCTCCATTATATTTAATGAACTTTTAAAACCTCAAGTATTTATTTTATCAATATTACAAATTAGACGGCCCTCGTGGTCAAGGGGAAAGGCTCTCCGGCAATGTGTAAGTAAATTTTATTTGATTAATTTGTGATATTTCACAATTTTTTCATTTTAAAAAATATGCGTAGTATATTTACGGCACGTTCCAGAGAGGAAGATACTCTCAGTATCGCTCTGGTGTAAAACCACCATTCAGAAGTGACACATTGCTTGAAATGGCTTTAGCCGTGTTTAATGACTAGATCTGAATAGCCAGATACTTCCCCACCTTCCTCCTCCCTATCTCCTTCTCCTCCCCACTGCCTTCAGCCTCACAACATATCCCAATTAGTTAGTTTAATAGTTTCACTAACTCCAGACGGTTGGAAGCAGTTCCCGGCCTTACCCGAGCTTTACGTAGAGTATTCCCAAATTTAATATGAGATTACATTATCGAAAACTAATAACAATATTAACTAAAAATTATTATCAATAACTCTAGATTCTATCACCACAGACACTCTTCTTTATATAAATAGATATATAAAATTAGTGCAGACCAGACGAATTTTCTAAATTCTCGATAAACAGTTCCAATTTTGAAAAAGGGAATGAAAATTAGTTTCAGTTAAAAATATAATATGGGTAGTTTATCGCTTGTCTGAATTTTCCAAAAAAACGCTTAATGTTTTGAAAATGCTTACACTTAAATTCAAAACAGAGGTTCTAGAGTTCATTGAATTGGAGTTACAGACAGACAGAATTACATCCGAAATTAGTGTCCGTGGAATGATTATTTATTGTTCTGTTTTTATTAGCAAAAAAAATTATAAAACAGGTGACAGGGTCACAGGGAATGTTCACGTGTGTCACGCGTCATGCCAGAATATCGGCGTACCGCACCTAAAGGGTTAAAGAATATTATTGCATCGTAATACCACCTCACAGTTATTTCTAAAACAAATATTGTTTTTAATACAAGCAAAAATATTATAATTTACCACTTTTCGATTTCAGGGTGACCTTCACATCCAGAATTATACCAGCATGTCTCCACACGGGCACCCCTCTTCCTGACAGTGGCTTCCTATTCACTGCGAGGGACAGCTCAACTATTTACAAGGTTAGAACACTTTTCTCTGCCTTCATGATGAACAATGACCAATGATGTGAAAACGGCAAGATTGACTGCTGTCGCCGGAACTAAATTTTAAAGATTTTTAAAAAATAGATATCCAACAAACATGCCGTTTTACCGCAGGGGTAGGCAGAGAGGATGGACTGCAACACACCTTGTTTCATTCACATTCGTACATCATCTCATACATAGGCACTCTTCTGTTATTCTGTATCTTGAGATGACCCAACTCAAGTAGGTATTTGATTCATTTGGTCATGCCATGTCTTCCACGGGTGTCCCACACATCTACCATTCCCTTACGCGTCTTATATTCTCCTTGCACACCTTTCTCTGTCCATTCGCTCTACATGTCAAAATCACATGAGTTTCTTAAAACTTTGTTTCCTAATCTCCTCATGTTTATGGTTTTTCTAACACTCTAAAAAGATGCAAATATTAAAAAAAAACATCTATTAAGATTAAATGTTGATTAAAACACCCATTTCAACGGTCCCCGCGGTGCAGTGGTTAAGATCCTTGTCGGCGAATTCAGGGGTAGCGGGTTCAAATTTTAGCGTGGAATTTCACAATAAAGCATTAAAAATAACATGTTATGTTTGTGGCACGTTCCAGAGTGAAATATACTCTCAGTGTTGCCTTGGTGAAAGACTGAAGTAAAAATGGCTTTAGTTGTGTTTGGTGACCAGTTATAATTAGTCAGGTACTTCCCTACCTTCCTCTTATACATCTCCTTCCCCTCCACACTTCCTTTAGCTTCACAATGTACCTTCATTAGGGATGCCATAGTCCCACTGGCTCTAGACGGTTAGGAGCAGATGGGAGACTTGTGCTGTATTCACAATAAAAACATATTTCTTTAATACCTCACTTCATATTGTAACATTATGGGGAAAGTACGGTAGAAATGTTTTTTTATTGTTTTTCCTTTGTTATTCCCACTAAGTACAACAATTCTGGGTTGATTAGAAGAAAGTGGCAGAAAGGCCGCATCACTCCACTATGTTATGTTAAATCTATTCAATAAATAGGTCTCACGATGCAAAATACAACTAGTAAAGCTAAAAACAAATTAATTATTAATTTGGGAGGCTTGTACGGGTACCGCCGCCTCGGAAACCGTTTATTGAATTACCAACCCCTCTGCCATAGGTCACCCCAAGTGGTTTGCTACATTTGCTGACTTAGCAGGGCTGCCGGGTTCATGGGGTGATGTTTGTCTAGGTCTTGGCGACGCATCCGTTTGGTCACCTACTGTGTGACGGGCCGGATCGGGAGAGACTGGTTGAGGGAGAACTTTTGAACACTTCAGCCGTAATTTCTCTCCATCACCTTGCACTGCAGAGGGAGGGATTAACTTCTCTGTCACTCCTGGATACATTGACCCCCAGATTCCTACCCACCCCTCAAACCGTTTTCCTTCCCAGAACTTCCTCACCTTCCTTTCCCTTAAAAGACCCTCCACACAGCATATACAAAGATGCCGTAGGTCCTGATGGATTTTTTTCCCCTTAGGACCTCCTGTGTGGAGTTGTACATTTGTTGCTAAAAGTAATGGCGCTTTTGTTCTCACTGGATAAAACAATCAGTTGGTATATTTTTAAACATTTCAGAAGACAATGCAGAGATTATCTCAGGAGGAGTGCTCCAGAGTATTTCCCACTGGCAGCCTGTTTCACCCTGCCCGCGTCAAACATGACGTGGAGATTTGCAGCCGCCAAGTCAACACAACTGGGAAATGTTGGGTATGTAACGCTGGGATGCATTGTAAACCAAGCCTTTAGTAACACTTTTTTAATTAAAAATATTGTATTATTTTTACTATAATATAAAGTTATTATAAGAAATTTTATAATTCAAAAAATTATTTACGCAAAGCTGTCGAAGATGGCTGACATTATAGGAAGATATGCACCATATAATAAAGAAGAACACAAGAAATGCCATGTGGGCGTGTTTCGTGATCCAAAAGTCTGACCATTCTTTGCTTAAAATTTAAAATATTATTATACATATCCTGTATAATAATGAATTTCAAATGGGATGCCGATATTCAATGTGACAGAGCGCGTACTAAATGGACTAGAATCAAAATGTATTAAGTCACTGGCGACATTGGTTTCAATTTAATAAGTCAGGCGCGCCTCATACGTCACACAGATGTCTGGTAATGTTAAATTATCGTGAAAACAAGCGTATGGGTCCGATTGGTCAAATCTGATTCTATATATATAGCTAGTGCTTATTTATTTTTTTATTTTTTTACATTGTTTTAGAAAAGAATGTGTCCTTACTGGGGTACCCCGTTCTAAGGTCACATTGTACATGTTTTTGTGTTTGACTTAATATGTACCTATTTTAAAGTATTACAAGAGGAAAATTATAAAGTTATATCTAAAAGAAAGCACAATACAAGCATTAATCTTTATTTGGTTGCAAAATTTTATTTATGTTTTTCCTTCCCATGTCCATAATTCTTTTTTTTTTTTTTTGTATTTTAAATAATTTTATAGACATAATTATAAGACCATACTCGTACTGTAGGTGAGATTGGGCTAATTCATAATAAATTTTAACTAGCTGTTCTTTATCTAAAAATTTTCATTAGTTTTTTTTTTAATTTGTTGCTCACATTTTCCACCTAGGAGTTCCAGTTTAAGTTTTGGTCAATAATTACTCCCAGGTATTTTATTCTTTGTATTTCATTTAATTTTGGGCAGTTGCAAGGAATTTCTTGGTTCACGTATAAACAGTCTTTACGAATTTTTATGTTTAGGTTTGTAACAATAACAAAACCCTTTCATGTTTCTAGCTGACTGCTGCTAGTACTGCGGCTCATTTGGCCTTATTACTATTATCATCTGACGGTTGTATTTAATTGACTAAATTTACTACACATTATTAAGTTCTGAACTTTTTACTCTGCTTTACCATTATGGTTTACTGAATGTAAATATTTCATTGTTGGTCTGCTTCCGCTTCTGAGGTCTGGTGCCGTTTCATATCTACCTGTGGGCATGAAAACATCTTCATGAAGATGGGTCTCGTTGAGTAGAATGATGTGAATCTGTAGGCTGTTGATGCTGCGTGCATTCCAAATTAAGCATTTTACCTCCGAAGCCTCCTGATCCATTGATGGCATCCTGGAGCAGTTCCATGAGAATGAACAGCTTCTCTGCCTTGGTTATGCAGGGTGTTAGTCTTTCGCGGACTCTGATGAGGCCTTGTAGTAATGCCATTATGTCCTCATCAGAGGTGTTTCCGGTGTTTGGTGCTTGGCGCTGCTCCTGTCTAGCTCTTCGCTATTCAGGTTCTTGCTGCTGTTGTTGTTGCTGGTTTGTCCTGTTTTCAGCTACGTTTGCCCAAGAGCGGCCGTCTACTTGGGCCGTGGCTCTGGTGGTTCGGGGCTCTTCTGCCCAACGCCTCTGGGCGTTGGTGAACTCTGGCCTGCGCTGGAGAGCAGCTACATATGCCACCCTGTTGGGGCACTCTCTGTAGTTAGCAGAGTGGGCTCCGCCGCAGTTGAAGCAGACGGTCGGCTCTTCCCTGTTTGTCTTGGGGCACTCCGGAGTGGCGTGTGCTCCATCGCACTTCACGCAACGGGCTACGTGGGCACAGTTTCTGTACCTGTGGCACTGTGCCGTGTGAGTGCCGTGCTGCAGGTGATTGCTCCTGTATTTCCTTATGAAAATGCGGCAGTAGCACAGGAAAACTACCGTGGCTCTCATCTGGCCCACGTTTGTTTCCTGGCCGAAGTGGGCCAGGTAGGTCGGGTCCTTAAGTCCAGGGTCGTCATCTCGACCAGTGATCTGGCTGGAAAACCTTGGTTTACCAGGTCTGTCATGATGTCTTCAGTGGACATCTTCGGAAGCCCCCTGATGACGGTCTTCTATGTCTTGTCGCTTTCTGTGGTGTAGGTGTGGAACGACTTTTTCTCACCTCGCAGCGCCGTTGTCATCACTTTGTGGGCTTCCACCGAGCTCACCGCAACGCTGATTTTTCCGCCCCTGTTATACCGGAAGTTGAAGTGTGCACTTCTATATGTCTCTTAACCTCTTCGGTGATTTGGCCGTGTGTCATATTTCCAATCGTCATTATGATAGTTGACACTCTGCTGCTCTTCCTGAGCGTGCCGGTCGCTGTGGGGGTCTTGGTTGGCAAGCGCCACAGGACCAGTCGGTTTCTTCTTTAGCGGCGGCCCTGATTCTTGGTGCGCTGATGATTGCTGGCTTCAGCTTTTACTAGTTCGATCCTGTTGGACCTGGACAGGTTGAAGGTGTGGGGTTAGAATTCCTCAAAAGATGGCGCTACTTCTGTAACCAGGTCGCATAAGAACGTGCCCCCCCCCCCCCCCCTTTTGTAAATTTTTGTAAATTTCAGTATCTCTCCCGATACGGAAAGATTGACGGAAATACTTAGTTGTATCACGCGGCTATATAATATAACATATAACGTCATTGCCTGTGCCGGTGACTAGCTATCACTGGATCACAGTGGAACCGAGGAACGGGCTATTTTTGGAACCAGTTACTATCGGATATATAAAATGGTCACCAACACTCTAAACTGGGCGAAGCCAAAACAAAAGCCGCCCGCAGGGACTAGCAGCGAAAACCTGCTGAGAGTTTTTAACTGTTAGAATGAAAGTATTGTCTGAAATTAATGGCTGCTATATAATACTGAAGTTAAACTCATTAAAGTGAAGTTAAACTCCTTGGTTGGTCAGTGTTGGGCCATTTAGTGGTGTTTTTTTCGTAGAAACAAAAAATTAACTATTTTATTGCATTACAAATAAATTGGTTATCACTTCGGAATAAATCATTATAAAAAAATAACAATTTGTGCATCTCCAGTGCTGTAAGTGTAAGGATTTATTACCCTTTCTGCGGGTTTGAGAGGAACAGATGTGTGCCCATTTCAAATTTTAGATTTGAGCCCAAAATCTCAACCGACTGAATAATATATATTTTAAATCAAAAGTTATAATAAATAACTAGAACGACTATGAGCTATTTTTGTCAAAGATGAATATGATAATATATTTTTAATTAAGAAATTCAATTTACTTCAATTCGGAGGCAACTTTTGAATTTTTTGTTGAGTTAATTATAATTATTAAAAAATATATTACCCTGCCTACTGTGTTAATGTAATGAAAAATAAAATATTCAATTTTTTATGAGAAAAACTCTCTTTTTATAACTTTTGAAGGTTATTCCCATCAACGTAATATATCATTGAAGAAGAAGATAACACTTATAATCTAAATGAAAACATGAAAGAAAACAAGACACAGAAAAATAGAAAAAGACAATGGTCGCAACTGGGACTCGAACCCAGACCTCTCGTCTAACCGGGACGTGCGCGTTTTCCAATTTCGCTATTGCCACCTTCTGTTTTCTTTCATATTTTCATTTAGATTTTAAGTGTTATCTTCTTCTTCAATGAAAAAATAAAATAAATCATCGTTTAAAATGCGTTTTGTTGGGAGAATTTTAATTTACATGCGGCAAATTTGGGTTCCGATGTAAACAGATCATTTTAAATTAATTTAAACCCATCAATGCTCTCTTTTAATATTTTTTACCTTTTAATTTATATATGTATCATCATGTTTTTGTAATAAATATTGTAAATTTATTTTTTTAAATGTATAAACATGATAACATTTACTCACAAATAATTACCCAGGTTGCCTCTAAAATCATGAAATATTAAAATCTTTCATGGCGTTTATTTAATAATTTTAAAACACAAATAAGTAAAGTAGCACATACGTGTACTACACATTTGGTATTCCTTTCGGTTACAAATAAGTAAAGTAGCACATACGTGTACTACACATTTGGCATTCCTTTCGGTTACAAATAAGTAAAGTAGCACATACGTGTACTACACATTTGGTATTCCTTTCGGTTACAAAACTAATTTTTCAGTTTGATGGTGTATTTTGAGGTCAGAGTATGAAACGGGCTCCGTTCCCCTCAATATAGTTTTATCTTTCACACAAAACTCAAAAAGATTAAAATATGGGGGTGACTTGTATCACATTTTTTACGTTTAATTGTGACCTTTATAAGGAGATTGGTTTACAAAATTCATATTTTATTTTTTTACATTAGCTCCACACAGGAAGCCCTGAGGAAAATAATTCCCTCAGGGCCTATGTCATCTTTAGGGATGCTGTGTGGAGGGTCTTTTTAGGAAAAGAAGGAGAGAAAATTTTGGGAAAGAATGTGAAGGAATTGAGATATGAGTAGGAATCCCAGGGTCAGTGTGTCCAGGAGTGATGGACGTATGAACCCATCCCTCCCACTGCGGTGCAAGGCGATATTCCGAGAGAGTACAGCTGCAGACGTCAATGAGGCTCCCTCAATCATTCTCTTCCGATCCGGCCTGCCATACAGCTGGTGGGTAGACGCATCTGATGCCAAGACCCGGACAAACCTCACCCCATGAACCCGGGCACCCCTGTTAAGTCACCAAACGTAACGAATCACTTGGGGTGACCTATGGCAAAGTTGTTGGTTAGCCAATAAATGGTTCCTGGGGCGGCGGTACCCATACCCGCCTCCCCAATTGAAATATAAAGTAGTGATGGTAGTGATATGAAGTGAACAAACAATAATGTTTTTCCATTAGTTTTGTCATTCAAGTAGGACTGGGCGTAAAAAGTAGAATTACCCCTCCAGCCGGAAGTGTGTTCAAAAGCCCATTCACTAATTTATAATCTGCCATTTGGAGTGTGTAAACCTTATTATTTTATTTGTTCTCAGGGCTGGTATACAGGTGCCCCGTTGACTCTACCCAACAGCCACAGGGTGGCCTGCACCCACCTCCTGGTGGGGTTGGCATCCTCGTGGTTCTTTTCTTCCTGCACACTCACCAACACCCGCATATCAGCCTTCATCCCCTGGATAGAGGGTATCGTGTGGCCTGAAGGCGGTGTTGTTGTATAGGACCGGTCAGTAGCTAAGTAGGCATCGCGTTTGGGTCCCACCCGGGCGTCGCGTGTTCGATTCCTCGGCTGGCTAAGTCCTCCATCATGACTCAAACAACATTTTCGGCTTAACGTGGTGACGATAGGAGATTTTCAAAGATTGTTTTAAAAAATTGTTTAAAACCTTTTTTTTTAAATATGTTTAAAAAAAAGGACCTTATCTCAGATTATTTTTATTTAAATTAACACACACATAAACGAACAGTGATATTCATAGATACAATAACATAATAGAGAGAAAAAATAATTCAATTTTTTATAAGAAAAACTCTCTTTTTATAATTTTTGAAGGTTATTTTATATTTTTTATTTTATATTTTCATTTAGATTATAAGTGTTATCTTTGTCTTCAATGATATATAACGTTGATGGGAAATAGCCTTCAAAAGTTATAAAAAGAGAGTTTTTCTTATAAAAAATTGAATATTCATTTAGACTTTCATAAAGTCAATAGTTCCATATGAATAAATTCGGATACATTTATCCGAGACGCTATTCAGGTTATAAACCAATTATTTGAATGATTGTTTCCAATAAAAAGAGTAGTTGCCCATAATATGGAAAAAAGAACTAGTTGAAGATAATATTGTTGATTCTAAATATTTGAAATATGAGATTGACAAATATGACGGTTTGACAGAAGGTGGCAATAGCGAAATTGGATAACGCGCACGACCCGGTTAGACGAGAGGTCTGGGTTCGAGTCCCAGTTGCGACCATTGTCTTTTTCTATTTTTCTGTGTCTTGTTTTCTTTCATATTTTCATTTAGATTATAAGTGTTATCTTCTTCTTCAATGATAGAAAAAATAATTGTTATGTACAAAAAAATAAATTTAATTTAATATACAGTGTACACAAGGTGTCTGGAAACTCCCACTACATGCTGGAAACTGATCTTAATCACACAGAGAACCCAAAAACAGTTTTCTTTCCACCTGAGTCAATGTTTTCATTTTTTTATTTATAAAACTTTGTATATTTATTTTTGTGTACTCAAAACTCATTTTAATCATTTCCGGCGAATTCATAACTATAATAACTTTTTTATTCCAACAGACCCCTGGGGATGTAAGTTCTGTATATTTAAAATTTATAAAAACAATACCTCACCATTAAAATATTTTACCTACAACGATTTTAAAACTTTATAACCCCTTTTTCAACTATAAAGTTAGGGGTAAGCACCAGATTTTATTTTTCTAGACGATGAATTAACAACTTCGGGAGGAAAACGTTGAGAAACATCTTAAATATTTATATAACATATAACACGTTCTTCAGAATTAATTTAAATGAAGGCGGCGGAAAGGTCGAATCTCCAGGCCCGCTAGGGTTAATTCGTTCGTACGTTCGTCTAATACGCCGTGCCGCGGGCGTATATTTGTTTACTACACGCTTTCTTCACTTACGTCATTAAGATTCCCACATTATTTTTTCTTCTTTTCTTTGAGAAGCCAAATTCGACAGTAGATCCATTCGGTGCACAGTACGGGTCGCGAGTCGCAATTTTTATACACGGCTTCTATACTTACGTCGTTAATATTCTGAATATGTTCCAGCGTATATTTTCGTCTTGAAATGCAATAAACAGCTGATCAAAAAACTTTCGAGAAACCAATTTTTTGAAAATTTTACATATAGAAATTCCTACTTCGTACTCGATTTACCAGAAAACGAGGCTCAAAAAATTTTTATTAAAAATTAATAGATTACTTAGTTTTACCCAACGTTGTTTAAACTAAGCAATCTATTAATTTTGAATTATAATGGTGACTCTAAATAAGTTTGCTGTGTTTGAAAAAAAAAAATTAAGTTCACAAAATCTAATGTTATTGTGACAGATTCACCAGTTTTCCGTTTGTACTACATGTTTCCAGACATGTATAACAAACATCCCACAGGCAACAGGCAAGGCCCGTCAGTCATCATACTTAGGATTAGTTAAAAGATGGTTCAAATTAACTTATTATGGAATACAGGAACATGCACAGAACCTTTTTATAACTTAATAGTATAAAAACCATTTGAGTTTTCTTTTTAAATTTCAAAACACATTCCCACACGTTTTATAGAAGGAATAAATATTTTCATAATTTTGTTTTGCATACTTAACTTGAATATAACAATGGTCTGCAGAAAACACCCCTCAACGGCATATATCACTATTCACTTTGGACAGGCGTATTTAGGAAGGTCTACAGTCAATTCTCAAACTTTTTCTTTTTAGACAATAATACCGCATTAAGTCAGGTAGCAATAAAGGGTAGGTATTGTGTGTGCAAATGTTTTAGGAATATTTTATAGTGTTTCGTGAACACCTCATTAGGAGAACCTTCTATGCTGCGGTGTTCACGTGTTTTATTGAGTATAATATGTTTTTCTGTACTTTATTATTATAATTGTCATATTAATAGATTGAAAAATATTATGTTATATTGTATAACGTCCGAATAAAATATGTAATTTAATATTTTGTCCTTTATTTGATGTTAATAAATTTTTGAAAAACCTTTGTAGCTTTTTTATCCAAACCTTTTAAATAATTTCCCTCAGGGCCTATGTCATCTTTGAAGATGCTGTATGGAGGGTGATTTTGAAGAGAGGAAGGAGTGAACATGGGTCTTGAAGAGACCCATGTTGTAGGAGGGAGGAAACACAGAGGCCGGCAAATCGTTCCACAGCCGAGCTGCTGAACTCAAGAATGAGTCGTAGAAACGACCCGTTCTCGTGTGACTAATGTCAACCGTGTACAAATGTTGGTCGCGTGTTTGGCGTGTCTCCCGACTATGCACCGATGCCGAAGGGATCAATGACGCTAGTTCCTCGGAGCATCTTCCATTGTAATACCGGTAGAACAAGGACAACATTCCCACCTGACGCCTGTGCTCTAAAGATTGCAATCCGTTTGTTAAGTTAGGAAAGTCTATCAAACGGACCGCCGGTTTCTGCACAGAGTTGAGGGTCTTTTTGGCTATTTTGGAGACCAGAGGTGGCTGCCAAATTCAACCGTGGGGCGCACTTGCGATTTGTACAGGGTTAGCAGTTGTGTACTATTAAAGTATCTACGGGCCCTGTACAGTACAACCAACTTAACTCTGGCTTCGATGGAGCCCCCATACCTGAGATGGTCACCAAGCATATTACTGGTATTGTCGGTGAAAGCTTTTATCGTGTCGATGCAGAATGTCCGTGCTAAGGACTAAGGACCCAGTACTTCCACTAGAGGCAACAGATCAAATGTCCGCTTGTGGTTTTGAGAAAGTGTTATTGAGAAAAAGCATTGCAATCCTATTTTTTACTTTTTGTAAAAACATTCAGTGTTGTGGAAGTTGCCTTTGTTTGTTTGTATTCACTCCACTGAAGAGATATAAGTGTCCTTGGGTCAAAAGTTATCTCAATTTACTCCTATCTGATAAGTTTTTTACCCAAGAACAGAATCTTTAATCTATTTCATTAGCCCGGACCATATCTGGGCGCCATGATTAAAAATAAGAGAGGGAAGCTTGTTTAAGACAGATTAAAAGAAGCGTGGGCCTGGCTCCAGAAGTTTTCACACATTTAGTTTCCGAAAAAAACGGAAAAAATTGAAATTAAAAAATTTTATTGTCAAGTATTACGACCGGTCAGTGGCTGAGTGGGCATCGCGTTTGGGTCCCACCCGGGGGTGGCGTGTTCGATTCCTCGGCTGGCTAAGTCCTCCATCACGACACAAGCAACATTTTCCTCCTACTGTGGCGTTGGTAGGAGAAATATCCGAAAATATATTCAGAATCTTAAAGACGTAAGTAAAGAAGCCGTGTATACAAATTGCGACTCACGAACCGTGTATTGGACGGACCTACTGTCGAATTTGCCCTATCAAAGAAAAGAAGAAGAAGAAAAATAATGTGGGAATCTTAACGACATAAGTGAAGAAAGAGTGTTAACAAATATACGCCCGCAGCACGGCGTATTGAATTCGCTCTAGCAGGCCTGGAGATTCAACCTTTCTGCGGGGCTCATTGTAATTAATTCTGAAGAACATGTTACTAATATTTAAGATTTTTCTAAATTAATCCCTCCCGAAATAATTAATTCATCGTCTAGAAAAATAAAATCTCGTGCTCACCACTAAATTTATAGTTATATACGGGAAATAAAATTTTCCAACAGCTCTACGTAAAATATATTAATGGTTAGGTATTGTTTTTATTAATCTTAAGTATAAATAACTTACATTCCCGGGTCGCAGTTTGAAAAAAAAGTTATTGTATTATATACTTCCTTTGCACAGAATTATTATACCTATCAAGGTAGAATTTTTTTTAATCAACTACCGCAAGAAATTAGGAGCATAAACGATAAAATCAAATTAATAAACACTGTCAAAAAATATTATAAAGATAAATTTTTAAAAAATATATAGTTTCCACCTGATTTAATATTCATAGCTTAGTTTCCTCTGATGATATTTATTCTCTTTTTCAAATAATTTAAATTGTTGTTTCATCATTAACAAAACATAAAAATTAAAAAACAGTGTTTTTGGATACGTTATTCTAATAGTAAAATAGTTTGATAGTAACGAAATATTTATAATTATATCTCACCTAACAAACAGCAACTTATTGTTCTCTAACTTAACATTGTAATTTACATTTAGCATAAATAATATTTATTTGTAACCTTAGTATATATGTATAGTACAGTATATATTAATATATAGTATAAATAATATATATTTGTCACTTTAGTTATTGTTGTGTAGACTGTTAAGTATCTATAAAGAAACAATGTACACTAGTCTTCCAGCCACAAGCTATTGCTTCCGTGGAAGAGTAGTATTGGTATATTTGTTTACATGTAATTAAATATATAAGCATCCACAAATAAAAATAAAAAAAAATTAAAATTTACGAATTCGTCGGAATATATTAAAATGTGAGCCTTTGGCACACCCCCAATATTAGGGTATTATACCGCCTTTAATGTGCAAGTGCTAGTTATATGTGAGGTGCTCATGGTGGAGATAACCCATTCCAGTGTTCTGACTGCAACAACTTACTATGCAAGTAATCAAATAAAACGCACTTTACGGATATACGAACTTATACGGGCTTAAACTACTAACGTACTTTCATATATTATAAAAAAAAGAAAAGAAAGTTATTATAAACAGAAGCTTGATCATGCGGAAAATGATAGTAAAAGAGTATGGACGGTTATAAATGAAATAATTGATAAGAAAAAATGCAGGAATAACGAAATCAGTGCTATTACTCATGATAACTCGAAAATATGTTGTAAAGAAAACCCTTCAAAAGCTGCAAATATATTTAACACATTTTTTGCAAACGTAGGGGAAAATCTTGCGAATCACATAAATATCAACCCAATTTCAGACTGTAATATTGATGCAGAAAATAAAATAGCAACATTCCAAGTCACAACAGAGGATGAAATAGTATCTATCATAAACGGTATGAAAGGAGGTTCTGCCCCAGGATTTGATGGAATTACAGTTAACATTTTAAAAAATATTAAAAATCAAATTTCTAAACCATTAATGCATATAATAAATATAAGTCTCCAAAGCGGAGTGTTTCCATCTATTTACAAACAAACTATCATTACTCCAATATTTAAATCTGGTAATCCAGAAGAAGTAGGCAACTACCGACCTATATCAGTAATTTCGAATAAAGCAAAAATTTTTGAAAAGATAGTAAAAAAAAGAATAAATCACTTTATAAAATGTAATAATATAATTAATGATAATCAGTTCGGCTTTATGGAATGTAGAAGCACACAGGATGCAATTGCGAAATTAACTAGCCTCGTTCACAATTCATTAGATAAATCACTAAAATGCCTTGGAATTTTCATAGATCTCAAAAAAGCGTTTGACAGCATATCACATGACAAACTTTTAAGTAAATTAAGAAACATTGGATTAGATGGAGCAGCTCTAGAATGGATAAAAAGCTACCTTTTCGAACGTCCTCAAGTCATCAAAATCAACGATGTGCTTAGCCAACAAGATACGAGTAACTTTGGCATATCTCAAGGTACAGTCCTGGGACCGTTACTGTTTATCATCTATGTAAATCACACAAAGAATAAACGGAAAAATAATATCTTATGCTGACGACACTGTCATAGTAATTGAAGGTGCTGATTGAAATACTGTGAATAATCTAGCGAATATTGATATTAATACGCTGAAAAACTGGTTCGATAAAAATCTCCTCTCATTTAATACTGAAAAAACAAAATTTACCCCTTTCTCTATCAATAAATGTAAATCAAATCCAGAAATAAAAATTGTAATACATCAGAGTAAATGTGGTGGAACTAATTGTAATCAAACATGTTCTACACTTAATTCAACTTCAAATATTAAATATCTTGGTGTATATATAGATCAACATTTTAAATGGAAAACACATATTTGTGAACTTGTCAAAAGAATTAGGAAATGTATATATATATTTATCAGAATTAGAAATATTCTTAGACTAGAAAACCTCAAAAAAGTGTACTGTGCAATTGTTCAATCTATATTACAGTACGGTATTATAGGGTGGGGAGGAACTTATGATGTTATTTTAAATCATCTGAAAATAGTTCAAAGATTGATAATTAAGGTTATCTTGAAAAAACCATCTACATTCTCTACTGAAAGAATCTTTTCAATATTCAAAGTATCTACAACAGACAATATATATTAAAAATATGACTTTTAAAGAAATACAGCTAAAAAAATTACAATTCAATATATCAGCAAGATTTCAAAACAATATCAAAATCCCTAAATTTAATACCAAGCACATCCAAAATACCTATCTGTATCTAGGTATAAATTATTTCAACAACCTCCCATTAGAACTAAAAATTATCGAAAATATATATAAATTCCAAATTAAATTGAAAAATCACCTGAAACAACTGTGAGTCCATTTCTACCGTTAATATTTCATTTAAATCTTAAAATTTATTTATTGTTATATCTCGAGTTTTCTTACATATCTTTTGTTATTAGATGCAATATTATTATTTTCTACTAAATTTTACATATACTTGAGCTTGAATTCCCTCACCAAACACAAGAGCCTTGTCTCTTTATGATGAGGAAATGCTATTGTTATGTTCATTTTACAACTCTGTTTAACATGTAAAAAAATGTATACTTATTGTAAAAACATACAAATATTAAATAAATAAAAAAATAAATAATTTTTTTTTCTTTAATTTTTGTTTCTTTCAATTTTTCAACCTTTCTCCTGAAAAAGCAGATGCTTATGCTAAGGAGATGACAACTATATATTTTTACTTGTTCAAACACAGCAAATTTATTTTTTGGCACCAAATTTAATTCAAATTAAATGATTTCTTTGTTTTAACAACTTTCAATGTCTATAAAACCGATTTTGAGTAAACCCTGAGGAAGAGAGCATCGCTCTAGAAACATGTCGGTTTTAGAAATATCAAAAGTGGCTAAAACAAAAAAATATTTTAATTTTGAATTATGTATTTTTACATCTATTAAAATTTAGAATAATATTACAAAAACTGTAAGTAATCTCTTAAGAAAATACAATAAAACCAATAAAAATATAGGTAATTTATAAATGATACAAAGGATAAATGATACAAACAAAAACATAATATGTAAACAATAAGAGAGTTTTGAGGTGATACCTACAAGAATTTTTTTTTTTTTTTACAGTTGTCGTAGTTTTCTTCCGATTGCATATCTAGAGGTAATTTATTGAATAATTTTACATCCTTAAATATATAGTGATGCTGTGCTGTTGTAGTACAGTGATAGAAATAATGGTTTTGCTAATATTTAATTGTAGGATATTATTTTTACTAAAGGAATCTTTATGTATTTGAAGTAGTGCAATTTTGTCGTTATATGACGTAAGAACCGGGAAATCTTGGAAAACATTTATTTTTGCTAGTAATAAGGCTTTTTAAGATAATTTTTAATAATATTTGTCTCAAGTGGAAGTAGGCATGATTTATACGCATTCCCCCCCAAGCCATGATTCCGTATTGTAGTACAGAATGCGCGCAAAATAAATATCTTTTAGTATTTATTTTTTTACGCCTATTTAGGCTTTTACGTATATGCAGTGCAGGAAACGACTGTTTAAAACACTTGCACAAAAATAAATATAAATTAAAAATATTATTGAATTTGATCCACACAGTATGTAGGTACAAAATATTAAAAATCCAAAATAGTTTTTTTCTTTCAGCCGACAAAATATTGGAGTTTTACCCACCAATAAAACTCTTATTTTGTTGTCTTCCTTATCAGGAATATTCCTTGGTGAGAGACGGCATCTCTGTTTCTATCCGATTTCGGTCTTTCTTCTCCTCTTGTCTTCATTAAATATTCAAATTTCGCGCCATTTGCCGCGCGATTGTTGTCCCTCTGTGAATTCGATCACTGCCGCCAACAGTTAGGCGCATGCAAGAGTCGACGCAACGCCATTTTCTTCAATTGTAGTCTCACCAGACAGGGGATGAGAAATATTCTGGATAAGTGTTTTAATGGTGGGTAAAACTCCAATATTGTTAGTGCCGTTCCTTATCCAGAATATTCCTTGGTGAGAATTGTCTGCTACCGTCTGGTGGCAGTGCTGACGTCAATTGTGATCACCTTCATAAAGAAGCGCCGATTGGAGGTCTGCCCTCACAATGATCGCTTCTCCTTCTGACTCTAGAAATGAAGGACCTTTGGGGGTCTGCCCCCCTCAGGTGAATGATTGGTTTAAACAGGTTTGTCAAGGATGACGAAGTCCCCGGCTTCTGAATATTGGACTGTCTTATTACTTTTTTATAATATTTTTTGGAAGGTATTTTCGTTCTGCCAATTTTCTTTTTCCAGAAAGTCCTCTATTGAACAGTTTTCAAACCACCGAAGTGAAGCCACTGCCGACCTGGTGCTCCCCGCAGAGGCCTCAATACCAGCATCTCTAAGTATTGTCTTAACCCATCCACCAATAATTGTTCTGGAAGCTGCTTTGGTTGGACCTGGTGTGGATAAAAACAAGTTATCAATATTGGGTGCCTCTTGTCTCCTGTCCTTTGAGAGAACACTCAGCTTCTTAAGCAAAATATAGGATCGGTGGATTGATTTGATGAGGAGCTTAATCTCCATCCTGATTGTTAATACTTTGCAGAATCTGTCTTTGAACCACACGCAAGCAATAAAATAATGTGATCAGCCATATCACCAAAATGTTCCGAGGTCAATCTTAAAAGTGTCAGATCATGTACTAACATGAGTATGACTGCACAACTTCTGGATGCTTCAATTAAGGTTATAGTTTCTGGATTGTTAGTCTGAAGCCAAGATCATATCTGCCTCGGGTCCCATTTTGTATCCCGTTGAATTTTAATCGAGCTGTTTATATACCCTTCATTAATTGCTTCACCATAAGATGGTTACTTAGTCTATTTTCATTATTTAGATTGCATAAAGTTGAAATAGCCGATTTATGCAAAGCTATGGTGCTAGGAGCTAAATTCAGCGATATTTTGAGTGTGCTAGAAACCTTGCCAACTGAGCTCCCATTGGATCTTTGAAATTAACATGGTTGGATGAAAACCATTCACGCCATCTAATCCACGCTGCTTTACAAGAAGTTAGCGTTGAAGTTCGCCAGCTGGTCTTCAAAATCTCTCTTTCTCTATCAGACCCTCCTTGCAATGCATTATCCCAGCCCCAATTTTCCACACTTGCAGTTCCAGTTGAAGTATTTGCTGTGGATGAGAGCCTGTGGTGGTATATATTAGTATCTTCTGTAGATTCTAGATCTCCTGAGGTAGGCACAAGGCTCTCTGTTTCAAGTCTGGTAGCCAAAATATTTTTTTATTTCGTCCAGTTGGGAGCTACTAGCAGATAAATTTCTCTGGAATAGAGAACTCCAGTCCAATTTTTTTTATTTTTTTTATGAATAATGACCTTCTAACTTAAATAACTGCATATTTATTTTTATTTTTATAGTTAATTTTAATAGTTAAAATAAATTTCAAAGTTTTAAATTTTCAAGATCCCCGAAAACCACCGAATCTAGTGTGACGTCATCATGATCAACCGAAGTATGAATTTTGTATGGAACTGGAATCAGCTGTTCGACTCCCGCCATTTTGAATTTCAGCATTGAAGCGTTTTACTGGGCATTATGGTCGTTTTTTGTACAGTTAGAGTTTTTGAATATTTTAAATAATTTAGATAAACTAATAATAGAGATACTTTATTTTTGATACTGAATTATTTAGGCCTAAATAATGTTTCAATAAAAACAAAAACTATTATATGTCCAAATCTCTTTATAGAGGTTTATACCAATAACACGGAATGTCGAACGGCTTGCGTCTTACATTTCTATACAACTTTGACCCAGGTGACGCGGCGCGGTGACGTCACGCCGCCAAAATCCAGCAATACCAACTTGACAGGGTGTTTTAATGACACGTTTTAAAATGGACTTTTTAATATTTTTTTAAAACTCTACGTTTAAAACAAATACTCTCGGTAAACCAACATGGCTTCAGGAAAAACAGGAGCACAGAACATGCAATAGCTACCGTAACGGACTTCATTACACATAATCTAGACGCTAAAAAAAAAGTTATCTCTATTTATTTAGATCTATGTAAAGCTTTCGACACAATTTCACATAAAAAACTTTTCAAGAAGTTAAAAAACATTGGCATTAATGGAGTAGAATTCAATTTAATTAAAAGCTTCATGTCTGACAGAACGCAACAAGTAAAAATTGACAACAAGACAAGTGAACCACTTTCAATTACGTACGGAGTCCCACAGGGGAGTTTACTTGGCCCTTTATTATTCCTCATTTATATAAATGAACTGTGCGACATTAAAATTGAAGGTAAAATCGTAACCTTTGCTGACGATACAGTTCTTCTCTGTCAAGCAGCCACATGGAAAGATGTATTTATAATAGCCGAAAAAAGTTTATCAATCGTCAAAAAATGGCTAAACAGTAATACTCTTACAGTTAATACAATCAAAACAAAATATATCACTCGTAGTATTACACAAAGAGGTCAACCTCCATCAAACATAGGCTTGATTCTACATGACTGTACTTTATCCAACTGCCAGTGCGAACAAATAGAAAGGGTAAAACATACAAAATACCTGGGCGTTATTATTGATTCACACTTACGCTGGACTGACCACATTAATTTCATCACAAATAAACTGAAACGAGTCATGCACCTAATAAAGTACGTTAAAAACATCTTCCCACTAATAATACTAAGATCGATCTATTTTGCACTTTGTCAATCCATTGCCACATAAGAAATACTAGCTTGGGGAAGTGCTACAAACATAGCAATTGACCCAATTCAAAAAATACAAAAAGCAATAATTAAACTCATCCTGCAAGTACCATTTCACACAGATTCTAGCGAAATCTACAAAGCATTAGAAGTCATGTCAATAAGACAACTTTATGCCAAATCTGCTATAATATACCTTGTCCAAAACAAACAACACATTCCAATTCAACCAAAAACCATAACAAAAACCAGGTCCTCAACAAATAAAACACTGAACATACCGATAACCCACACCACACATGGACAAAGACACTTTCAGTATTATGCAACCAAACTTTTTAATTGCATGCCCATTACTTTGAAACAAATATTATCTGCAAATACATCTACAAACATTCATAAAAAATATATCACTGACTGGATTAAAAATCAAGATATTAACTTTATACAAAACATTATTATTCCCAACCAAACGTAACAAAACTATAAAAAGTATAAAATTAAATAAACCTAAAAATTAAGTAGTTTTTCAAGTATCCAACAACTATACATACACTTACAATTTATATATGTGTGTACATATATGTAGGTGTATGTGATGACTTAGTTCTTTTCTTTTCAAAGGCTAGAAACACCATGCCTGCCATTCTTTCGTGACCCGTTGACAGCCTCTGAGGCCTATTGATTGCAGTCGTTGAAAACGTAGATTCGCACACAGCGGTGCTGCAGCCTAATGTCGCCACAGATGCAAAAATTTCATATGTATCTCTAAACGCCTCTCGCTGCCTGAACAAAACTGGCATTGTGCTTTTCGTTTTATTCTCGCGACGATTCAAATAAGCTTTGACTAAAGCAGCCTCTTCTCTTTATGGAATTGTTAAACCTGAAAAATTTGTTGAAATTGTGAAATGGAGATAAATAAATTAGAGGCAGCAGAAGTTTTGTTTAAGTTTTTTTAAACTTAAACAAAAAAACATTTTACTAGTATATTATCATAGTCGATGGTATTTCTTAAGGTAGGGCACAGGTATTTTAAGGTAGGGCATTGCCCCATAATGCCCTCCCCTAGCTAAGGCCCTGCCTTGGTGTTGCAATCTCTCGCCTGATGTTTGACGGGGTTATGTTTGAAAGCACGGAGAGCCAGAGGAGTAGATTTGTCGACCATGGAAGTGTGAGGACTTCTAGCCTGTACTAGAGCACAATATTCAGCTGTTGAGATAACCAGGGCAACGGATGCCGTTCTGAGCGTGTTGGCGTCACATCCCAAGTTAGTTCCAGCTCTTACTAAGTTTAGTTTTGTCCTGGTTTTTTTCCCACTGTTTCCATGTGTTGCTGGTAGTTCAGGCTCCCGTTCAAAGTAACTCAAAGATAGCGGGGATGGGGGTCATGGTAAATATTTTTTCCATCAAACTAAACAATCTGTGTTCAGTTGTACCGATAAAAAACTAATAGGTACAAATAAGCAAAAAAAAATTGTAAAGAATTTAAATAATCAGACCTGACGTAAAACAAAGTGTAATAAATACATGAAAGCTGGTATATAGGTATTCGTGTACAATTATTTGTGGGTATTACAACAAATAAATAAAAATTAGGATAAGCATTAAAAATAAAATAAGGATAACATTCCTGAGCAGCACGTAACCGATTTTCAGGAATTATTTGTGAAGTTTATGGTTGCGAGCAGGAATTTCATACAATATATGCATCGTTTTGTATTCGCATGCTTTGCATAATAAATATTAAATTGCACGCATTTTTGTTGTCTCTCTATCTGAAGGATCTTAGTCGTGAGAAAACAACGAGTCTTTGATTTTAAAATATAACATTTTTACTAGTTTCCGCCACACAGTTTTGTAGTTTATTTACAAAGCTAACAAATAAGCGAGGCAACGAATAGTAACATTGTTGTCGAAATTCGTGGATTTATTCGATGTCTTTCATTCTCCACAAATTTTAACGGGTTTCGAACCACAAAACTTCATTTGTGGCAGGAAGTTAGATTTTCACCATATCGTGTAAGCAATATACACCAAAAACTACATGTGAACACTGTGAACCTGACATTTTACAGTGAGAATTTTGCACTCCGCAAATATACTATAAATATATCAGTCGAATAACACATGTTTGTATAGAAATCAAATAGAAATATAGTATAAATTTGTACAGTGCCCTAGGGGTGATTTTTCACAATTTTTCACAAAAATCGATTTTCTCACGACTTTCTTTCGCACATAATGTGACTCATGGAAAAATTTAAAAATTATATTTATCTTCTCTCAAATAGGTAGAGATTGGAAATAAGTAGCACGCTTAAAATGTGTTGATTTACACCGATAATTGAACGTAAATTGAGAAAAGAAAGTCACGATACCTGATAAGTAATTTCACGCTGCTTTCTACATTTATACAGGATTACAGAGTCAAGAACGAATCTAGTGTTTGCTAAATTCCTACGGCTCTAAAGACCTCTACTTGTATTACATGACTGTCGAAATGTATTTGAACCCATTTTCGCCATTTCCGTAGTGAACTCAATTTTACACAACATGCCGGTAGGTTCACACGCACTTCCTCTTTCCGAGTTCACTGTTTTTTTTTCCGACAGACTTATTAAGCGATCCCCGTTCGATCCTTCGTCAAAACTCCCCCATCCAATCTATCTGCCACGCGACTCGCCACGTGTCGCGAGTGCGCGGCATCTGCAACTGACTTCCACTCTATCGATGGCTGCGTGCGATTTTTTATCTCGGTACTTTCCCCCCAGGGTCCCGTGATAAAGATTATATACCCATGTATATTGAGACATTATAATAATAGCTGGGAACTTTATCAGTTCAAGTATTTTCAGTAAATAGACCTTCATATAAAAACAGAAAAAATATATTTATTATAAACAATGCATATTATTTCTATATTTGAATTGTGTATTTATTTTGTTTAATTTGTTATTTTGTCTAAGGGTGTTTAACAGAAGAGTAAAATTTTGATCGTCTCTAATAATAATAATATTTATATTGAAAACATTGTAGGTCCCATTTTTGTGAAAAGTTTTTTATTATCTTCAATTATCAAATAATATTATAAAAATACAAATTTATTGTAAGAAATAAAAAAAAAATTATAAAATATATTTTGGCATTGTTACCCGAATAGGATAAGGGGATGAAGATGATGATGATGATGAATATTAGCAACACTCAATCGAAAATCTGAAACAGAAAAATGAGAAAAAGATACGATCACATCTAGGAATCGAACCCAGGACATTTACTTTGCCGGGATGGAGCTCTACCCCCGATATTATAAGGATATTTGATATATACCTACTTTGATTTTTTGTGTTTCTTTTAAAAAATGAAAACGCAGTAGCAAATAATGAAATTACTAAACCACACTACAATTCGGTAGTAAATTTAGCCCCGGTGCGCGTCGGCGGTGACTAAAAACTTAAAGTTATTATGTACTATCTCTGCCATTTGTAAATGCAACTAATATGCATTTTGGATCGCCGCGGGCCAGGGGTGGAGGGAGAGGGACGTAACAGTTCAAATAGCTGCAGGCGGGCCGACTACCGCTTTCAATTTTGAGCCTTTGTGTTTATGACGCGAGCTCTATACACACCACACAGGCCCTTTTTAAAATCTCTCGACTACGATGCGGTGCCGCGACAAAGAATGAGTCTTTATAAATATAATTTGTCTAGTAAGGTATGCAAATTTTGAAGTCACTAGCAGAAGAGGTTGGAAAATGAGTTTTCGTTCTCAAACGGTTATCATAAATGGCTTGATTTTTATTATTTATAATCTTACTAGCTGGGTTACCCGGCTTCGCTCGGGACAACATTCGAGAGTGTTCTGGAATGTTCCACAATTTATTTTATTTATTTATAGCGGACCCGACAAACGTTGTCCTGTACACAACTGTCGGCACAAACTAAAATTAAAATAGAATAATATTGAATATTCGATACTGCGATGGTAGCGCAGTCTGCCGGATCCAATGTAAAACATTCCAAATTTAACAACTCCTTAGAAATAAAAAAAAATTAATTAAAAGAACATTTTCCACTGGTCCGAATTGTGAATCTAAACCATTATCGAATCCCCTTGAACCCACACAAAACATTTCATCAAAATCGGTCCAGCCGTTTAGGAGGAGTTCAGTGACATACACACGGACAGAAGAAATATATATATTAAGATGAGCATCACGAATCATTAATTAAACCTAAAAGTAATTTGTTCATATGATCTATTCCTGAATCGTTAAAGTGACCAAACACATTTTTTACAATTGGTTATTTTTTTATATTTTTTTACATTAGCTCCACACAGGAGGCCCTGAGGAAAATAATTTTCCTCAGGGCCTATATCATCTTTGAAGATGCTGTGTGGAGGGACTTTTTGAGGAGAGAAAGGAGTGAACATGAGTCTTGAGGAAACACAAGGCCGGTAAATCGTTCCACAGCCGAGCTGTTGAACTCAAGAACGAGTCATTGGAACGACCCGTTCTCATGTGACCAATGTCAACCGCGTGATATGTTGGGCGCGTGTTTGGCGTGTTTTCCGACTATGCACCGGTTTCGAGGGGATGCTAGTTCCTCGGAGCATCTTCGATTGTAATACCGGTAGAACAAGGACAGTATACGGTATACCTGACGCCAGTGCTCTAAATATTGCAATCCGTTTGTTAAGTTAGGATAATTTATCTAACGGACCGTCCGTTTCTGCACAGAGTCGAGGGTTTCTTTAGGTATTTTGGGGCTCCAGGCCAGAGGTGGCTGCCAAAGTCACGTGCAATGTGGGTTGCACGTGGGTTGCACGTGCAATTTGTACAGGGTTGGCAGTTGTGTAATATTAAAGTATCTGCGGGCCCTGTACAGTACGCCCAGTTTCTGAGAGGCTAACTTAACTCTGGCTTGGATGGAGCCCCCGTACCTGAGCTGGTCATTAAGAGTTACACCAAGCATATCAATGGAGGGCTGGAGGGAGAGTTGAAGGAGACTAGATTTTCATTTCGATCCCTTTGAGACGTAATCAGACATGATCGGGTATTTGAAACATTAAATTTAACGAGGTTGTTTTTACCCCAAGAGAAAACACTCTCGAGGTAACCTTCCATTCATTGTTAGCGGGTTTTGGCAGAACGGTCGGCCGTGTGCAGCAATTGGCACGATATCGCGTTGCGTGAACTGCACGGGTCACCACTGCGGTACACACATTATTTCAATAGCATTCATTTTGTTTTAAATTTTCGCTGATTATTTATTTTAGGATTACATATTTCTCCCCCTTTTTCCCTGCCTACTAAGTAAGGTGATATTAGTAAGTTGGTGATATTGCAATTACGTTTTCAATTTGGGAGGCAGGTACGCGTACCGCCTCCCCGGCAACCATTTAATAGATAAACCCTTGCCAGTCGTGGGAGACTGTATTCGAAAAAGCTGATGAATGGATGCATCGGGTAAAACAAAGGCTTGATTGAAATTCACTAACATTAAATGACACAACAACTGAATATATTTAATTCAAAATCCACAACTAACAGACAGATATCCTCAATACAAACCTAAAAATAAAAAAATCATAAAAGCTGTTTAAAAAACCTGAACCTAAAAATTCCGTGAAACTGCCCAAAATTGAATCAAATCAAGCAATAAAATATCTTGGAATAATTTATTGAGCAAAACTTAAATTGGAACCCCCAAATCAAAAATGTGAGCAACAAATTCAAAAAAACTAACCTCTTTTTTCAAAAAGAATAACCGAATAAAATTTATTACGCATTAGCCCAAACTCATCTACAATAAGGTTTTATCGGATGGGGAAGCTTTTGCGATTTAATGAAAACCAGTCCTCATAGCTCAAAAGTCAATTTTGATAATTATACCTCCCATCAGAACTACTACAGACTATGTTTCCAAAGCCCTGATTTTAATGTCACTGAAATAATTACATTTATTCAAAAGCTATTCTAATTTATGCTTTCAAAAACCAGGATAACTTTTCACCGACAAACTCGGGCCGGTTCAAAAGATCCAAATTTCAACATTCAACTAAACCACCAACCTACAACTAAAAAGACTTTTGCACAAAGAAATACGCAATATTTCTCTTTACAATTATTTAATATGGCCCTTGCAATAAAAGCCATTAAAAAAATAACCGATTTCATAAGAAGCAAGAAATTAATTGTGGACATGGGAAGAAAGAATATAAAAACAATTTTGCAACATCACAAAGATTAACGCTTGTTTTGGGTGTTTTCAAGATATAAATTTATGATTTTCCCCTCGTAATATTTTAACATAGGTACTTACTTGTAATTCGAATACGTAACCATGTACAATGTGACCTTAGAACGGGAGGCCCCAGTAAAGACACATTGTTTTTTAAAAAAAAATAGTTTTCTCCAAGTTGTTCGCTACGTTTGGTGGCTTAACAGGGGTGCTCAGGTTCATGAAGTGATGTTTATCTGGACGAATAATGCGATTGCCCTCCGGGCACTGCGTCGCGGCCCGGATCGGGAGAGACTGGTCGAGGGAGACCTAACCTAGACCACTGGAACCGGACTTTTTTTTCATGAGCCCCACACGGGAGGCCCTGAGGAAAATAATTCCCCTCAGGGAATCCTTGGAGATGCTGTGTCGAGGGTTTTTTTTAGGAAAAGGAGGAGAGGAGAGTTCTGCGAAGGAGAGGGTTTTAGGGGATGGGTAGGAATCTGAGGTTCAGTGAGTCCTGTCATTCGCCTCCAAGACCTAGATACGCCTTACCCCATGAACCCGGGCACCCCTGCTAAATCACTAAACACTCTTCATCAAAAATACCTTCCACACCATTCCCAAAGATGACACAGGCCCTGAAGATTATTTTTTCTTCAGGGCCTCCTGTGTAGAGCTTTTGTTAATAAAAAGTTGAGTTTCCAAAAGAATATCGGTTTTTTTTAACTGCCTTAAAATCGCCATGAAAATGATGTAAAATTCTTTTAGAACACTTGGTATATTGAGAAAACCTTTTGGGTAGTCAAAATGCTGAAAAGATTCGATTTGATAGACCCTTTTCAGTGACGAAGGAATTTCGCTTGCAAAAAAAGAACCGCGAATTATTTTTAAATAAGATTTAATCCTGAGAAACACGATTGAACTGACAGGACATGAAGGTAGTTACCACGAAATAAAGTTTTCCTCGTAATGTGGATGAGAATGGAAAAACATGGAAGGCTATATATATACATTTTGGTTATATAGTTCGCTCTCTTTATTTGAAAAATTGCAGTTATTGTAAATAGAATATATGTTTTTTCGTTATTTGTTTTGGGGTTGTTATGCCGTGTTGCGCTGCCTCCTTCTTTAGCCAACGTTTCGGACGTTACAGTGTGTATGGATTTAGGCAATTTCGGTTGACCATTGATGATATATTTTGTCCGCGAAGTAAATTCACACACCAAATTTTTAAGGACATAACAACCGCTTAGTTTTAGGGCTATTTATACGCCCCAGGCTTAGGCTAGCTTTACACTCGTAATTAAAAATTACGGATTACGTAAGATTTTGACAGGTTACTCCCAGGAGCGTTTACATATGAATCTGACTTGTGGCAATTAATGATCACGGAAGTTTTTCGGAAGTTCGACCTGTGTAACTGCTCATGCGACCGTTTACATCCGTAAATGTATTTGCGGTAAGATGGCTTCCTTTCAACAACGACCTGCTACTGTCAAATTTACGCGATTTTGTCAATAAAGACGAAAAGGACCAAATAAAGTGCTGAAATAGTTTTTGGCTTTAATTAAACAATTCTCCACGCACTTTTGTGCCGTTAAAGGCGAAAATTAATGGATTTCTTTCATTTTATTCGAATGACAGCTACCTGACAGCTGCCGACTGCAACCGACTTCGTATTCAAATACGTAATTTTAAAAACAGAAACATTGAGATTAGAAAGGTTTGGACCGATAATTGAATAGAAGGATGCTCATTTTCAGAAAACTCAAATAAGTGGAAATAAATACTAGTTTTATAAGAAAAAAATCCAATAAAAACAAATGTCTTCTGGTTTTTGACATTTCGCAACGGCGCATTTTGGTACTATTTCTTACAAAAAGTCCCTCAGCTTATCAAATTGATTTTATAAGCTGTGAGAAGGCTTTAATTTCGCGCGGACGCGATTAGACCTGTCAAAAAACTTCCGGGAGAAGAAGTTCTGTAACATGCTTTAAATTACGTTAAGTGACTTTTGGTGTCGTTTACATTGGTAATTTGGCCATAATTCACTTACACGAGCGAATTACGGGAAAAAACTTACGAATGTAAAGCCAGCCTTACAGTGTCCATCATCAGGGCAGATGAGCATTTCTCTGTCAATTACTGGATACCAAGAACTATTGAGCTTACTCCGTCGTCTCTATTAATGTTGATGGGGTTTTTATGGATTTCAATTGCCTCCGTAAGGAGGCGTGCTCTGTAAGTTTTGGGTCTTCCTAGGATTTCAGGAACAAATCCAAAGTAATGGCCGGTTTCGATTAAGTGCTCGGCGATTGCCGATTTGTCAGGGTGGCCAAGTTTACAAGCACGAAAGTGTTCCGAAATCCTTTTGGAGATGTGTATTTCTTGATTAAATTTTTGACAGATTCTTGATGATAGATGTCCACATTTTTCAAGCTTATTAACATTCAAAAGGCAATGGTCCTGATAAATATTTTTTTAAACTTTTAGCTTCACAAATTCTACTTTCGTAATATCACATGATTTTTCACTGAAATGCGCTACAATTATTAATGAATTTTCGGAGCCAACTTTATAACCTTATTACATAAAAAAATAATAGCATCACTAGACTACCAGGGGAATAAGTGACTTGCAGTGAATAGTGTCATCAAAATGTGTTCAACAAATAGGTCAGGCTTACAATTTTTTTTAAATAAAGACCACATTATGATCAAAGCTATAACCAGCATATGACCTGTTTCTCCGAGCAGCAAAACCTGTTTTCTCTGTCAGTGCATAATTTTGAACCCTAACATAGATATTCCATCATATCACCACCCACACTTCACACTACCAATTCTTCAAGGTCAATGATAATGTAACTGTCCTAAAATACAGCATTTATGTAGATTGATCTTTCTTGTTTCATTTGATTCCTGTTTTTTTTATATTAGCTCCACACAGGAGGCTCTGAGGAAAATAATTTCCCTCATGGTCTATGTTGACGGCTTCTATGTTCGCGTCGTAAGGTTCTCGACTTACTATCCGGAGGTCGTGGGTTCAAATCCCGGCGTGCGCAAGAAAATTTTATTTACTTTTGAATGCAGCTATAGCTTTGTGGTTATCCATTGTAATTAAATAAATCTCTCCTTTGTTGGAACCATTTTTTTTATTTACGCCCACCGGTTTCAGAACGACTGTTCCTTCCTTTGGGAAAATAAATTAATTTTACATTACAAAACAGTTGGTGAGCACAATATATTTCTAAATATTGTGGTAGGGGTGGAGGCGTGACAAGGGATTAGTGAAGGTGGGGGGGGAGGGGAGATAGAACGGAGAGTGACAGGGAACATGTCCAAGATAGGATTAAACAAACCAATCGGCGTAAAAAAATGTGATTCTAGATTCTAGAAGAGAAATTGTTTTTATGTATTTATTTATTGTTATTATTTTACGATTTAAAATGATATACGGTGTATTTGTGGCACGTTCCAGAGTGGAAGATACTCCCAGTATCGCCCTTGCGTTAGACCGTCATTAGATGGTAGATTGACATGGCTTTGGTCGTGTTTGGTGACTAGATCTGAATCTGTACTTCCTCACCTTCCTCCTCCCCATATTCTTCTCTTCCCCAGTACCTTCGGCCTATCAACGTACCCCAGTTGGGGGCGTCATAGTCTCTTGTCTCGTCATAGTCTCTTGTGCGGTATTCACTTAAAAATGTAATAAATGTCGTATTTCGAACCAGTTTGAACCATTATAGGTGTACACTATCACATGCAAATATGCGCTTTTTAAAACGATTTGCTTATGGGTAGCTAGGTAACTACTCAAGTTTTATAAACCGTCCTAAACATTTACTAACAACGCCACAGTAATAAATTAGAAAATTAGACCAATTGTTGGATTGTTTCAAATTTATCAGAATTGAGTACTCATAAAAACTCATCCACATCTATCAGTAGTAGTTCATAAAATTTTGTGCGTGAATTTTGGGTCGAAGATAACATATCCATAAGAATCTTGGTTTAATGCCAGTGCCCGGTCTACTGGCCACTGGAATTGACTTTTATCAGGCGTGACAGTTCCACAATTCCTTTCTCAATCATCGTAACGCGAAGATAATAACTTTCCTGTCGTAGGCTCCTTGCGAGGGAATGGGACTCCAAATGGTAATGTCAAAACGTCAAGAAGAAAGGGTTCGGACATTAGCACGCAATCATGATGATTCTCGGCGCATGATTGGGTTCCCTTTGTTGAAACTAGTTTTGATATTATACGACATTTTTCTCATTTTAACATGGACAAAGACGCACAATGTCGATAATACCCCAATCTGTCTCAAGCCTCGATGACATTGAGCGAGTTTACAAGCTACTGTCAGGGAAAGTCACTATCTCTTAATGAACTCGCTCAGTGTCATCGTATTATTTGCTAACTAGCAGATTGCGGACAATCTACGAAAAAAGTTGAAAGATGGTCAACTTTACTCGCTACTCGTTCAAGATGGCGGCCTGCCAACAGCTGATTTCGTAACTGTCAGAATTAGTTTACTACGCGTGTGACGTTAGCTGCGAGCTCAAGTTTTTTACAAAATGTCGAGCGAATTGGTTCGCGCGAGTCATTATTTTAGCTGCTACTGTCGTTACTGAGCGAGTAGACAATTTTGTGTATCATCATGAGAATCTCACTCGCCGATTCACCCGCTTTTAAACTTATCAACTAGTAGCTTGTAAACTCGCTCAATATAATCGTGACTCTACCAAGGTACGAATCACTTTTAGGAAGATAAATACTCTAACCAAATCCTTTGTACTATTGTAACACCTATCAAAAAAAATTGCGTTTGCTTTCTCAAACTTTGCTACAATTTGAGAGGCGGGTTGGGTACCGTAGCCCCGGGAACCATTTATTGGATAACCAATACCTCTGTCGTAGGTCACTTCAAGTGGTTCGCTACGTTTGGTGACTTAGCAGGGTTGCTCGGATTCATGGAGACAGATGTGTCCAGGTCTTGGCAGCCGATGCGTCTGCCCACCTGCTGCATGGTGGGCAGGATCGAGAGAGACTGGTTGAGGGAAGTCTTTTATCCTCTCCTGCCAGTATCTCTCGACCCACCGCCTAGCACCGCAGTTGGAGGGATAAATTCATACGTCCGTCACTCCTGGACACACTGACCCCCAGATTTTCTACCCACTCCTTATACTTATTTCTTCCCAGAACCTCCTCTCCTTCCTTTTCTTAATAAAACCCTCCTCACAGAATCCTCTAAGATGACGTAGGTCCTGAGGGAAATTATTTTCATCAGGGCCTCCCATGTGGAGCTAATGTAAAAAAAAAGCATGTTCGTTAAAGAACATTTTAAATGTTATTAGGTATTAACATGAGTACCTACATGCCAGGATAAAATAATGGCATTTCCAGGAAAATTATTTTCCTCAGGGCCTCCTGTGTGGAGCTCATGTAAAAAAAGGAGATTGTGGATGGATTACTTATTTTTTACATTAGCTCAACACAGGAGACCCTGAGGATCAAAATTTCCTTCGGGGCCTATGTCATCTTTGGGGAAGCTGTGTGGAAGGACTTTTTAGGGAATAGAAGTAGAGAAAATTCTGAGAATCTGGGTTTGAAGTGTTCAGGAGTGACGAACCATCCCTATAAATCCATCCCTTCCACTGCGGTGCAATGCGATGGATCGAGAGATCGGCTGGAGAAGTCAAAATGTCTCCCTCAACCAGTCTCTCCCGATCCGATCCGCCACACAATAGGAGGGCAAACATATCCACTGCCAAGACCTAGACAAACTTTGCCCCATATATATTTTTCCACAAAAATCATTCTTTACACTTCGAGATTTAGTCTATGTTTAAAACTCTATTCGTCTTTATTTTTCATAATCTTTGTCTCAGGTGTGATAAGATACAAAATGAATGTATAAAAAATTCTGAGCACAAAATACAATGCAAACACACAAATGAAAAAAATACAAATATAGTAGGCGAATATGTCCAAGTAGAAGAACTGGGGCCATGACAACTGAGGAGTAAGGGGATTCAGGTGGGCGGTTCCGTTGTGCCTAATTACGTACTCGGTCCACCAAACCGCCCTCTCCAGGGGACTTAAAGGAGAATCATACAGCTGTGACGAGATCTTACGGACATTCTCTCTGTATCTGAAAAGGAAATAATTTATTATGAAAATCCAAAACAACAATTTACAAGTAATATTTACCAGCACAATATAATTATAACTTTCAAAGATTATTTGGATTAAAAATATGATGCTATTTTATTGTACGGTGAGTTTTTTTTTTCAAGTAAAAACGAGTACAGTTCACACGCGGTAGAAGTGAAACCTTCGCCCACACAATCTCAACCAGTAGGAGCCTTGAAAGTTAACTCATAATCAAAGCGGTAAGGTTTCATTCTAGCGCATTCTTTCGCAGGCTAAATCCTTTAGATGTATGTGTTTGTCTATTTTTAGTGTCGTTTCCGTTTCATCCAGGTTTCAAATCACAACGACGCTAAAGAAGTTTCACTTCAAAATATCGAGTGCAGTTCACACGCGATAGAAGTGAAATTTTACCCACTCAATCCCAACCAATAGAAGCCTTGAAAAGTGAGCTCATAACCAAAGCAGCCAATGTGGTAAAGTTTCATTCTTGCTCATTCTCTCGCAGGCTAAATCCTATAGATGTATGTGTTTGTCTCTTTTTAGTGTTGTTTCCGTTTCATCGAGCTTCAAATCACAAAGATGCTAAAGAAGTTTCACTTCAAAAAATATTTTTCTGACACACGTCGTTGGTAATAACGCATCACGTGGTAAGTCATTTGACCGGTGCTGCAGAAACGTGAAGAAGAGCGTATTATGCATTAGATTGTAACTGGCCGCATGTGAGAGAATATTTTTTGTGATAACGTCTTATAAATCGATGAACACCGGCTGCATGCTCGAAAAAGCATGACTCATTGTCACGTTCCGCCTGAGCCGGGCGTACAAGCGAAGGCACGGAACAAGCGTTCGGCCTAAGCGTTCAGCGAGAGCGCGGAAAAAGCGATAGAGAGGCACGATCGGCCTAAGCGTTCGGCTTAAGCGTTCGGCTCGTGACGTTATCGCGTAAAATTATCGTCCGTAAACCGACTTTAAAGACAACCATTTTTTTTTGTGTTTTTAATTTTTAAAAATAACACCGGACAGCAAAATGACAATTGTACTATTATTTACTCCAAATAAGCTCAGGAATCAGGAATAGCTGGTTAAAGTCTGCCGGTAGGTTCTGGCCTGCATAGTAACCAGGTTCGAATCTTCCAAAAAAATATTTAAAAATCAACACTGCACTGCAGAATAAAGGTATATAGGTACTACTATAAGTCAAACAGGTACCAAGTGCAACGGGAAGAAAGTTCTTCCCCGTTTGAAATTTTGGGATGATTCGAATGAGTCCAGAATTTCATCATGAATTAATAAAAAAAATATCTATATTTGTAATATCCTCTTGAAATATTGTATAAGTTTTCGAACTGAAATAAAAATATATTTGTGTTATTTGTATGCACTTATTGTTGCATCTTATTATTACATACCTGCTCTTACAATATTGTCAGCTCTTCCATTCTAAATACCAATATAGAACCTACACTACGTATGTACTTACCACCTGCCCTGCCTATTAAGTAAATGTAATAATATT
The DNA here is from genome assembly GCA_936435175.1 of Glyphotaelius pellucidus. Lineage (NCBI taxonomy): Eukaryota > Metazoa > Arthropoda > Insecta > Trichoptera > Limnephilidae > Glyphotaelius > Glyphotaelius pellucidus. Next base: position 17,170,722 of record OW386538.1, on the reverse strand, counting down.
GTTTTCATTTCTACTACATCTATATTCTTACCTTTATTTATGTACATTCAGGGGCATGCACTCCATATAGGCACATAAGCACTGCCTACCCTACTGTATTTGTAAAACATAAGCATGTAAATAATATTATAATTTATTTAATTATTGCTAAAAATAATTACACACTTTCAAAAATAAGCGCGAAGAAGCTGAGCAACCGAAACTACGCGAGCGCCACGTCAAACGCCGTACTACAAACGTGGCATAAACTGTAACTAGAAACTACACGCGCGCCCTCCGACTGCCTCACTAAAACGCGACCTAAAGCAGGAATTATTTCTGCTTAGAGCTAACTTCATACAAGATATAATATCAATGTTTACGAAATGCACATAGCATAGAGTAGAACTATCGTTTGAATTTGCTTCTATGAGGTTTTTTATTAGTATGGCAATCAGTGACAACAGTGACATATATTGTTATCTATTTTTATCAACCAGTTGTCTTTCATAAATGCGAATTGTCTGTTCAAGAACGTTTGTCGTACTTTAATTGTGAATTATTTGATAAAATTTGGAAATTTTAACCCGTGAAACTTGTTGTAGTGAAGGAAATAATGCGTGTTTAAGTAATTTAAAAACAATGGGTTTTCTCGGGTATCTTTTATCGAAAAAAAAAAACAAATTATTTGTATGCGGAGACTTAAGCCTAAATTAGACAACTTAAGTCGTCGATTCAATATGAAATATTACGACGAGTATAATTGGTTAATAGGCTGTTACACTAATCGTTTATTCTGTTTTCCTTGTATATTATATTCTAATAACAAAAATGTTTGGAATGACAACGGCTACTACGATTTAAATAACTTTACCAACGCTACTAAAATACGTCAGAAGTTTTTTTTATATTGATTTGAATCAATTCGGCGGTTTTCCTACTACCTACCCTGATCAAAAACTCTGTGCACGCCACTGTGTACATTGTATATCTAATTTAGTAACTTTTATGTTGTTCAAGTTCACTATGTAAGCTTGTTATCATGCCATGTAAATTTATTTATTTCTTACTTCAAAAATATAATTTCTTTACCTTATTCTATTATGGCACTCCCATATTCAAACACGAGAAATGTTTTCTTTATTGAGTTGGGTAGTTTCAATTACTAGAAATTACTTTTTTGTAATTAGTTTTAAGAACCATTTGATTTATTTTTTATATGTAAATTTATTTTAAATAACATGAAAATATTATAAAAAATACTATTTTATACAATGATATTGAAGATGATGGAACATCTGAAACATTACTTTGTTAAAAAAAGTGCGCCAAGTACACTCCCTTACAGGTGGTGTTGAAATTGTGCATATTATATAGAATGTTAACTCCTTCAACTTTTAGAATCGCTTTATCTCAAAAATGGTGAATTTTAGAAAAGAATATATAATGACAATTTTTGTAGATAATTTTATGATCTACAATTTTTGTCTGACTTATTCTTTGATATAACCTACCGTTTACGAGAAAAATCCAAAAACTAAAAATAAAATTTTGACCTTTGACCTTGAATAACTTTTTTAGCGGGCATGTGATCGACAGGAATATTTTTGTATTTTATTTGTTGTGGTGTACTCAAGATCTCTACCAAATTTTAGCTCTGTCGGAATTTGGGCTGTTTGAACCCTTTTTTTCTAGCTAACTTGATCGGACTAATATTTAAATGAAAAATAAATAAAGTAGCTCACATCTGTACTAGATATTTGATAAACCTTTTGATTACAATAATAATTTTTCAGTTTGGTTGGGTATTTTGATCTTAAATCCAAATTTAAGATTTATATGAAACTGGCTGAAATGGGCCACGCAAACGTTCCTCATGTTAGTTTTTAGATTTTCACGGCCAAAAGTATTTTCGTTATTAAGTACACAATTACACATCTGCCCTGATGATGGACACTGTAACGCTGTCCGAAACGTTGGCTTAAGAAGGAGGTAGCGCAACACGGCATAACACCCCAAAAACAAATAACGAAAGTTCCTCCCATTAACTACAGGAAACACTAATTGCGATTGGAAAGATGGTAAAAGATTAATTAAAATTAATTTAATTCAAAATTAAAAATTTCACGTATAAAACTATATTTCTTCTCCATTTTGGTTTTTTTTTTGTATGGATTGACATTATTTGCGTAAATTTCTTTAAGAATCTAAATACGTTTGAATTACAACTAAGATTCTAATATCATATTTTGTGCCTGTAAATAGTTGTTTCTTGTAGTAATTGTTCAAACGGAAAATATTTTCAATAATATCTGCCTATATGTGTGGCGGTTAGAGGAATATTTACCGAAATCTAATTATCATACGTGTGTGCATTAAAGTGAAAGGTTTAAAAAAAAACAAGTATTGAAGGTTTGAAAATCATTGTAGACTTTCGTTACATCATGAATACGGGGAAATTAACAGAAACATCGAACGACTTACTTGTTATCAGTAATAACAGAAGTGATACTTTGCTTCAAAATATCCTTACTGAGCCTCGTCAGATCCCACTTTAAGCCAATTTCATAATGAAGAATCTTCTCAACATTGAGAAACTGGTCTCCGATGAAGGGTACTCCAATCATTGGCACAGCATGAGTAACAGACTCAACAAAGGATTGGTATCCTCCTTGGAAAATGAACAACTTAACGTTTGGATGACCTAAGAAAAGTAAAATAATAAATTATCTATTTTTGTCCCTGAATTTTACCCATCAATCTCTATATCTTTCTCACATTGTTGAAATATTTTCATGCTATAAAACTACAGGATAAAGAATTATACTCTTTATTCTATGCATGAAATAGAACTACTACATGGCCATTAAAGTATATAACAACCTTCCACATAACATTAAACAGATAAACGATACACTCAAATTTAAATCATCACTAAAAACATTTCTTTTAAAGTCATTACACTATAAATGAACACCTTACATAAATTAAATGCCTGTTTTTTATTTGCATATAAATAACATGTAATTGTTGGGTTTTGTAATATATGTATTGTATTATATTTATACTAGCAATAGCAAATCCTGCGAAGCGGGTTTTTAACTGCTAGGGCCTGCGTGCGGCTCTTGTTTTGGCATCGCCCAGTTAGTGTTGGTGACCATTTTATAAATCCGATAGAAACTGGATCCAAAAATAGCTCGTTCCTCGGATCCACTTTCATCCAGTGATAGCTAGTCACCGAGACAAAGTAACCGAGACAGGCAATGACGTCATATGTAATACATAGTCGCTTGATAGTTCACAACTAAGTATTACCGTCAATGTTTTCATATCCGAGGAGATACTCAAATTCACAAATTCGTAGTACTTATGTATATCTGCCAAGGGCACGTCCCCATGCGACCTGCTATCGGAAGTGGCGACATCTTTTGACAAATGCTTGAATTCGAAACCGAATTACAATGGTAGCTTTGTTTGATGTTACGTACACAGATGTTATTTGTGGCGCGGCGCGTACGGCGTGGCGTCAGATATGCACTAGAAGTCAAGTTCTGAAATTCAACCGCGCAGACGTGTTGGGTTAGCTAGGAAGAAATAGTATGAACCTAAAAGTTATACCTTTCATACTTTCTGTATTTTTGTGCAATAAATGTTTTTTGAATTTTGAATTTGAAATAATACACCGTTGTTCAGATGGATACACTACAAAATATTAATATTTTATTGGAGTGATGTCATATTTTTTAAAGCAAGGCGAGCGGAGCACATGCCTGGGCGCCCGAAGAGTTTTGAAATGTCGCGCGTCAGTGCCAGTCGTCAAACAACGATAGTTTACAAATGGCGGCGATTGTTGTTGGTACTCGTAGTTACTGCTGAATTGTGTTTTCCGCAAGCGTATTAATTAAACAAAGTGATTAGACCATTTTAAAGAGTGAGATTTACTTAGCGATAGTACTGACTTCGTAATTTAGAGGTTACGCGCCCAGGCGTGTACTTCAGTCGACCTTATTTAAATGCAAATGTGTGAACGAGCAAAACGAGTTTTGAAAATAAAAATACGAAAAAGTTTTGCTTAGCTAGTTTAAATGAGTTTCAAAGTTGAACGTTAGGTAGTTTCACGAATCAATCAGAAATACCTATACCTATCTACCTACCTGTATAGAGTTAACACGGACATATTTTGTTGTCATAAATGAAATTCTAAATCATCAAGTTTCTAACTCAATAAGTATATTTGGGCTGCATCAATAATTTTTACAAATGATCTCTGAAAAATGAAAAAAATATTTAAAAGATGGATATGTTCTTACTTAAAATATCGTTTTGTGGCACCCACGATAATGTTCTCAAGTTGTTGTAAGATCCCATTGGCTCATCTGAGTCCAATTTCCAAATGAATTTATATGGCAATTCAGAAAATCCTTCGAGAAACATCCTTTTGATCTCCTGTGCAAGAAGCGAGCTCTTTACATTGCTTCCCAAACTGAGTAAAACTGCGCCATTTGTCGCCTCATCGAGGTACGTTTTAATTTCCTGCAATGATTGTTTAATTATCAAAATGGACAAATATAATATATGTATGATGTATGAATGTGGATGAAGCAAGGAGAATGCCGAGGCAGAGTCGTGTGGCGGTCCATCCTCTCTGCCAACCCCTGTCCTGAAGCAGCGTGATAGTTAGTTAGTTTTTTTTGTTATAGTGAACGCTTTTGGTAAATTGGAAGAGTTGTAATTCGTGAATATAAAAGCAAAATGTAAAAATACAATGTACCTGACGTAAAAAAAAAAAAAATATTTGCGAAAGAAAAACTTGTGCACGGGGATTATTATTATTAATATTTTATCATATTTCAATGATTTAAGAATTTCAAATTAAACATAAAACATTAAGAACGGGTTGTTTCAAAAAATTTGATGGATTCGTCAAATATTTGAAGTTGATTTTCACGTTCTGTGTAAGTTCTATTCAAGTTCTGTGATTATTTCAGTTTTGTGAAGCCACTGTCCTATAACGATGTAATAACAGAACTTGAATAGAACATACACAGAACGTGAAAATCAACTTCAAATATTTGATGAATTCATCAAATTTTTTGAAACAACCCATCCTAAGTACTAGTGAACGTGACCAGGGACGTTTCTCAGGGTTGTGAAAGGTTTGGAGTATTGTTTTGAGGTTGTGAATTCCAGTTTATTTATTTCTATATATTACAGTATTTACCTATAGATCAATTTCGAAAACATTTTTACATAATATATTTTATAATTTTATTATGTTGGGTGTAAGGTAGGTTTGTGAAGGTGAAACTGTGGATAGGTATTGTTGTATGTTTCGTGAACACCTCACTAGGAGAATCTGTGCTGAGGTGTTTACGTGTTTATTTATGTTTATGTGTGACAAGTATTTATGTGTTGTAATATAAAGTTTTAAATGTATGTATTTTTTTTTTCAAATTTTAACAGTTATTGTACATTGGTTATTTAGAAGAGAAAAAAAGTATTTAAATATATTAGAGGAATATAAAAAAAAAAAAAATATATATATATATATATAAACATACACATACATACACATACATACATACATACACATCCAGTACGCTCGGTGTTTTTGAGATGGAAATAATATTATTGTTAAGGCGTGGTAAACCCACGCAAAAGAAGAAGATGGAGAGACATGTAAATATTAACGTTGGATAGAGCGCGCTAATGTTAAAAACGATAAAATTTTAGCGAAAATTGTGAAAATGTTTAATTAAACACGACTCGCTTAAAACAGAGCATTTTTTCTATAGAGGGAATTTCATATAATTTGCGTTTCGGCGTGTATAAATATTATCCTCAAGAATAACATATATTTTTAAGAGCTTTAAAACTTAAAGTGTTTAAAGAATAAAATAAATCGGTTGAAATGCGAGGTGCCGCGGCATAAGAATTGAAAAATTTATTTTTTCAAATATTTGATTTACTTGATCGTGGTCTTCTCGGACGTCCACAATTTGACACCATTCGCTACCACGTCATAATTTAATATGATTGTTTTCCAAATACAGAAACTAATTAACTTTATCCGATTTAAAAAAAAAATTTAGGGCATTTTGGCACTTTTTTAATGCAATTTACATTAATTTGTGAACGAACCGCCGCTTTTTTAATAGGCACAGATTTTGAAAAGTACACTACTTTTAAACTTAGTTACTACAAGAAACATCGGTTTTAGTCGCGGGAGGTGGAAAAATATGCATTTAAATTTACATTTCATAAAAAAATATTTGTACGTAATTTCTCGTTACGGCTGACATTTCATATTACGATTTCCAGGGTACCAATCGATAAATATTTAAAAAAAGATTGCCATATCGCAATAATCACATATATTCGGGGAAGGTACTAGTATAGTGCAATTTTCATATGAAGGTACTGCAATTTCCATATTCTGAATAAATAAATAATTGAGCATTTTTAGGATTTACGAATTAAAATCAATGTATTTATCAATGTATTAAGTTAGGTTATATTAGGTTTGGTTAGATTAGGTTAGGTTAGGTTAGGTTAGGTTAGGTTTATAAAAAGGCGCTCTTAGACGACATCCAGAAATTAATTATTGACGAGAGTCATCAAAATCCTATCTAGAAATAACATTAATACCTCGTTTGCATGACTACAGTTTGATAATGCTTTCAGAAGGCGAAACAGCTATCACGTGTAATAATAATTACCTAGCAGAACTTGTTTATAAATAAACTGTTTTAATAAATTGAATAATAATATTATTGAATATATAAAAGAAATAAAAAATAAAATATAATAATATCATAAGCAATTGTTACCTACTTTGAAAATAAAAATATTTATTAATCTTACCTCCGGTAAGGGTTGAACGGGCTGAATGTGTATTCCTGTAATATCTATAAAAGTGGGTACAACAGGTCTACTAAACCCGAGAGCAGGATGTGCATTTGCCAAAACTAGATCTGGTTTATCATCCTTGTCACATAGATTTCCGTGTCGGTCTCCGAAGTATTTCTTCACAATCTTATCGTGGTCACGAAACACGATATTTCTGTAATAATATCTAAACCAAGCTCCATACTTAAAACGATCCAATCGATCGTGAAATGATCTTGGAATAAGAGTTTGGTCAAAATGAGAATCGGGATATAAAACAAAATGTGCAGTATTTCCAATAATGTCGTGATTCGCCATCACTTGGTCCATAGAAGAAATTCCAATCATGGGAACATTTAATAATCGACCGAGTGCGTTAAAAGAGGGAAATGCGAAGTATTCCATAATCAATAAGTCGAACTTCTCGGTCCTGTTATTAATAATGCTTTGCATCTCCGGCGTAGAATAAATCACGTCCGTAATAACATAGGCGAGGCCAAAAAACATTTTCAATATATCTTTAACTTCAAATTTTCGTTCGCCAAATTTGTAGAAACTTAATTCTTCATTCCATTTTTGGTACAGGTATTTCCAATCGTGTTCCGTTACATTGGGATGTTGCTTATAGGTTGGATCTGTGGTGCCTATTACAAGCTGGTGTCCCCTCCGGGCCAATTCTTGTGTTAACGATCGGTAAACTACCTGATGACTGAAGGATGGTATTGGAAACACACACAAAATCCTTGCACATGTTGATGAATGAACGGCCAAGAAAATAACAAGAACGCAGCACGTAAGTCTGGACGAAACCATGGTTGATAAATGAATAAATGCGCGTTGTAGCGACATAAATATGACAGTCGTTATCAGGGTTAATTTCAGGTATTTCAAAAGGTTCTTAGAACTGATTAGTTGAGAGTTTTATTTATTTATTTTATAATGTTTACCTCCCTTAGTTATTTAGGAGTTTTGTTTCGATTTTTTCAAATGGATAAAAATAAAAACTGCGTATACATTGAATAATTATTACTTTTGTATCGCAAAAACGCTACCCATTTTTATAAAAATATGCGTAGTTAGAAAGGTTACTTTCTACCTGCACACACCAAAGAATTAAGATGTCAATAGTTTACATGGACCGGTGAATTTAGAAGAGGCGGAATATTCACAGAAGTTGAAATAGCATATAGTATTGACTAATCAGTGGTCCCCAACCTTTTTATCGCTGCGGACCGGTAAACGTTTGGTAATTTTACCGCGGCTCGCTGTAGGAGGGGCGTTGATTATTTGATAATGTGTAACTAGCACACATTGCCTCAGAATATGTAAATATCTCTTAAAATATAGTAGAGACCGGTTTCAGATTTTGCTTAATTCTTTATTTATACATTTACGAATTAATTAAAATAATTGCAAACATTGTGATAAACGGGAATAAATTCACCAATTCAAACGCGTATTAGTATGTAGGTATTCTCAGTAGCAGAATATAAATGTGGTGACTCAGGATGTTGCGTCTCATTCAAGCTCTTTACATTATATATGCGAGTGCGCAAAATGAAAGCCCAGTCATGTCTTTTTACTTCAAAGGTATTGTGTCGGTGGTAAATTGGCGTGAAGGGGTTCTTTACTGAATAATTATTTTTGTCGATAATTATTTAATTTTTTTATTGGGTTTGTTCGAGTTTTTTAATGTAATTTTGATTTTTAAGCAGGGCCTTGGACGGCCCGGTACCATTTGATCCACGGACCGGGGGTTGGTGACCACTGCGTTAGACGGCAGAGGTTTCGAACAGATGTGGATTATGAGTGAAAAATCAGTATATCTGTAAAAAAAATGTTCAAAGATGAAAAAGAAAGATTGATGATGTAATGGTTTCTAATTATTAAGAATATATTACCTTTTTCTTGAATGATAGATACAAATCTGTTAAATATTGTATGCCTTTGTAAACATAAAATGTTGTTTTTTTTTTACTGTATTTATTTTCATTAACTGTTCAGTAGGTTGCACCAACCAGTTCATTAGGATTTGATTGTCTCTATTTGCTTTCTTCTTTACAATTTTAAATTTTATAAATATGTTTTTTATTTATTTCAAATGGTAAACCTGCAGACAAGCAGCCATGTGGCAGCTTCGCGGGATTACCTATTTAAATTGCCAATTTTATCTGTATTTGTTAAGTATGTTTTTGTTGGAAATAATAAAAAAAAAAAAAATCTAAATGTGGAATGCATTCATTTTTAACTGATGAGTTAGACGTGTCAAAATATCATTGGACGAGTGCCGCAAATACTGACTTTGAAAAAAAAATCCAATGAGTGTATAGCCACTATGGACTTTAAAAAAAAATTATTGCCCTTTATTATTTGGATTCATTACCAAATAAAGTTAAAAAAACAATCAAAACAGTGAACGGACAAGAAGTTTAGTCACAATTTTTATTTGCGAACTAATTTGAATTTTTTAAGCATAAATGGGACTCTAATAATAATCAAAAAGTGACACAACTACGGAAATAGCGTTTTGAACGTGTGAAATTGGAAGGAACCTGATTTAACTTATTTTTTCGTTGCATGTTTTGGGGAGAATAGATGTAATGGCACCGGGGATAACTGATCATTGCACAAGTGTCCATAAAAAACTGACTTTGAATACTGATGGAATGATTCCTCTTATCTTCCAATATTGTCTAAGGTTATAGTTTGGGTTGGGGATTGAGGGAACATATTGTCTCATGGAATAATTCTCCAAATGAAATTTTTGTCAAAATGCATCGGTGCACGTGCGTGAAACTCAACGGACATAGCGGAAAACCCGTTCACAGTTGATGTTGACTTCGTGAGCACGGTCGTTTCTTCGAGCCGTTTTTGTGTAAGTCAGGTCGTATTTGGAACGGGCTACCGGTTCCAGTTTTTCCTCCTGCACTTAATCCGAGCATCTTCAATACCCGCATTAATAAATTCCTGCCTGTAACCCCTACCTTAACCTGCCTCACAACGCTGCCCAATCGGGTGGTGACATGGTTCCCCTGTCTTTACATGTGTAAAACAAAGGGCTAAAAAATAAAAATAATTTTTCACCTTGGTATGAAATTGTTAAAAGAGATATTTGTGAATAAAATGATATAAGTCATATTTTAAAGTGTTTGGAACCCACGTGCACTACAAACATGCTTAATAAAATAATTAAAGTTTTTAAACCCTTGAAATGAAAACGTTGAACAATAACAACTAATTGTTTGTTTTAATTTGCATTTATATTTACGATTTTAAGCCCATGAGACAATTGTGTTCTTGTGGACTTAACATCGTAAATTTACATGCACTTATCTTAACGATACAACTGGATACCTAGAAACTAAAATATAGTGATGTTTTGTCATTGTGATAAGAGCTGCATACTTTATGGATTATTTCGCGTAATTTTAGTAAGTATTATTTCTAGGTATGTATAACACTCTTTTTTAATAATTTATTTGCGTTAAAAACATCACTTAAACATTCATATTTGACAGTGTTAGGATATTTTAAATCATTGACCAAAAAATAACGACATTAAAATTTTATATCAAAATATGTATATATTTTTTAAATAAATGATGATTTAATATATAAGTACATTATGATAGATTTGCGAATGGATGGACAGTAAGTAGTTAATTAGAAAACGATTCGAGTAACTGGTGAGTTAATACAGGACGCTGTGACTAAAACCTAAGTGGTTCGCTATGTTTGGTGACTTAGCAGGGGTGCTCGGATTCATGGGGTGAGATTTGTCCAGGTCTTAGCAGCGGATGCGTCTACCCACCTACTGCGTAGCAGGCCGGATCGAGAGACTGGTTATGGGAGGCATTTTGGCAGCCGGACTCTCTCGACCCTTCGCCTTGCACAACAAGGATGGATTGATATGTTGTCCGTCACTCCTGGATACACTGACCCCCAGATTCCTACCCACCCCTCATACCTTTTTCCTTCCCAGATCCTTCCCTTCCTTAAAAAGACCCTCCACACAGCATCCCCTAAGATGACATATGCCCTGAGGGAAACTGTTTTCCTCAGGGCCTCCTGTGTGAAGCTAATGTAAGAAAAAAAAATTTTTTTTGAGTGTCGGTGCGTGGGTGATTTGAAATTGTATTCCTGCAAAATACGTAAAATTATTCAGTTCAACGAACTGAAAATTTCAAAAGTTGAAAAGTCACGAGATAAAATTATTTTATTAAATAATAATTCTTTATTCGAAACGCGTTTTTGTTTTGTTAAAATGTCTGACAGATCAAAATATGAATCACTAATGTTTTTTTTTAGAAACGGTATATGATATAAATATAAAAATATATATTATTGTACATTTATGCAGAAAATTACATAGTTACCGTATTCAGCCAAATAATGTAGACACATGAATATCTGTACCCTAAAGGATAAACCACGGGAGTCCATTTTGGAATTTTGTTCATGAAGGCGATTTTTATGTTAATCGAATGTTTAATGCAAAGAAATTGAAATATAAGGAGATGGGATATCGGCAGTTTTGGTAAATAATCCACAAACTAACTTTTTAATAAGCATAGATTTGGAAAAGTAAACTACTCTTAAACTTTATTACCAAAAGAAACATCGGTTTCAATCGGAAAAATATGCATTAAAATCGATCTTCATTCAAAGTTAAAAATTTTCCATGTAAAATATCTCTATAGCCGCCATTTTTTTTAATGGATTTGGCATTTGCGAAGTTTCGTTTCAAAGTAAATACGCACAAATTACTTAATTTACCTAAACTAAGAACCTAATAACCTATTTTGTGTACGTAAATAGATGTTTCTTATAGTAATTGTTGAAATGAAGTGTGATTTCCATAATCCGTGCTTAAAAATGCGGCGGATTATAGATTATTTAATGCGGTTTTTATTGGGACTGTGCTTCATGGTGTCGCCGATATTTTTAATCAATACTACTGCGCACCTTCAAAAAATCAGCTAAATGAACGAATTCTTTCCGAATTTAAATTTTATTGTTAACCAATACTACTGCACACCTTCGAAAAATCAACTAAATTCCGTTTTCAAACTATTCTTATTAGATAGTAGTTCCGCCGACAGCCGGGCGGACATCATAGCATATCTATCTCCTTGTATTTCAATATCTTTGGTTTAACGTCTAAAACTTTTTTACTTACTGTAATAATTAAGATCTGTGATATTTCATCATTGAATTCATATATGGCCATAGTTAAGATAAATATTTTAATTTATGAATATTAAAGAAATAAGAGTCACGTGGATTATGCTCTAATACAGCAGTTGTCAACCCTTTTTGAGTCTGTGTACCCCTTTACTCTTACTACAAATTCGTTGTCTCTACCGTCTCTACCTATCTTGTGTATAAGTGTAATGAAAGACATGTTTCATCTGTAATTTTTAATACTCTCATTATTACACAAATTTAACAATCAAGTCAAATAAATACAAAAATTAATGCAATTTTATACAGATTGAAACACGAATTCGGGCATTTTTAATCAGTGATTCTACATGCAAAATTGAACAAATTTTGTTAAAAAAAAATCATTTTCTCCATCTTCTTCTTCGTGTGCCCTATCGGGTCCCCCCGACGTTTTGCGATCACTCTGGAAAATGTCTCTCTACATTGTGCTGCCCGGAATAGCTCCTCCGCACTTCTAATGCCGGTCCACTCTCGTATATTTCGTAGCCAAGACATTTGTTTTTATTTTATTTTCTCCATACAAAAGTTCAAACTGCCAAACCACCGAGCGTAATTTGAATACGTTGAGCAACTTACATTCCACGATTTTGCGTACCCCCAATTTTTGCTTCGCGTACCCTAAGAGGTACACAGGTTTAAAACCACTGCTCTAACACATTCACGTGGAAGAACATACAGTAGTCTATGTAAACGGTTTTTTTTTTAAATAAAACAGCTTTTTATTATGAATTCAAAAAATAATTAATTTAAGTAACTAAATGATGTAACCAATATTTCTTTACAGAATATTGTATTTGTATCGTTTTTTTTTTCCATTATTAGGAGCTTCTTGTTTTCGCCGTTTTCTTTTGATGCTTCCAATATCGGCAGTTTGTGGATTTACTATCCGAACAAATAATTTTTCAATTTGGGGGCGGGTATGGGTACCACTACCCCGGAAACCGTTTATTGAATAACCAACACTTCTGCCAAAGGTCACTACAAGTGGTTCGCTAAGTTTGGGGACTTAGCAGGGGTGCTCGGGTTCATGGGAAGAAGTTTTTCTGGGTTTTGGCGACGGATGCTGCCCACCAACTGCGTGGCAGGCTGGATCGGAAGAGACTGGCTGAGGACTTTCTGACCTTTTCAGCAGGGAGGGCTCTTAGAACATCACCTTGCACTGCAGTGGAAGGGATGGATTCATTCGTCCGTCACTCCTGGACACACGGACCATCTTTCAAACCTGTTGCCTTTCCAGAACTTCCTCTCCTTCCTTTCCCAAAAAAAGCTTCCCCAAAGATTACGTGGTCCCTTTTTTTTGATTTTTTATGAATTTTTGATGATTTGATGATTATAGGAATAATCTCCAAAAGTTGTAAAAAGAGAGTTGTTCTAATAAACATAAAAAATAAAACATTTTAAACATCAACTTGTGGCACGTTAACAATAAAAACTATGTATTTGTATGCATTAGAGGTATAACCTAAAGAGATATAATATAACATAGAAACTAAAAAAATATGTGTGCCGTTAGAAAAAGTTTGTATTGGAGAGTCATACAACTATTTCTTTCAGCGAGCCAAGTCAAACAAAATATTTGGTTTTACTTTTGAACTTTTTAAAATTTCAGCAGGTAACATGTTTAGGCAATTTGGTATCAATTAGCCCAGCGTTCTTTGCCCATATCTATACTAATATTATAAAGAGGAAGGATTTGATTGTTTGTTTGTTTGTTTGCATCGAATAGGCTCCGAAACTACTGAACCGATTTGAAAAATTCTTTCTTTGTTGGGAAGCTACACTATTCCCGGGTAACATAGGCTATATTATATTAAAAAAAATTAGGGATCCTTCCTAAAACTCCAATAATGTAACCCAAGGTGTAAAAAAATTACCTAAAATATTCTTTACATCGAGTGCGCTGCGAAAACTATTGATAGAATAAAATAATGTACTACGACTTTGCAGAAAACATCATTATCTACAAAAAATGTCGCGACAGCATATGTCTAACTATTATAGTTGTGCCACAATAAGTGTTCTTTTATTTTAAAAATTTAATTGAAATGCCGCCGCTAGAAAACACTCTTTATTTGTATCTTGGTATTAATTCTTATCAGAATAAATTATTTTATATTCGAGACTGCTTTTATGCCTTTATATAACTTTTTGAATTATTCAATTCGGACATCCCATTTGAAAGATATCAAGAGTTTAAAAATGTAAGTATTATACGATGTTAGCGTCACTGGGGTACGGGCCGTACGGGAGGACACCAACAAACAATCAAATCTTTCCTATCTTATATATAAAAATCAAAATTTGTTTGTTCGTATTTTATGCGCTGCCACACCGTTCATCCGATTGCGATAAACTTTGGTGATTTGTTGTGCGCACGCCCGCAAAGGATAAAGGCTATTTATAATGGTAAGTTCTGGCGTTATTAAATTTGAACTAATGAAAATGTGCGTATTTCATATATTTTAGCGGCAAGGAGGAAAGGCAGGGGGGAGGGGAACGGGAGAGGTGGGGTACGTGGGTAGGAAGACGAGGGATGGGAAGGCGGGGAAGGTAGAAGGGAAACGCGAAAGGGGAAGGGGACTCGGGAGGTGAGCGGGGACGCACGGGAAAGGACATTCAAGGAGAATCAATTGATTTCTTTGCATTGCAACGCAAGCCGTGCTTTGTGCTTTGAGTTTTAGCTTTTAGCTTTGAACTTTAAGCTTTGAGCTTTGATTTTTGAGCTTTAAGCTTTGATCTTTAAGCTTTGAGCTTTAAGTTTTGAGCTTTAAGCTTTGAGATTTAAGCCTTGAGCTTTAAGCTTTGAGTTTAAGCTTTGAACTTTAAGCCTTGAGATTAAAGCCTTGAGCTTCAAGCTTTGAGCTTAAAACTATGAGCTTTAAGCTTTTAGCCATAAGCTTTGAGCTTTATGCTTGAGCTTTAAGTTTAGAGCTTTAAGCTTTGAGATTAAAAAGCTCATAACTTAAGGTTAAAGCTCAAAGCTTAACCCTTCAAAAATTTTAAAGCTCAAAGCTGGAATCTCAAAGCTTAAAGCTCAAAGCTTAACCCCTCAAAAATTTGGCGTATTTTGTCAAAAGGTATAAATGTTTCGTTATATATCGACTTCGCAATAAAAAATTCAAATAAATGGAATATTTGTAAACGTATCCAAAAACTTAATACTGGTTTTGAAAGGTGATGAAATACGCTTAAATAAATGGTATTATTAGAAATTACAAAAACGTTTTTTGAATACAAAATTTTTTAATGTTAACTTTAAAAAAATTTTAAAATGCTCAACTGACATTTTTGATATTAAAATTACTGATCTATAGAAAATGTGTTTGTTTCTGTCTATATGTGTGAGATGTTTTGCGTTGCTAAACCGTTCATCCGATTGCGATGAAACTTTGGGGATTTGATGTGCGCATACCCGCGATGGTTTCTATATACGATAGTGAGTTTTGGCATCGCTATCATACATTGCTAACCGTTCATCCGATTGCGATAAAACTTTGGGGATTTGATGTATGCATGCCCGCGATGGTTTCTATACGTGTATAGTGAGTACTGGCATCATCTGTGACGAATGGGAAAGGGTTAGTAGAGCGAATTTTTTTCTTTATTAAGTGGCATAGCATATGCTGGGAACTCGCTTTTGTATTTAAATGCCTGTGTCAGAATTTGGTAAATTGAATTATGTAATAGAAAGTACCTACCCTAAAATTCTAAATCTATACTAATATTATGAATGCGAAACTGCGTGTGTTTGTTTGTTACGCTTTCCGGCATAAACTATTAAACTAATAATCCTAGAAAATTTTTCACCAACAGAAAGCTACATTATATGCGAGTAATAAAGGCTATATATAATGGTAAGTTCTTGCGTTACAAAATTATAAATATTAACATTTTATAGTTTTTTTAAGTTTTCTGTCGAAAATGGCGAGTTATTGCTAACGTCAGAAGAAAAGCAAAACAAATCGTTGCCGTGAAAACCATGTTGATATATATATTTTTTAATTCAGGCATCGTAGTTAATATTTATCTCTAAAAAATGAATCGCCGAAATGTATTTACGCGCATGACTTCCGAACGAATGCACCAAATTGGATTTTACTACTGGTGAGCTCTGGCATTATAAAAAATGCAAAAGGTGGCATGCGAGCTGTTTGAAAACTGAATGTACGGGAAAGAATGTATGAAATGCGGGAGGGGGACTCGGGTAGGGGTTAGCGGGAGGGGGAGGAGGGAAACCCGGGAAGGGGAGGGGAATCTGGGAGGGGGAACCTTGGAGGGGGGAGGGGAGCTTGGGAGGGGGGTTCACGGGACGGGGTAAGGGGTAGTGGAGTGGGGGGAGGGAAGGTGGAAGAGGCGGAGTGGGAACGCGAAAGGGGAAGAGTTTGCGGGAGAGGAAGGGGAGGCGGAAGGGGAACGGGACGAATGGGAAAGAACACGCAGGAAAAAACAATTTATTTATTAATTGGCATGGCAACGCATGACGGGTACCAGCTAGTTTATTTATATGCTTAGATACGATTAGTCCTTCATTTATACAACGTAAAGTGAGTATTGTTAAGTTTGCTGCCGCCTAAAAAGATGGTTGTTTATGTGTTGAAATATAATTTCTATAAAAAGAATTGTTCTTACTGAGAACATTTTGACACTCTGATAAAAGCATGGAATATTATGCCCTTGTTATGTAAACTTTTATGAACTCATAATTTATTTAATGAATTTTAAACTTATTGAACATGGTTAATATTTGTTTTACAGGAAAATCCCCAAAGTGTAATTCCATACCTAATAATAAATTCAGCGAAAGAAAAATAAATTATAAAGCTATGTTTTACGTGAATTTACAATAAATAATATTAAATTAATACCTTTGTCACAAATTCGTAATTCGGGTGAAATATTCGATGAAAAAATTCATTCCCATATTAACGATTTAACTAACAAGGTTAAGATGTTTGGCTTCCTTTAAATTAATACAGAACTTTAATTGTTTTAAGTCTTTAGATTGTACGAGAACGCTCCATATTTGAATCAATTGCATCTAATTACGCTGCCGGAGAATCATTTCAGACCTGGTTGAATTACACAGAGTCATTAGCAACTTAATTGACAGCCCTGCCGGCGTCGCCACTACTTAATTACATGGACCAACAAGGAACACAAGACAAAATGCAACATGCTTCTGCAACAGATACACAACCAACTATCAGTCTCACTCCCTAACCTATAGGATTCATGATCTGATCAACTAGTTTGGGGGTACTATTGATATATTAACGAACTTCATTTTTAGAATTTAGCGTTATCTTTACCAGCGCTTTGATGAATCCTACATTATTATTGTAGCGTAGATGATGTAGTTTTAGTGATTTATCTTAGGGTATCGTTTAAGTTTCTATTTTATTTTATGTTACTTTTACAAGTTTTTCCAATATTGTTTCATATTTAGTTTAAAGTTTTTAAATTACTTCATGCTTTAAAAACTTTTTGCATAACTTTCGGTAGATCATTAGGTGTATTCTGTTTTTATAATCTACGTAAAAGCCCAGCTGGGCATAAAATCAAAGAAAATTAAATTTAATTAAACATGAAATAATGTGACTTCACTTTTACAGCACAAGACTCATTTCCTCGGGTAAATCCCAATTTTGCAGTGTTATAGTATCTTCTTCGGGCTCACCGTTTGTGTGTAAATGTGTATGCCAACTGGTTGGTTTGTCTCCGCTGAATGATGTGACTTTTTTGCGACGTTATGAAATTGTCCAGATTATTAGTTTTCTTGCTCAATAAACTTATTAATGTTCTCTTCAATACATCACATAGGTACTTAAGTCACCAAATTTACCTCCGGTACCAGTTGAACGGGTTGATGTATTCCTGTGATGTACATAAACATGGATCAGGTCAACTTGTGAAGTGCCAAAACGTGATCTGGTTTATCATCCTTGACAAGTAGATTTCCAAGTCGGTCTCCAAAGCGTTTTTTCACAAGCTTATCATCTTAAAAAATCTTTACATTTCTGAAATAATATGTATATTATGCACTAAACGCGATAGTTCGTAAAATGTACGTGAAGTAAGAGCATTTTGCCATAATGAGAATCGGCGACTAATACAAAGTATGATATTCAAATTCAAACTCAAAATTCAAAAACCATTTATTGCACAAAAATACAAGTAGATACAAAAGCTTATAGATGCACTCTATTTCTTCTAGCTAACCAAAAAAAAAACATTATACGATGCATCCATACTAATATTATAAATGCGAAACTGCTCGAGTTTGTTTATGACGCTTTCACGCGTAAAACTATAAAACGATTTGAAGAATTCTTTCACCAATAGAAAGCTAAATTATATGCGAAAACTATACGCTGTAAATGATGGTAAGCTCTAGCGTTATGAAATTATAAATATGAATATATGATATTTGTTATACGTTTTCTGTCGCTAACAAAAGCGGGTTTTTGCTAACGTCAGAAAAAAATCGTTTCCATGGAAACCATGTTGATATATTTGTGGGTTCTAAGCTGGTAGATACTCGGCCCTCTGTCGGCTACTGCTCCATAGAATTCAAATATTAGAATATGTTTTGGTTTTTTTTGGACAAGCTTCTGTTTTGGAATAAATGTCAGAGTATTAAATGACAGAATATTAAAAATATAATTCTTAACGATTATAAAGACTGAATAATAAATAGTGTAATTTTTTATTATATTTACAAACTTCCAAATATTTAAATAAAAATAAACATCCGAAATGTTTGTAAGCGCATAAATTCCGAACAAATGAACAAAATTGGATAATTCTTTTTTTCTTTGAGCTATATATAGCATTATGAAATTTAGGTGGCAGGCGAGATGTTTGAAAACTGAATGTAGGGGAATGAATGAATGGAATGCGGGAGGGGGTGGGGGTTGGGGGGAGGGGGGATAATTTATAAGTGCAAGCGCTACAGTAATTTCCCGTAATACCGTGCGAGCGAAGCCGCGGGGAAAAGCTAGTATATTGATAAACCAAACAATTACAAGTTACATTATATGAGAAAATAAAAACTAAAAATAGAAAAACCAGAGTTAATTAACATAAGGTATTCATCGAGAGTATAATGACATTTAGAAGAAATGTTTTTAGTGATGATTTGAATTTGAGTGTATCTTATATTTCATTGAAGAAGAAGATAACACTTATAATCTAAATGAAAATATGAAAGAGAACAAGACACAGAAAAATAGAAAAAGACAATGGTCGCAACTGGGACTCGAACCCAGACCTCTCGTCTAACCGGATCGTGCGCGTTAACCAATTTCACTATTGCCACCTTCTGTCAAACCGTCATATTTGTTAATCTCATATTTCAAATATTTTAGAATCAACAATATTATCTTCAACTAGTTCTTTTTTCCATATTATGGGCAACTACTCTTTTTATTGGAACAATCATTCTAAGAATTGGTCTGTAACCTGAATAGCGTCTCGGATAAATGTATCCGAATTTATTCTTATCGAACTATTGACTTTATGAAAGTCTAAATGAATATTCAATTTTTTTTTATAAGAAAAACTCTCTTTTTATAACTTTTGAAGGTTATTCCCATCAACGTAATATATCATTGAATAAGAAGATAACACTTATAATCTAAATGAAAATACGAGAGAGAACAAGACACAGAAAAATAGAAAAAGACAATGGTCGTAACTGGGACTCGAACCCAGACCTCTCGTCTAACCGGGACGTGCGCGTTAACCAATTTCGCTATTGCCACCTTCTGTCAAACCGTCATATTTGTCAATCTCATATTTCAAATATTTTAGAATCAACGATATTATCTTCAACTAGTTCTTTTTTCCATATTATAAAAAGTTATTCTTCAAAAGTTATAAAAAGAGAGTTTTTCTTATAAAAAAATGAATATTCATTTAGACTTTCATAAAGTCAATAGTTTCATATGAATAAATTCGGATACATTTATCCGAGACGCTATTCAGGTTACAAACCAATTCTTAGAATGATTGTTCCAATAAAAAGAGTAGTTGCCCATAATACGAAAAAAAGAACTAGTTGAAGATAATATTGTTGATTCTAAAATATTTGAAATATGAGATTGACAAATATGACGGTTTGACAGAAGGTGGCAATAGCGAAATTGGTTAACGCGCACGTCTCGGTTAGACGAGAGGTCTGGGTTTGAGTCCCAGTTGTGACCATTGTCTTTTTCTATTTTTCTGTGTCTTGTTCTTTTTCATATTTTCATTTAGATTATAAGTGTTATCTTCTTCTTCAATGATATATTACGTTGATGGGAATAACCTTCAAAAGTTATAAAAAGAGAGTTTTTCTTATAAAAAAAAATTGAATATCTTGTATTTGTTTAATGTTTTGTGGAAGGTTGTTATACACTTTAATGGCCATGTAATGTAGTCCTTTTTGGAACATTGTTTTGTTTGCTTTTGGTATTAATAAGTTTTCATTTAATTAATTCATTTATGATTCACGAAAAGCTAATCCATGGAAGAAATATCAATCAAGGGAACTTTCAACAATTGACCAACTGCGTTTAATGCAGGCACTGAGTAATAATCAAAAATCGATAAGTCTAACTGCTCCTTCCCGTTATTGAAAATGCATTTCATCTCCGGCGTGCAATAAACCGTGTCTGTAAGCAATGTCAACGAAAACTGTCGCAATAACTTCACCTTCAAATTTGCCCATATTTTAGAAACTTTATACTTCATTCCATTTTTGGTTTAGAAAATTCAAATTGTGTTCTGTTACATTGGGGTGCAGCGTAAAGGTTGGGTATGTGGTTCATAATACAAGCTGGTGTCCTCTCCGGGCAAATTTTTGTTTCAAAGGCACAGAAAGATGGCGCTGGAAATATACATATTGATAAATGAAGAGCCAAGAAAATAACAACAATGATGAACCAAATGAATAATAAAATATTGCATTCTTTTATTAACATACTAGCTTTTCCCCGCGGCTTCGCTCGCATTGTATTACTGTAGCGTTTGCACTTATCCATTATCCCCCCTCTCGCATTCCATACATTCATTCCCGGTACATTCAGTTTTCAAACAGCTCGCGTGCCACCTAAATTTCATAATACTAGAGCTCAAAGAAAAAAAAAGTCATCCGATTTGGTGCAGCCGTTCAGAATTTATGCGCTTACAAACATTTCGTAGATTTATTTTCATTTAAATATGTAGAAGTTTGAAAATATAATAAAAAATAACTATTTATTATAGTCTTTATAATCGTTACGAATTATATTTTGAATGTAGGAACTCTCATCTGACATTTATTCCAAGCTTGTCCAAAAAAAAAACAAAACATATTCTAATATTTGAATTTTCTGGAGCAGCAGCCGACCAGTAGGTAGGGTGCTGAGTACCTACCAACATAGAGCCCACAAATATATCAACATCGTTTCCATGACAACGATTTGTTTTCTGACGGTAGCAATAACTCACTTTTGTTAGCGACTGAAAACGTATAACAAAAATAATACATTAATATTTATAATTTCATAACGCCAAAGCTTACCATTATTGTATACAGCCTATAGTCCTCGAAAGAATTTTTAATATTGTTTTATTGTTTCATGCGTGAAAGCTTAACAAACAAACTCGAGTTTTTATACTATTATTTATAATATTAATATGGATATGGATTATTACCAATCTTTGCAAAAAGTCATTTTTTAACTTTTTCGGAATCAAGATTTTTTTTTTAAATTCGTGTTAACATTGTATATTTTGCTTTAAAAACACATTCTAACGACAAAACTACAATGGTGGTACCCTTGACTCGAAAACGTCAAGCCATTTTTATGTGAACGTATGTTATGCATTATCTTAAAGATAAACTGCTTGTCGAAATGACACGTGAATATATTATAGCAGTCTTATCATTGTTATAAGAGCTGCACTTTAATTATATTCCTTTGTTTATTTTCTTTACCATTAATTCGAGGTTTAAGACGCATTATGATTAGATTGATGAACCGTGGTTAAAAACGATTTAAAATAAAACATTCCGTGTTAATGCCGAGCAAGGTTCTTAAATGTTACAAACATTAAAAAAAAATTTTTTTTTTTGAGGTTGTATCTATCAATAAAATCTTTAAACATTGAAGAAGAAGGTAATACGAATAAATCTAAACGACACACGAAACGGAACAAGACACAGAAAATTATTATAATAATTATGTTAAAATTAAGATTTTTAAATATTTATATTGAGGGATCAGTAGGATTTATCGGTCCAGTTAGGAGTTCTATCGAGCCGAACCCTCTGAAATGAAAATATCTGGAGTCGGTGAATTATTTTCCCATTTGGTCTCTGGTAGTTTGACATGTTGTTCTTGTATTTTTTTGTATTTTTTATACTTATACAGTGCAATTGCATAGCGTGGATTGACTAGATGATCATTTGTGGAAAAGTGTGTGGAAGGGTTAAATTTTTCCTGTGGGGAAGATTTAACCCGGACATAAAGTCAAAAGAATAATAGGTCTCAATGGACAACTTGTTAGAGGCGTTGTCCCGGTAAGTCAGATATTGGGTTCGATTTCCAGTTGTGACCGTAGCTTTTTGTTTTTTGAGTCTTGTTCTGTTTCATGTTTCATTTAGATTTATTAGTATTACCTTCTTCTTCAATGATTAAAAAACTCTTTTTTTTCAGCAGTACAGTGTAAGGTGCTGTGTCATTTACAAAAGATTACACATGATTAATATAAAAATCAATAAATAGTAAGTATGAAAAAAATTTTAAAATATCTATTTATATAAGGTGTTACAGGTCATTCTTAATTTTATTTAACTAGTGATTCCTGACATTATTTGGAGTAAAAAATGTTGAAGAAAATTTAGTCTCCTAACTTTGGTAACTTTCGTAAATTTTCGATATATTTTTTTCGGTGACCGGACAACTCAGAATGAAATCAACTCAGAACCTTTTCAGAAAAGTCATCAAAAGTGATGATAAAAAAATGGTCAAATAGGTTACGTTAGGTTAGGGTTGAGGGTTGATTTAAAATTATTTTTTTCAAAGCTTTTAATGTCTTTTCAAAGAGGTGTTTACTTGATTCTGAATTGGCATGGAACCATTTTTTCAACATGAAAAAAATCCAACCCCTCGGGCGGTTACTCGGCTGAGTGATCAGTGATGACATGGGATGATTTTTCTTAGTTTAGTTTGAAGAAAGTATTTTTGAAAAAGGGTATGTGGGGAGGGGAAGGAGGTAAAGAAGAGGAATGTGAGGCGAACCTGACTATTCAGATCTAGTCACCAAACAACACTAAATCCATTTCAAGCAACATTTCAATGCTGGATGTTGATCTTATTTATATATTTTATATTTTACACTCTGGAATGTGCCAAAAATTCACCTTATATTGTTTTAAATTATTTAATTGTGAAAACACAAATAAAACGAATAAAAGTTAATTACGTACGCCTAGATTTAAGCCCGCGGCTTCCGGATCGCTAGTCGAAAAACTTGCACCTCGACCATGAAGGCCACCTCGAATCATGTCAATAATCCCTGGTTTAAAGTTAGTCAACTCGTCTCCTGTATACATTCTAAAATAAAATAGAAAAACAAAAAAGAAAATAATCTTACATATAAAAATCATTGTTTATTTGTTTGTTTGTTTGTTTGTTCGTATGTTATGCGCTGCCATACCGTTCATCCGTTTGCGACACGAAGGCTATAATGGTAAGCTTTGGCGTTAAGAAAGTTGTATTAATGAAATTGAGTGTATTTTATATATGTATTTCAGCGGCAGGGGGGAGAGGCGTGTGGCGAAGAGTAATGAGGTGAAGTTAACGGGAGGGATGACGAGGGAGGGGAAGGCATGGAAGGCGGAATGGGAACCCGGTGGAAAGGGGACGCGGGAAGGGAACGGGGACGCATGCGCACGCGGGAAGGAAAAGAAATGCAGGGAGAAACAATGTATTTTTTTGGATAAGAGAAAGACGATGTTTGATAAATCACTAAACACGGCTAAAACCATTTCAAGTAACATTTCGATTCTGAAAGTTAGTTTTTCACCATGGCGGCAGTGAGAGTATCTACCAATCTAATTATTTTGAGGAGTTGATACAAAGCATAAGTTATAGGTTACTGCACTGTTGGATCGATTTTTGGACGATTAAGCAAACAAATTAAGAAATAGTGTCGAAAAATAGGGTTTTCTAATAACCGTTTTCCCAAAGAAAATATTGTTATGACTCTTCCAAAATTTTCTTGTTTTATCCGCTTATAGTTTAGGGAAGGTATTAATGCATAAGTGTTACTGAAATGAAATACCTAGGAGTTATATTAGATTCCAAACTAATCTTTAACAAACATGCTGAATATACCCAAAAAAAAATTGGAAAAAAGTATCTTTTTTGGGAAGAATTCCGCAAAAACTTTCTAGAAAAACTGCAGTCACTATTTATAATTCAATTATTGCTCCCCACTTTAACCACTGCTCAACTATCCTTTTATTGTATAACGAACGAGAACAAAATAAGTTTCGAATTCTCCAAAACAGGGCAATGAGAATAATACTTCGGCAAAATAGATTCTCAAAAGTAAATAAAATGTTAAAGGAACTAAATTGGCTAACCGTGAAACAGATGTTGACCCTGCACACGATGATGTTTATCCATAAAATAGTGAACAACATGTTACCAAAATACTTCTCAAACAAAATTATATACATCAAGGACATTCACAGACACAACACAAGGACTTGCAAGGAAATCAGACTACAAAAAAAGGACAAAACGAATACGCAGAACAGTTTACTATACAAAGGGATGAAGTTATACAACACTCTACCAGAAACTTTAAAGGCCGCACCAATTGGAAAGTTCAAAATTTATTGTAGGAGATACATAAGACAAGAAAAAATATAGTTTGAAATATGATATGATATAATTAATTAGGAAATTGTAAACTTAAATTTACAATTTACTAAAATAAAACTAATAAATAAATAAAATAATTAATAAACTATTGGATGATCGCGCAGATGTATGCTACGCTTTTTTTTGGAATCCATAAAGGTGTGCCAATTTGATGAAGGGTGGTCTGCTACCTGCCATATGTTGCTCTGCTCACGTGGCCCTAGTCACCTGCCAAGCTCTTAGTATCTATTGTTCAACGGAGGGGCTTCTTGTTTTGATACCACGTGCAAGACAAAATTATTTAAAAAAAAACTAATACATAACGTAAATTAGAAAAAAAAGGCTACAAAATAAAGTACAAGAAGTCTGGGTAATCAATGGCATACAATCAAAATAGTCGGATCTCATCTCATCGGTGAACAAAATCTCTCAATTACTATCAGCTTAAATAGAAAATTTTTATTGTTTTGGTATTTTATGTTTTCCTACAAATGCTATAAACTTAGCCTTCTGTCTGATGATAAAATGCGTGGGGTATCTCAGTGATCCCTTTTTTGCACAGCTTTTGTTTTGCATCTTGGCATGTAGGGAAATATTTTCTAGACAATATGAACGACTTTTATGATCTTTGGTTTTCAAATCTATTTTTAACGTCCACAAAAAAATGTGAACATGTTTAAATATACGCTACGACATATCAGTTGGTGAAAAATGAGAGCGCTGGGGTCTATTACTTTTTTATTTTATTTTATTTTGGGATACTGACAGTATAATATTGAAATGAAGCATGATAGTATCTAAGTTATTTTAATTACAGGTTTCAATAATTGTAAAGGTTATATACCAATTACAGGTTTCCACGTGGATTTTATAACGGAGAAGTGAGTTTTATGTGGAAAGGAGTTGGATTAGACTTTACAATAATAAGCGTGTTTGCCAGATTAAAACATTAAGGATAAAGCTATAGTTACCGCCAACTTACATTGTAGCTCTGTTCGCATATTTTGGCTCGATTCTACATTCTTTTGACCGATCTAAATCGAGAGCCGATATAAATACTTCGATTACCTCGGCAGCATTCATACATTGGATATGCAATCGGATTTTGCTGAAAGTTTAAACCCGTTCTGTCTTTGAGTTCAAGTTATTTATTCCACCATCGTGAAATTAATCATTCCAGCAGACTTTTAATCAGTTGATGAATAATTTTATTGTAATATGAAAATGAATTTTCATGTAGAAATATACTGATTAGCTGTTAATATTGTTTTTATCGATATGAAGTGCTTGCAGTATTTATATTAAATAAAATAATAAATTCAAGCAGTCCGACGTCAGTTTTAGCGCATCATCCTCAAAAATTATTTCTCTATGTACTGCACTATTTTGACATTTATGACATCATAAATCTATTACTATTTGGAATTTGTTAGGTGATCACAGTCAATAAGATCAGAGGTAAACCTTAGGAAACTAATACTAGTTTTTAAGAAGTACTGAAGTCTGACCTATAACACAAAAGGAGAATATAATTCAAAGATGTTTGAAAGTGGCTATTTTAATTGAAGAGGCTATTTTTATTTACTTATTTATTTAACGCCAAGAGAGCGTTTACATGTTTGGTAGTACAATTAATTCATGACAGATAATTTTGAAAGAAATAGTAAAAATAAAATTAGATAAAAAATGCCCCCAAGTTATAAAAATACAAAAAAAAATTACAAAAATACAGATGTGTTTAGGAACATATTTTTTACAATATCCACAAAACTCGCCAAGTTGATATAAAATATATCAACATCACCTAAGTACTGATTTACCATAGAGTGAAATAGTTGTATAGGAGAGTGGGCGATGTAGTTCCGCTTACGAATGCTGCAGTTGAATAATGTGTTTTGTCGTGTTGTTGTTGTGGGTATGAGTAAGTTTATGAGTTGCAGGAGTTCAAAACAGTTGAATTTAGAGTCTAGTATTTTGAATAAAAGGGTTAATTCGTTTATTTTACGTCTATCTTCTAATGTGTTTATTTTTAGAATATTTAATAAAAATTATATTTTAAGTCTTCTAGTGGGATATTTAATTTAAAATTTATAAAACGCAGAATTTTTTTTGTATTCGCTCAATGATATTGATGTGAATTTTGCAAGATGGAGACCAAATTACCGAGTTATATTCAATTAGGCTTCTAACTAGAGATAAGTATAAAAGTTAAATGGCTTGTATTGAATTAAAGTTTTTAGTTGTTCTTAAAACGAGTCCTAGTGTTTTCATACTAAGGCGAGTGGCAATGGTTAATTGGCGGCAGCGGGATTATGAATTTTAACCAAATAAAAGATTTGATTTTTGATGAACACTTTTATTTGTAACATTACACACACGCTATATTATCAGAAGAAGAACGGTAATGTAGGAACTACGATTAAATGAACCGAATCCTTTCTTTGATTAAAACGCAATAATTTGCTTAAATTCTCCTTCCGCAGCGTGACATTTAGGATCTCGTGTGACAGTGTTGCCACACGCTAGAAATTTACAGCATTAAAAATTCGTTCCGTGCGGTTCCTAAATCACAGTTCCTACAATACCTTTGTTCACAATTTGGTAGATATGATTGGCAAAACTTAGTTTTTCATCTAAAATGATTCCAAGATCTCTCATTTCCGTGACTCTCTCTAAAGCTGTGTTATTGATGGAATATTCGAATAAAACAGAATTTTAATTTCTGAAGAAAGTCAAGGTTTTGCACTTTTCTAGATTTAAAAATAAATTATTTTGAACGCACCAATCTTTAAACTTTCTAATATTTGTAGTACTTATCTTTAAACTTGCTAATACTTGTAGTATATGGTAATGATTTATATCAGTTATTTTATTGTGTACTTGATGCCATCAGCAAAGAGCGATATCTCGACGTCGTTGAAGCAATTGGTTATATCATTGATGAAAATGAGGAACAAAACCGGGCCAAGGTATCTACCTTGCGGTAGGCCACTAGTAACCCAGAAAACTTTTGACATCCAAGATTCAATTTTAACTAACAGTTTACGATTTAAAGTAAACCATTTTAGCTAGTAAACCATTTTAGCATATTATCTCTTATTCCCAAGGAAAACAGTTTTTGGATTAGTAGTTTATGGAATTCTTTGTCGAATGCCTTCGAAAAGTCTGTATATATGCAGTCGACTTGTTTGTTTTTTGCAAAAGTTATGTAGTTTTGAAATATTGTTAAGTAAGTTGCGGTAGATCTACCTTTGATAAAACCGTGCGGTTTTTGGTCGTCAAGGACCAGTGATTCAAAAAGCTTAAATAGTACTGATTGTATACAAATGGGGCGATAATTGGCAATATCAGTATCGTCTCTTTTTTTATAGATAGGTGTAATGAAGCTAGAGTTCCAGCGGTCTGGTTTTTATGTGTGGTCTTACTAAATTTGTATTCAAATATTTTATCATCTAGGGTTTCTTCATCATATACACTTTTGAAGAATTACGGAAAAAGGTTTACAATGTTCTGTGTATTGTTTGCACTGAATCAAATCATTTGCATTGTTGGCGGGTTTGTGTTTTCATTGTTTATTTGTTCAAAAAATTTCCAAAGGTTTTTGGGTTTAAGGACAGTATCTTCGATAGAGATTATATATGTTATATCGAAATAACTTTAAAAATGTTGGAAAAAAATTCAAACATTTGTGCGTTTTTAAGGTGATATTAAAGTTTCATAATGCGCTTGATTATGCCTCATATTGGTACAAACTGAACATTATTTTACGACTTTATATGCTTTCACGATTTTCCTCCCCAGGGTTTTAGATGGAGTTATTTTCCATTTTATATGGTAGACTCGGCACTTCATCAAAAGTAGCTAGTTTTATTAATAATTATAAGTTATTTCTAAAATAGTAAATGGTAATACAGCGCTACCTATGTCAATGTTTGACAGTAATGTTCACAGATTCCGAAAACAAGCTTTGATACAGTTTGCGAAATGATTTCCCATGTGTAACCAGCACTAATCGAAATTCGTTATAATTTCACCCAGCCAACATTTTACGTCACCATATACTTATCTAAATTTATATCCCAGAGCATTAAATAATATTAACCGTGGCAGCATGTTATTATTTCACCACACTTTAAGTAAAATTTCGGATATTTTGTGTTGGTAATTCGTTATTGCTATAAAATATTGAGAATCTTCCTAATCGCCTTCCGTAGACTTAATTAAGTTTCAGATTAGGAGTGCCATTATCTAAAGATATAAATATACTTAGGTTTCAAGTAATCGAAACGTAATACCGAAATAAAGAGAAAA
The DNA here is from genome assembly GCA_936435175.1 of Glyphotaelius pellucidus. Classification (NCBI taxonomy): domain Eukaryota; kingdom Metazoa; phylum Arthropoda; class Insecta; order Trichoptera; family Limnephilidae; genus Glyphotaelius; species Glyphotaelius pellucidus. Next base: position 17,141,419 of record OW386538.1, on the reverse strand, counting down.
AATCTCTTTTACGGTACACACCTTAAAAGTATATGTTTAAGTACTCTACATACCATACGTAGATACGAGGGAGTACCCAAAAGAATCCGAATTGATGTTGCCGGGGTTTAGTTTTTGCAGTCCGGATTCTCCGGTAGAGTAAGGCTACTTTCGTCAGTCAGTATGCCAAGAAAAGAAATGTATTAAAAAAAAGAAAAAGACCTTTTTAAAATAATTTTGCTGCAGTTGTGTTGCTGAAAATTATAATAATCCAACTACAGACAAACAATAAAGTATCTATATAATAAAGCAATGCAACGAGAATACTAGGTTTTATTTCGGGAATGGGGGCTAATTTTAAAAGTGTGTCAACTTTAAAACATCTGTATTGCTCGTAAGTAAGAAGCAGGTTAGAATACAATTCAACCTTGTGGTCAAATACTACAAATTCGATTCTCAATTACAAAAGAAATTCCTTCGGTACATCTTTTAAAATGAAAATTTCAATCTTACTTATCCATTATAAAAACTTACCTACCGAAACTAGATTTTTTAAGCTACCAGGCAGAATAGTGTTAACTGATGTGTTATGTTTGTTCAAAATTATTAAATCTTCAAAGGCTTGTTCGCAGTTGGCAAGTAGTTAAGTCGAGTTACTTGACAAGATAATAAAATAACAGCTAAACTAACTTCGGCCGAAAAGCGTTCGCATTGCAGTCGATTGAAGTACATTTGGAACACGTTTGGCGCGTTGCAAGATGACGAGCTGCAACGCAACAGAGTAAATACGCTAATTAAGCTGATTGTAATGCTTATTTTAGAAGAGGCGGAAGAATAAATTAGTGAGATGAAAATAAATAGACTATGGATATTAAAAGAGATTAATAGGACAAAAAATAAACAATTTTAGAGTAGCATCTTCGCTCCAGTGGAACGACATATCTGCGGTTCCATGCCGACTGAGAATATAGTCAACTCAACACCTCCCTGAAAAGTCATTAAAAGCTATGAAAAAAATAATTTCAAACTAGCCGATAACCCTAACCTAACATGACCTATTCAACCAGACTAATCTGAGATGGTTCTGAGTTGGTTTCATTCCGAGTTGTCCGGTCACCATCTGCGTCTACTAACGATCTCTACTAAAACGACCGGTTCGCGCATGTCAATGCGCAGGGACGCATGGTGAGGAGCAGTGCTCCTCACCATGCGTCCGGAGAGATATGTTCGTACGAATACGAATGTTGAAATGTGAAACACAACACGTTTCAAATAGAGCAAAAATCTCGAACGGAATGTCTAAAATGGCATTTAACGAAACGCTGTGAATTTTTTCATACATATAACTTTAAAAATAACTGAAAAAAAATGTGTTTTTCGGAGCACACTTTACGATTCGGCTATTATGGAGATCATTAGTTTCTATGTTTCCGATGTTTATTTCCGTCACCGACAGCATAGACTGTTTTATCTCCCGGCTTGCAGAACTAACTTGCCAATAGTTATGCCAGTCGGGAGAGCAGTCTTGTTCTTAAATAGAATCACTTTGAATATCGACATATTTAGCACCAATGAAGCACAATTTAGACAGCAAGCTTTATTACTGATTGTGCTTCATTGATTTTTAATTTGTTCATTGATGTTTAAATTGTTTAATTTTTTTAAATTGTTTAATTTCTTTAAATTGTTTTATTTGCTTAAATTGTTTAATTTGTTTAAATTATTTATATTATTTAAATTGCTTAAATATGCTTTAATCTTAATATTTTCTCTATTTTAAAAACGATTTGAAATTTTAAATTTGTTATGTTTTTAAAGTGAATAAATTGAATTGAATTATACATTACTTGTCTTTATGATATTTATTACAAAAAAACGTTTATTATAAGTACATCAAAATGTATTATACAGAAAAGAGAAACACCCGAAAATTTCCCGTGTTTTCTCAATATAATTTTTCTCCTTTAATATTACCAGTTTGTATTTCTGGCTTGTAAGGAATCACCCTATTTAATAATAACGTGTCAATGCCTCATACGTGTAACCTTAGAAGGGCTATTTAAAGTAAGAAAGTGTTCCCTTTTAAAAAAGCTGAATGACTCATTTTGAAAGGGTCGTTTAGTATTACCGAGGGACGTAATTCAAAGTTTACCTACCTTTGAAGCGCGTAATTCTATATCTTAGTCGCGTGTAATTCACTAAAACTTGAATTGAATCGTTACCCCTGTGATGGAATGGGACGAAACGATAGTAAGTTATATACAACACAATACGTAACTGGCAGGGGCTAAATAAACATGAGTTTGCATCTGCTGCCGCTGTATTATTTGCATAATTTCTGTGTCATTCTTTGATTTAGTATGTTCACAGTAAAGATGTTAGCAGTGGTGTATGCACGACCTCAGTGGCGTACTAGTGATCTAAATTTTAATTTTTTTCGAAACAAACAGTTATATAGATGGTCATTTTTGAAATCTTCTAGATATTCGCCTTCCATAATTTTTTAGAGTATTAGCGAACCATCCAGAACTTTCTGGAACCTTTTAGACTCACCGACACACTCCACCACTCATTTTTGAAAGCTTCCAGAACTTTCTCCTTCTATAACTTTCTAAAAGCATTAGAGAACCCTCCAGGACGTTCTGAAACCTTCTAGGCTCACCGAAATACTCCGCCACTCCTTCCAGAACTTTCTACAGCGTTATAGAACCTTCTAAAACTTTCCAGAACCTTCTAGAATCTAGATCATCGACACACACCACCATTTATTTCTGAAATTTTTTTAGAACTGTCTCCTTCCACAAATTTCAAAAGCATTTGCAAACCTTCTAGACTCACTGAAATACTCCTTTCAAAATTTTCTAGAGCTTTACCGAACCTTTTAGAACTTACTGGAACCTTCTATACTCACCGACACACTCCGCCACTCTTTTCTGAAAGCTTTTTGAACTTTCTCCTTCCATAACTTTCTTGAGCATTAACGAGCAGGACGTTCTCAAAATTTTAAGATTCACCGACATACTCCACCACTCCTTCCAGAACTTTTTAGAGTTTTATCAAACCTTCTAGAACTTTCCGGAAGACTGTTCATGAAATTTCTAGAAGGGGAAACTTCCAGCCCTTGTATCTTCAAAAGCACGCTCTTTAGGTATAAACGGGAACCCTCATCCTAGAGAAGGGATTGAGATCTACCACACCATATAACGCCCTTGATCGTACCGGGACCCGTTTCTGAGTTTTTTGCGGAGATTTTTTGGACGTTCTTTATAATACAATAATATTGATTATTAAATCTCTAATTGAGAACCCCGAATTATTGGAACTAAATAAAATAGTAATATTTTCGTAACACACAAATAATTGTATCCATATACCTACATTCTTACTTTATTACTTTTTTATGTCAAGTTTTATTATCTAAATTGGATTGGTTTTTTATTGGTACCACTTATTATTTATCATGTTATGCTTAAATACTTAATTAATTGTAAAATTTTAATGTGAAAGCCCACGCTTAATGTAAAATAGTTACAATGTGAAATAAATATCAAATAATCCAAATAAGTTACTATTAATTAAGACATTTAGCTTTGTACATTACAAACAAAACTAATTAAACAATAGATACAATAAAAAAAACAGTTATAAAGAGAAATGAAAAGAAGAAATATTATGACACACAACAACTTATGTAATACAATTTATTTGATACATTTGAGTCGAAAGGTCAGGAAATTAGAACTTAATATATAAATTAAAATAATAAAATAACCTACATGGTATTGTAAGGTTAATTATAAGCATTGATAAACATTATAAAATGGCTAGAATCGTTAATAAATATGTAAGTATATGCAGTGGTGGCCCAATCAACTACGCACCAATTTAGAAATGATGTTATGAGTTTGTCTAAAGTTGCGTAATTAAAATAATAAAAACTTGTTTTTAAAGACCAAAAGCAAAGACATATGAATATAAGTAGACGAGAACAGATAGGAGAGGGGTACAAACCATCTATAGCAGGACGCAGAGGGGCAAGATGGCTGATATGTGATTCGTTAATAAATCAATATGACAGTATATAGGCATCTCACATTTATAATAATACCACCATTTAGTTCTTAAAAATAAAATCTGCTTTTGAATAAATAGACATTTTTATATGGGAGCGCGAATTGCTCGCCACGTTACGAACAAATTTGCAAGGTCCAAACACGGCAAAGTAAAATTCGCTTGTTTTCAGAGTCAAATATTTTGTTGCCGTATTTAGTTAAGACACTTTTACAAATGTTTCACAATTTACTTACCCCAGTAAACAGCGACGAGCACACTTGAAAAACGCCTTCATTTGTTATGATCGAAATATTTATCCCGATGTGATAGTATATGTTACTAAAACTGATCGCATTAAATGATCTGAATAAGCTTATAATAAAGTAAAATAATGCTTACCTATGGAATGTAATACGGAAATTGGGTTTATTTTTTTTTTCACTTCTATTTTTACACGTTTTCATAGAAAAAGCCACCATTTTGCCGTGTTATTTAGTAAAATGTACCGATGAGAACTCGACGCTGGTTCGCACAAGAATGATGACGTCACATTTTCTAGATTCGGGCGAGGCCATATGCGAGCCCAGCCGGATCCAAATGCGACCGGTATGGGGAGGGGGAAATATCACGTTTTTATCACTTAGCGCAGGTCTATTAATATTCATATGTGTATGACCAAAAGCCACCGTAAGGTTTCTATACAAAATATTATTCATCTATCGCAGAAACTAAGCGCTCGAACGTGTTTGAAAAATAATGATATTTTATTGTTTGAATTTGCGAAGAAACTTTTTGAAGACGTTCAAAATTGATAATCTAAAACACAACTCTTAAACCTTGCAACGCCCACTTACGAATATTATCTACAATAAGAAGAAAAAATTAAAGACGATATGTTTTTTAATCGAACCCCAATCCTTTTTTCTAGGTTACCTTGTATCTTCTTCAATTTGGGAGACGGGAATGGGTACCGCCGCCCCGGGAACCTTTATTGGATAACCAACACGTCTGCCATAGGTAACCCCAAGTGATTCGCTACGTTTAGTGATTTAGCAGGGGTGCCCGGGTTCATGGGGTGAGGTTTGTCTAGGACTTGGAGGCGGATGACCAGGACACACTGCACCCCAGATTCCTACCCACCCCTAAACCCTTTTCCTTCCCAGAACTCTCCTTTCCTTCCTTTACTTGAAAAAAAAAACTCCACACAGCATCCCCAAAGATGACATAGGCCCTGAGGGAAATTATTTTCCTCGGGTCCTCCTGTGTGGAGCTCATATAAAAAAAATCTTCATTTCAACAGTAAGATCACTTGCAAGATTTGAATATGTTAATTACTTAATATTCTCATTAATTTGTACAATCAAAACAAAATGTGTGTTGTTTACGTGCACCTACGTACCTAATACATATTTATTATCACAGAATTGCGGTTTGTTTCCACAAATCCGTTAAGTGCACGTCGAGCGTCGTTTTGGTTTAAGTTTAATTACTTAAACTCGTGATTTTAATTGCAAAGTATCGCCGCAATGCAATTATGGCAGCCATAAATGTGCTGGAATGCGAGCAGAAGGTTCGCCACCCCTGCGAGCGGCATATGGCAGATGAACGCTCAGTGGGCCAAAAGCGGCAGATGCATTTCAGGGTCAGGTGTGGTGAACCCCATTATTATGTATATATATTATATTTAATAATTTTCAAAAACGATTCTTACTTATTTAAAAGCATGCATTGAATGCAGTGAAATGTATTCACATGGAATGCCTAATTGTTAACCGGTTATAACCCTGTTTATAAGTAAAATTTCTGTTAAAAAGCTAAAAATATAATTTTTTTAATATAATTTGTCTTGTTCCTGAATTTTGTGGGATTTTCGACTTTGAGTGTTCAATGGTATTGATAATTTTTACAAAACTGCCTTTTTGAAAAGCACGAAGAGAAAAGAATAATTCCTTCGGGGACTGTCTTTTAGGTACCACTCGTACATACAATAAGATTTATTCATTGCTTTAAATGCGTTATTGTTGAGATTCTCCCACAATTAATTATAAAATAAATAAAAAAAAATAATAATAACTTTGAGCATGTAATTGTAAATTAAAGATGAAGGCAGTATTAACATCTCCAAGCAGGAAGTCCCGAAAAAAAAATTCCTTAAGGACCATGTCATCCTTAGGGATGCTGTGTGGATGGTTTTTTAGGGAAAGGAAGGAGAGGAAGTTTCGCGAAGGAAAATGGTATGAGGGGTGGGTAGGAACCGGGGGTCTGTATATACAGGAGTGACGAACGTATGAATCCATCCCTTCCATTTATAAAAATTATCTAATAAATAGTTCCCGGGGTGTTGGTATCCATACCCGCCTCCCAAATTGAGATCTGTTGAGATACCAAAGTTGAGATCCCAAAGTGCTTCAAAAGACCAAGAAATAAAATTTGCTACAAACATTTCATCAAATGTTGACGACTTCACACCCAAATTCCTCGGCAAAATCATCCGCCGGGCAACCAAAGTGTATACATTATATAATAAACACGATAGAGGATTCCTTCGGTAATTCGATATGCCCGCGCCCGCCCCGGCCGCCCTGCAGGAATTCTCTTACACCGTTTAGCGGATGCAGGAACTTCTTATAATCTAGTGTTAATCTTAACCCGAGGGCGCCCATGCTGTATCCCATGTCTGGCGTGTGTCGGGAAGCCAAGGTTAAATAATGTGCGTTAACATGTTGACCAAAAATATGGCGTTTTAACGAGCGATTCCAAATGTTCACCATTTTGAGCTATTTAAAAGGCTAATTTTGGTCTCATAGAAATCGTTGTCTCCCTTACTATCATGGTGAGAAATATGATCTAAACGGTATTACAAAAAGAAAATACCACGCTTTATATTCAAATATAAAAGATAACCTTAAAATAATAAAAATTTTCACCTTTATAAAACCCAAATTTCCGAACGCATTTGAAAAAAAATAAGAAAGTTTGTGAATTATTTTAAAACTATTTTTTTTAATGAAACAATTAAAAATTGAGGTGATAATAACGTTAACTAATAAATAATGTATTTGTTTTTATTTTTTTCATTATCTTTAGAGTGAGCAATTTTTAAAACTTTATGAGGTTGGCATTTAAAATTTTTATACTTAAAAAATTACATAGTTATTTCTAATATAAAATTTGCAATCGTATTTAATTTAACCTTCCAAAGAATTTTTTTTAGTTTTTGTATATTCTATTTATTGGGATTTTAATGCAAAGTAGAAGTATTCTGACCTAATAATAAGTAATTATATAGCGCAGTTTTGTGTAGTTTCACTTCAAGTGCGCTTATGCTCTACTGACAGAATATGGTCGAGGCCTGAAGAGTTAAAATTAAATCTTTTTTTTATGTGTCTGTCTATTTGTGTCATATTTGTCATGGTCTGTGTTAACAGACCAGACTAATAGAAACAAAAAAATGGTTAGAAATTTCTATCAGTTCCTTCGGAAAAAACAAAAAGAAATATAGAGCGGAGTAGAAAACAATGATGGTTTACCTCTGGTCCTCCTGTTTTGTGATGGAGATTGATTAACTAAAGAATATTATTAAAGCGGTATTCACAACAGAAAAAAAATGGCAAATCAAACTGGCAAAACCTGATGATGCCTACGATGTTTTACCCTAAATTCTTATCATCAAAGTAATGCAGTAAAGTCGAAAAAAAATTTCACTGACTTGTACCTCGTATTATTTTAAAAATAATATTGTTATCATGCCATGTGCTCCAACCAAAGGCAGCTATCTAGCATCAATCAGAACAAATTCACTTACCTTTGCTAAATAACCCACAAGAGCTCTAACAGCTTCCTTCCTTTGTTCCATAGATAAACCACCGGAGAAGCAATTTAAACTTATTAAAACTTTTTCTTCAATTCAATGAAAATAATATACGGAAAATAAAAGTTTTAGCGGAACTCTCAAAGTGTTTTTTTCCGTGACAGCTGATTTCTCTTCGATAAAATTCTTTACATAAATTATTTGATCTTATCAGAACTGCCTTCTGATATTCATGTTATATATCTCGAAGAAGAAATAATATAAGTGTACATATTTTGTTAAATTTAAAAGGAAAACGATACAATCTCATTTAAACTTTTAGTATTGGAAAACGGCATCCTCTTTCTTGACGAGTTTGACGGAAACTTTTCCAAAGTAGACGACAGGCTTAGCGAGAGAGGAATTAGGCTTATGTATTTTAATATATTGCACGAGTTTCTTGTGAAATTTTATGATACTTATTAAGTTTATTGATAGACATTTCTATATGGATCTGTTAGTAATCAGTTTAAGCATTGAACGAGGATTTGTAAAATTTTATCACTCACTTTTATCGCCAGGCTGTCGGGCCTAGTTAGGTGGGATATTCCTGTTATTAGACTCTTGAATACGAAAACATGTTTTTTGGATTTTAAAAATCTTGAAAGAAACTCAAAATGTGAGTGGAGTTTTTTAAACCACTTTTCTCTAAATATGTCATGAAATATAAAGCCGTAAACTGAATATCATACTTAACTCTTGGAATACCAGGGTTATAAAGCCAATCGCCCGCCGTACGCTGGCTGAAACTTTTATCGTAATAGTTTACTTGTTTTTTTTTTAAGTATTTGTAAATTGTACTGACCTGTAATATGTATATTTATTTATGAAACTCGAATGTATGTTTCCTGTGTAGTTTCCTCACGAGAATTATTTATATTTAGAGACTAAAAACTCTATCTAATGTTTTAAAACATATTTATATTGAGTTTTATTACATTTACCAGCTAAATAATTTTTCTTCACAACAAAAATAAGTCATTTGAGGATTTCTTATGAAGTTATATATCAATTAATTTGATATTTGAAATGGAGTTTTTTGACGCGCTTTTTCGGGTATAAACATATTTTCGAGTGACGAAAAGACACGCTAGAAAGATATTAAGAAAAGTTGTTTCCTTGCCAAGCGAACGAAGTGTGTTTTAGTATGTTAGGAGAATTTTTAAGGTTCAAAATACCATAAAATTGAGGCAAATGCGGTGAGATACCAGCAAATCATCAGGGGTTAATTATGTACGAAATTCAGAAATGATGACGGACTTAAAGTGTTAAGCACCAGAGATTTTTTTTTTATATACTAATACATATTTTTTAAAGTTAACTCCAATATTTGTACTAGTGATATTTCATAAATATCTACCACTAACCAACTTTGCAGCAACTCTAGTATTCGTTCCAAATTGCATTGGAATTTACTAATTTACACACGACTATTCATAGCCTCCAATAATTGAACGGAAGCCAAAGGCAAAGAAAAACTGCGCCCAACTCTGCAGTGCCGATTTTTTCCAACAAAGGCCAGTAATTAAAAATTTATCCTACCATTCGTACCTATCTTGTACTATATGAGTAGAATATATGGCAGTAATTCTATTTCGCCTACATAGATTACTTTGCCATGCGGTCAATAAATGTAGTTGGTACTTCCGACCCTTATAAAAATATCTGTTATATACATAATATATCATGTAGGCACAGGCATTCATCAACATAACAAAACAGCATAGTTTCATGAGCCAAGTGGTATTAAATTATTCAGATTGCCCTCCATGGTGGAGAATAGACAGCGTGTTTAATAATATACTTCGGGTTGTATTAAGGAATAACAAAGTTTAAAAATAAATATTTTATTGATATATTATTATTAAATGCAGGATGATTTTATTTCTAAGGATAGCAATGAGTACTTAGTATTCTATTATCGTCCTAAGAATATATTTTTCCACTGGAACTCTTAGATATTTACGACAAACTGCGTTGAGCGCTGGAGATTTTCGTGCGTTCGGGTTTGAATTCACCGCGCTCACTCAAAAATTCATTCCTCCGAATATTGATTCGAAAACAAATAAACTATTAACTGTCGTTTGAAGTCAATAAATTTACCTTTGTTTCGTGATTTATTTTAAGTTTGTATATTTTATGAAAAAAAAAAATCATTAAATTCACAAACATGAAATTTGTCTGATTGTTAACAGGAAGCGTTAAACAATTATAGTACAAATTTATATGCATGTATTTACAGATGAATAAAACTAAAAATATAGTTTAAATTGATCTAAATACATGAGATGTTGCACATAATTTAGAATGTAGGTATTTTTTTTTTTTTACAGTTAATACCGCACAAGAGTCCCAACTGCTCCCGTCTGGAGCCAGTGAGACTATGGCATCCCCAATCGGGGTATGTTGTGAGGCTGAAGGTAGTGGGGAGGGGAAGGAGATAGGGAAGAGGAAGGTTGGGAAGTACCTGGCTATTCAGATCTGGTCACTAAACACGGCTAAAGCCATTTCAAGCAACGTTTCAATTCTGAATGGTGGTCTTACACCAGGGCGATACTGATAGTATCTTCCACTCTGGAACGTGCCGCAAATATACTATATTTTATTTTAAATGAATAAATTGTGAAATAACACAAATTAATCAAATAAAATTTATTTGCGCACGCCGGGTTCGAACCCGCGACCTTCGGATTGTGAGTCGAGAGCCTTGCCTCGGGACCACGGAGGCCGTCACAAAACACAAACACAACACACAAACACAAAACACCACAAAATCCTTTGTTCGTTTTTTTACTTAGGTTTAATTTTTCAATCGAAATTAATCAGACAAAAATTTTATTAATTGATTTAATATTTAAAGACTGCATAGATTACGATATTACACCTACTACGAGACTTCTATTAATAAACTGTGAAAATACTAAATTAGTTTTGAGAATATCGAAGACAAGCGGGAAATTTTGTAAAAATAAATATATTTTTTTTAAGTTTCCTTATTCTTTGAATTGTTTTTAACAGAAATTGAATTTTTCGACTACCATGCTAGGCACATACCGATTGTGGTGGTCGAGATATTAAAATACTAACATTATTTTAATATCCCTCCAAATTGGCCATATTTTGACCCGTTTGCGATGTTTGAATGTGGCCAAAAACGCTCCACTGGTTAATCTCATTTACAAACCTATCTAATGATTTTTAAGTTCATACGTAAAGAAAGGTTCATAAAAATAAACATATTACACTATTTCAAAAAAGATCATCAGTTTGGCACTTAAAATTGTAAAACGAGGCGTAATAAAAATATTGCCATGTTCCGAAAAATGAGACAATAATAAAATTTTTACGTTATTAAACTTGATATAAAGTGAATATATGTAGTTTATTAAAAATGCTGAAGCCTATTCTTCTTGAAACCCTCTTTCTATTATAGTCACAATGAAGTGAGAACTCGATATAGCCGAGACGCGCCGCACGGTGGTTCCTTTACAGGCACCCGGCTAGACAAAAAACTTTCAATACTGTTTTTATTTATGTACAAAAACATACTCACAGCATAGAAAACAGTCCATAGTATTATTTTCGCATCGATTAAAAAATTAAAACAGTACGCGCGACACGTGGCAACGCTGTAAATACGACACTTTGAATGTGCCAGGTGGCCTCCCTGCGGCCCATCTCTTTCGGGTGTACGGGCTGTTCGGTCGTTAGTGAATCGGAGAGAAATTACGACGAGAGAAAAATTAAGTCCGTGGTATGTTCTTTCAAATTTATTGAAGTTTGTTATATTTTGCCTATTCCATATTACTTTTATTATTCATTCATTATCAACATTTACAACTATTTGCCAAATTTTGATTAAAATTTCAAAATCGTGTACTAATTTGTACCTCCAAACTAAACAATTTTCTTGTAAAACCATTCTTTATCTATATTTTGTTATATTATTGTCTGCTATTACGTGCTCTTTTGACTTTTACAGAACCTTTACCCTTGATCTATATTTTGGATATTTGGAGATGTTAGAAGGAAAAGGCGCATTAAAGTCGAGTTATGCTGCAACACGGAAAATTTTGGTTGAGGAAAACAATTTAATAGGTCTCGAGGAAAATTTACTTCATTTCTATCAGCATGTCATAGAAAATGGAAAAGAAGAATATCGCTTCTTTTTTACTATTATTTCAAAGAAAATGGTAGAAGAAATACTCTAAAATTCATGTAAAAAAACGGAAATTGCTTAACACAGTTTTTATTCTTTCAGTAGTTACGTGTGATGATGGACTACGTGGTAAGTTAGAAAATTAATTTGGTTTATGCTCGTTAAAAAGTAAAACAAGAAAAATTCATTGTCTTCTGAATTCTTAAAGTCTAAAAAAACTCTTTCACGCTGCTTAAGTCAGCTTGAAGTCAGATGGAAAACTGGAAGCTGTAATATCCGAAATAACCACAATATCGAAAACACCCCAATGTCTTAACTAGTGATGACTTAAAATTATTGTCGATTTCGAAAGTACCAACGAATAAACTGCAGAAGTCTGTTGACAGTGCTACACAGGAATATTATCATTTAACAAAAGTGATGATAGTGACTCGACCATAAACGATGTTTAAAATCATTTTATTAACTAATTAACTAAAATAAACAGATTGTTATGACTTATTTGAATCATTGTACTACACGCAATTTATTTGTATTTTATTTACTTCTGTAACTGTAACTGTGGTTGAAATAAAAGTATATTTTTTTATTACTTTTTTATTACATTGTGACCCTTTTGCATCACATTTCGTGGAAAAATATTTTTGTCTAGCAAGAATGGGATTTGGAACCACTATGCGCCGGTGTAAAAATATTCAAGGAATGATTTTTGTCTCGGAATACTTCTCCACATATTATAAGTCATAGAAATGCAAACATGACAATGTGATGACATTTTGAAACATTTCGAAATAGTTGATTTTGTTGGCAATAGGTAGCTACAGTTAAATCGTGTTGCAAATTGGTTTAGACTTTTTATTGGCTTGTATACCGTAGTTATCATCAGCAAATAATTCTATTTCAGAGTATTTTACAAAAACAATACAAAGAATTATATCCGAAGAATAATATTAAAATTTTAATGTTTTAATGCCATCGTTTCAGTGATCAAAATAACTCTTGGAAAATAATTTTTTCTCGAACAAAGTAGACATGTTTCCATTTTATTCCAAAAACATTAATTGTCATTGAAGAGATACGGATTCAGATATATATATATATATATATATTATCGTCTAAGAATTTTTACCTCATAACAACAGTACAGTAGCTATTTTATTAGACCGTGCAAGAGCAAAGATTAACTTTTATGATAAAAAATATTATATTAGGTATATATAGCGTAAACTTTATAAAACCCACAAGAGACATTCGATAATGGACATAGTTAAAGAGAGTACAAATAAGAATTCCGAAATTAGAGTTTCAGCTGTCAATGATTTTGCATAACCTCTGAACACACAAAGAAGAAAACGATATCGGGGCAATCATGCAGCATCGTCCTTTATTTACCTGAAAAGACAAAAGGGTGTATTTTAACCTTTTAAAAGTTTTTACGAGAAATTAAGTCGGAACTTCAAAATATTGAATCTTTATTAAGTAAGATTTAATTAAAATATAATATTTTTCAGGCGAACGTGATGTACTTGTAAATAAAGTGGGTACTGCAGGCACCTTCGGCAGATTAAAATAGAACAATGCCGCAGAGAACTTCGTACTACAGGCAAGTCACAGGTCACGGGTCATACAGGTCACACCAATTGCCAGACACCTAATTCCATGATGTGTTTTTCATAAAACATAAGCCCAAATTTACCAGCAGAAGCACGTTTCTCATTCTTTGTTATTCCGGTCAGTGGAAACGTAATATAATTGACATCATTCTCTGAAAAAATATTACGTTAACATTTTAAATGTATTGTCTTCCACGTGGGAAATATGTTTTCAATGCTTTTAAAAACTGATTAAATAAAAATATTATTATTCGCAGCGTAGCAGGTAAAAACGTTATCTTCGTCATGACTTACACGCGTCACAGCTGATGTTCCACCTCAGCAGAAGTTCTTCACCGGTTCTAGCCAGCTCTAAGGACTTCTCATTCTGTAGTTAATCCACCTCTTGCACTACGTCGCTTCGCATACACTGGAGCATCAGTCAGTTGTCAAAACATTTTTAGTGTTTTGTCAATTGCATATTTCACTAATCAAATCAAATTCTCGATTTCATAACTAATTACAACTCTCTACTAATAATTTTTATTTCTAAGTCAAAAGAATTTCTTTGTTTAGACCACTTTTAATGTCTATAAAACCGAGAAGTTTCGAGAGCGATGCTCCCTTCCACAGGGTTTACCAAAAAAACCATGTTTTTGGTAAACCCTGGATGTTTCTTAATAGACAAGTGTTAATTTCAAGCGACCTCCCAGGTAAGTATGGTCCTGATTTTTAAAAATCATAGCGTTCATTGGTCGAGACATTGTACATATATTTGAGTATGAACCGGTGGATGCAATTTTTAGTTATAAGTTGTTTTAATTGTTTGTCTAGTTTGTAGTTTTCTAGATTTAAGAATTATATTGTAAGTTTGTACAGCGCCCTTGAGGTGATTTTTCATAAAAACGGCGCTGTATAAATCATCCAAATATTATTATTATTAAAGGAGCGTGATACATTTTTTTTTTTTTTTTTTTTTTACATTTAATACCGCACAAGAGTCCCAACTGCTCCCGTCTGGAGCCAGTGAGACTATGGCATCCCCAATCGGGGTATGTTGTGAGGCTGAAGGTAGTGGGGAGGGGACGGAGATAGGGAAGAGGAAGGTGGGGGAAGTACCTGGCTATTCAGATCTGGTCACTAAACACGGCTAAAGCCATTTCGAGCAACGTTTCAATTCTGAATGGTGGTCTTACACCAGGGCGATACTGATAGTATCTTCCACTCTGGAACGTGCCGCAAATATACTATTTATTATTTTAAATGAATAAATTGTGAAAATAACACAAATTAATCAAATAAAATTTATTTGCGCACGCCGGGTTCGAACCCGCGACCTTCGGATTGTGAGTCGAGAGTCTTGCCTCGGGACCACGGAGGCCGTCAAATTTACAAAAACGATACAATAACGTTTATGATACATTTGCCTAATAAAACATGTCTGTATTTTTCTTTATATTAAACTTATACTTTTCGGTTACTTTAAAAAATATTTAATTTATTTGGATTTTATTGCGAAGCGGAAATTTTCTGTCCCTCTGACAGAATTTGCCCGAGACCCCAAGAGTTAAAAATTCTCACTCTTCAAAATTTATCTAAAAAATTGAGTGCATCTTTAAAAATCTTCGATAGATAGCACGTTATTATTTGTTTGCGAAATGGTTTGAAAGAATGAGATATTCCGGCAGGCGCGCGGCGCGCGGCGCTAGTTCGGGGATATTAGGGAGATCAGTGTAATGGCGCATTCAGCAACCTCCTTCCCCTTTCATTACAAGAGGTGAACTAATTTGGTGGAAAGGTTTCCAACCAAGGCTTCCAGGCGAATCAGCCCCCGGGGTGAGTTTTGCGATTTTACTTTACAATCGTATATTTTGTTTTTTATTTTTTTTATTTAAATAATGCGGTTGGTTTTTCTGTGTGGGGAATCTGTGCAGCACATTTTTTACAATAGTTATTATTATGAATATGTTTTCAGCTATGGATTGAAAATTCAAAGTTTCGGCATTTTATTTAAAGTCATTATGTTATTGGACTTTCTGTATGTCATAAGAGAGTTTTAAGTTTTTGGGATAATTGTGATATTCTTTTCGAAGTTATTTCCATATTTTGGATACAAAAATCATCGAGTTTTCCAATAATCAAAATTTGAACGAGCAAATTAGGCCCAACGTACATTTTTAAGTATACTTGTACAAGTCTCAGTTTAAGTGTACTTGAAGGTGTATGGCGGGCCTAAAACTTCATTCTAATTACAGGGTGCGGCAGCATAGCTTCCTTTTTTTAAATGCACGCCATTCAGTCGGTTGATGTTGTAGCGGAACGCTAGTGATCTCGTTCGAGAGGTGGAACTATAAAGTTTTGTCCCAACACAGTTTAGTCGCCATCATGCGTTGGAACGGTGAGGAGCGTAAGTTTGCCGTTGAGGCCTACTTTTCAAACGGGTGTTCTGTGATCGCAACCCAGTGCGCCTACGACTTGCGCTTAAGACGTCACCTCCTGTTTTGATCTTCAAAAATTAAGTAAAACAAAACATTTTGTATTTGCTTACATTATAAAAAACAAATAAAAAATTTCTGATTCAAACAATGTGTTATATTAAGTTTTGAAAAAGGGAAGTTATGCTGGCGCACCCTGAAGAGGCGCTGGGTTGCGATCACAGAACATCCGTTCAAAAAGTGGGCCTCAACGGCAAACGCACGCTCCTCACTGTTCCAACGCATGATGGTGACTAAACTGTGTCGGGATAAAACTTTATAGTTCCGCCTCTCGAACGAGATCATTAGTGCTCCGCTACATCAACCGAAATTATGCTGCCGCACCCTATATTTCGATTATAAAGATGTGGATATAACATTCTTATGGGATTGTCATATTTTTTTTTTTACGATTATTGTCCACCATAAACCTAATATTGAAAAGTTTTAAATAGACTTAACAAATATTTTAATTAAATCCTTACGCATTTTTTTTTATTTATTCATCAACAGGAACCTCTTCGCTGGTCTAAAATTATATACATAATAATATACTGTCCTCATTTGTCTAATGACTGTTTAACAGAGTTCTATTTCACATGTACGTATTACTTATTTTTTATTTATCTGCTACCAGTTGTTTCCGATATACCTGCTACCGGCTGCTACAAAATTGAAATTGCTACATAATGCTCAAAAAATTACATTAATGCTCAAGAAAAACAAAAAAAAATCAGAGTTCTGAGTAATCGATGTTGAAAAACATAGTAACAGCGCGAACTCCTTCAGACGGGTGAGGCATTTATTGTGTACGAGTGCTTATGTCGATTCCTATGAATCACAAAATACCCACATTTTCTTACAAAACTAAAAGTGTAAAACGGTCTCCCTTCCCAGCCCGCCGTAATATTCGAGTGTTGCGCTCGATTAAGCGGACCAAAGGCCATCATTTGAGCCCCGTTTTAACGAAATCATAAAAAATAAACCTCCTTTATGGGGAACTACCCAACCATCGGCAACAAGTAAATATTCTAATGGAATTCGGGTTTTAATACATTTATAAGCTTTCTTCTTAAACTGATGACAGCTGCCGCCGTAACAGTGGGGAATAGTTCAAATTATGCCGTGGCACTTAAACTGTAATGAGATACTCATGCCTACATAGTTAATAACTTGATGAAATCGAACTTTTGAAATATACACATTTCACAAAGTAAAAATTATAAAACAGTCATTATACATAAATGAACTGCCTCAGTAACGATTTAAAATTTATTTAGTGTTACATTGAAGACATCCGCTGATACGGCATAATTATTACCCTCTATTAGTGTTCTGGCCAATGAGAAATACATATGGTAGTTAGTTCCAGAATTTATGCACTAAATCCCGACTTCTAGCATTATGTAGTGGAATCTGACAGCTTATCGATGCGAGCAATTCTGGACTATCAAATGCATTATTTAAATTTTTAAATAGAAATACCAAGTCAGTGATAATCCTTCTGACGACAATTTAAGCATATTCATCATCATTAAAAAGGCGTTGAAGTTCAACAAAATTTATTTTGTACTATTTTAATAGCTTTTACATGAATGTGGGTTCCAGACGAAAGAAATGTACTGTTAACTTCTAACAAAGGCAAAATATAATAGTTTAAAACACTTAAAATTGTTGAAATTTCTTCTTATCTTAGATATAAATCCCATTTGAAAATCCTTGTTAGAGATTTTCATATTGCGGTTAACAAATTAATGATTTGATTGAAAGATGATGCGCAAGACTTTACTTTAAATGCTAAAGAAGGTATCAAAGAAAGTAAAATTTCTTAGAAGACTGAGAAATAAATTAAACAGAAATACTACAGAGCTCATTTATAAAACTATAGTCGCGCCACATTTTAATTACTGTTCTGCGATGTTATATTTGGCCAATGAAGGAAATTTGAATAAGCTAGAAGTAATACAGAACAGAGCTATGAGATGTATACTGGGGAAAGGCAAATATGCAAGGGTTAACCAAATGAGAGAGGAGCTAAATTGGATTCCAATAAAAAGAGACTGCTGTTTAATGTATTAATTTTTGGGCATAAAGTAATGAAAAACCAAATGCCAAAATACTTTAATGATGAAATTGTTTCTAATAGAGATGTACATAATTACGAAACAAGAAATATAAATAGAGTAAGGTTGCCACATATAAAAAAATCAAAATCACAGAACTGCCTAATGCATAGAGGTCTAAATATGTATGATGAAATGCCTGAAAGAATGGATAATGAAGAAAGAATGAATATATTAAAAAAGCAATGTAAAAATATTTAAATTTATCAAGTGAAATGTTACACTGTGCTTATTAGTTTATATTAATGTAGTATAAACTAACTCAATAAATAAAAATAAAAAAAATAATAATTTTAAAAAAATAAAAGAAAATAAATAAAAAAATTACAATACGCGCGAAATTCACATGTTAGAGAACTTATTTGTAAATATATATTTTTACTAGCTTTTCCCCGCGGCTTCGCTCGCATGGTATTACGGGAAATTACTGTAGCGCTTGCACTTATCAATTATCTCCCCTAACCCCACCCCCATCCCCTCCCGCATTCCATATATTCATTCCCTTACATTCAGTTTTCAAACATCGCGCCTACCACCTAAATTTCATAATGCTATAGCTCAAAGAAAAAAAGAATTACTTATCCAATTTTGTTCATTCGTTCGGAATTTATGCGCTTACAAACATTTCGGATGTTTATTTTTAATTAAATATTTGAAAGTTTGTGAATATAATAAAAAATTACATTATTTATTTAGTTCATTTATTCAGTCTTTATAATCGTTACGAATTATATTTTTAATGTAGGAACTGACATTTATTCCAAAACAGAAGCTTGTCCAAAAAAATAAAACATATTCTAATATTTGAATTTTCTGAAGCTGTAGCGATCGTTTCCATGGAAACGATTTTTTTCTGACGTTAGCAAAAATTTGCTTTAGTTAGCGACAGAAAACGTATAACAAATATAATATATTAATATTTATAATTTCATTACGCCAGAGCTTACCATCATATACAAAATATAGTCTGCGCATATAATTTAGCTTTCTATTGGTGAATGAATTTTTAAAATCTTTATATTGTGTTATGCGTGAAAAGGTCATAAACAAACTCGAGCAGTTTCGCATTTATAATATTAGTATGGATACTCTTATACCCTATATTACTTAGGTATAATATTATATTACTCTCACGAAACCAGGCATAGGTACTTACAAAAAATTTATAATACGCTACTTTTTGTAAAAATAAAGGAATTAAAATAATCTTAATAAAACTCCTCCTTAAGCACAATACGATAGGCCTGGACGCTGAGCATATTGCCTACAATCAGGTGCAACGAAAATATCGAAAAAAATGAGAGACCTCTGCATATCTGCAATGAACTTTCGCTTTCTGGTAGAGTGCACTTCAAAAGAAATATCACAAAACTACGCTATAAAAATGATAAAATATTCTTATTATTCCTATCCTCCAACCTAACCGAAAATACATCCCTGAGAATTTCGACTTTGCGCACATTGTTACCCCAAATATTATTACCCACATTCATTGTACCCACATTTTTTTTAATTAGGTGGGTATGATAATATACACCAAATAAAGATAGATTATAAAAAATATTAATTATGTATTTAGTGAGAGAAAATTCAGGTCGAACCGTGTTTTGAGTATGTTTATGTTTATATTTGCGTTACTCGTTGTTTCCTCCCATGATTTCTTTACAGTGATAATTGCAGTGTCGTCTGCATAAAATGTGATATCTCCAAATATAGAAAGAGTGAAAATTTGGTTTACATATATAATAAAAAGGATTGGACCGATGACAGTTCCATGCGGCATGCCAAATGATGAGGTTTTGGGTTCACTTAGGGTATTATTTATTTTGACATATTGATATCTCTCTTTTAAATAACTTTGGAACCATGAAAGCACTATTCCGTCCAATCAATTTGCATAAGTTTCTCATTGCGTTTGGAATGTGATATGCTATCAAATGCCTTGCGGAGATCGACGAAGATACCAAGACACCTTTCTCCATTATCTAACCGTTGATGTTAATTTAGCAATCGCATCTTGGGTGCTGAGATTGTCCAAATTGGTTTGGGCTCATTATCTTTTTTTTCTTTTATGTAGTTGTTGAGTTGTTTTTTAATATTTTTTTCGTAGATTTTTGCTATGTTTGATGCGAATACTATGGGACAATAGTCGGAAATATTTTTTTCATCTCCAGATTTAAAAACAGAGGTGACAATAGTCTTTTTTTAGTTATTTGGGAATACACCCATCTTCAAACTTACGTTTATTATATGAACAATTGATTTGCCGATTATCTCACGTAATTCTTCGTATATTATACTGTTTTATTATTCATTTTATTTCATCGGCTTATTTTTTTTTTCTTTTTTTCATAACGGAGAAATTTTAAGACAATGGCCATAAAAAGGGATTACTATATCAAGATTTTAAAGTCTATTGCAGTAAAGATTTTAAGTGAAATAACACAAAACTGTACTAAACAGACGCACAACTTTTGTTATTTTTTTATTATTATTATTATAAATGTACTCTAAGTGCTTTCAAAAATAAAGTGCTTCTCATTTTTAACAACATTTTTTAAATATAACTGATAGGTTAAAACTTAAAAACCTTCACAAAGAATGAAAATAATTTTTATACGGTATGTATTTCACTCTTCTCGGTTCCAAAATATTTTATATATTATCTACTGCTTTGATGTGTAATCATAACCACGTGGGATTCTCAAATTGCATAAAATCATAAATTACAGAAGTTATGTAATTTATGTTTGATATCGTGTTAATATCGCAGGTCGTTAATAACTATTAGTATCGTAGATATCTGGCTTGTACACAGGTAAAATCTTGTTAAACTACGTAACAGAAACTCAGTTTCCATAAATCCCCATACACTTCTGGTCCCTTGGCCTAATTAAATTCCCATTTTCATGGATCGTTCCCTTCAATAGACTTATTAAACTTCAAATCCTCTCAGGATATGGAATAAATAATGTTCTTCAGGAATTTCGAAAGAGCTCTGCACAAAGAAAGATGTTACGAAGAGGAACATTTTGCTAATTAAAAACTGGAACTTTGAATTATGTTAGAACGTTCACAAATCCACAGATTTGATAATAAAAAGTAATAAGTTTTGATCACTATATCGATAGCTTTTTGTACCCAGATTTTTTTATTACTACCACCGGTTTTCTATCGTTTTTTCTTCAGGATTACACGTAACTCTAAATTAGCTCTAGTCTAGTAAATTAGCTCCCGGCGTGGCAAATAAATTTTATTTGATTAATTTGTGTTATTTTTATTCATTTAAAATAATATATAGTATACTTGCGGCACGTTCCAGTGGAAGATACTATCAGTATCGCCCTGGTGTAAGACCACCATTCAGAATTGAAACGTTGCTTGAAATGGCTTTAGCCGTGTTTGGTGACCAGATCTGAATAGCCAGGTACTTCCCCACCTTCCTCTTCCCTATCTCCTTCCCCTCCCAACTACCTTCAGCCTCACAACATACCCCAATTGGGGATGCCATAGTCTCACTGGCTCCAGACGGGAGCAGTTGCGACTCTTGTGCGGTATTCATATAAAAAAAAAATAATTTAAAAAAATACTTACGTAATTATTGAAGAGGTTAATGATGCATCAAAATAGGTAATTAAATTAAAATAAGGTCTTAAATTTTAGCCTGTAGAAGACCGGAAAGGTGTAGGTCGAGTTTTTTTGTGATTGACGTCAGTGGATAGATCTTCAAGTTGTGAATGAACTTTTCCTATTGGCTGAGGACCAATAGAAATTTTTCAGATTGACCGCCAATGTTCCTTGAAGAGTGAAATCAAACCAAATACCAAAGAAAATTAATACCTACGTCTCTTTAACATTTTCTAGGAAAAATCAAACCATCAAATATATAGATTACAGCGTTAGAAAATCCGAATAATGTGCTTAATAAAGAAGTAAAAAAGCGAAATATCCTGTCAGTAAGGTCGAATTAATTCCGATACAGACACCCTTTTTATATTCAGGTTGTGGCGTGATTTCATAAAATCCAATTTGCGAAGAACCGGGAATTTCGATTGAAACCTCCGTAGTACGGAAATCGTCCTCGCTAAATAATGGTGACCATTATTTAGCGAGGGCAGAGGCAGAATTAATAATTTATAAAACCTTAAAAATAATATCCAGGTGTGCGGTAATACAAATTTAGTTTTATGAAGACAAAGAATATCAAGGGCTAAAAAGAACACTCATGCAGATTTTTTCTTTCGGTGCATTACAAATCAAAATTAACCACAATAATAAATTATAAAATTTGTGAACTCTTTTGAAATGTCAGGTTCGTCATACTGATCTTCAGTTATAACAAGATTAAAATCAAAATTGTCATCCTGTTTTCGTTTTTACACAGAACTGAAATATTGTCATTTTTAATTTTTTTATTTTTATTTTTTTAACCAGCTGTTAGCTTTTTTAACGTAAGGAAAAATAAATGACCGTACCTGCGTGATTGAAACAAATGGAATTTTTCTAAGGTAAAAGAAACATTTCCGGTTTACCAATAAAACTAAAATTTAAAATAAAACAATAAGTAGAGTTCTGTACTGCCCTGAAGAAGCTACGGTGGTAGCGAAACCCGGTCGGCATTAAGTACATAAAAAATAAAAAGTGGTGTTTACAAAGTTATTGTTTTATTTTAAATTATAATGTTACATCACAAAGTATCTGCTTCATATGATCAAATAAAACTTAATTATTTGAGTAATTGACCTCACTACGCCAGGATGGGAACCAGAAGCGATGCCAACTCAGCCACTGAATTGGTTATTACTACATTATTTACATGATTGATATGACAATCATCGTAATTCCAAACTAATCATATTGCATTAAAAATCCATTTCATGGAGAAATATGACATATCAAATTACTAAATTGATTGAAAACATATTCTGGATGTGTTTAAAGTCAGAAAATTATGTCAATTAGTTACAACCTCGCAAAAGACACCATCACCAAAACCATAATTTGGCAAACGAATACACAAATAATATGGACATTTTAACAACACCAAGTAAACACGCAATATAACTTTTTTCATTTTACAAAATAATTTTATTATATTTTAATCCAAATTGTTAACATTTTATTACGTTTGCTTACAGATCCTATTTCAAAAACAGTTTGACAAACGCGGGATATCAATAAATCTCCACAGTTTTACAACCGGCGAACTCTCAGGGTAGCCACGATTCCACCTATAGTGGTCGAATACACCCTGAGTGGGAGCCCATTCTCCAAAAAGGTATCATTTATTGCAGCCAACGGCAACGGCAATGGAAAGCTGAGATTATGATTATTATCAACATCATGATTATTCCCAAAACGGATGCCGTAGTCCCACCGGTTCTGGGAAGGTAGCATATGTTTAGAGTCACATATCAAACGGGAATGGGAACCGCCGCCCCGGGAACCTTTATTGGATAACCAACACCTCTGCCATAGGTCACCCGAAGTGGTTCGCTACGTTTGGTGATTAAGCAGGGGTGCCCGGGTTCATGGGGTGAGGTTTGTCTAGGTCTTGGAGGCGGATGACCAGGACACTGTGACCCCAGATTCCTACCCACCCCTTAAACCCTTTTCCTTCCAAGAACTCTCCTCCCATTCCTTACCTCAAAAAAAAAACCTCCACACAGCATCCCCAAAGATGTCGTAGGCCCTGAGGGAAATTATTTTCCTTAGGGCCTCCTGTGTGGAACTCATGTAAAAAAAAAGACGACAACTCGCACACAATTAAACGGAAATTTAACACTTTGTAAATTGTAAAGTAAGTAATAATTCTACGTAAAAATGATCATCCTGTAAAATGTAAAAGCTCCGAAGTAGCAAAATGAAAATAAACGGATAAAATTTTTGCTAGCATATACAATACGGTTCAGAATTTTTTAAAAAATCATCAAAAATGGTAGCTAATTTTTTTTGGATAAAATTGAACAGTAGATCGGCCTTCGAAGGTTGGGGTTCGGTCCGCCGAAGTATAATATCGAAACAGAGTTTCTCGACCGAAAGTAAATGGGCGCTGTCAATCAGGGCTTTATTGCGTTGATTGTTAATTTCGAAATACCTACAAAAATGGTCCTACATCTGCCGGAAGGAAAATTGGTAATTAAAATCAACAATGGTTACACGATCAAATTTTATACGCGAAAGGTAAAAGAACAAAACAAATTAAATTGGCTCCGCTCAGATGGGTGTTCCCCGATTGAGAGATTTTGGCTACAATTTATGGCGACACAGAATAAGCTCTTTGTTTATATATAGGGAAATAAAGCTGTGACCAGATCTATTGTCGCCGTCCGCTGAACTCGATACCAATTTGAAATATTTCACCGTCACAATACACCCCAATTTCAAATACAATTCCGGTAAAATCAGAAAACTTTTTAATAATTCTTTCAGTGTACAAACATTCTGAGTAAATTCATTAATATTAGAGAACTCAATTATGTATTTAATTACGCAGTGTAAACAGTTTTCATTAACAAATATGTTGTTAGGTACAGTTATAACAGATCACAACAATTGTTTTCCTCGGTTCTGTTGAAAATATTAAAGTAGTTCCGCATTATCAAAATAGAGCAAAAAATAGCAATTGGTATGTGCCTATATTCTTTTCATAGTTTACGAAGTCGACATACGAGTATCAGATATAAAATTAAACTCAAACGATAAAATAATAAAATAAACGATAAATTTAGCAAATATCAAATTTGTAAATAATATTGTTGTGAAATATGGTTATTAAAATTGAGAATCGATTTGGCACGTGTGATTTAAAGATCACAAACCTAGACAGAAATTAAATTAATTATAATGATATGCGTGAATTAAAAGATCATTGGATGTGGAAAACAGTGTCTAATAATTTAAGGCGGCGCTTACCCGCTCAAAAAGAAGAAGATATGTAATTACGAATGTTGGACAGAGCGCGATAAATATTTTAAATGATAAAAATGATGCAAAAATTGTGAAAATGCTCAATAAAACATGACTCGTTTAAAATAGCATAAATCTCGTGGAAGTCTTAAGTATCTTTTAAAGACACGTTGTGAATTTTTCCATAAATATAACTTGTAAAATAATAGATATAGACGTGTTTTTAATAATTTTCGGAGCATACTTTGCGATTTTTTTTCTATCGAGGGAATTTCATATAATTTGCGTTTCGGCGTGGAACGTATCTAGATACCATCTTCAAAAATAGCATACATTTGCTTAAGATCTTAAAAACTTCAAATGTTTAAGGGAGATATGTAATAAATCGGTTGAAATTCGGGTAGCGGCGGCTTAATATCGTCATGATAATAAGTGCTCTAGGTGCGTGATATTCAGCCCGCCTTTCAAGTGACAATATGCGAAGAATTTTATTTTTATTTTTCTAAAACGGTTTATCTTTATTGAAAGACTCCACGTCTAATTTATTTTGGTTCCCGTCTAACAGGGAACCTTAAAAAATCCTGGTTGTATTTAGGGGCCCGACCTTTTCCACACAAGTAGGTACCTATACAATTTTGTTCTTGCATCCATATAACACGCCCTTAAATTTACATAAATAGCATTACCGTATGAGAATTTATACAAGGCTACAAAAGGGGATGCTACGGTTCTCATATTTTATGAAAATATTGTTATTTTCCTTAAAACCATGCGGGCGTTGCTCCTTTCTCCGCGCGCTCATTTCAAATTACGGCATTACAAAAATAATTCCGCCATCATAACTTTTCTTTAAATTCCCCATCGTGGAGGCTATGTCTGTAGACTACTTGTAGTTCTTATGACTAGAACGAGCAAACGCACATCTTCATGCTTATCATCATATTATATATAATTTCAATTCTCGTATGTTATGAACACAATACAAATAAAAATGTATCACAGTTGAGCATTGCGGTCTTTATATAATTAAAAATTCGTACGCTAGTTCAAATCTTATTAAATATCACATTGTCGGTGCATGGGTGCGCAATTTGTAATTGTCTTCCTGCTTTATGTTTAAAATTATTCCATTTCAATAAGCCTTTAATTTTCAAAATTGGAACTGAAAACTTTTGGCCATATCAGACAAGCGATAAAATAGATGCCAATTAATTAATATGTAATTCTTCATTTGAAATTAACAGGTTTACTTTTTTCTTCAAACTTCGCAAATCCGCTTTGTGGCTTCACATTCTCTTTTTTCGTATAAATACTTATATTTATAATAATTAATTTTGTTATTTAGACTTCTTGTTTTGTTTTAAAATATTTTTTATTAAGTATGTAAATGTAATTTTTACATATCCTAAAATGATTTTTATATTTTATTTTATATAATTATTTTTATGATATTTTAATTCACCTATCCTTTCTAATATTTTGTTTATGTTCTTGTTCGTCTATTTGTTTGTCTTTTGTCATTTTTTATATTAACTTATTATCCTGACGAAGAAAACATAGTTTTTGACACATGTCGATAATGTTAATTATATAGTGGTATACACAAAGTTTATTGTTTTCATTAAATTAAAAAGTATTACTTTTTTTTTTTTTACTAATGCTTTGCTTATATGAATTAATGGAGGGGAGATACGTTATTGAGACAACGCGCATGGTTTCACTGAACTAGGTAGTGGACATACGTCAGCAGGCTAATCATATAAATATTTCATTCGTACAGCATATTCTTTATTCGTTATCCGCTTCGCGGTGCTACCTTTGCTACTTTTTATTCGATTAGTTTTGATTTTTTTTACATTTTACAAGGACCTGAGAAAAAAGAAATACCCTAAGGGCTTCTTCCTCAACCAATCTCTTCCGGTTCGGCCAGCCGTGCACTAAGTGGGCAAACGCAGCGGCAGCCAGAGCCTAGACAAACCTCACCCCATTAACTCGGGCACCTCTGCTTAGTCACCAAGCGCAGCGAACCACTCGGGGTGACCTGTGGCAGAAGTGTTGGTTATTCAATAAATGGTTCCTGGGGTGGCGGCACCCATACCCCCTCCCAAATTGTGATAAGAGTTTTGTATTTTTACAATGTTTTTTTTTTTAAATACTTTAGTTCTGTTTTATTCTTCAATATAAGCACCCGCTAAATTGCCACAAACATGCTAAACTGTCTGAAACGTTAGTCAGCACACATTTCACAATTAACACAACGCATTAATTAATGCTACAATTCTAAAACACACGTATAATGAGAAACCACAATCCAGAACATGGATGTCGAAGAATAACATTTTAAGTGACTACAATGCAAAGGCATAAAATACATAGACAGAAAGATATAACACAGGTAACACGCTCATTGGCATACGCACATGCACACTCAAAGGTACATTCATACATGAGATTACATGCATACAATCAATGGACACCAATGTATAGATTAAATTAGTATCAATATAAAAAAAACCTTAACCATTTTCTATTGCAATTTGATTCGCTTTTTTATATGAATTGCCATCTTTTTAAATATAGTAGGTACAAGATAAGTGAAAAAAATAATTGCGGTGCCCGTATTTATTTGTAGTTTTTGGAATGGATATGCCTTCATTTTGACAAAATCTTGTGTTGTGGGTATGATCTATTTATTCTTTTTAATGTATAGAATGCGACAAAAAGTTTTGATATATATTTTTATACTAAAATATCCCACGACACGGTAATATATTAACTAACTCATGAAATAATTTTATGTCTCTTCTTTGTGTATAAATACTTTTGCTTACCAAAGCTTGTTCATGGAGTTTGTTTTAGATTGTTTGAATTTAACCTGTGTTTGCCTTGCACGAGCTTCCCCAAGGCGTTATTCCGTCTTTGATGGTGGATTCCGCTAGTAAAAAAATTTGACTTATCTGTGGGCGTCCAAGTGGTTCGCTACGTTTGATGACTTAGCAGGGGTGCCCGGGTTCATGGGGTGACGGGCGTTTGCATGTTGCGTGGCGGATCGGATCGAGAGATACTGGTTGAGGGAGACCTTTTGACCTTTCCAGCCGGACTCTCCCGACCCATCGCCTTGCACCGAAATTGGAGGGATGGATTCATACGTCCGTCAATCCTGTACACACTAATCCCCAGATTCCTACCCACCCCTCATACCTTTATCCTCCCCAGAACTTTCTATCCTTCCCTTCCTTAAAAAGACCCTTCCAGCCGAACTCTCGCCCCAACGCCATGGACCGCAGTTGGAGGGATGGATTCATTTCTACCCAACCCCCTAGCCTTTTCCTTCCCACAACTTCCTCTTCTTCCTTTTCTAAAAATACACTCCACACAGCATCCCCTAAGATGACATAGGCCCTGAGGGAAATTATTTTCCTTAGGGCCTCCTGTGTGGAGCTAATGTAAAAAAACAAAAAAAGCCTGAAATATTTAATTTTGTAATTTCTCCTCGCAATAGCTCGAAGACGTTTGGAGATATTACTTATGTAAGTATCCCATTTCACATGCGTGTCTACAATTATCATCAAATATACATGCGATATACATGCGCTCTTACCAGTTCAATGGCTCCAAATTTACAGTTCGTAATGTCTACAATTATAGCATCATAAATAATAATTTATGATACTTTAATATCAATAATGATAATTTACATTATCAACAAAAGAGAAATCCAACAATAATACTCGTAACTACACAATTGTTACAGAAAGGCATGTGGAAATACAAAAATAAATACAGAATTGTATAAACATCAAAGAGAAATAAAAATAACGATCTAGACTAAATAAGACGGAAATACTGAATTCGTTGTTAGTTTTTTCGTCTCTTGTGGTCAGTTCAAAACACAGAAGTTGACAAGATTTTTCCTCATCTCAAGCACCCCATAGGTGAAAATGAAAATTATCAAGCAATAGAAGAGCTTTAAAATACAATTGTGTTTGTTTTCTGTACACCAATTGGGGAGTAACTTTGGACACCTATGTAAGCAAGAATTTGTTTTCTTTTTAAAGAAAAAGAGGCATTTTCATAAAATAAAGTAAAACATTAAGAACATGAACTAATATCGTTAACAAATAATACACAAGGATTTGACATCTCACGTGTTTAAGGGGAACCGCTTCGTGGTCATTTCCAAACAAAATTTTATTTTGGATTTGAGGCCAAAATACTCAATTAAGCTGACAATCGTTTTTTTATCAAAAGGCATACCAATATAAGCTATATTATGCCAAAGCATATATTTGTACCACAAGAATAAATCTCTATCCTTTTTTGTACATGCAAACTTAAAGATGAAGAATTTTCGAACAATTTCGAAAAAAACTTGTGAACATTGTTAAATATTGACTCAGATATTTATTTTGTTATCAACGGTTTTCACTAACACCATCGTCGTTCGTTGTGATTTCGACTGGCTTCCGAGAAACGGCATTCGAGATACGCCTTTCAAGAAATCATGATTAAATAGAAAACCTAATAAGGATTCGTGCAAAATTCAATTATCTAAATTTCAACTGAATTCAGACTGAATTACCTACCTTGTTCAAATTGTTCTTAGTATAATTCTTTCTTATCTAACAGACTGTATCTAGAATTTAATGACGCTGCACTGAACATTAACGGAGATGAGACCGTGAGAAGAAATCGAGAGCAATATCCGCACAGCCAGGCAGGAGGCAGGCCATTGTAGGCAGGCCAATTGCCAGGAAGCCTTCTCTCCTTCTTCGCAAATTCATCCCCCTTCCAATCCATTCCGCTTTCCTAGAGAATTATTTAAATTGAAATGAGTTTTGTAATAGCTCGCTCCGCCACCGAAACATATTTTGTACCGGGTACCTGAATTTCCTCCAGCGGAAACAGGATTTGGATAAACGCTGAATCTCTGTTTACAAGATTTATTCAAAAGTAATTTTTCCGTGGATCGATTTTCCCCGATTGCTTACTCAGAGTTTTCTTTAAGTAATTCCATTTTAAATTCGGAAGGA
The DNA here is from genome assembly GCA_936435175.1 of Glyphotaelius pellucidus. Taxonomy (NCBI): domain Eukaryota; kingdom Metazoa; phylum Arthropoda; class Insecta; order Trichoptera; family Limnephilidae; genus Glyphotaelius; species Glyphotaelius pellucidus. Next base: position 17,111,247 of record OW386538.1, on the reverse strand, counting down.
ATACTTTATGTCAAACCAATGCCAACATAGGAATCTTTACACGAGCAAACGAGGTAAGGTGTATTACGTACTTACGAGTTTGTGTGTACCTATTTCTTAATACCTGCTAATGCGTTCTCGTTTCAGTCTCACATAATAAATAGCTTCTTCTAAAATACGCGGTTATTTTTAAACATTCGATTAAGGATTTACAGCGACATATTTGCTGAAAACTAGTGAAAATAAAAATCAATTTGGTTTATACCAAGGATTACTGGAGTGAGCGGTATCGCCTCCTGGGGGCGATGGAAAAATGCTGGCGGTTTGTGGCCACGGGAACAAATGGGGGCGGTTAAATTCTGTAAGGGGTGGTGGAGAACTGAGTCATGTAATTTCTATATCTTCTATATCACATGCGTGTCTACTATATCATTCAAAATATAACATGCCTATCAACATCGACTTATTAATTATTTTGTCGAAGGGGGCTTGCAAAACATTGTACATTTTACGGAAAAAAATGCAAAGTATATTAAATAAATAAAAATGACCGTAGTGCCAAAGTACGGTGAGTGAATATCAAAAAAATTTCAATAGGTAGATGATAAGTCTTTGGCGTAGTTAAAAGTTACAAAAGAGATGGTCGGGCACTGGGCTTTGAGATACATAATGACATTGTTTTGTTGTAATTTGGATATGTAATCTCACAATATTTGAAGTATTTTCACAATATTGAAGAGAGATGTAGATATCATGGCGTATTAGGTATATGGAAATACACTTATAAATACCATTACCTACTTCCGTAGGAATCTCCTAAGGCACTCCCGGATATAGATTTCCTGTATTTCAGATCTCCCGTTTTAGATGTAGATTCACCCCAACAGAAGTTGATTTCCTACACCTCTTCAATGACGCGCGTATTTCAAAAGACACGCAAATCCCTCTTTTAATAAAAATAGAACTTGCAAAACCTTGCAGACGGCTGATCGGAAATTTAAAATCGACTTAACCTTTCTCTAAACACCTTTTTGAACGGATGGGAACTGCGCCTAAATATTTTATAATTTTGATAAAGTAACCCTATAAAACTTTTCTTCGAGTTTTTCTTCGGTGAGTTAATATGTAAACATCGTCGAAAAATATTAGGAAAAACCATTTAATGTTATTATGTTTGCCAAAGGAAAAATTAAATAATGTTATTTCCATGAGCGTGCGTACCCATGTGTGCATTTTAATCGGGAAATGGTGTACGTTTTAAGAAGATTATCAGTGAACAAATATTTTATTAGCGTATATTTCACCCTGAGGAAGGAACGGTTGTTCCGAAAGTGCTCGGCAGTTAGGAAAAATAAAATTTGGCAGTGGTGGTGGTTTGAAAAGTAATGTTGCTTCTTCAATAATCGCTATTTCATATTGTGGTGTCATTTTAATTTAATTGAAAATAAATATTTTTGAGTACACCACTATTTAATCAAAATAAACATTTTTCCAAACCAAAGTTTTTTCGTATTAAACTATTTTCATTTAATTTCTTTACGTTAAACTATTTTCTACATAATCGATGAAACACCAACATGCGATATAGTTTTTGAAATAAAAAAAAATTATTCTACATATGAAATTTGCGGCCATACGTACTGTTTGAAAGTTATTTTAAAAATGTTAAAAAAAATGGTCAGCTTTTTAATTTTTATATTGGCAAGTCAAGCAACATTCCTTGATTTTCCACGGGTAACTAGTAATTAAATATATCAAGTACATATTTTTTTTAAACTCAAGGTCAGAGAGAAAAAGTACTCACCAAAAAGCCTATTAAAACATTCAGCATGTCTATCATGTGTTTTCTGCCTTGCTTTTAAGTGCTTTCGCACTTGTTAAATTATTTATGAAATCAGAAAGAGTGAAAAAAGCTCGGCCGATTTCACCGGCAGACAAAAAAGTGGTAAATATGTCATTTTGCGTCTGTGTCACATCTTGCCGATTACAAACAAAAACTGTCCATCTGTTGACACTTCCCTGAAAATTTTCGCAGACCCGGATGTGTGGATAAGTCTATCTGCAAGAAGGATATGTGAAATAAAACATTGTTACCGTTTTTCTTAAAGGATCTGGCGTTCGGATGAATTGACATCCATGAAGCTGCTTTAGACATAAATAAAAAAATATGCTCAAGTATTATTCTAGTCGATAACAGCCAACAGACAGGACAATATTATGCTGCTAATCTGTCAATGCTATGGCTGTTAATCCCACGTTCGTGGACATTGGCCACCAATAAAAGAAAGAGAAAAAAACATAAATGCTTTTTAAGAAATTGAAACACCTCATCAAAATGATGGAATTAAAAATGTTTCGATAGAAACAATATAGATAATGTATTGCTCGATAGAATAGTAGTCCAGAATTCAAGTCTTGGTCGCAACTTAATCTTTTTATATTATATGGCTGCTTGTGAATCATATTCATAGAATATTATTGATATTGTTCAAATAAATATTATTTTTTCTTCTTCAAACTTTGCAAATTCACTTTGTGGCGTCATTATTAATAAATGAAAACAAATAACGTTGTGTTCACCACTATTTAATTAACAATATCAACATGTTTCGAAAACTATGTTTTCTTCGTCAGGATAATAAGTTAATTTATTATCTGACGAAGAAAACATAGTTTTCGAAACATGTTGATATTGTTAATTAAATAGTGGTGTACACAAAGTTATTTGTTTTCAAATATTATTTTATTTAATACATATTTGTTTTATTTCATTTCCTGCAACCCAGCCGTTTATTGATATAAATAATATGATGCTTGTGCAATGCGCATGTACGTTACCCATTTAACTAGACGACGCTTGTTCTGAAAGGGGTACCAACAATACACAATAATTCAAAAAATCTTGCTAATCTGCCTTGAATAATAAAATAAACATTTAGAGTGGCTAAATAAAATGAGAGTGATATAAATGCTTAAAAATACATAAAAGAGTAATTAAATTTAAAATACATAAAAATAGTAATTAAATTTAAAATACATGAAAGTACATAAATAAATCTTTTAAAATACGTGGAGTTATCTAAATACATATTTTAAAAGTACAAAAAAAATGTAAAAAATCTGATAGTTTCTAAAAGACGGGAAAAACGTAATATTAAAATTTTAAAAGAATTAGGGATAAAAAATGAATCAGAGTTTCAAGTAACTTGGTAAAGCAAGTCATTTTTTGTTTATTAACCGTTTGTTATAAAAAAACATGTAACCATTTTAGGTTATTTTTAATTACGTATCGAGAAATGAAAGCTTGAAAAATTATAATAGAATTGCTCAAGTGCTCAAAGTATTTCTACTACGTCCACACGCTGTAATTTATATCTGTTTTTCTCAACAAAGCCAAGACTTTTTGTTTTTCCTTTTTTCGTAATATAAATATAAAGCATATCTAACAACATCAACTTGATGAATCATTTGGTCCCACGGGGCTTGCAAAAATCTCAACCCACCCCTGCTTCTGGTGCTTTGAGAAAGGCTGACCTAGGACCAACTCGCTCGCTCACTACCCTCCCGGAAACCACCCAAGAGTCCTGACAGGGCTGGACGATAAATAACCAGACCGTTAAAATATTTCCAACGAGATTTTCCAATCGATTGTACATAATGATAATTTGATTCAATTGGGCTGATCATTTAACGCATCTCCAATATACAAGAGACAAGCAGAGCTGTTAAATTTTTTTTTTGTTTTTTTTTTGTTTTTTTTTTTATTTTTTTATTTTTTTTTTTTTATTTATTAAATTACATAAAACATTTTGTACAAGAATTAGAGTCGACCCACAAAACTGTCATATGGCAGCTTGTCTGCAGGTTCTAACAATTTAAACATTCTTAATATAATATCTAAGAAAATATTTGTAAATACATTTAAAGTTTTAAGGAAACATTAGAATAGATCACATAGTAGTATTAGATAATTAGGCGAGAATTTTTTTAATAATAGTATTACTAGCGCAGGGCCGTTAAAAATCATGATTTTATAAATTATTGAAGATTTTGTCAATCTTAAAGCATTTTTTTTTAATATTTGTCCCTACCTTTAAGAACATTGTCAATTGTTTGAGAGACAATGAGAAATTTTCTTTTCGAATAAACGCTGTCAGTTGTTTACAAACTTACAAGTTTACTTACTTACAAGTTTACTTACTTACGAGTTTACTAACGTACAAGTTTACTAACTTACAAGTTTACTAACTTACAAGTTTACTTACTTACGAGTTTACTAACGTACAAGTTTACTAACTTACAAGTTTACTAACTTTACGAAATATATATTACACATCTATCCTGATGATGAACACTGTAACGCTGTCCGAAACATTGGCTAAAGAAGGAGGCAGCGCAACACCTAAATTGGTTGTTCTTCTTTTTAACCTACCTAGCTTTTACCTTTCTGTCACATTTCCACCACTCAGTCATATTTTGTTTTTACTATAAATGAATCTCTATGGATCTCAGAGGGGAAATTGTAGCAAGGGGGAAGGAGGCCTAAAATGCCTATTGGGGGTGACAAACACAAGCTGCGTGTATACCTTTTTCGAACGAAAACCCACGTGACAGAAGTGTCGTACAATATAAAAATTGTAAGAGACAAGTTTTTGAGATTTTTTGAAATATTTTATTAAACATCATTAAAAATAATAATCGCTGTTACTTGATAGGTTATACTTTTTGGAGTTTAAAAATAGTTTTATATTTTATGGCGTCATATCATTTGTTTGTAACATCATAGAATACACGCAAGTCGAGGTGGCAGAAGACAGCTGTGATTTGTATGAAATACACTTCTATCACGAGTTGTTACACCTCTGTCAAGTAATTTTTACTACAAAAATATAAACACATATTTTTTTAAAACGCACACAGTCGTTACGTCTTTAGTATAGTAGATTTTAAAGTAATTATAAAATAACAATATTGGTGATTCTGTTGAATTTTTCTCCACTAACTGGTGGAGACTATGTAGGTTAAAAAGCAGAACGACCCAAATACCTCAAAAACAAACCAAGAAAAAGAAATAACCGAAACAAAACAATAGCTTTGTAACCACAATTTAATTTATATATTTTTTTAATACCAATAGGTTTCGCTTAACTCAAGCATATTCAGGATATAAAATCAAACTTAAATTCAATTTAATTTTATATCCTGAAGATGCCTGTTTTAAGCGAAACCGGTCGGTATAAAAAAAAATACATCATGGTTAAAAACAAAGTTATTGTTTTATTTCAGTTAATATTCAAACCACAAAGTGACTGCTTTCTACCAACACATAAAAGAAATAGATAATTCGAATGTGGAATTATTAATAAATTAAAATCATTTTGGTACCTACTTTTTTGCTTGGCTGAATTGATTCCACAATCAATTCCATTTTTGAAATTAAAGCAATCCTTAGGTTTGTTGCACCAGAGTTACAAACCCAGAGACACGTAATTAGTGTGTTTTTTTAAAATAATGACGTCAATTAAATTTGGAAGTTACTTAGAATAAACTGCACAAACACTTTGTTATCTCCCCCTACCTAATCTGTAAAACTAGAAATCAGCTATTTTTCGATAAATGTTTAACTAATATATCATTGAAGAAGAAAAATATAACAATAATGACCTAAACGAAAATATGAACGAAAACAAGACACATAAAAATAGAAAAATACAATGGTCGCAACTGGAACTTGAACCCAGACTTCTCGTCTAACCGGGACGTGCGCGTTAACCAATTTCGCCATTGCCACCTTCAGTCAAAACGGCATATTTGTCAATCTCATATTTAAAAATTTAGAATTAACAATATTATTTTCGGCTAATTTTCTCCCGGTTGGACGAGAGGTTCTTGGTTCGTGTCCCAGTTGCGACCGGTGTCTTTTTCTAATTTTCCGTGTCTTGTTTTCTTCCATATATTCGTTTAGATTTTAAGAATTAAATTCTTCTTCTTTAATGAAATATTAAGTTGATGGGAATAACCTTAAAAAATTATAAAAAGAAAGTTGCTCTTATAATTTTTTTAATTCAATATTTTTTTATTGAAATGATTTATCCGAAAAAATATTTCAATTCTAAGAATTCCGGGTATCCCCTAGGGGTCTAACGAGAAGAATTTATATCAATCGTTTTAAAATTCCTATCGACATTTACAAAGAGTGTTTGTGATACGAGTATGTTTTATCTTGCACTGATAAAGAAAACGCCTCCACGTAATGTTATTTTTCATATCAAACAAATTCTGGAAAAATTCCCTACAAAGAGACAGGAATTAATTAACAAGGGAGCGTATTATTAAACAAATACAGGAGAGCCCGCGGCCGGGAAGTATCTCCAAAGGAATATAATATGAGAATATTTTGTACACGATATTACAACTATGGGGTGGGAGTAGAGAGGGAACCAACGATCGTCGTGCACAAAGAACGTTAGAAAATATATTCTCTTATAATGTAGTCCCATTGAACACGATTAATAATAATCCTGAAAAAAATACGAGGAGAAGCCAGGTAGCACCGATACACCGTTCCGTTACTGAAGAGAGGATTAAAAAAATCTATATATGAAATTAAATTGATACCCTTAAAATAATAATAACATTTGGCTATTTTATATAGCACCGTTTTCGTGAAAAATCATCTCAAGGGCGCTGTGTTATATTAGAGTATTACTTTGACTCCATTCATTAAAATTTTGAATGTTATTTGTCCTTCTGTTCTCGTGCAATGGAAAGAGTAAAATTCACGGGAATGTTTTTAAATTTCAAGTGCAAATGAATGATACAGAGGATAATTTTTCGAGTCAGAAATGTATCGTTTTTGCAACAACTCACATTGGTTATTAGGGTTTGATCTGGTATTGTTTTTACATCATTTATTATCTTTTTATATATTTATTATCTTTTCATCACAGATTACTGGCGTCATTTAACATATATTATTAAAATGTACGAGGTTTGCGCATAAAGACACAAGATTTCTTAAGGTTTATTAAAGATATTGACGTTATATGTATTGTTTTGTTTTGAAGGAAGGAACTTTGTAAATAATAACGCATCTTCAGGAAACTTTAAAGGACTCGTAACTTTTATTTTGCTCTTTCCCAATTACATTGCGAATGTTCAGGAGCTCCAAACTACCCAACCCAAACCAAGGAGTTTACTTTTTACTTGTTAAAAAGGTATGATGATGAGACGAGAAGAGAGTGAAAAAACCTAAACATAGGCTTTTTATAATGCTTCCTAAGTAGAGGGGAGTTTGCATCTCCTGACATCTATAGATAATTTCTTATATAAATTAATCAATTTTACATAAACCATAATATCGAATTATCTGGAGAGGTGTGAGTCCTAGCTAATTAGGTTAAATTTTATACATGTATTTCAAGAGACATGGCCCCTAGATAAAATCAGTAATCAAGAGATTTTTGATGACATATATATTGTTTTTAGACAGGATAGAAACTATAGTCTCAAAGAATGAGTCCCGCAATGAGTTTATTAACTCCTGGGAGTACAATGCTTTATATAATTTACTATATTCTGTATTGTATACTTTTCATAAATAAAAATAAATAAATAAATAAATATCGATCGCCCAACCTTCAAAAAAAAAAAAAAAAAAAAAAAAAAAAAAAAAAAAAAAAAAAAAAAAAAAAAAAAAAAAAAAAAAAAAAAAAAAAAAAAAAAAAAAAAAAGGCCAAACCGTGGGAGGCGGGGTTCTTATTGCCGCTCAATCTAAATATAATATCATTCAACAGACGACTTGGTCAACACAATAAACTGAGGACATATGGGTAAGCATAATTTCGACTAACCCTAACAAAAGAATAAATATTTGTTGTTCTTACCATCCACACGGCACCAAACATACTAGCAGTACTTTAAATCATTTTTAATCCACTAGTTATATCCCACAGAATAATCCCGAAGATGACTTATTATTTATAGGAGACTACAATATCTCAAAACTTGTCTATATCCCAAGTCTTAATTCAAATCAAATGATTCCACAAACAGCCACTGAAGAAGCCAGCACTCACGTGATAGATTGTTTATCACTCTGTGACTTCCATCAATATAACAACATAGTTAACGTGTTCTCGATCTAGTAATATGCAATTTGAACTGTATATTATTGCCCTGCTATCTTCTTTTTCTTATCGAAGATTCACTTCACAAATCTTTACATCTAGAGATAACACTTCAAAGAGACCCCCGTTTAAAACAATTACCACGCCAAGTCTTGTTGTTTATCTCAGTTGACTATACTCAAATTAATAAGTTTGTAGAACAATTTAACTGGTCGCATATTTTCAATAAAATGTGCATGGAAGAAGCTAATAATAAATTCTATGAAATTATCTATGACTATCAAAAATTACGTCCCATCACAAACCATTAAACTCTCTCCAAAATATCCCGTTTGGTATACGTCTTGCTTAATAAAAATCAGCTAAGGAAAACTAAAATTTCACCGTTAATTTAAAAATACTCACAACTTTCTGATTATCATACATTCTCGTTACTTAGAGCCCGCTTAAAGATACTCGAAAGAGAATGTTACACAAGCCATATAAATAATGCTGAGTTAAACATAAAGAATAATGTGAAATATTTTTGGACCTTCGTCAAATCAAAATTAACCTCCTCTGATATACCTCATAACATATTCCACGGAAACATTTGTTCAAGTGATGGACAACAAATTTGCAATCTTTTTAACGATTATTTTCAATCTGTATTCGTCCCCTCTCAAACTAAAAACATTTCTACATACAGTAAAGATGTAATCAATAGAAATAATATGAGTTCAATACATCTGAATTCGATTAATACCGATAAATCTTTAGTATTAAAATACTTGAAAAGTGTCAACACGAAAAAAGTGCTGGAATGTGTTATATTACATCCAATTTTTATTTTTAATTGTGCTGAACAACTTGTTACCCCCGCGATATTACAGTTCACAATCTCTATCAAAGAAGGCGTATTTCCTACCATTTAGAAAAGAAGAAAGGAAGCATGAAAGTGATAAAATCGAAAGATGGACAAATGTTGACGAATGGGGAAGAAATAAAAGAGAGATGGATGAAATATTTTGAGGAAGTCTTTGAAAGCAACCCGGGTGATAGTGAGTCCAGCGTCGAATCGGGTATGAACGATGACGGAGTGAATGTTACCAAAATCAGCATGGATGAAATAAAAAGATCAATGAAATGTATGAAGAATGGTAAGGCTGTGGGTTTCGACAATATTGCTGCCGAATACTTTAAAGGGGATAGTCCTATTATTCTTACGTGGTTGTGCAAACTTTTTAACCAGTGTTTAGAGGAGGGTTACACGCCATTAGATTGGAGAAGGGCTGTAATCATGCCATTATACAAAGGTAAAGGGTCACGTATGGAATGTGGGAATCACAGGGCTATTAGCCTGCTTAGTTCAGTCGGCAAGCTATATGGTAGAATATTGATAGAAAGGGTAAGAATGGAAACAAAGGAAAAAGTTTGGGATGTGCAAGGCGCTTTTATGAGTGGAAGGGGGTGCATGGACCAGATTTTCTCGTTGCGTATGCTCACTGAGAAGTTTCTTGCAAAAAACCAGAAACTCTTCTGTGCCTTTGTAGATTTACAAAAAGCATACGACCGAGTTGACAGGAAAAAGCTGTGGAAGGTGTTGTCCAAGTACGGAGTGAATAAGAATCTCATACAAGCAATTGCGTCTCTGTATGAGGGAAGCGTTGCATGTATTAGGGTGAACGGTGATTTTACGGGGTGGTTTGACATCACAAAAGGTGTTAAGCAAGGATGCGTAATGTCACCGTGGTTATTCAATCTATACATGGATAATTGTATGCAAGAGTTGAAAGAGATGGGATTGGGCGCGAAATTGAGTGATCTAGAAGTATGTTGCCTGTTGTATGCTGATGATGCAGTGCTGATTTCTAACAGTATGGAAGATCTACAGTCGCTCGTGTCTAGGATGAACGAAGTATGTATGAAGAATGAGTTAATGATGAATGTAAGTAAGTCTAAAGTAATGGTATTTGAAAGAGAGAGTACGAAAACAATGTGCAACATAGTTGTGAACGACGAATACTTGGAGCAGGTGGATGAGTTTGTGTATTTGGGAAGTATGTTTACGAGAGATGGGAAGACTGATAGAGATATCGAAAGAAGGGTAAATGCCGGTAACTCCATTAATGGAGGTCTGAACGCCGTTGGCAGCAACAAAAAATTGTCAAAAGAAGCGAAGCTAGCCGTCCATAATGGAGTGCTGGTACCTACCCTGATGTATGGCAGTGAGGCATGGAACTGGCAGAGAAAGGATGAAAGTAGACTGAATGCTGTAGAAATGAGATCCCTGAGACGTATGTGTGGTAAAACCATGTATGATCGTGTGAGAAATGTGGAGATCCGCAAAGAATGCAAGGCTGATGTAAGCATAATGAATAAGATTAAGAAAGGGACGCTCAGATGGTTTGGGCATGTAGAGCGAATGAATGAGGAAAGGAGTGTAAGGAGAATATATGACGCAAATGTGAATGGTAGACGAAGTCGGGGACGCCCGAGGAAGACATGGCACGACCAAGTGAATCAGATACTTGAGTCGGGCGATGTCAAGAGTCAGAATAACAGAAGAGCATGTATGAGACGATGTATGAATGTGAACGAAGCAAGGAGTGTGTGCCAAGATCGAGTTGTTTGGCGGTCCGTCCTCTCTGCCTACCCCTGCGGGGAAACGGCGTGATGGTTAGTTAGTTAGTTAGTTTAGAAAAGAGTTTTGTTACACCTGTTTTTAAAAAGGGAGACAAACAAAATATTGAGAATTTCAGGCCTAAATAAAAGCTTTGCATTTTAAGTAAAATCGTGGAAAAATCGTTTAAGACCAACTTTTTAATTTATGTAAAAACACAATTATCAATCACCAACAACACGGTTTTTTTAAGGCGTATCAGTCGAGTCGAACTTGGGGCAGTTCATTTTGTTCAGTCAATTTTGTTCTTAATTCTGTGGACAAAAAGGAACAAGTTGACTCTATCTATACTGATTTTTCGACAAAGTGAATCATGTTACACTCCTAAACAAACTCGAAAAAATTAGTAAAAGTGGAAATCTTCTCAGATGGCTCTCATCTTACATTAAAAATAGAAGCCAAGCTGTTGCCCTCAAAGGTTACATGTCACAAGAAATAACCATTCCTTCGGGTGTATTTCAGGGTTCCCATTTGGGGCCCCTGCTCTTTACTTTGTATCTCAACGACAACAAACATGTTGTCACTCTGATTTCATGCTTTACGATAAGCGTATATAAAAATATACAAATGCAAGAGCTCAGTAGATGATTGCAATAAATTACAAGAAGGTATTATTAAAATTAATGAATATTGCATAGAAAATTAACTATTTCTTAATATACATAAATGTAATGCAATAACATTTTCACGTAAAAGTAACCCAATCGTCCATATTTACCATCTGAACAACGTTACTCTTAGGCCCTCCGTTCATGGAGATACTTACAAACTACGTGATTGTGACACAACCACAAGTACCCTGCAGATGTACTACTTTTTAAAGCTGTTTTCCGTACACGGCGCTACTCGAATTATACTGAACTTGATCATTTTTCACGTGCAGCCGTGGAGTTAACACGATGTCGAACGATGTCAAATGACTTTTTTTCCAACATTAATCTATGCCTTCTTCACTAAATCCTTTCTTGCGTATTCTGGTAATGTAAAGTTATGTAAACACGCATTTTTTTCACTTCCAAAATAAATATAACATTACTTTCATGTTCAGACGCCATTTCTGTCAAACGTCAAACGAAAGTAGGAGACACGAATGCTGCAACGCGTAGCGCGCTACCAGCACCGTCGTTAGCGCGCTACTGACTTCAACCTGACATCCGTCGCGTAGCGCCGTGTACGAACACCAGCAAAATTGTATGGCGGATACCCACGAGCGGTGTGCGTGCTACGCGCATCAGGATCGAATAGCTTGTAAGTAGCTCCATGTACGGAGGCGCTTAAACGTGAAACACAATTAGTGAATACTTAAAATTAAAATTAAAATACTCACTCTATTCACCGTGCAATCATTGCCGTCAAGGAATCAAGACAGAATAAAAAATAATAAACAATCTACAGAACCCTGTTAATAGCAAAGGATCTTAAAAGTTCACCGTGTACCTTTTCGGCGATCTGTGATATACGTACAGCGTACAGCCTACAGTCTACAGCCTCAACAGGAGATCTTGGCAGCGGACCAAGAGACGACACGAACCTTCCCTTAAATCCTCGTCCGGGGTGTCACCCCAGGTCTGGGGGAAATTTATGAAATTAATTCTTATGGCCAACATTACTGGCCCGACTATTCCGGGTGCACTTATTCATTTTTATTGGTCGTTCATGTCTCGGAGGACAGATTATAATGGTTACGTTATACACTTTGCGCGTCGATATGAAGATATCTAATATTGAATCGAACTGTTTCAATGTATTTTATGCATTAGCGTCACACAATGTATCTATTTTCGTATAGTTCCTACAACGGTGGCTACTCTCAGCATCATCCTGTGAAATACTACAATTTAGAGTTGAAATGTTACTCAGTGACCAGATCTGAATATCCAGGCACATACCAACTATCCCCTTCCTTAATCCCCTGCCCACAACCTTCAACCTAATAACGTACACCAAATGAGCAAGTTTAGTCTGTTTCACTGTTTTAGTAGTAGAAGTAGAAGATAACACTTAACTAACAAACAGAAAAAAAAAATCTGTTTTTCTGTGTCTTGTTTTCTTTCATATTTTCATTTAGATTTTAAGTGTTATCTTCTTCTTCAATGATATATTACGTTGATGGGAATAACCTTCAAAAGTTATACAAAGAGAGTTTTTCTCATAAAAAATTTTAAAAAAAAATTACACTTTCACCAATTTACACCAACTTTCATACTAAGTACATTTGTTGTCATCAAAGAGAAAAAGCTCTTCGCAGTTAAGCGCTCATCTTGAAATAATCATCACACGGAAAATAAATTTATTTCACCAAGCTTTTATCGCGCGTCTTAGATTTTCATCTTAAGCTAGTATTTTTATGGTATAAAAATAATTTTTGTCGAGCAAATAACAATATGATCACACTCAAGTCCAACTAGAGGCGATTCCAAACTGCGTTACAGATAATCTATTGAGTGGGGAAACTCTCGGGGAATTTTCGAATTGTAACGGTTCTATTCAGGAAATAGGGGCCGGAGGAAATTAAATAACAAAGCAAGACCTGGAGTTATTCTAAGATTTTACTTGGGGTTCCGCGAGGGTCTATTGTGGTTCGGAGTGATTAATGAACTTTCGTGAATGATATTTATTTTCAATGATCACTCAACATTAGAAAGTGATTTTTCATAATTTTCTAATGTCAGTGAACAGGTTATTACACCACGAAATTTTAATTTTAAATATTGCTTTTGTGGTTTTGAAATTAGTTTGTTTTTACAATCACTGGTGATATTTAACATTTCATTTATATATAGTCATTAGGTAATAAAAAAAATTGTATAGACATTCAGTATATTATTTTATGTTACAAAACACAAGCTATAAGTACGTGTTTTGCTTCGCAGGAAATGTGAATATTTTCCTCATTTCCTACAATGAATTTAAGCGTGAAGTAATATTTAAGCCTGTGTGTACCAATGTGTAACGTTTTTGTCCTATATGTCCAATATTTTTTTATGCTTTTGCCGCCTTTGCAATGTACTGGTTTTCATACTGTTTTTGAGCACTCAACGATCTGATCTAATTCAAAGTTATTAAGTAAAATAAATATTTTTATTCTCAAAATTAAACCTAGTATTCTCATTGCATCGCTTGTAATCATGGTGTGTAGTTGAATTGTGGTAGTAATGTATCATTTATGATCATTTAAGGAAAATTAAGCTTCATGATCAGTTCGGTAAGTTCTCCATAAAACTACAAACATATATGCAGCAGACGGTAAAAAAGGAAAATGTGGAACGGCAAGTAAGTAAAAAATTCGAATAGACAATTTAATTTGGTCACAGCATAAATTAAAATATATGTATATCATTGCCTAACCCAATAAATTTCTGTGTTTTCCAATTACCAACTTCGTTGGTTAGTACAATAAAACCCTGTAATGGAAATATGATGTTACGTTGATTGGGCCAATAAAGTTTTAGGCTCAAGCCAAAGCCGCTGCAAATGATCGCCCTTTTTATGAAACGGGTATCCCGCAAGTAATTCCCTGACGTCCTTCATTATCCAACATATTGATAGCCCTAAGTGGTGTAATTGTCCAGTATTGTATAATAAAACGAACGTAAATATATGGGTAACGGATTAACGGATTAACGGATAGCCCCGTCCGTTAAACGTATTCGTCCCTTGGGTAACGGAAGCCAGTCGCTAACGAATCCCGGTACGTTAATCGTCGAACCGTGGATCAGTATGGGTGGGCTGGATTTTAATTTAACAAGGTACTTGAACTTGTTTACAACAACTATTTCACAAGCATTTTCTACCAACTGTAAATAAAAATGTCTTCTTATATACATAACAATTAATATACGGACTGTAGGAAAACAACAACTAACATGAAACGATTTTAAAATCTAATAATTGATTTTTAACCCCTTAGGCTAATTTGTTCGGTTTTCTTTCTTAGAAATCATTGTGTCTCTCTTACTATCGTGGTGAGTGATCTAAACGGTGTGAAATGAGAAAATACCACGCTTTAATTTCAAATCTAAAAGTTATCCGCAAAATAATAAAAATGTACATCTTTGTGAAACCAAAGTTTCCGACCGCAATTTTAAAAAAAATTATGAAACTTTGGTAATTTTTTATTAACTATTTTTACTTAAAACAAAGTTAAAGTTAACTATAAAATATATGTTTGGTTTAATTTTTTTTTGGTATGAGTAATTTTCCATAGGTAATCCGTCTCTCCTGAATACATTGACCTCCAGATTCTTACCTACCCCTCATGCCTTTTTCCTTCCCAGAATATCCTCTTCTTCCTTTCCTTAAAAAAATCCTCCACACAACATTCCCTAAGATGAAAAGGGCCTTGAAGGAAATTATTTTCCTTAGGGTCTCCTGTGTGGAGCTAATATTAAAAAAAAAAATTTAGAAAAAACATAAGGGGAGCCATTTTTCAAAGTTTCTTACGTTTGCATTTAAATTTTTATAATATTGGTATTATTACAGATTGCATTGGTTTTCTTATGTTACCTCTGGTAACATTGAAAAATAAAACTAGTCACATTAATCATAAAACACCAGCGATACTTCTATGATATATTTCAAACTGGTACAAGGCCGGCCGACCCCGTGCCGTACCGCTTACAAAAGTATGGAAATTTCACATTTGAATCTTGGAAAGGATTCAAAATCGGACATGCTCGTAACTTCGCCAAACTTTTCGTTGTTGAACGTGGCCTGACAAACGCCCTTTTAACGCTTCATAAGATAAGGAAGGAAATACATACAAAGAGTTTCCTGCTTCTCCGCCAGCATGTTACATTAACATACCTCGTAAAGGTTGACAGCTAGGTAGATAGGTACTAGCGAAATTCCTTACTTTATTAAATTCAGCAAAATAAACTGTTCGGCCTTAAAAATACATGTACCCACGTTGAGACAACTTTGATTTTTTATTGTTATTTTGTGACGCTTTTCTGTGAAGTTTTTTATCTGGCTTTTCTTTTTTATAATTTTAGTCATTAAATATTTAACAAACGTTTTCATCATTCATACAGTTTAAATAATGAAATTTAAAAAATGTCTCAAGGGCGCAACCTCAAAGGCATTAATGCGGGTGAGTAATTTTTGCTTGATCTGCCCAAATTAGCCTCCAATAAGCAATGAGTCAAAGTGAGCGGAGTCAAAAATATAATAATGGTTTTTACAATTCGCAATATCTAAAACAGGATTAATTTCTTTCAAAAGATTGAAAAACAGTTTTTCTATTCCTTCAGAAGGCGAAATAGCTATCACAAAAAACAAAACAAAAAAAATCAGAGAAATAAAAATTCTACTCATTATTATCACAGTATTTTAAAAAAAAACAGTCTGGCATTTAATTTGATTTCTAAACTTATTTCAAAATAGCTTCAGCATCATAAATAAATCAGCTACTATTCAATGACCGATATCCCTTAAAATCTCTCTAGATATCTTGAATTAGGCACTAATTCGTAATATGTAACGTGTCCTCAGGCCCTCGACTAAATCGAGACGGACCCTTACGCGATACGCCACCGTGCCACCAAGCAGCAAACAGCTTCCAACAGACCAGAATCACAGGAGTTGACCGAGGTGAGTCTTAGCCATTGCAATTAATTATCCGAGCCCGATTGGTTTCCGGACAAATTCGGGAATTGACGCTATCCTCCCATCTCCAGATTACTTGCGGAGGAGGGTCGAGCGGGGAGCATTCCAGGAAATTGCCTGGTCACACTTTAATAAAGGGCGCAAATGCGGAATCTACGTGTAATGTGTAGTGTTATATCGATATGTTTGAACCAGAATACAGTAGTTAGATCTGTCGTTGAATTGGTAACAATATGTAATATAAAATTGAGAACAAAGACAATTTTTCATGATAAAAGCAAGGTTCATATAAAATATGTATCTGGTATTTCTACTGCATTCTTGCAAGTAGTATTTGCTAATCGTTAACATTCCAAGTGAGGATATCATGGTTCTACTGATTCTGAATATTAAGGGCCTTTGTGCGATGCGATATCACATAAAAATAGTGGGTAATATTTAAACAATAACAAAGATTGTATAACTAACTACCAAGGACGGGTTGTTTCAAAAAATTTGATGAGTTCATCAAATATTTAAAGTTAATTTTCAGGTTCTGTGTAAGTTCTTTTCGAGTTCTGTTTTTTTATCATCATAGGTCAGCTGCTTCACAAAACTGAAATCATCACAGAACTTGACTAGAACTTACACAGAACGTGAAAATTAACGTCAAATATTTGACGAATTAGTCAAATTTTTTGAAACAACCCATCCTAATTGGTAATCTTTACCAATTATTATTAGCAAAAGGTTTTTCTAAAAATGTCTTGAAGAGTGCGATTAGTGGCAGTTAGCTCACAGATTTGAGAATATCTATCGCCAGTTGATACTATTAGAAACGAAAATACGTAAAACTCACAACATGATGTAGTATCTACCTAAGTTCATATATATGTATTTTGCCATCTGAAAAAAATGCGTTTCCACAAATTGACTGGGTCATATAAATTGAACACGTAAATAACAAATCAAAGAAGGGATGTCATGCCCTTAACAATTTATTGATTTGCTATATATTTATATTGATTTCATTCAGTTTTTGTGTACAGCAGCATTGTTTTTGGAGAGAGATTTCTGATAGATGCAGACACCCCTATCCTTCAGATGCGAGTAGCCCATAAATTTGGGAGGTCCAATTTGGAAGGCGGATATATTGGATAACCAACACCCCAGCCATAGGTCACCCCAAGTGGTTCGCTGTGATTGGTGATTTAGCCCGGGTTCTTGGACTGAGGTTTGTCTAGGTCTTGATGGCGAGCGCGTTTCCTCACCTACTGCGTGGCGGTCCGGATCGGGAGAGACTCTCTCGACCATTCGCCTTGTACCGCAGTGGGAAGGGTGTATTCATACGTCTCTCACTCCTGGACACATGACCCCCCGTTTCCTACCCACCCCTCAAACCTTTTTCCTTCCCAGAACTTCATCTCCTTTCTTTCCTTAAAAAGACCGTCCATACAGCATCCCCGAAGATGACTTAGGCCCTGAGGGATTTGTTTTCCTCAGGGCCTCCTGAATGGATCTACAGTAAAAATAGACTCAAAATCTGTCCCTACCCTAAGAAGAAGGAACCAAAGAAAAAATTATCGAAATAATTAAAAAGTCTAAAATTTCTGATCAAAACGCATTTTTTTATCACTCATATTATTTGTACACTGCTTTTGTAAAAAAATGTTTGTAACTTTCTCATATTGTGTTTGCAGCGTTTCTCACAAAGTGGTATTGCTGAGTCCTGAGCGGTCTGAATAGAATAACATCTGAATAATTTTTGTGAAACGGCGGCCGCTGAAGAAAGAAGAAGCTGGCTGGAATTCTTCGACATGAAATCGGAAATAGCCGACAGGTGTTTGGCTATCAGTTTCCGAATTCCAATTTCAAATCGCTGTCGTCACTTCCAAAAGGAGGCAGTACTCGAGACGAAATAGAAATACATTTTTTTGGTACCTTAGTATAATTATAACAAAATAAATACATGCATTTTATCGAAATAAAAACAACACCCTAAAATAAAATACGTCTTTCGGCCAGAAAACCGTATTTTCCACCCTAAAAAAATATAAAATTCCTTTTTAAATTAAATTAAAGACGGAGATACAGTTTTACTATATGAAGACAAAAGCTGGAATGTTGTTCACAATAAAACAGAAGTAGGTTTAAACAAGGTCAAACAATGGCTAGACAATCTCGTCACTCTCAACTTAGATAAAACCAAATACATCCGTTTCAGTCCAACATAAGCAGGAAAACCAAAAGAAACACAACAACCTTATTATACACCATTGTAATGACCTAACCACTTGTAAATGTAATAACTTAGAATGTGTCGATAGCATAAAATATCTAGGAATCATAATAGATAAATCTCTAAGATGGGACAAACACATAGACTCTACTACCACAAAGATCAGAAAACTTACTCATCTATTCATGTCTGTTAGTAATATTCTTTGTGTAAAAGATTTGAAACAAATGTGCCATGCCATGTGTAATTCTTTGCTAGAATATGCATCCTTAGGATGGGGCGACTGTTCGAAAACAATACTTGATCCCTTAGCAAAAGCACAAAAATCACTACTAAGGGTCATCCTTAAGAAACCATTCAGGTATCCCAGTGGTATATTATTTGAATAGATGCGAGTTCTTGACGTACGGCAACTGTACATAAGAAAATTATTCTACATACACAAAAACATCGACACAATTATCCAACCATTGATCATCTCCACAACACCCGTCATCAAGGAGGAATCTAGTAGTTCCACCAAATACCAACACATCATATGCCCAAATACAATACTCTTTACTTAGGGCCTAAATTGTTCAACCTCGTACCCGTTGCATGGAAATTGAAAAGTGCAAGCACTCTGCGTAAATGGGTTAGCAATTGGCTTCTGGGGAGAGTCGAGAACATATGCTCACACAAACTCACTTACCTAATAATACGTACTAACAGGTTTATGTCAATGCATAAGAATTTTATAAGTACTTTATCTTATTAGCTGGTATAATATAGGTTGTATAATATTATCTTTATTTTTATATTGTTATCTTCAAACAAAAAGTTATTAGGTAACAAAAAAGGTATAAAAATAAAAAAATAAATAAATAAAAAATAAAGTTGTACTATTCATAAAATAAATTTTTCACACGCTTGAGCTAGTACAATTAAAGGATTGCAGATTCATGAAAAATTTATTTTACACTTGCAGGTGCGAGTTTGAATTGTATGAAATAAACAAGAAATATCAATTTTATCGCAATCGAGGAAATCTTTAATGATTTTTCACAATGAAGTTCCTCCTTCATTTGCTCTTTACTCTTTGCAAGGAAAATTTGTGAAATTATTAATTTGTCAGTATCGTCGTGTTCAACAAGAAAAGACGATGGTTCAGTATCTACAATGTGCAGGCTGCTCCTAAGTTCTTACGTTAATATGTGGTATTATAAAGGTGTGCTCCACTCGGGTAACGAGTCACAAGGAACGTACGTTTCCTACTTTAAAGGATTAAACAAGAATCTTGGAACGAAATTACATAGGTCATTAATTTACCAGTCCTGTTAATTCACGTCAAGCACGCCATTTCTCCAAAAGTTGAAGATGGAAGCACGTGGTGACTTTTATTGCAATCTTGCTATTTTTAGAACCAATTATTTACTGTTTTTTTTTTAGACCCACAAAAGAGTTAATTACTTGTCTTAGAAATTAGATTTATTCTAGAGCTTTACCGTAAAATTTTAGGAAGGTAAATGTAAAGTATGTGTTCTTCAATAAACGCAAATTTGCCTTGTGAATCATACTTTTATCCTGACGAAGAAACCATTGGTTTCGAATGTCACGTCGACACGTCGATTATTTTGATAACATTTTTAAAAAAATCATCCCTGACTTACAGCAAAGACAATAGATGTTGCACATTAAATTTAAATGAACATTAATATGTTGCATTTACTTATCCTAGATTACATTTACTTTGGGAAGAATCATAATCATTTGTAATCATATAGCAGCCAATAAAAAAACGCGTTTTTATTTTAATATATAATATATTTCTAAATATTATGTATATATATTTATTAAAATCTAGATAACTATGCTGAAAGACTTACTCACTTTAGAGAAGTCTCACTCGCCAAAAGAAGACACATTTTAGATATAATCTCTCTGTTTAAAATCATAAACAACATCTATGATTCATTTTTAAGTAATCTTAATATAAGGCCGAAATTCACGAAAGACCTTGAAACCTTTTGGATCGGTACTTACCGTATTAATATAAGTTTTTCAAACCAACTTCAAGAATGACTCGATTATACAATAAATATTGCGAGCATGAAGACTTAGATGTATTTTCAAACCCAATTGCTCCCTTCCGAAGGAAATTATACTTACATGTCCCGATGATCTCCTCATAGAGTTATAATATGTGTATAAATGTATGTGGATGTGCATGTTTGTATGTGCGTGTATGCGTATATGTGTATATAGATATTTGTGTGTACGTATACACGTAAGTATGCATGTATGTATTTTCTAATTTTTGATCCTTCTTGTTTTATGTATTTACCCGCAATATTATTAATTATTATGTTTTACAACAAATAAAGAATGTCGAGATGAATGGTGTGCTCACCTTTAATTGGAATTATCACTTAACCATGATGAAATTGTCAACTAATGTAATAATTATATATGATGTAATTATATTTTATAATTTCATTTATATATATATATATATATATATAAAAATGAAAATATGCTTGCTTGGGGATATATATGTTATGAGTTGTTTATGTTTTGCTACATTAAGCATAGGAAATGTTTGAAACTTTCAATATACCTTATTTCTCTCCTCGCGAAGGTTTCTGGATTATTACAACTGCACGACAATAGATCTGATTTTTTTTTTAATTATTACAAAAACTCTTACGAAATTGTTGAAAATGTCACAATTTGAGAATAACATTTTTCAAAACAATGATATTGTTCAATCAAAATTCAATTTTCGAAACTCTTTAAATCACTGAATTTATTTGAAGTGCTCAGCTAACTAACCAAAATCGAATACTTTGAATCTAATCAAAAAATGTTTTTTTTTTTAAATAGGTACCTACCTATGTTATTTATTTATTGATTGTTCTTATATTATTAAAAAAATTATATTTGAAATAAAAAAATTGTAAAAAAAAAATTGGTCGCACAATAGGTGGCACGCGAGCTGTCTGAAAATCTGAATGTACCGGGACTGAATATATTGAACGCGGAAGAAGGGAGGGGATTGCGGGAGGGGAGTTAGCGGGAGAGGGGAGTGGGGAGGCGGGGAAGGTGGAGGGAGAACGCGGAAGGGAACATGGGAGGGAAGGGGAGGCGGAAGGGGAACGGAATAAATGGAAAAAGACATGCAAGGAGAAAAATCTCTTTATTAGTGGCATTACGACGCATGCCGGAAACTCGCTAGTATATATTATATAACACAAACGCGTATACATATGTAATTAGGAAAATGAAGATACTGTTGGTAGTTCTTGGTCGAAGTATGATGCAGCTAAATATGACCGAAGGGAATAGGGTTGAGTGGTAGAGCAGAGCCCAGACGCGATCGTATATTTTTCTGATATTTCTGTTTCAAAATATCGATTGAGAGTCGCTAATATTATTTTCATGATTTAATATTACAATTTGAGATAAGTTAAGTTTTTCAAAAAACAAATAAATTATTTATTTTCATTAAAAATTATTTGTCAATTCGCTTATCAGTTAAGTACAGCAGAAGATATTTTCATTTCATTTGTCTCTTCTAGTAACTCGTGTGGCCATCTCAGACATTTCAGATAACTATCTCAAAGATGCACTTGTTCGATTTTACAACTAAAAGCAGGAATGTTATGACAAAAATAATTGTTATCTAGCGAAGGCACATTAAATAAGTATTTCTGTGTTAACCCACTGGAATTCGTATGGTTAAAAGATGATTGTCCGGCCTATTTTCATGAATTTTGATGAGTTTTGGGTTAAATGTACGTAAACAAAACCAAAGGTTATAGTTGAAAGTAAACAAAATGTGACGAGTGGCGCTTAGATATGTTTGGGCAATCATTCGATTCGTCTCTCGCACGTAATAAATATTTATCCAAATCGAGTTGGAATCAAATACGACGCTCTATTTCGCTATTCGATTCGGGTTTACATGAAAAACGTGTTTCCGAACACATTGCACAATATGCTTGAGTTCACCATTGGATACACGTCCAGAACAGCTTCAACATTCGTAGATCTTAACATAAAGCTGTAACAAAAACTTATATCCATATATTATTTGATATCTTCGCATAGTATTCCCAGAGATGGCCTAAGGCAATTTACATTGCAGGGTAAATATTTTGAAATTTATTTTCATTATAAGTAAATAATAGTAAGATGAAGTCGGTAGAAATCTCTTGTCAATTCTGATTAATTTTCTTTCCACCTTACAAAATTTACACTAACAAAGTGTATTCTTAGCGCTCTCTTTCAAAAAATTATCCAGGGAAATCCGTAGTGAAATCTATTCTCCGACCTTTACCTACATGCATTATCACCCAGTATTATTTTGTATTACAAAAAAATAATTCACGTTCCTGAAAAGGTAAATCACCGAAATGAAATTCCTCCTTCTCCTTGATTTATGGTATTCTAAAAAACGGTAATCGAAAATTAATTTCATCACACACACAAGGGTAGTAGTTAACGCATACAAAGCGTACGAATGCCGCCAAAGGATTAACCAGGGGAAAAACACATCTACATAGACTGTTCAAGGCAGGGGAGGATTCGGTACCAAGATGTCGTCTCAAATAAGAATGATGACCTTTTCAGGAATACGTCAAAATGTTTGGTGAAATTACTTATTGTATTTTTTTATTTTTTATTTATATATTTCTTTAAAAGTATGTTTACACTGGGTTTTCGATGCCTGTCTCACTAGGATACCTGTGTCGAGATAGGCTTAGAGGTGCATTAATGAATAACGTAGTTACAAGAATATTTAAAGTTAAATACATATTAATTTGAATACAATTAAAGCAGAAAGGTGATTGGAAGGGTGAGTAAATCCTTCAAAGAGAGTTATCTTATAAATGTATGAAGAGTTGAAGTAATTTTTTTAAATTTTTTACGAGAAAAACTCTCTTTTTATAACTTTTTGAAAGTTATTCCCATCAACGTAATATATCATTGAAGAAGGAGATAACACTTTTAAATCTAAATGAAAATATGAAAGAAAACAAGACACAGAAAAACAGAAAAAGACAATGGTCGCAACTGGGACAAATATGGAAAAAGAACTAGTTGAAAATAATATTGTTGATTCTAAATATTTGAAATATGAGATTGACAAATATGACGGTTTGACAGAAGGTGGCAATGGCGAAATTGGAAAACGCGCACGTCCCGGTTGGACGAGAGGTCTGGGTCCCAGTTGCGACCATTGTCTTTTTATGTTTTTCTGTGTCTTGTTTTCTTTCATATTTTCATTTAGATTTAAAAGTGTTATCTTCTTCTTCAATGATATTATTATTATTTATTTTGTTTGTAGTGTTGTGTGTTTAATGTATACTTTGCTTCCAATTTAAGTGTATATCAAAGGTTAATCCTAAATATTTGATAATATTTACTTGGTCTAGGCATGGGCCGTCACAACTCCGGTTTAGAGATGAATTACTTTGAGCAGGCTATAACTGATGGGGCTCATTGCTTTATCACATAGTTGACCTGAGCAACCATGATTGTGGTATAAAATAGAGACATGACTTATTTTATTATTTATTATGGGCTTGTGACTTTGATGATAGTAATTTTGTGTGAAGAATTAAATCTCAATTTGTGTAGTGTTGTTCGAAGAGTACAGGTCGTGTAAAACTATGAAAATTTGACTGGAAGATAGCAAGCAATGTTTAAAAAATAACGCACCTGTCTTCGAGTTTATTCTTGTGTAAATTCAAATCAACTTCTTAAAAAATTTCTTACACTAAATTAATACTTTATTTATTGATCGAAAAGAAATACTTTTATAGCGATTTAAAAATGATTTAAAATTTTTGGGACATCTTATTTTGTAGAATACCTCTCCCAGTAGTCTCACGCACTATCTTTTGCCATCCTATTTATTATCGTGTAAATATGGAGGTTAATTTGAGCTTTATTTAAGTATTTGTAAACGAAAACGGCCACGGCAGGGTGAAAAACCTTCGAATAGAAGCTTATTCGGCTGATGCGTAAATCCCGCCCTGGGCGATATACCGCAAACAGACACAGTACCCAGTTCGCGAGCTTCTTGTTCCCCGTTCCCGGGTCCCATATTTCATTTTCAATTTCCGAACCAGCACACTTTCGGCGGTTTTCTTTTGGGGGATAACAGCAAAAGAAACACGCGAAGAGCGTTCATTTACAATTTGGAAATATATTCCGCTCTGAAAGCTTTGCGCTACTTTTGACGCAAACAAAATATACTCTCGGTTGTATTCCGGCGAGACAATATGACGTGAAATCATATTTGGACAATATTTCCCTCAGCGGCACTTTACTCGAAGGAGTCGTAGGAGTATATATACATTTTATTTTGTCGAGAAACCCGGTGGAATTGCCTATATGCATTATAGCGGCGAAAGCATTTTGCTTGTCGGGGTGTAGACAATTTATTTATTTCGTATTTATTCAAATGGAATACATTCGTCGTCGTGTTTCTCACGAGGATGTTGCGCGCTATTTTCCGGAATGTGGAGACGAGATCTCTCGTTTGGTAACGAGCTCAATAAATTAAGCATGCGAATCGTGAAGAGATATTTCTCCCGTGAGGCACGTGTAGTGTTAATGCCTTCAGCGGGCATTCTCACATTTGAATACTGAAAAATGCTCGCACACCCCACGAAATTCCTTTTAAACTCATTATAGTTCTCCATATGAGTAATCCGAATTCTTATAGCTTTTTTGGAGGACTTTTTGCATCTTATGGGAGTGAATCAATAAATTCTCAACATATATAGGAAAGGAGGGATAAAATGGTCCTTAGGAGTCACTCGGTATGCAGCTATGTTTACGTTTTTAATCTCATAAATCGAAATCGTGAACATATTGAAAAGTCCCTGAAATTGGATGATGATATATTGTACCCTTACTTAATCTGTTTTAATATTAAAAAAAATATTTTTTTGTTATTGTATTTCAAAAACTATTATTTTTTTAAATTGTCGATGGCAACAATTATCATTGTTTACATACTTCATCAGAACATTAATTTTTTTTTGCATGTTTTTTTGCATTATTTTTTTGGATCTAGAGCTCGACTTATGGAGTAGTAGAATAATAATGAATTATTGTTTAACTTTGCATAACATAATCATTTAATATGTTAAAAAAATTCTTATAAATAAAAAAAAAAAATTAAAAAAAAAATTATGTTAGTTGACGATTGATATTCATATATCAAGTCACAATTCCGCAAAGCGTTACAGGAGATTCTCGCCAGACCTCGTTTACACGTGAAACGGCATTGTATGTAATGCTATGATTAACACTATTTCCAAGCCCGCACCTTAAAGAAAATCTATTTGAAAATTAAATATTCTTCATCTTCTCATGCCCTGTCCGTTCAACGGACGTTGGCTATCATGTTGGCTATGCGGATTTTGTTTACTGCGGCCCTGCGGAACAGCCAGGGGCGTGCACTCCATATAGGCACATAAGCACTGCCTACCCTACCGTATTTGTAAAGCATAAGCATGTAAATAATATTATAATTTATTAAATTATTGCTCAAAATAAATACACACTTTCAAAAATAGGGCGAAGAAGCTGAGCAAACTAAATAAACTACGCGAGCGCCACATCAAACGACATACTACAAACGTGGCATAAACTGTAACTAACTACTACACCCTCCGACTGCCTCACCAAAATGCGGCCTAAAGCAGGAATTATTTCTGCTTAGAGCTAACTTCATACAAGATATAATATCAATGTTTACCAAATGCACAGAGCATAGAGTAGAACTGTCGTTTTGAATTTGCTTCTATGAGGTTTTTTGTTCGTATCAGGCAGTGCTTTCTGGAACAAAATTACCAAATGGCAATCAGTGACGACAGTGACATCTGTTGTTATCTATTTCTATCAACTAGTTGTCTTTTATAAATACGAATTGTCCGTTCAAAAACGTTTATTTGTATTGTAAGTGATGCATAAATATAGCGATTATTTGGATATTTGATGTGGCTTAGATAATCCAAACCTACATCATCTTCAGCCAGCAGCAAGCATATTTAGCGAAAACTTGTACGAAGGGAGTTATCTGTGGTAGGTTTTTAAAAATATTTATTTGAATTAATCGGCGGTTTTCCTACTGCCTACCCTGATCAAAAACCCTGTGCACGCCACTGGGAACAGCTCTACAGTAGACTGGCAAAACCCTGTTCCCTTATATCCTTTTCCTTTCCAGAACTTCCTCTCCTTCATTTTCTTAAAAAGACCCTCCACACAGCTTCTCATGAGATGACATAGGCACCGAGGGTAATTATTTTTCTCAGGCCTCCAGTGTGGAACTAATCTTAAAAAATATTTATGTATGTATAAAAACATTTTACCCTTGTCGTTCCCCAGTTGATTTATTTTATTTTTCCTTTTCATACACTGCAGGTTCATTTTTAAAATATCTATATTAACTATCAACGTTCACTTCGTTTCTAAACTCAAACACCAACTTAAAAAAAGAATAATGAGGCTTACAATTTTAAAAACCTGTATTATTATAGATTACAATTATTAAAATAAATAATAAAAACAATTATGTAAATTAATTACAGAGGCGTACATAAAGATAGATATATTAATAAAACTTTTGAATGTTTTTCATATTTTTTCTTATATTAGCTCTACACAATAAGCCCTGAGCAAAAATAATTCCCCTCAGGGCCTAAGTCATATTTGGGAATGTTGTATGGAGTGTATTTTGAGGGAAATAAGGAGAGGAAGTTCTGGGAAAGGAAAAGGTTGGGTTGGAATCAGTATCTCCAGGAGTGACTGACGTGTGAATTCATCCCATTACTGCGATGCAAGGCAGGGTCCTGCTGAAGAGATCAAAAGGTCTCCATCAACCAATCTGTCCCGACCCTACCTGCGACGTACCTGGTGGACAGATGCATTCACCGCCAAGACCTGAACAAACCCAACCCCCTATGAACCCAGGTCATCAAATGTAGCGTATTTAAGTCCTTTCTACTCCTAAGCCGGTTTTATGATCAAACTAGAGGAAGGATGACGGTAATAAAAATGTCACGACAAATTAAAATAACGTACCGTGGACCGAATGTGGACTAACCGTTAATAAAAGCACCGTTGAGAATAGTTCGGGCATTGCATTGGTCACAGGAGAAGCTATCAATCAGTGTGACAAAGCTTTTAGCCTTCCAACATGAACAAATAATATCATCAGTTCTGTGGAGAGAAACCATGTGTTCAAATTAATTAAAAAATAAACTATCTAATTCAAACAATTGTTCCTATATGTATTTTATTTTTACATACCATCACATTTTTTCTCCGAAGGACTAAATTTTTTTATTATATGGATATTTTTAATTAACACTTCATTTTTTGAGGCGGCTAAGGGTACCGCCCCGTGAACCATTTATTGGATAACCAACACCTCTGCCATAGGTCACTCCATGTCATCAAGAGGTGTCGGTTATCCAATAAATGGTTCCCGGAATGGCGGAACTCATTTCCGCCTCCCAAATTGAAATTAAATGTGATTAAAAATTTAGCAGCCTTCGAAGTGAAAATAGATGAAATTTAATGAAATATTGACACTAGCGTGATGTTCAGTCGTTTTGGAGCAAACTTGGCCCGTTTGTATTCGTCTTTTCGGCTTCCTCCCTTCATACTTTACGAGGCCGACGTGAATATATTACCTCACAAACGTGAATCCCCGGGGCCGGCTTGTCAGCGCATCGCTCTCGTCGGGGTATAATTTCCTATCAAACCTGTCGAACACACAGCGGCCGATGGCCCTCTACAGTCATCCCGGAGATGTGGGATGCAGGATGCAGATACTTTGCAGTGCTGACGCAGACAAATTCATTGTTATGTGGGTATTACGTAAAAGAATGAAAAGAATTACATGCATTCATTTTTGGTTGCATTTATACTGAAAAAAGCCAAAAGATATATAGCATACATAAAATTTCACGCTAAAAAAAAACTGAAATTTACTGAAAACGTGCAAGATGTAGAAGGAGGCCAAACAATTACAACCCTAAGAGACTTAAACGCCCTTTGGTTGGTTGACGGGTTCTGACAAAACCGCTCCCAACCGCTCACTCACGAGTCGGTTGGGCGCGTGCATTAAGAATGCGGTCAGAACTCGGTGGGACTTGCACACGGCTATCTATACAAAAAAAAAATCTTGCTAATTCTTTAATGTGAGATTTGTTGATTACTCAGTTAATTTTGGAGGCGGAGTTAATACCGCCTTCCCGGAAACCATTTAATGGATAACCATTACCTTTTACATAATAGGTCACCCCAAGTGGCTCGCTACGTTTGATGACTTAGCAGGGGGGCCGGGATTCATGGGGTGAGGTTTCTCAGCGTCTTGGCGGCGGATGCGTCTGCCCACCAGCTGCGTGAGAAAATGGTTGAAGGAGTCGCATTGATTTCTCCAGCCGTACTCTCTCGGAACATCGCCATGCACCGCAATGGGAGGGATGGATTGATACGTCCGTCACTCCTAGACACACTGACCCCCAGATTAGTACCCACCCCTCATACTCTTTTCCTTCCCAGAACTTCTTCTCCTTCCTTTCCTAAAAAGACTCAACACAGCATCCCCAAAGAAGACATAGACCCTTAGGGGAATTATTTTCCTCAGGGCCTACTATGTGAAATTAATGTTTAAAAAAAAATTACCGACCCGTGTGAGAATCGCCTTAACCTACTAAAGTGAGGTACGTATGACGTCACGCGTACCCTGCCAGATTTAAACTACGATAATTATTGTTACTATGAATACGAAATTTATAATAAAACCAAACTGGTATTGAATTAGAAATGAGTATTCTTTTTTATATGACTAGAATTCTTATTGAAGGGTTGTTTGTACAAGATGAATTCACGGTATAATTATTATTTTGAGACAAACTTCCACCACCGATGGTTCCACTCAAGAATTGTGGTAAGAATGGGTGTCATCAGCCAGGCGGATTATTGATTGCGGTCAATACCTTTCAGAATAAATACAATTGAATATTTTTAATGGAGGCAGTTCGCCTATTTCCGATCACTTAAATTATCCTCCGCAATTAACCTCCCTACAGACAGCTTAATCTTTTGTCAAGAGTGGCGAGTTATAAGTTATCAACTAATATAAAATTTTAATTATTTAAGAAAATAGTGTTAAGAAAAAATTTTCGTCATAATTTTTATTTATTTGTTCATAATTTGGGAGGCGGGTATGGGTTATTTGGGTTATTCGATAACCAACACCCCTGCCATAGGTCATCCCAAGTGGTTCGCTACGTTTGGTGTCTTAGCAGGGGTGCCGGGATTCATGGTGTGAGGTTCGTCTAGGTCCTGGCAGCAGATGCGTTTGCCCACCGGTGTTTTACTACGTGGTGGGCCGGATCGGGTAAGAATGGTTGAGGGAGACCTTTTGATTTCGCCAGCCGGACTCTCTGGACCCATCGCCTTGCACCGCGGTGGGAGGAATGGATTCGTCACTCCTGGATACATTGACTCCCAGATTCCTACCCACCCCTTATAACTTTTTCCTTCCCAGAACTTCTTCTCCTTCCTTTCTCTAAAAAGACCCTCTACACAGCATCCCTAAATATGACACAAGCCCTGAGGGAAACTGATTTTCCTCAAGGCCTCCTATGTGAAGTTATTGAAAAAAAAATTGTTTTTAACAAACCACATCGCAATTTTTCTATTACGTTACAGAAATTATTATGAATTTACGTTTATCCCAAGATTTGTCCTGCAAATCAGAACATCCTTAAATTTCTTTCAAATGCCATCACCATGTTTCACCCTGAACCTGCATGTACTCCAACCCTAAATGCATTATAGCTGCAATTCACAACCTACACGCAACTGCACTTTCTAGGGTACTGTACCATACCGATATACATCCTCGGTAGGCCTGTTAAAATGCCGGATCGGATTGTTAAGACACCAATATTACCAAGTATCCCACCATAAAAAAATCACGCAAAACTAAAATCTTCAATCAAACATTTTTTTGCTTTACTTAGAAAGCCTTATTTCACAATGGTAATACAAAATAATCCATCGGACATTATCATTAAATTCTACCTTTCCTCGTCTTAAATTTTCCTCCCTTTAATCGATTTTAGAAGTGCAACGCTGAAAATCTTTCTCATTTTCTGGTACGGAGCTTCGGCTTTTTCCAATGATTCGATTACAATAAAACCTAATGTTTATTTCACTCAATTCCCTAGATGCTCGGAAAGAAACACGAATTGAAAAATGATTGCGAAATGTATTTAAGGGGATAAGACATTATTACTCAATTGTGAATTGGCAAGAAGTCTATGCATCCGTATTTATAAAGGATATTATACATAGCTATACCAAATTGATTTTGAGTCACCCTAAATTTCAAGCGAGGTTGAGGCCTCATTAAGGGTTTTAAATCTTTTTTTGTTATGCAAAATTTGAAACACAGGCGTTTAGATTCATCAACAAAATTGAACCCTACTTGACGCTATGGTGATTTTATCATCTCAACATGTGGGAAAGAAGAGAGAGAAATGGCCAC
This sequence comes from Glyphotaelius pellucidus, assembly GCA_936435175.1. NCBI lineage: Eukaryota > Metazoa > Arthropoda > Insecta > Trichoptera > Limnephilidae > Glyphotaelius > Glyphotaelius pellucidus. The sequence goes on along the minus strand of OW386538.1, from coordinate 17,080,087 downwards.
ATAACTCTCTCGCAAAATACAACAGGTTATAAGTATGGAGGTGGAATGATAATAATTGTAGAAAAATAAAACTTATTATGAACGATTCTCGGAATGTAATTGTAAAATTAATGAATACTTAAAAGGGTGTAATTGCCATTTGCAAAAAAAGGAGGTAGACGGGAATTTAAAAACACGCCCAAACATTCAAAGAAAACCCTATTTTATTTTAATGCCAAATAAACAAATGAACATATCGTCGCGCTGTAACCGCCACTACCTATGAAAATACTTTTTTATTATGAATACCGCACAAGAGCCCCAACTGCTCCCGTCTGGAGCCAGTGAGACTATGGCATCCCCAATGGGTATGTTGTTAGGCTGAAGGTAGTGGAGAGGGGAAGGAGATGGGGAAGAGGAAGGTCGGAAGTTCCTGGCTATTCAAATCTGGTCACCAAACACGGCCAAAGCCATTTCAAGCAACTTTTCAATTCTGAATGGTGATCTTACACCAGGGCGATACTGAGAGTATCTTCCACTCTGGAACGTGCCGCAAATATACTATATATTATTTTAAATGAATAAATTGTGAAATAACACAAATTAATCAAATAATTTTTTTATTTGCCACGCCGGGATTCGACCCCGCGACCTTCGGAATGCTAGTCAAGAGCCTTACCGCTGGACTACGCCGGCCGTTGTACACCGTTTTGCAGAGGTTTTTTTTTCCGCGTCAATCTATCCGAGTCCCGTGACCCTACAACGATAAATAAGAACTGTACGACGTTGGAAAAACTAGCCGTTTGGCAATAATACGTTTTTTAACTGATGTACACACCTCAAAGTCAACAATTGATCAATTTGGTTTGGACTGTTACAGCAGTATTGCTTTTTTGCGGCGATATCTTAATGCAGTTTATTAATTATATATAGAGAAGATATAATAAACTAAGCAAAAAAAATTAAACAAAAGAATCATTTTAAAGAAAGTCGCATGTGCCGCGCCTAGTTTCCTAATATAAGTGACCATGTTCTCTGAAGCAATTAAAGGTATTAGTGCCATAGTGACAAAAAGGCAATATACCAACTGATTTATCCTACTATAACAGGGATATGACGATGTTTAACATGGCCGTTGATTTTTTTAAAAAGCAATTACTGTTTTGTTTAAGTCATATATTTTTAAATTTATAAAATGTTGTTGTAAACATTTTTGTATTCCTGCGCGTGCAAGTCAGGTATTGAATTCGTGAGGTCTATTTTCTTTTCTTCATAGGTGGCTCAAAATCACCAAGGTGCAGAATTGGCTTCGCCAGCAATTTAATGTCTTAAATCTTGACTTTTTTGAGAAAATAAAATTAATAAAATACTACAACTAACTTGTTTTGAGTGTACATCAAACAATTCAATTTATAAATGAAGTAAATTTTAAACTATATCAATAAACATGCATTGAAAATCATTTCGGGAACGCGTCCTAAGGTACGATCTTCAACAATAAGTCTAAAATATTTATGCAAAACTTAAGCTATTTAACACCTGTCATTACTTAATATATCGTATATTTTATACAAAATCTAGTTTTTGGAAAGGATACTTAAAGGATATTTATTTTTAACTATAAAAATGCAAAAATAGTTTGTCCGATAGCACACAAATCATTTCAGTGAACGCATCTATAATCGAACAAAAATAATTTTAAAAGAATTAAAACACTTTGTATTTAAACCACGAATTTATTATTTTGTATATCTACCGGTTTCGCTTCGACCAAGCTTCATCAGGATATAATATAATAATAACGTTGAACGTAGCCGTAAGGTGTTAAACGTCAGTAGAGGAAGAAAACACTAACAAAGCCGGCTGTCAATATATTTATCATCAATTAAATTATATCTTAGTGGTAAGTACCTTTCAATTCATTATTCGTAGAGCGTACATCAATAGTCCGTCAATTCGGGAACGTGTTTATTACTTTTAATTATTGATGAAAATTTTTTTAACACGAAATAACAAAGTAACCTCATATATTTTACTATTGACTAAATCAGGCCGCATTTAAAATGGCCGCCGTATAATCAAAGCGCGCGCTTATTTGAAATCGTCATTCCGTGAACGGTCATTTAGGAAACGTTCCCGGACATGATGGCACGTTCCCAAAATGACCGTTGAGTTCTCGGAATGATGATTATTGTTTCCACGAGCGATTCGCTTACAGTTTTTCATTAATTTATTTTATAATTTCGTTGTTTTTTTATTAACAGCATTATGGAGACTCCTGGTAAAGAAAACAATAATATATAAAACAATCCTGGTAAAAAAAAACTCAAAAAAAGCTTAAAAAGAATTGTGCAGCTTATTTGCGTCAAAGAGAAAAGGCAAATGCTATAAAAATAAAAATTTTGGATAAGACCAGAAAGAAATTAAAAGAGCTAAGGACAGGGAATATTATAAAAAGAAAAAAGCAGAAAATAAATTGAAGAAAATTACTTATATGACCGAACGAGAGAAGCGCAAGCAGAGAAAAGATTGAAAAATGCATCCAAAAAATAGAGAGCAAAAAAAAGTTTAGCAAATATAATAAGTAATATGCCGCCACAATCAGATGACGACTTAGTACCTCTAGAGAGAAGACAAATAGGTAGAAAAACCGTTCGAAAAGATGGTGCGAAAGCATATCGAAAAATAAAAATTCAGGAAGAAACTACCGTTCTTATGAAGCGGAAAATTGAATCTTTAAAGAAAAAACCTCAAAGAAGAGATGCAAAAATGACAACTGTACCAAGTCCCATCAAGAAAGTTGATGCTTTAATTAAAGATATTCACGTACCTCCTGAAGTACGCAAACGACTTATATATAGCAAAGTATTGACTACGCAATTACATGAAAAGGCTGATGCTTTTCTAAAAAATCCTAAAGAGAGAGAAAGTCTTTCATAAATGTATCAGTGGAAGCACTTTGCCGAAATACAAAATGCTAAATATGGCCAAGAGGATTTTACCAGATGAAAAAGACAAAGACAAAGGAAAGAAACTATAAATTATCAATTTTAAAAAGTCTGATGCCAAAATTCGGGATATTGTTTTGAAGCAAGAAGTTAGCCAAAAGATCATTGATTTCTTCGAACGAAATGATGTAAGTCGAGTGTGCCCATCAAATAGAGGCTCTTGTGAAACATTATGGTATTAAAAAAACACAGTTAAAGACCTGGTGTCAAAATTTGTAAAAGAAACTGGAATTTTCTTATCACATGCGGCGCTATTATATTGTGCCAAACTATTTTTGATCATAGCTTCAAAATCAAGGGATAGAGAAACATACTTGTAATGCAAATTTTGGAAACCTGGGACATTTGTTAAAGTTCCTACTGAAAAACCAAATATTTGCTTTAAATATGTTGCTACCTGCCAGACATGTGTCGCTGACGACGATAGGGAAATCTTAGTAGCCTTTTTTGAGATCTGTGCGTAACAATATCAGAAAATTCAAACAGGAGGTATTATATAAACTTTGAGCAAATAATCAAAATTATTCCGACACCATTGCTAAAAAAATAACAAAATCGAGAACATTATTATTTTGATAATGATATTGATGTTTTCGAAAAATAATAGGTTATGTTTTGTTTATTAAATATTTTTTGTTAGGTAACTTGTCGTTTTTTAGAGAATCTATTGTTGATTTTCTAACATAATTTATATTTTTTTCCATTATTTGTAGAAGTTTAAGTAGACTGTGATTTTAGGTCGAAAGACTCGAATTGTAAGAACTCATTAAATTTTTAAGAAGATTTTAACTATAATTATAGAAGATCCACTTGACTGATTTATGAATACATCAAAAGACTTAATTATAAGAATTTATTTACCACTAGAGCGATTATGGTCGAAAAATGGACCATTATTATTTGTCTGCGATTGATAGCGGTTGAAAATTGGACCACATTTTCCTATCATTTGTAAAACATTTATTTTAAAACAAAGCTTTTGAAATGCTTTATCTATTATGATCATAGATGTTGCGAATTCGAACTTCGTAGATTATTTTAGAACGATATTAAAAATAATAAAAATAAAATTTGATCAGTTGTTTACGGATAAAATTAAGTCCTTTTTCCATAGATATGCTAAAATCAAAAATATTCTATTTTGACTCGAATAAGTACCTCTCACATGTTTCAACAAACACGCAGGATTCGCGCAGTTTTAAATTTTACGATTTTTTTTAATATTTTTTTGTAAATCCTACAAATACCAAATAAACTGTAAAATACAGGTTATTTCATTGGCTAGGTAGCACTATAATACTTTGTTTAAACATGGAGATTTGTTAAAATTCGAAGGTATTATTTTTTTAATGTTGGCAAAAAATTTAAAAAATGACCCTTTCGAAGCAAATTTATTTATTTCGCGTGTCGCTCCTGTGGTTAATAGTAAGAGTAATTTTTATTAAGTGCAAACAATATGGCAATACAAATAAATAATGTTTTTTACTTAAACCGTTGTTCATAATTTAAATATTTCCTTGCTGTACCTTATGATATCAATATCATCATTCCGCCAACATTTTTATCATTCCGAGAACGGTTGATCATTTCCGGGAACATTACAAAATTTCAATAAAATTCGCATAACTTGAGCAATTTTTAAAAAAATATATAATTAATTACATTACCAAACTTTCATTCTGTTCATATAATGTTAATTTGATTGGAAGAGTTTTGGATATTTTGAAATTTCTTAAATTTTAAGCACGATAATAGCAACTTGTTTTAATTTTTGATGTATTTTGCTTGTAGAAGATTTTATATGTATCGTTTTCATTATTGTTTATATAATATAGGTACATTATATACCCATGTTATTGAACAAAGCTTAAATTATGTACCTTTTTTTGTTTTTGTTCATTTTATCAAACATAGAAAAACGTTCCCGAAATGATAGTTTTCTGCAAAACATCCACTAATTAGCAATATTACAAAAAAAGTTTAGAATTCTGTGCGCTGCCATGTCAAAGTTTATTAAAATACACATTTTGCGACAGTGTAAACTAAGAGTCATCATTATAGCTTGCAATTTTTTTTGTCATAAAACCAATTTTGAAATTCGCAACCTTGGTGATTTTGAGCCAGGTATGGGATAGTTATTTAATTCAGATAACTTGGATATAATTCTGGATAACATTGGCGATATAAACTAGAGATGAAACGGATATCCGGTAAATATCCGGTATCCGGCCTATCCGGCCTTAATTTAAAATCTGGCCAAATACCGGATAATGTTAAATAACAGAGTATTAGAATAAAATGCAATATTTAGATTTTTGACGTGTAACTTATTAGTAAACTGTAGTAATAAATTATTAGTAATCTAATTTTGAAAAAATATAACGTTATTAAAATGTTTTTTCTTTGTAACAGCATGATGTATTATCGAAGCAAATCGATAAAACATCGTTAAATGGATGTTTTATTAAGAAGACATGTCATTTTTTCGTGAAGGCCAAAATCGATTTCTCTTCGTGTATTGTTACACCTATTTATCTAAACATAAAATTCAATAGATAAATCGTTCGTTCAGCTATAAATTCCATTAAGTAATTAAAAACAGAAGAAAAGATGTAAGCTATTTTCGTTTGGTACATACCTGCCTTTTTCCTTCACACCACGAGAAATTTTAACATTACATAACGAAAAAATAGCAAATTTTTGATCGTCACTTTTATCAAAATATTTCCATGAAGGCGATCTTTTTTATCGAAAACATTTTTCTTCCGTAACTGAATCTCTTTGGATTTATAGAAAGAAACACTAATAAAATCACCGCAAACTACAACAGCACGTTTTTTCGTAACCTCAAATGATCGTGTTTGCAATCAATCAATAAGACAAGGAAACACTAGCTTCATCCATTAACGAAAGGGCCTGAACTCACCTGAGTCCATCCGATCGTTCATGCGGTTCGCTCTTGTAACGAGTCGCCAATCGGCTATGTTCAGTCGTATATCCGGCGGCCGAATATCCGGCAATCCGGTTTCAAGGTTTCAAGGTTTTTTTTTCAAAACAACTATCAGTTTCATCTCTAATATAAACTGTCATGCATTAAAATACAAGAACTTAAAACAATAGTTTTTAATTTGGTGAATATGCAGAACCTCGTCTCATCGTTAATTCGCGCAAACTGTTAAAAATACTTCCTGTCAGTTTAATTACAATAAGAAACACGTATTTCTATCCACGGAGAAAAAAAATCAGGAGCTTTTGTTAATTTTTGACAAAATCTTCACATTTACATTGAGGCCATTTTCTTACGAGTTGACACAGTGATAAGTAGGTTTAAAGGTTGTTTTTTCTTTCATTAAAAAAAACCCAAACTAAGACCCTACTTTATAAATTTTTATTTAGTGCGGTTTTTTTTACATTAGCTCCACACAAGAGGCCCTGAGGAAAATAATTCCCCTCAGAGCCTGTCATCTTCGGGGATGCTGTATGGAGGGTCTTTTTGGGAAAGGAAGGAGAGGGAGTTATTTGAAGGAAAAGGGTATGAGGGGTGGGTGTCAGTCATAGGAATCTGCGGGTCAGTGTGACCAGGAGTGACGGATGTATTCTCTCTCACTGCGGTGCAGGGCGATGTTACGAGAGATTATGTTTGTAGAAGTCAAAGGGACTCATTCAACCATTCTCTCCCGATCCGGCCTGCCATGCGGCTGGTGGGCAGAAGCATCCACCGCCAAGACCCGGAAAACCTCACCCCACGAACCCGGGCACCCCTGCAAAGTCACCAAACGTAGCAAACCACTAATATAACATATATGTGCTTAATATAAAAATGTTTAAAAAAATAATGTATAGTTACTAAATAAAAATTAAAAAATTAAAAAACTTTTTGTGACGTACGGCAGAAGCATTGGTTATCCAATAAATGGTTCCCGGAGGCGGTGGTACCCACATCCGCATCCCAAATTGTGGTTTAAAAAAAAAAGAAAAAAGCCTAACAACCCATTTTAGTTTTTTTTTTTTTTTAAATTTGTACGTATCGAATGAGGCATTCTGGGGATTAAAACAATGTACCAACCTCTTTATTCGGGGGTAGTTTTGCAGGAAACCACTTTCTATTAGATGAAGTATATTCTTGTCCAGAATCCTTAACGTCTTTCTGGCCACTTGAATACTCTTTTCACCCGTTTTAAGTCTTTTTTTGCCACCGCCTTGCACAGAAACCGGCCCGTATTCATCCAATAATAATAATAATAATGGGATAATTTGTAGAGCGCCGTTTTTGTGAAAAATCACCTCAAGGGCGCTGTACAGATTATTAAGAATTCCTAGGTTCTATCTAATTTAACTCTTTACAAACAGATACAGAAACATACTTACCTGGCAGGTCACTTCCGAAAAACAGACTTTAATTAAAAAGTTAATCCTTGCAGAAGATACGGAAGATTTGCACGTGGAGGGCATTATATTAAAAAAGCTGGACATGGCATGATTTTACATTATTTGCTGCCGCCATCACGGTTAGGATTACATTTATTAAAAGATTAGTGGCAAAAGTAGAGTTGATATTTATTTTCAGGAGACTGGAGAATTTAGGACTCTTTGGTGCTGGAGAATGTTCCTGAAATGACCTTTGCCTACGTTTATTTTTTTAATTTTTTTTTTTTTCCAATTTCTACAAATGAATTATTTACCATGTCGCAGGTACTGAAGGTGAGGGTGAGAAGTTTTTGAGTTTATGGATACGACTGTCTAAAAAGGTCCGTTTAAATACTAAAAGCATCTGAGCGGCGATGTCACTTGTACCTTATTAAAAGAAACGACGTTCGGTACTTAAAACCAATGCAATCTTCCGGATTTTTTTTTAATTATTTACGTGATCAGTGGCACTGGTACTCTTCTGTATGACATTGGCTTTGGTGTACGCTATCCATTTCTTACATAAAAACGTTTTACGTATTTATGGCACTTATAATAGTAATAATAATAATAAGTCTTTATTCCAGAAATTATGCTGTAGAAATGAGATCCCTGAGACGTATGTGTTGTAAAACCATGTATGATCGTGTGAGAAATGTGGAGATCCGCAAAGAATCCAAGGCTGATGTAAGCGTTGAGTAAGATTAAGAAAGGGACGCTCAGATGGTTTGGGCATGTAGAGCGAATGAATGAGGAAAGGAGTGTAAGGAGAATATATGACGCAAATGTGAATGGTAGACGAAGTCGGGTACGCCCGAGGAAGACATGGCACGACCAAGTGAATCAGATACTTGAGTCGGGCGATGTCAAGAGTCAGAATAAAAGAAGAGCATGTATGAGACGATGTATGAATGTGAACGAAGCAAGGAGTGTGTGCCAAGATCGAGTTGTTTGGCGGTCCGTCCTCTCTGCCTAACTGCGGGGAAACGGCGTGATGGTTAGTTAGTTAGTTAGTTAGTTAGTTAGTTAAGTCTTTATTCCAGGATGTGGGGAGGGAAGTGCAATCCCACACATCTCATATAGAGTATAAGTACATGTATACGTTATTTTGAATAAATAAAAAATAAATACGAAAAATTATAGCCTTTTAAGTTTCCGGTATTCAAATATACCATCACTCTTTCTTAGGAATTATAAAATTACCATTCCAAACAATATTCTTACCAATTTTTTACAAACAGACTTTATTGCAACAGTATCAGAACAAAAAGTTTTTTGCTTTGCCATTCGTATCCAGCTTTTTCCTCTGCTCACGATACACAAAAAACCTCCTACGTTTATTTTTTTTAAGTCTTTAGTTACAGCGCAACTGTTTTTAAGGGCTGTTAGATTTCTTATTTACACAAAATGTCTCAACTATTCGGTATACAATTCACAGACAGAACTCACTTCAATTCTACTTGTGGTCTAGTTCTCCAGAGCCACCCACTCTCTTATGTTCTGTAGTGTGGAGTGAGTGTAGTGTGTAACGTTCAGAGTGTAGACTGTGGGAGTAGACCGTAGTGTGTGGCGTTGTGAATGTAGACGCAGCCTGTAGTGTAGTGCATGCGGCTAATGCCTTCGTTTTCCGATAAAGATGTCATAAATATCGCATTAGTGTCAACTCCCTCTTTCTCTTACTGTTTATGTTAACCACATACCGTCTCCCTTGCACTTGTTTGGTTGCGCTCCTTTCTCTCAGCTGTCTTAAACCTTTTAAAAATATTACTTATTCTGGAAAACTTTTGAAAGTTGTAAAGTAATCTTCGAAAACACCCATTATTTAAGGAGATTGAAAATATCTTTTTTTGATACTATAATAACATATTAAAACAATTTACAACTTTTTTTTTAGTCTACTATGGCCATCTTCAGACTAAAAGTACAAAAATATTTGTATCAGTCTGAAGACGGTCAAGCAGGCTGAAACCAAAAAAAATATTATTTATTATAAGACACTAAATAACGATTAAAGCATTTTACTAAAAAACTGCAATAAGTCAACTAGAAATCTTATGTGTTGGGCCATCTTAACACCTAATATTTATTATTTATACAAACAATTTGTCCTTTTATTCAATACCAAAAATATTACAATAATTTCAAAAATTTCCCCTTAATAATAAAAATCATTAAATGGAATAATTGCCGAGAATTTAATAATAAAGATTTGAATTCATTATTATGTTTTTTTGTGTCCACTTAAATTTATTTTTCGATTGTAAAAATACGCCGAAAAGAAAAAGTAATGAAAAAAAAATGTAATTAATAAAGGGAAAGAAAAAAACAATTATGTGTATGATATGAACACATATCTGCCTTATCAGTATACGGCAGATATGTGTATATTTTATACACGACAGATTATTCATCCGGTTCAGTACAAGACTTTTCATTCTGACAATATTAACATTCGGGAAGATAATCATAAAAAAAATTCTTTAGACTTTGTAAAGAGAAATTGCATTCAAAAGCACCATTCCTCTGCCTTGCTAGAGCTGCGCTGTGCTAGAACATCTGTTCTGATTATAAATCCCGTAGTGATATGTGGTCCAAGAACGTTAGTTTGTGATCAAAGACGATTCAGAGATATTTAAAGCTATTTACTCCGCATAATATTAATGCTATACTAAAAAAACTATGGGCAGGTATCTGGCAGCAGGAATCGGTAGTTACAATTTTTCTAAAATACAATATTCAAATTTGCAGATAATTATGTTTATCCAAGGGCGTAGCTGTATCATTCACATGGGGGGGGGGGTTCGAATAGGGTGGGGAGGAGGTATGAAAAATTATAATAAAGTTTTTTGGGACCTCTACTCACCATAACGTATTGCTTTGGTCACATTGATAAAAGAGATGGTTCAAATAATATTGTTGTATTTTCCACGAATCAACCAGAAGTTTTCTCTTTTTTTCATACGTAATACTGAGGTCGATGAGAGATAAGTAGGGTAGTTAATATTAGATGATCTTAAATTTCTTCAAAAATACGACTGATGAACGAGATGAAAAATAATCTTTTCAATACGCATTTTTGTGATAAATATTTTTTTATTATCTAAATGAAGTCAGTGATTTTTTTACAATTCAGTAATACTTCGGAAAGGCAATACAACCATCATACGCAAAAAATATCTGGACGTAATAATTTTATTTGCAAAATAAATAAAAATTAATACAATAACCTTAAGTCAGCTACAATAACACAGGCCAACAGTGAAAAAACGTTTTTGATAATTTTTACTAATTCCTGCGTAAGTTGGTGTCCTGATTACGAAAAAAATTATAGAAAGGTCGTATCACCCACCAATTTTTCACATTTCACTATTAAACATGCCTGATGAGCCTTAAAGTCCACTTCTTGCACATCAATCTTGACTTTTTCCTGAAAATTTAGGTGATGTGAGTGAAGAGCAAGGGGAACGGTTTTATCAGGACCTAAAAGAGATGGAGAAACGACACCAGGGACGGTGGAATATCAAAATGATGGCTGATTACTGTTGATCACTTCACAGAGAACAACAAAACGCAACACATCGGCGAAAAAGCTACGCAAGAAAATTTGCAGAGAAAAAAATAAACATCTAATATTCAAATTTAAGTAATTAAACATGAGTGTAAGCAAAATATAACCAATTTTAAAAACTATAATTTTTTTAATTTTTATAGATCAAAATTTTCCTATTTTTTGAAAAATTAAATTGATATCGTATTGTGAAATAATGATGGGTGATAAAAAAAACTGCTATGAAATACGATTTCAGCATCCAAAATCACATTTTGGATGCGATATGGATGCCAAGTTTAAAAATACTTCAAAACATGCACACGTTGTAGTTTTAATTTCTCCACACTCAACGTAAAACCGATATATAAATAATTTATTCACCCAACTTCAGCACTCCTGGTTATCTTGGAATATATTCGTAGCAGTGGTGTAGCGACATGCTACGGGCGTAGTCTCTGTGTCGTAGAGCTTCCTACGGTATATTCAAGTGGCGTGTTAAAGATGAGACTGCATTGTCTATCATATTTTCCCCGTCTTATTTAACAGGGTTTAAAGCCTTTAGTCATCACATATGCCTGGCAATGACGTTAAATAATACCGACAGACACCGTGCAGCTTGCTCACGAGCTTCCGCTTGCTAAGAGCTTTTAAAATTCAACTTTATTTAAATATGACTTCCATCAACACTGAATTATTATGTAGCACATGGCTTAAGACTGGTTTTAAATATGTTTTGCGGCTGTTAAATAAATTAAGTAAGTTAAATAAATAGTTTGGTAGGGTTCTAAACAATAATGACGATAAAGCCAGCAATATAACTATTACATTGTTTATAATGGAAAACTACCAGTCTGGAAAACAGATGGAAAATTGTTCAAGTATGTTTTCAAGGACTTTAAAAATGAATAAGGCAGGCGCGCTGATGGCACCACCTTATTAGGGTTAGAGTGAAGCTGTATGTTCACTCTATGCGAGAACTATGCCTGTGAATCTCGATATGGTATGTCTTCTGAATCAAATAGCAAAGGTAAATCACAAAGGGTACTCAGGATATGTTGGCGATCTTGCCCGGATTGAGGTCTCCTCGTGGTCGATTCGGCTATTTTTAGTATAGATGAACCACAGGTAGTTACGATGTCAGTTTTGTAGCGATTAAGGGAAATACGGCGGTATTTTCACCTTGCGAGTCTCGATTTGTGTCACGATAAAACGGTATGTTGTTGACAGTAGCGATACGATATGAAGACTTAAAACAACACTTTTCGTCTCCTTGACGACGGCTGTCAGCGGGCCGTTGTCAGCCAGTGAAGGAACCAAGTAAGCACCCAGTGTGCGAATTTAACCATTGGGTTTAATTCTGGCCTTCGCCAAGTAAAACAGAACAAACCTATCGAGATTCAATGTAGCGTTATGAAACAAAAAGAAAAATTAAACCTAAAAATGGTGAAATGATTTCACATCACATGTGATTTAATTGATCAATAGATAATGATCAATTCAATCACATGATTTAACTGATTCAGAACTGAAGCGTTGTTTGAAATAGCTTTAGCTGTGTTCAGTAAACAGATCTGAGGAGCCATGTGCTTCCCGACCTATCTTCCTTACCTTCTTCTTCATTCCCCACTACCTTCAGCCTAACATTTCAAACCCCGATCGGAGTGCCGTAGACCCACTGGTTTAGGGACTATGGTACTTGGACTCTTCAGCGGTGTTAACCAAAAATGTAAATTGTAGTGTACACATTAGCTTCAGGACTATGACTCACGGGATTCTTCTGTGGTATTCACAAAAAAAAATACGATTCTGATGGTATCTATGTATCTACTAATGTAACTACTACTACGTGCTACAAATATTATGTTATATTGTAATTAAATTACATTAATTTTACGGGGTGTTGTTAAGAAACGACTTCGACTTACTTTAACTAGTGATTCCTGACTTCATGTAGAGTAAAAAATGGTTATGAAAATTTCTCCTGTGACGTCATTGGTTGTTTTAAAAAAAATAATTAAATTAATTAAAATAAAATTTTAAGAATTTTTTCTGTCAAGTGAAGACATTTATTGAGGTCACGACCCTAAATGTCTATTTCCTACTGGTTTTTTGGTGTTTTAGTTGAAAAAAAAAACAACAAAAAAGTCACTCGAGACCAAAAAGTCATATTTTTTCATGTTATTACCCCCAAGAATGCTAACTGCTCCAAACCCCCTGGAGCCAGTAAGACAATGTCATACTCATTAGGTTTAAGTTGTGAGGCTGAAGGTAATGGCGAGGGGAAGAAGATGGAACGAGAAAGGTGGGGAGGTATTTGGCTATTCAGATGTAGTCACCAAGCACTACTAAAGCTATTTCAACGTTTCACCATTCAGAAATGACTTTGGCTTTGTGGTTTTGGCTTCTGAGAGTATATTCCACTTTGTAACCACTACCTGTTATTCAATATTTTTTTACTCCAAATAAGCTCGCGAATCCTTGGTAACACTGTGTCACATATAAATTAAACTACGAGTATATTTATTGTTATCAAGTTTAATTTGCAGAACTCCATTTTCATTTTTTATTTCTTTTATATATTCAATAATATTATTGTTCAATTTATAAAAACAGTTTATATATAAACAAGTTCTGCTAGATAATTATTATTACACGTGACAGCTGTTTTGCCTTCTGAAGGCATTTTAAAACTGTGGCCATGCCACCCTCAGACGAGGTATTTATATTTTTTCTAGTTAGGATTTTGATAACTAATTTTTATTTTATGAGTAAACTGACAGAAATTATTAATGTTTATTATCCTATTTGAAGTTTATTCCTAATATGAATTTTTCCCAAATGATGACTTATGGTTTTATTTTCTGCATAATAAGTTTAAGGTCGTTAATACTCGAATCATTATTCTTAATGTGTATTATTCCCCAATGATGACTCATTGGTTTAAACATATCTAACAACGGTGAGTGAATTATATTTGTTTGCTCGTTCATTAAAATAGCTTTGGATTATTAAAACGTTTGTTAATTTCTAATTGTTCTAAAAGATTGAGTTTGTGTCCTTTATTTTGTACGTGTAAAGTATGTGTACGTGTAAATAAAGTACGAGTATATTAACGCATGCCTGGTTCCATATGTTGTATAAGTCTATATCCGTAGCCGAAGATCGTTATAAAAATATTACGCATAAAAAATGTTTAACCAGTGATTACAGCGAAAGATTTTCGTTTGAATTCGAGCTGCTCAACCAAACAATGCGAGCGAGGTATTTTTGTAAGCTCGGCTCATTGTTGAAAATGAAGTTAATTTTTAGACTCGTTACCCGTTACCCGTTACGATGCCCGGGAGCTCGACGTTAAATAATCGGCCTTGTTACCCTAATGTTATCCACTTTTCATTATCATTAGAGAAGACCTAATTGGAGAAGTTTGATGGAGAAAACATGTTGCACAAATGGGGTAAAAATTATTTCTATGCCATTTATTGTAAGAGAAAAACGAAACGATTTTCCACGTATTATTTATATCTCGGCAATAACTCTTACCACCTTACTCATAGACACACATCACGTAAGGTGATGGTAAAACGTAAGGTGATGGTATTTCACCAGGAAATGGTGAAAAACTTGGGCTTATAACACGGTATAGTTAAATCGGGAGTAAGAATGTTTAACTAATCCAATGCTGAACCCAATGATTTCAGGAAATGGAAAATTGAAAATTTTTATATAATAAGTTTTAAGAATTGGTTATTTATAAAGTTAGGGAACTATTTTGAATAAGGCCTCACAGCATTAAATTAAGTAAATTTGCTTTAAATTATTTTTTTTTAATTGCTTATTAATCTTTATTTTCATTATTACAACAATTTAAATCATTTATTTATTTACCTAATTTTATTTGTTTTATTTTAGCAAAATCAACGGTCTACAATAAGGTTGGTTTATGCTTGTGCAATCTACTTTACTGAGAATTCAATAATAGAATTCCTAATTAAACGAATACATTTTATTTAACGAAACAATATATTTAACGAATTAATAGATATTGCATGTGTATAATTATGTACGCAAATTTAGACTACCAAAATACCCATATGTGCATGGAAAAGCATGTAAAAATACCAATCTTATTTTATGAAAAAAGGGAAAAAAAATAAAAGTGGTAATTCCATTTTCAGAAGCAGCAATATCACTCTTATTTATTTATTTATTTGTAAGAGACAAACAGCTTACAGCTACATACAAATATAGAGATACATAATATACAAGAGATAAATTCAAGCCAAAAAGGTCTCCTATGTTAGAGTTACTAGGAGATGGAAAAAAAAAACTTAAATCTTATTTTAGGTTTTATTAAAACTTTAAATTAATTTTAGGTGAGGAGGAGAGGAGGAGCAGGAAAATATGATAAGGATAGGAGATGCTCCCTGTACGTTCCACACTCTTGTATTAATTTTCGATCGTACGCGTTACTTCTGCTCTAATAGAGAACTCTAGCGTCAAGAAATTTCCAGGAAAACACATTTATTTTCAGATTACAACGCAATTCTAACGTGGAACCACAGATCTTTGGTTTATTAATTTTTTTAAATAAAGACAAACATTCCGGGTTACGAATAACCCAACAATGTTTGAAAATCTCCTACTACCACCACAGAAAGGCGAAGAAGTTGCTTGTGTTGTGATGGAGGACTTAGTCAGCCGAGGAATCGAACACGGGACGTCCGGGTGGGACCCAAACGCGATGCCCATTCAACCACTGGCCAGTCTTTATAAAATTAGATTAGACGCTATGCCTATTATTTGCTCCTTATTTAATAGGCCGATTATCAGCGGATCAACTTTGAACCTTCTTTGAAAACTTGAACCACCGAAAATAGCTACCGTTTTCACGAAAAATCCTACTAAAGGTGGGTATTGTTGATGTCAACCCCTGTTAGCTACAAAAAAAACGTAACTTTGATAAAAATTTGATAAACACAATCGAATTGATTGGGGGAAAAACAAATATAATTTTAGGTTTTCAAATGTTTTCAGGACATTCCGGATAAAGAACTTTTAGTTACTTTTAAACCTGGACCTAAATAACTAGATAAGTGGTACTTTAAAAATACCGGTTGAAAATATTATCTAACCAATTTCATCCCCAACACAACAATCCAAATATTGGAAACACGTGCGCCTGGCACGTGACAAAATTCAAAACCAATAAATAATACTACGTCCTGAAAATAGTTCATTGATGTCACAAGTTTGATTGAAATAATAAAATAGACAGTATTAGATTTCATAAAAATGGCATGTCCAATATTTGGGGTATTTATCAGTTGATGGGAAAACAATGTTGTGGTTTCGTTTAAAACAAATTTTTATTGTACGTAATGATGTATCACCTGCAATACATGAATTTGTAAAATACAGGAAAAAAGTTTTCTAGTTAATATTTTTCACTCCACCATTGCAAGCAAATTTTTTCACTTTCTTCACTAATGTAAAAACTTAAGCTGGTTGTGTTTGACCGGTGGACATTCGCTTATCAGTCGGGTCAAGTTGGATG
Source organism: Glyphotaelius pellucidus (assembly GCA_936435175.1). Classification (NCBI taxonomy): domain Eukaryota; kingdom Metazoa; phylum Arthropoda; class Insecta; order Trichoptera; family Limnephilidae; genus Glyphotaelius; species Glyphotaelius pellucidus. The sequence continues at coordinate 17,063,589 of OW386538.1, read as the reverse complement.
CTCACAGCGGGCACCGATTTTCTCTCTTAACCCACAACGTTACATTTATTGTATAACACCCTTAAAGCTTTTTGATAAAACAAGTAAGATAGTAATTGTGGAAATAATAACAAAATATATTTATTGCCAGCAATACACCTGTCTAGAGAAAAAAGAAAAAAATCAGCATTATAAGAAAAGCAGGGTATAAATATGGTAGATATTAACATAAAAGTAAAGTAAATTACATATTATATATTATAATATTATTGAAACAGAATGTACAAATTTTTTATTAAAATTTTGCTATGTATAAATAAAAATATCAAGGGAAGTGAATTTATTTCCATCCCTACGTAGCCTTTAAACTGGGGAATGTATAAAATAATATGTTTTCGACGAATAAACAAAGAACAGCACTGGAAGCTCCTTGTTACGATTTTGTACTCGGAGCGTTATTAGCTTTGTTAAATAAGCCACTAACTACTTGTATAAAAGTACCAAACACCCATGGTTCTTCTACAAGAAAGTCTGTTAAATCAAGTAATTTTCTGAAATTAACAAAAAAAATTTACGTTAGCTCCACACAGGAGGCCCTGAGGAAAATAATTCCCCTCAGGGCATAAGTCATTTTTGACGACGCTGTATGGAGGGTATTTTTAGGAAAAGAAGGAGAGGAAGTTCTGGGAGGAAAAGGGGTATGAAGGGTTGTTACCGTGGGATTAAATGGCAATGATGTGCATTGTTCAAATGCTGATTATTACGAGCAAGGTGGACTCAACATGGCAAATGCAAAGATTAGGGTCTAGTAAAATCTCCAAAATGTATTTAAATCATTTTATTTGATTCAAGCAAGAGAAAAGGAGTGTGAACTATACCGATTTAAAATACAAACGACGTTCTCAATTTACATAAGACCTATTGACTATTGGACCACGGATGGGCTGAAGCTGTTTAGTTCAAGAAAGAATTTCCATATTTGAAAAGGTTTGATGAATTTCTACAAAAGTAAGAAACAATTGATTTTGTTCTGGCATCTTGACACGCCCACAATACACTTCTAGAGGTTTCAAATCTCTTCAGTGGCTTCAAGTTACCAGTCACGCCAGTCTTTAATACGTTCTCGAGACAATTATTCTACTGCATTTTCTTTAATGACTTTCTGTCTTTCAATCAATTCATTCTGGCACTACAATTTATTTATTGCATAATTTATTTAAAATCCTTATAATCTTAATCCTTAATTCCTTATACATGTATATTACAAGATCCTCAAATAATCACGTAGAAAGATGTGTTGATTACCAAAATAAGGTTGATTTTAATGATTTATCTATATATAAAAATCAAAATATGCTTGATTATATGTAAGCGAGTTGTTTATATATTGCTATATTAAGCGAAGGAAATGTTTGAAACTTTCAAAATATCTCCTTTCCACCCTCGCGAAGGTCTGTCGATTATTACAACCATATGAAATGTTTTTAATCATTACAAAAACTCTTACGAAACTAAATTAAATCAAAATTAAATTTTCGAATAAACTCTAACTAATGAATTTACTTGAAGTAAGAATTATAGGCATTTTAAATAGGTTCCTTTGTTATTTTATTGACTTGATTGTTCTAATAATATACAAAAATGAATATTTGTAATATGTGAAAAATGAAAATTTGAGAAAAAATTGTAATAGTTGGCATGCGAGCTGTTTGAAAACTGAATGTACTGGGAACAGGGGAGCGGGAGAGGGAAGAGGGAGGGCGAGGAAGGTGGAGGGGGAACGCATGTGGGGAAAGGGACATGGGAGTGGAAGAGGCGGCGAAAGGGGACCGGAACGAATGGAAAAGGTTACGCAGGGAGAAAAAAATTATTTATTAATTGGCAACGCACGTCGGGAAATCGCTCGTTTAAAATTAAATTCTTTCTAATTAAAAACACGCTTAAAGTTGGATCTTTATCTTTACTTCGCAAATCCATCAAACTCCATTCGCCTTACATAACAATAAATCCTGATGGATTTTAAAGCTCATTTCGAGACAGGAGAAATTTACAATAAAAAAGAGAGTTAATATAATTATACATACATATTGAGATAAAAAATAGCAAATTTTACCCACATAATGGAGTAAAATAATAAAGCAGAAAGGATTTCTTTTTATTTTTTGCTCATTGAAGATAAACTCTTTCTTTTTTCGCATCTGTTTTCGCATTTAGACAAGTAATCTTGGTTTTATCATAGTCGTAAAATAAAGGATGTTTTAAATTAAATGGTTTTTCTATTAACATAATAATGAAATAGAAATAACTTATGATTAATTTGCCAAAAATCCTTGAATACTATTGAAATAAGGATCATTTTATAAGTCTTCGCAGAATACAATTTTTTTCAGATTTTTTTATCATAACGTCCTTGCATGCGTTGTGTAAAAACACATTTTTCCAAAAACTCGCTGATATCAAACAAAATCTCATTGACATTTATTCAGCTGTTAATTTTTTCCGCTTATTAAAACCTTGCAGATTGATTTGAGCGTCAATTAGTAACTTTTAATTTCGATTTACATTCTGCACTACAGTGTAAATGAAAAGATATATGAAAAATAATGTTTACGTTGATTTACTGGGGAAAACTCCGATTTACTAATTACCTTTAATATCTATGTCCTTCGTTTTACTTAATTTTATTTTTTTATTTTATTATTTCGGAAAATCAACAAATTTGAATGACTGTTTATGACGTAACTTATGAATTGCGTAATAAATTACAAAACATATTATATTTAAAAAAATTTACCTCACCACACAACAACAATAATCATTAATATAATCTAAACTGAATACATGTTTATAAAATGAATGCCATGCGACTGGACTGGATTCATAACAACAACATATAACTTTCACTACAGTATTTTAAATTATTCTGTTAACTTATATATTTTTTTAATGTTCTTAAATTAGACGTAAATATGTCCATTTTATTGTCCATATCATTAATTCGTTATTGAATTGAAATGAATTAAAAAACATTTATGCAGAAAAAAAACGAGTGTGCTTTAGACCAAACGACTGAAGTAAAATTTCTTTATGCTTCGTTCGCCTCGCCCGATCACGCTTTTGTAACGCTCTCGTCACGCATTCACCAGCTTACTTCCCAAGTCAAGCGTGCGTTTCGTGCGCCTCGCCCGATCACACTTTTCGTAACGCTCTCGTCACCCACCGGCTTACTCCCCAAGTCAAGTGTGCGTAAAGAAGTTTTACTTCAAAAAGAGGTTTTTCTCAAGACAAAATAAATTTTATCTCTGACAAAGGGGCGAACAATCGATAAAGCCATTGATAATTTTATGGGGATATATTGTTGTGCGGAGTCTTTTCTAGTTTTTAACAGCTTGAGAGTATAATGGTCCATCGAGCTGTTTACGTCGTGGGGTATGTTTTTAGGTTTTCACGGCCAAAAAGTATTTTTGTTATTGTTTTTGGGGTGTTATGCCGTGTTTCGCTACCTCCTTCTTTAGCCAACGTTTCGGACAGCGTTACAGTGTCCATCATCAGGGCAGATGAGTGCTCATCATCTGCCCTGATGATGGACACTGTAACGCTGTCCGAAACGTTGGCTAAAGAAGGAGGTAGCGAAACACGGCATAACACCCCAAAAACAATAACAAAAATGTTTACGTCGTGGTTTAAATCCGTATGATGATCCACAAATTTTCCTTGTGTTTACAACAACCTTGTGGTTACAACGCGTTTTGAGTAAATATTATTTTGAGGACTCCGTAAGGGAGAAGTAAATTCAAGATGACTGCGAACGTAAAAAAAATACAATATTGAATACTATTGTATTATTTTCCAATTCCAATTCTTTTTGAGTTCTGTTGCCCAATACTCTATAGTTGTACGAAGCGAAAAGCGTTCTGATTTTCAAATGATTAAAGATGATCAAATAAAAATTAAAAACAAAACTTTTGTCAAGCAAAAGCCTTTATTTTTTAAGCTTATATTCAAGTAACTGTACAGGCATCATGTTGTGTATTGGGATATTTCGGGTAATTAATCATTAAGCAAGTATAAAAGCCTCCGAAATCCCTTCAAACTTTTTATGCGGATTTCTGTATAAGTACCGGGGACCCAAAACTTTGAACATTTTAATTGAATTATCAAAAACCTCCAGCAACTTGTTTCAGATAATTATATATATAATTTATTTTCGAAAAATCTGTGTTTTTACAATAGCTGCACACAGGAGGCCCTGAGGGGAATTATTTTCTTCAATTGTGTCATTTTTGGGGATGCTTTAGGAAAGAACGGAAAGGGTGTTCTGAGAAGGAAAAAGGTATGAGGTGTGGTTAGGAATCTGGGGGTCGGTGGGTCCAGAAGTGATGGATAAATGATTTTATCCCTCCCGCTGCGGTGCAAGGTGATGTTCCGAAAGAGCCCTGTTGAGAAGTCAAAAAGTCTCCCTCAACCAGTCTCTCCCAATCTGGCCTGCCACGCAATTGGTAGCAGATGCATCCGCCGCCAAGACCCGGACAAACCTCACCCTGTGAACCCGGGCACCCCTGCTAAGTCATCAAACGTAGCGAATCACTTGGAGTGACCTATGGAAGAGGTGTTGGTTATCCAAAAAATGGTTCCCGGGACGGCATTCTACGAATGGCCCGGAACAAGGCCGTCTCATAAATCGAAAAAAGGTGTTTTTTTTTAAGACATAACTACAAATAGCGATTTTAATAAGATAAATGATGGCTAATTATTTATCCGTTGCAAAAAAAAATATTTTTTTGTACTTTTGTATACTTACTTAAATGTGGAATATTCCGTGCTATAAATTTAAAGCATTTGAGCTAGTTTATATAAAGCTTATTACATATCACTGCAAAAGTTGTTTTTTAATATTTTAGTTTTAAGTAGTAGGGATTTATAAACTCCATTTAAGCAAATAATACCGAAACCAGATTTTGACAAAGTTCAGGTATACTTTCAACTAGTAGCAGGGTTTGGCCCTGTGGATATTAAAACACCATTACATAATATAAACCTTTTTTAATATGTTCATTAAAAAAAATCATCGGCTTTTTTGCACAAGAGCGTCGAAAATCGGTTTTTCCGCTGCTGTTTTTCATCAGAAAAATTACTTGTATTAAGTGTTTTTGAAATGACATGTTTGATATCAAAATATTAACAATGCAATAAATGCAAATATGAAGTATAAAGATTGTTTAGTTTTTAATCAGCACACCACATTTTATTCTTTCATGATAAGAAACAAAGAAGTAACAGATTTATAAGAAGATAATGAGCATTTGCAACCACTCTCACTATGGAATGGCCCGGAACAAAAAAGCGGTTTTCATTAGATAAATAATTGATAGATTTTTATTTCTGGATTTTTTTTTGTATACTTACTGCTTGCTTGCTTGCTTGTTTGTTGTTTGTGCTTTATGTATCGCTTTATTAAGCATAGGAAATGTTGTTTAAAAAATTAAGCATAAAAAAACTTTCAAAATATCTTCTTTCATCCCTCGCGAAGGTTTCTGGATTATTACAACCATATGAAAATACATCTAAAAAGTTTTTTAATCATTACAAAAACTCTTACGAAACTTTCAAAAATGTTACAATTTGAGAATGACATTTTGCAGACCATCGATTGTTCAATCAAAATTCAATTTTCAAATAAACTCTTTCAATAAATGGATTTATTTGAAACACTCGCCTAAGATACTCACCAAACTCAAATTATTTGAATCTAATCAAGAATTTTAGGTATTTTAAATAGATCCCTGTATGAGGTACCAAATTTGATTAATTGTTCTTATAATAAATATTTTTTTTAATTGAAATTTTTTGATACAATACATATAATAGATACATAAAATAATGAAAGTATATAAAAAAAGCTTAATACAATAAATGTACGAACAAAAAAATCCCACAAAGGCAAATAAATGCCCGTGCGTGGGTAAAATGTTGATTTTTTTTATTTTTATTTTTATTACCATGATTAAAGTGAAAAAAAATATATAAAAAATTTAATATATAAAGTTAATGTTTGTAATATACGAAAAATGAAAATTTGCATAAAAAAATTGCAATACGTGGCAGGCGAGCTGTTTGAAAACTGAATTTACGGGGACTGAATATATGGAATGCGGGAGAGGGGAGGGGAATGTGGGAGGGGGGTTCGCGGAACGGAGAGTGGGAGGGGGAAGAGCGAAGGCGGGGAAGTTGGAGGGGGAACGCGTGAGTGGAAGGGGTCATGGGAGGGAAAGGGGAGGCTGAAGGGGAATGGGTCGAAGGAGAAAGGACACGCAGGGAGAAACAAATTCTTTATTAAGTGGGATTGCAACGCATGACGGGAACTCGCTAGTTATTAATAAACATTTAATTTTAAAAATAACTCTTTCAAAAGATATCTGTAACGAATTAGGAATTTTTTACTCGTGTAATGAACATCATTCGGCTCCAATGTTTTACAAAATATGTACTTCATAATAACTTATTCAAAGTCAGGAAAGGAAAACTTTAATTCTATTTTAAGGTTAACGACTTTCTCGCCGGGGAATTCCCCCTGAGGTAGTACCGTATATTAATTTAGGCAGAAGAATCCCTAAGCTTTTGCAGTCATTTAGTAAAATCATTTAGAATCTCTCTTATAAAACGGAGAGGGAAAAAGGAAATGCAAAGGCCGGGAGATATATTATTTCGTGTCTTTTTAAATGTGGAATTAATTTGGAGCAATTAGGTCGGAGCCGGAAGCCCCCACTTGGTCACGTAGTGAGATCCGCCGGAAACTGAAGAACATTGGGAATTATTTAAAAGATTTCGCAAATTGGCGGGAAATATAAATGTGTCGCGCGCAGAAATTGGCAACTTTATTTACACTGGATTTTTTTCTTGTATATACAAGAAATCCAATTCCACTCCCACGGCTACACAGAGCCTGGCTACTATTATATCCTTATCGTGGTAGAATGGGTTGAGGGGTGAAAAATAAATTGATTTTAACGCACAGTGGTATCTTTAATAGACGGGTCGTATATTATACAAACTTACTACTTATATCGTGTTTACTATGATAAAGCTTCAAACAATGAATGAAATAACAAATTCAAAACTCTATATTTAAAGCTCTTGGAGGAAATGATTTAGTGAGATTTATTTAGTAAAAAATATATAAATTATTAAATAAAAAGAAAAGTTTTAGAAATTTCGTGACGTCAGAACTCATGATTCAAAAGATTTCAGTGGAAAACATTTACTGCCTCAATTTTAATATTTATTTTAGAGGCGTTTAACCGAAATTGATGTTGAAAGCTCTTTTTACATCGGATTAAAATCTCTGAATACTGTCGGTATAGATTTCTTCAGCATCTCTCTGAAAAGATAAATATTTTATTAACTACCGAAAAGCGAAATCAAGAAATATTATGTTTAGATATAAAACCTTTAGTGAGGTAAACTGCCATTTAAAGGTTCCGCACTCCGTCCGCCGGTAAAACAGGCTGAAAGTTTCAACAAAAAAATATCTTCTCTGAAAAGAAAAATCTCAAGAATCCGTAAACTAAAGGGCTCTTGAAGGGGGAGAAGAGATTTAGTTTCGCAGAATTTAAGATTAATTGTATGAGCTATTGCTACAAATTTCCTATGGATAATCCGGGATCACAATAAACTTCTGTAGCCGATAACTCAGTCCTTGTTTTGTTATTTGTTTTTATTTTGTGTTATGCTTCGCTTTTTTGCAACAGATGTCACCATTATTCAGGGGGTTTTGAGCCTAATGTGTGATGGGGTTGTGTTTCGGAAGCCTTGGCGAAATATTTTATATAACGTATTAAGTTTCTCCCTATGAACCTTGACATATGGGACACCCGAGGGAAAACTTCCCACGCAAATAATGTAGCTATACTGGAAATCAATTTCATTTCCTCGTAGTTACTCTGCTTAGCCCGAGTTATATAAAAAGATATTTTTTTAGATTTTAAATACCAAAACATTCTTTTCCAAGCCTCCTGGTCCTAATATTGAATATTTCGGGGCATCGTGATCCAATGATTAATTTTGTTCGTTTCCAAATGTCTGACTCTAATTACTCGCGTAAATTGTTCCCTAGATATTATGCATGACACAATATTGTCCCGCAATCAGGTCGCGCGTTTACCTGCGCAAGTATGCAGCAGGTCCTAACCCCCACAGGCACACGTAGAGATTGCGATCCGCATAATCCGGATTTTTAAAAATCCGGATTTTTTTATTATTCGCAGCGAATTCAGGATCCGGATTTAAATATTAAAATCCGGATTGTCCGGATTTGCAAAAACAAAAAAGCTATTTCCATAACAATTTTACACGAAATGAACACATCCAACAAGCTTATTAAAAGGCGTTTGGTGTAATGGTGTGTAGAGACAATGAAAGATGTTGATTTATTACTCTGTGTCTTTATTACAGACAGTGGAATGCATAACACGAAGGTCACATCACGGCGAGTTGTGGATGCGAAGGGGAGGCTTCTGGATGTCGTGGTAAGCTGTTGGTGAAGATCATATTCCTGGTCGTCCAGGAAGATATGGTTCGGTCCCCGACCTCAGACTCAGTCAGGCTAGCTCAGTTGTTGCGGCTTAGGGCGAGTGAATACTAGACTGAACTGTGGCACAGCGCGCTGCGTTGTCTCGTTGCGAAGTTCGAGAAGTTGTATGTAGACTGGTGCGCTCTCATCACGGGTCTCGAAACTTCTAGAGTGTAATGTGTGCGGCGCGTACTAGAAATCTTGATGGTTCTAGGCTGCGCTGCGAATGACTCATGTCATCATAAAGGATTTTCCAATGAGGTGTTATTTTGAAAAGCGATTTGCGATCGAGAGATGATTAATGATTTTTTATGGCCGGAATTGGATGGTATTGATCTGGACAACGTTTACTTTCAACAAGACGGCGCTACGTGCCACACAAGCAACGAAACCATTGATCTTTTACGGGAAAAGTTTCCGGACCGTGTTATCTCTCGAAGAGGTGATCACAATTGGCCACCGAGATCTTGTGATTTAACACCTTGCGACTTCTTCCTTTGGGGCCACGTGAAAGAGAAGGTCTACGCCAACAGCCCAGCGTCGATTCAAGACCTCAAAGATGGAATAATTCGTGAGGCTACCGAGGACGTAGGGCAGCCACTTTACGATTTGGTTATGGAAAATTTCATGAAAAGGATATGGTCCTGTAAGCGTGGTCGTGTTGGTCATTTGCCTAATGTTATTTTTCACTATTAACGGCATACTTTTTTCTTTATAATGAAATAAACATCCGATCATTTATATTAAAAAATGGCATTTTCCTTTGAATATCAAAATAAAATTTCTTATTGGAAAACCCTATAGAAGCGCGTCGCCACATTCAATTCTTGAAATGTAGGACAAGTAGACTTGTAATATTAAGGTTGTTAACGCTTAACACAATTCACACCATGCTTAGATACTAGAGTTAGTGGAAAGCAGTGTGTTTAGTGTTAAACATATTAAATATTTAAAAAAAACTTAATGTAAGAAAAAGTAAGAATATATAAAAAGGAATAGAAGAAAATGAGTATTTTCAAGAAATTCGAAAATGTGGATTTTCCGAAACGGCTCCAGAAATGCAATCCCTAGGCGCGCGGTCTCTACTCGTACTGATCTACCTTTCCCGGTCCACGACACCACTCGCACAGGTATTCTGGTGCACGGATCACGGATTGCATACCTCCGTACAGTTGGATAGGTGCAGCATTCGCGACTTGCATACCGCAAGCTTTGACCAGGCACTTGAGAGTGCCTGCAATGCTAATTTTCAGCCAATGCACCAACTGAGGCATGGTGCGAGGGGGAGGGGGAACAGAGATACACAAGAAGAATTCTGATTGCTATAAGTACGAAGAATGTCTAAATCCTTAATAAGAATAAAATATTTTACTGAAATCCATGTATTTTTCAATTCAATATCGCATCAATGGAATGGAAAATGTAATCAATATGTAAATGAAAAATTTAATCAATGTGTACCAACCTGCTGATGAATACAAAAGTAGTTTTGCGGGTTTCAATGATCATAAAGAAAAAAAATGATAATGGTAAGAAAAAAGCAGAATTGAAATTTACGTTAGGAGCATTTTTCGTGCATATTTTTGATTTTAACATTATATGTATTCTCCTTCTAATATCCTCTCTTATCGAAGGTTGGCCAGCATCGAGGCAATCCTCACCCTTTAGGCTGCAACCCAAAATAACTATTTACGCTGAATAAAAGCTAATATTTAGAGTCACGTAAGTTTCGATAGCCTATGAAGGGCGGAGTAGTCTTCTAGTAGGCGTTTCTAAATCTTCATCTGAAAAAAATTGAAATGGCGCTCCTATTATGTGACTAAAAGGATTGAGAGTTGTTTTTTTCTTATGGAAGAAAATTTTGTAATGATCGAACAACTTCGATGGACAACTTCTAAATAAGTTAATTCCCCGGCTGTCCATAGCATTTTGAGAACTCCCCTATAAATCCACACGTGAAAGTATTAATTTTAACTCCTCAGTCTAATTTTTTCGGTTTTCGGAACAACTCATATAGGTCTCATAGAAATTGCTGTGTCTACTATCATGGTGAGAGATACGAATTGTCAAAAGGAGAAAACATCACGCTTTATTACAATAACGCTTGAATACAATAACGACAATAATGATAATTGGAAAATTTGTGGAGCGCCGTTTTTGTGAAAAATCACTTAAAGGGCGCTGTACAATTTATTATGAATTTTTAGGCTCTATCTAATTTTTTTTTATTTACAAACAGATACAGAAACAGATAGGTCACCTGGCAGGTCACTTCCGATAAATGCACTTTATTAGAAAGTTTATGCTTGGAGACGATAAGACTTTGCACGTGGAGGACTGGGCATGACACGAGTTTACATTTGCTACCCTCACCACTCTTGATTTTACATTTATAAGAAGATTAGTGCCAAAGTTGAGTTAATATTTATTTTCAAAGGCTAAAGAATTTAGGACTTGAGACTTCCATGAATGACCTTTAAAAAAAGCTTAAAATAAGAAAGGAAGGTTTTTTACCTTATGGATACTGGAATGGAGGGTCTGGAAAGGTGAGTTTTAAGTTTAGCTCTGAATTCCGCCGAGTCTGTGCTCGTTTTAACTCATGTGGCAGTCCATTCCAGGCTTTAGGTCCTGACACTCCGAAGGCACGCTCACCGAACTAGTGAGCGCTTTGGTTCCTTCAACACTCCGATAGCTGACGATGCTGTTGACCTGAGGGTTAACCCGAGACTCTCGAGACTCTCGAGAATTGGAAATTTCTGAAATACGCATTTCCGATAAGTATGCCGGAGCCATTTCGTTAAGGGACTTAAATACCATCCAGCAGAGCTTTAACTGGATTCTTTCAGGACATTTGAGGAAGTGAAGATTTTTGAGATGCTCAGAAATATGGGAATATTTAGATACGCCGGTGATGAGTCTTGCCGCAGCGTTTTTTGATTTGATATTTTGGGAGACTAGCATTTACTCCGTTGCAGTAATTTTAACGTGAAACAACAAACGAATTCACTAGTAATATAGTCGCCTCTGGAAATTTTCTCCATTAAATTTGCATTAATTGAAAGAACACCGTACTTACAGTTCTGTTCAATTGAGTTTTAAGGGGAAAATCAGCGTCCAGATTGACACCCAGTAGTTGTATTGATGTCTTTGGAGTTATTAGGGAATTATCGATGTTACGCTGACGTGTGCTTGTGGTGGTCCAGAGAAACTCAGTCTTTGAAGGATTAAGTTTCAATATATTAGAGGTCATCCAGCGAGTTATTGCTTCTAGATACTTAGTTATGCGAGTTTTAAGACTGTCTATTTCCTCTGGTGAGCAGTAAAAGTAAACTTGCTGGTCATCAGCGTAGCAGACGAAGAGAAGTGGGCCCAGAACAGACCCCTGGGGAACTCCAGATGAAATGGTTGCATATTTTGATTGGCTTTTCCCCACCTTTACGGCTTGTACGCGGTTGTCAAGTACGATATCAGCCAGTTCTAACTAAACACTAAAAACCAAAAGATTCTTCTAATCGTTTAATAAGGAAATCGTGGTCAATTGTGACAAAAGCGGCACTCATGTCCAAGACTGAAAGGTGTGCCAGTTTGCTCGACTCGATAACAAGAGTTATAACCGACAATACACGTAGTAATCCAGTTTCCGTTGAGTGAAACCTTCTGTATGCGGATTAGTATTTAGCCAGCAACTCATTTGAATTTAAGTGACATATTATCTGTGAAGCAGTGATTTTTTCGAAAATTTTGGATTTTAATGGAAGATTTAAAACGGGTCGGTTATTTGAAAGACCTTCAGCGTCCAATTGCAGTTTTTTTATTAATGGACTGTAATATGACACTCTTAATGGCAATCACGCATACATACTCGGACGTATATCTACGCATTTTCATGAAATTGGGTACTTTACAACAGTACATTCAATCTTTTACCGAAAAATATTCAAATGACAACTAAACTACTTCAATACATAAAAGACTTGAAGTCGTGGCTTGACAATGTAGATATTGAAACGTTGTTTGTTTAATTTCTATCACTTTATGTTTCAAATATTTAAACAAAACACTTATTATTACACTATGTTCTTATAATTACAAAACACCTTTATTATAACACTACTACACTTAGTGTACACTTACTATTACACTTAATATTACACTTTACACTCACTATTGCACTGTGTATGTTCATTTTGTGCACAGCTGTTTAGACAATTTTTAATCATGTTTTTGCTTTATATGCCCATTGTTTGTTCTTTTTAGGTACAATAATAAAATATATTGAACTATATTACCCACGCACAGGCTGCGCCTTAGTGGGTTCCCATTTTTCTTATTATTTCATGATATTGTATACATCTAATGTAAAATTTGGGAAAAATAAAGGAAATAAAAAAAAAGAGGAGACCCGGTTGCCGAGAAATTTGAAAAATAGGTATTTTACCAAATTGTTGCTGTCGCTGTCACTGTCACTTTTACTCCCCCGAATACTTAGCAAAAGGGACAACTGTACCTCAGGCTGATAATACCTAATTAAAATCATTAAAATCGAGGTTTCGTATTTCCCATTTTCCTCCTCCAAAACTCTCCCGATTTTTAATTTTTTTTTACTGATTGTATTAAAGAGAATACTTTATGTCCGTATATTTGTTTTTTTTTGAAAATGCATTTTATGGTTTGTATACTGAATATCAAATATTTGATGACGATCAAACAAAGCCATGTTAACGATTTTTGGAGGGTAACTCCTATAAGTTGTAGGTAACTTATCAAAAAAGCAAAACGATAAAAAAAAGCAAAACGACAAAAAATCAAAAAAGCCCACGCTAGTGGTCGATATCTATATTACATTAAAAATATTTGCAGTAGTGTCAAAATCCAGAGAGGAAATTGGGGATACGTTTGTACGGAAAAAAATGCCGCCCGGTTTCCTCTTAATCTAGAAATTTCAGTTCATAGTGCTGTTGACTCCAGTCCTTATGGAAGAAGGTTCCAAAAAAGATTTAACTTTTTAAAAGTTCACAGATGTTTTTGAGCCAGTCCCTGTGAAGAAAGATTCAGTCCTCAGTCAAGTCAACATAAAAAAAAAATACTTTGAAATTGGCTACTTACCGGCCCAAGAGATGGCGCAACAAGGTCGAAATCTTTTTTGTTTTTTAAAATTTTAAATGTAACACATTAAAAAACCTGTTTGATTTTTCTTAAATATTACAACGTGTGACCTATTTTAAAAGTCTTTAGATGATTTATTTGAGAGCTTTGAAATACTACATTTCAGCGTGAGAGAAATAAACAGCGGGTGTAACCGAGCCAGTAACATTATTACCATCGTATTTCCTGAAGAAGTCCGTAGCAGTAAGCCCCTAATCTTTTCCCGCAGCCCAAGTGGCCAGGAAGCTGGCCCTAACGGTGACTGCACCTCCGAGGCTTTCTGCGATCCTGATACTTAGGCGGAATTAATACTTGAACACCTCTTACTTAGCGCCCGCTGGATAGTTCCACCTTCCTTAATAATATAGTGGCGGTAGGTAGTTCACAGTTTATGCACCGTAGTTCGGTAATAACAGGCACACTGGACACACACCTACTACTCTCAAGGTAACTACTGTAATATAGAAGTGGGTACACGAGATATGGAAATATCCCGTCAACTATACTAAAGCAATACTAGGTACACTGGATAGTAAACCGCACCTTCTACTATAATTAAGAAGTTTTAAATTCACAAGGAATGAAGGGTTGTGATTTTTTCGAGATCCAAGAAAAAGCGCCCAATTTTTACCAAAAGGATTTTTTAATAAGCCGCTATTAGAAAAAGATTATTACAAGTAATGTTTACGTGTTTACGCTGTTTAGTTACCTGATGAAGTTTATTTGTATGTCGACACGCTACATTAGTACTTTTGTAATATATTTATTAATATAATTAAAAAATATATTTATGAAAAACATCCGCCGCGACGTTGCTTTGCATTTTTTTCATTCCGTTATTCTAACAAAGAAAAAGCAAATTATTCGAATTCCGCTAAGCAATTAATAGTATTCCCTAAGAAAGTCTATTAATTGCTTTATAATGTTACAAATAAGGAATAAAAAAAATTATAATTAGTACTTATTTGAAAAGGGGAGAATGTAGTGGTAGTATGCACATTCTCTACATTCCAAGAATAGGATAATAAATTAGTTATTTTTAAATGTCTCTCTAGACACAAAGGTGCCTCTTTTTCATTTACGTGATAAATTTTCTTGGCATTTTTCGTTCAAAGTTAGATTTCAACCTATTTCTGGGATTCATGCGCGCTAGGGTCCGTTAGTATAGTAATCAATAAACCAACCGCTGACTTAATTAATATTGTTTGTCTATGTTGTATAATGTTACTAAGTACAAGCACCAATGTCAGCTGTGCAAATTAATTACCTTTCCCAGGTGATACGTTGTATGTATAATGTTTTAGTTGTACATTAGGAAAACAAGGCTAATACAATTCAGCAGTTAAATTATACCTACTAATAATATCATTCGATACGATCGCAACATTTAAATGGATCTTAGAGCTCTTTCAGAATGAATTTCCAAGTTGGCTTTGTTTTTCAATCGATGAGTTAACAAAACAAGGCGAAGGAGTCAATTTCTTAATAAAACTAGGAAGAGCTTCTCCTTTTCATCCCTTCCAAAACGGATTTAGTTCGAATCAAAATTCAGCTTAACTCTAAGCCGGTAGCCGCTTACTGCCAACATCAGCGAACAATCTTAATTCAACATTTTTCATCCAATTTCTGCAAATTTCATCAACGGTACAGACGAAATAAAGAGAATTGAACCCAAGAATAGCGCGGGGATTTACTTACTCCGAGTCAGGAGCGAAGTACCCGAATAATAAAAGTTGTTCTTATAATATCCGAAAATAAATCCCTTCTGAACTGGAGTAGGGAAAGTTATACCGGCAGCATGAAGACGTTAGGATAAAATGGATAAATGGATATAAATTGAAATTGGTACAAGCAAGTAGACGGTGGGTGGCGGGGAGAGGCGAGGAGGGAAAGTGCGGGGAGACAGACGCGCCGCGCTGCTCTCCACTGGAAGGATAAAATCGCGGGAAATTAAGTTTTAGACGCCCGCGCCCGCGCCGGCGTCGCGTTGGGTACTAAACAGGGCCGGTTTACTTCTGTCGCAACGAACAAACAAACGTGGCTTCATTCTTAAATTATTATTTTATTTATACTCATTACGTTTTATGTGAGTCGTTTTGTGTAATCACAAATATCGAGTCTAGGGAGGTTTGAACGAAATAAACTGTTGAGTGAGGTCAAAATTATTAATATAAGGTATATATTCAATTTGGGAGGCGGGAATGGGTACCGCCGCCCCGGGAACCTTTATTGGATAACCAACACCTCTGCCATAGGTCACCCCAAGTGGTTCGCTACGTTGGTGATTTAGCAGGGGTGCCCGGGCTCATAGGGTGAGGTTTGTCTAGGTCTTGGAGGTGGATGACCAAGACACACTGAACCCCAGATTCCTACCCACCCCTTACACCCTATTCCTTCCCAGAACTCTCCTTTCCTTCCTTTCCTTAAAAAACCCTCCACACAGCATCCCCAAAGATGACATAGGCCCTGAGGGAAATTATTTTCCTCAGGGCCTCCTGTGTGGAGCTCATGTAAAAAAAAAAATTAAGAGACTTAAAAAAATAATTTTTCGGCTTATTTAAAAAAAATATTTATGGTTATTCACCGACTTTTGTGAAAGAGACACGGTCATGATATATGGTTAAAAATGTGGTTTTATAATCAGATAACTACAATTAAAATTAACGCTTGCAACATATTGTTTAAAGTGATTACAATTAGCTTTGACGTTGATGCTGGCTGTTTTATATTAATTTGTAGCTTGGTCAACAATTAATCGGGTGACAAAACGTGAAATGATAATAATCCTTGACTTTTGGCTGACACGCGGTTAGTTTCACCCCTGTCGACGTCGCTTCACCCTTCCGTCCCTGGATGCTCCCGCGCCGCTTCAAAAGTAATTCCAGGGATTTAAACAGACAATATGGCATTACGACTCCCTTCTTCAACTACATTATCCTTTGTCCATTACGTCTGTCCCGCCTTCCGTCATAGAGCCTTCAAACTCAACATAATCTCCGCTTGTCATTTTGATGCGTCACTGTTTTCTTACATTTCCAAAATATACACAATACATCTGATACGACTTTACACTACTTACTCAAAACGTCTTTAAATCACCGCCATTACTCGAGTATTATGGCGCTGCGCAGGAATACCGCTTTTGTGTTCCGGGTGCGGACTTAGTTAAATACGTCACGTAGACAGTATCCTTAGGTTCTGGTACGCCTTTCTTTTAAAAATCTTATACAGCTAAACACCTTTGATTCGTTTCTTATAATCTTTTCAACATGAGCATCTTTGGACTTAATATATTGGTCTCCCTTCCATCCACCCATCCACCCTCTCATTTGACCCCGGTGGGGCATCTGTTTTGGGTCGCCGGTGCTCTATAGGTGACTTCTGTTAGTTTTTTCTTAACTGGGACGCCATCTTACATTGAAATCCCAAAGATCATAAATATGTTAATCATGCTACGTGCCCAACTTAGTCCCACTTTGAGTCTAGAGCTTGGAACGGTAATGTCGGCAACCTTTTGTCTTGCTTCTAATCCTAACATGGGTCTTTGGACGGTAGTAATTTTTATCACTGCGTTCTTAGAAAGAATACATGTAAACGGAGGCGTTGAGATGCCACTCGTTTTTCAGCGTGCGATTAATAATACTTAAAATCATTCATCAGCTTGTCTCTTTTGCTCAAATATCTATGAATCGACCGTGAACCCCAGAATTCAAATGAAAAATTGTTCATCAAATCATGATTGAACAGAGAAATCAGCTTTTGTGTGTAAAATCCCCTTGAACGGATAACAATGAACCAAACTGACCATCATTCAGCTATTTGCATCAAACATAATAAAATACCTTATATTTTAAACCGTCCGCCCGCCCATTCTAAGACCCTTAAATGCCATTTGTACTCAATAAGTCGTAAAAACATCGAAGTAAAATACACCACCAAGTAAAAGTGAAATAGAACGATCTACGCTGGTCATTTTTATGGGTTTAAGGTTAGTTAGGTCATTATTGTGCTGAGCCTCGTCTCGTGCTGAAAATTCCGCTCCAAAGGGGGTATTATTTTCCTTTTTACGCTAAGTGAGTGAGTCCTTGCAAATTGAATTTTTCCTAGTTCCTATTGGGATTTGAAAGCTGCCATACATACCATTGAAAATTTCTTTTCCTTTAGATATGCTACGCTACGTCTTGTATACTTCTCTTCTAATAAAGATATTTATCTTATTTTTCAAATAAGACATAAATTCTCCTCCTTTTCCAAAATAAAGCGTGTGTTTCGTCTTAAAATTTTTAAATTTATAATAAAAAATCGCCTAGAAAATAATTAACGGCTTATTCGGATTACATAAAATAACATGATTTTTTAATGAATCAGTATGTCAATTTACCAACAGCAATTGTTTGCACGCCTTTCGTTTTGGTTTCGTAGCAAATAATTAATGCAAATGATCATTCGCATTCATTTTTGAGCTAGAAAGCGCACTGCAAGCTTAGAGGGTTTCAGGGCTTTCGTGATTTTAAACGCTTTCATGTATTTCACTCCTAACAACAACAAAAAACCCACATAAGGTGAGCACATAAGCGACATAAATAATTTATAAGTCAACGCAACGGTTTTTAGTTCATAACGTCGTAGAGTTGCGTTGTTTTTACTAATTGTTCTATTGTTCAATAAAAAAAAAATTGTTTTGAAAATCCCAGTTAGGTTTTCCAAAGTTTCGGGAATTTCAAAAAACTTTTAGAATTTTTTTACTGTGTAACGTAAAATTGTTATTTATTTCTAAAGAGAAATATAGTTTTTTTGATGAAAACATTTTAAGAAATCAAAAAATGATTATTACTAATTGGTTAGGTATCAATAAAAAGAGGTCATTGAAACAGTTACACAGTATATTAAATTTTTGTTCAATTATTTCCATCAGCATTTTGGACAATAATACTGGAACTCTCCTGCGAAGGAAATAGAAAACGATTGAGTGGATCCTTCAGGAAATCTCAGAAAATTCATTTTACGGAGAAGCAGTCTTCGTTGCCAAGACAATATCATAGCATAAAGCCTCCTACAATGGACTTATTTTAAAAGCCCCCTCTACAAATAATGAGAGATATTGGCCGTGGGTCCGACATTTACTATTAAATTGCATTATTATTAACATGCTCGCTGAGTCCGATGTCAGAACGTGAACCATTTGCATAATTTAAATTTAATTCAAAGGGTTTAAGTAAAACATTAAAATAATGCTTCCTTGCGAGAATGGTGAGATTCTTATTCTTCTAGCTTCTTATTATGTAGCTCTGGAAGCGGTTTTAAACTCCGGCATATTAAAAAATGTTCATATTTTTAAATAACGAATTTTTTGCGTGAATAATTTATTTCTTTCAAATGAACATATTCGGCCTTACTAATAACAAAATGCCTTAACGACCGTTTGACGGCACATCTGTTGCTTGCGCGGTGAACTGCATTTTTACACCTTTGCTAACAACATGATCACATTATTATGTTAGATGCATATTTTTTGCTTGATCTGCGCATGCGCGGCCATCTTTTGGGGCATGCGGCAGCCATCTTTTTTTCAATAAATTCGCGGTTATTTTCTTTTATGACGTGTGAAATTTTATGCTTAGTTTTTAAACATGATTACCGTTTACATGATCGATTAACTATTAGCATGATCGAATATAATTTTTATTAATTGCAATATTTTTTTCAGTTTCTGTGGTTTCATAATGTCTCCTCACGTGAACTTATCATGGACGAATAGGATAATTAATTATTATTAGTGAAGAAAGCAAGCACCCAGAAATAAAATATATATCAGGCCATTCAACTTCATAACAAAATCGCTGATTGAAATTAGCGATACTGAAAATATGTTTAAATTTATAATTGGATTAAGAAAGTATTTCCACTTCAAATATTGATGTTTTGTTACAACTAAAATAAAAAATATTTAAAATTATGTTTTGTTAAACAACTAAATTAAAAAATATTTGAAATTATGTATTGTTTTCCAAAAATTATAAATTTAACTAACTCAAGATTAATAAATAAAATGGAATCCTATTTTAGCAAGAATGTTTGGTACTGATAATAAACCGTTCAGAAGCTTGTAAGCCATCAGAATCAATGGGACATACCTCCTAGAACCTAGAACTAAGGCTTCAGATACCCAGCATTCCCGAGTTAAATGCCGTTGGAAACAGGGAAAATTAAAACATTCTTAGAGTTAATTTGGTGAACCCAACAAAAATATAATCTAAGTTACTCAATACATCAATTCCTGTTTAGTTTTACTGATTAAAAAAATCATAAATATCTTGAACGATCCACAATAATAGCACCTACCAAAAAGCCGCAGATGCCATTCTGCATCTCATAACTTAAACCATTTGAGATTTCAAATTGGTCCTTTTGGTGTTCCGAGCACATAAGTGAATTTATTTTCCAAGTGTCCCCGCACCGAACAATATTCCCGTCACGTGGTGCCTTGTGCAACATCCGACATTGCTTGCTGTTATCTCCATTTTAAACTGCACTTTCCTCCAACTCCAACTCAGTGGCTTGCGCCCCATTGAACAAACGGCCTAAGGGAGAGGATCACTGTACATGTACAAATTGTGCAGCGATAAAGGGTATTATTGATTTTATGTATTTGTTTTATTGATCCGAAAAATGTAGCAAATTTTATATTTTATATTTTTTTACATTACCTCCACACAGGAGGCTCCGAGGAAAATAATTTTCCTCAGGGTCTATGCTGTCTTTAGTGAGGGTCTTTTTAAGGAAAAGAAGGAGAGGAAAATGTGGGAATCAAAAAGGTATAATGGGTGGATAGATATCTTGGGGATCCATGTGTCCAGGAGTGACAATCCATCCCTCCCATTACGGTGCAAGGCGGTGGGTCGAGAAAATACGATTGGAAAGGTCTCCCTCAACCAGTCTCTTCGAATCCGACCAGCCACGTAGTAAGCCAGTGGGCAAAATCTGCTAAGACCTAGACAAACCTCACCCCCATGAATCCGGGCATCCTTGCTAAGTCACCAAACAACATCAACAGCATCAATAACGTCGATTTTTTCAATACTCTGAAAACTCACGGACCGCCACTGCTTGTTATGTGTGCAAATGTAAGAAATAGCTGTAATGTTTGCTATAAAGCTGAAAAATCTCTGAAATTTTTCACTTCTATCTATGGTGGTTTTAAACAATTATATGCGAAAATATATTTCACGACGCCATCCATGCCGTAGGTACTGTTTTCAATATACATGTCATTTTTGTTCATTAAAAAAACATCTTAGAAAAGTGTATGACATGAATAATATTCCAGTTGAATTTCATATTTTCATGTTAACTGGTCAGACCAAATGCATCGAAGCAAGTAAACGTCAGCGGAAAATGTTTCCATATTTAATATTTCCCTTTATAATTCAAGAATCTTCCCCGACATCTTCACGTACTTGCACACACATGCACAGTATTGTATGGCACACCTCCATGTCGCCACATGGAGGTGTGCCAGAATGGCTACAAGCTGGTTGGCTGGTTGCACTGAACAGACAATGCCTAGATCTATACCGATCTGAAAGAAAATTGTCGGTTGTCGCCAATAATTTACTTAAAACCCTATTCGACTCCTTCGCATACAAGACTGATTATTTGGTTCAAGAAAGATTTTCTGTATTTTAAAACATATGGGAACGATAGAATACGCTTAATTCTGGCACACTTACACGCACTTTTTTTCATCCTTTCACTTCTGTTTATATGTTACCAGTGGTCGCCCAATGGTCGAAATTCGACCATAATTGTAATGTTTTTTTTTATGTTTGACATTCAGTAAGACCATAGACAAATAATATTAAAGACAAACAATATTAATCTATTCGCAATTTGACCATAGACTTTAACAATAAACAATAGAGTAAAGACGCGTGTGTGTGTGTCAAATACATGGTAGTGTGTGTAATGTTTTTATTATTGATTTAATGTATTTTTAGGCATAATTTTAAAAAAATATTAGCATTCTGCACTCCTCCTCTATAAACTATAAATGTGCGAAATTTCATACTCCTCCGTCCGCGCATTTTTCGTAAAAAGGGGTACAAAGTTTTGGCTTCACGTATTAATATTATGATGATGATGATGATGATGATGATGATATAATATCTTCATTAGAAGCGGGGTGGAGATTTGCAACGGAGTGTTTGACGGTTACGCTGGTTCGTTAAATTTCCATTCATTTTCGGGTGCGATTAAAAACAACTATATTAAATTGCCTAAATGTATGGGTGAGGAAAAGAAATTGGGATCCACAAACTTATCCGTAGCCCGTAAGGTTAATCCTCAAGGCCTTTTGATGGTCCGTAGCTGGTCACAGTTCTCACATCAAATGATTGTCTTTCAGTATGTACATATAAATAGTTCAGCACAGATATGTATCTGCGGCGGGGAGCGGATTCACAATTCACGATAATGATTAGCGTGTTATTATTAATAGCGACAATTTCAACTGTTCAAAGTACCGTACAAAGTTAAACTGAGCCCTAAATTAATGAATTTCACCATAAACAAGAAAAAAATAGCTTTGTTCTGGCACGAACAAGCCACAGCGCACTTCTGTCGTTGTATCTTTTCAGTGGCAAAGAGGATGACAGGGAAGTACCTTGCTCATCCGATTAAACCCACATCCAGCAACTTATAGGTTATGTGAAAAAGAGAGTATCTACAACTTTGGAATGTGCCACAAATATACTAGGTATATATATGCGATTATAATTTTACCAGAAACAAAGTAATTAAGCTTTCTTCGACACGCCCACAAGACATTGCTATTAATGTATCTGTTCAGTGGTCAGTTGGCTGTGACCTGATTCGCGAGGCTTTGACTAAACCCCGCCGCCTATATTCAGGAGGAACAAAACGATACTCGGCTTCCACGTCTGCGAGTGAATTTTGAGTACAAACAAATCACGAATACGTGAATCCGATGCTCTGCTCTAATACTGAATTGCCATAACTTACTAGGCGCTTTGTGTTCTGGGCCTTCTCCGCGCTGGCACCGTACCCTGGGCTAAAGTTGCTGATGCGCGGACAAAGATGTGGAACTGTCTGGATTTCCATTTAACCATTGCAAGGATTTTTCAAGAAATTACTCATGATGGCATATTAAACAGGTGTGATTTTCATAAAAGTGATGTCTACCTTTTATGAAGTATTACAATTAAAACCCCTAATTTTGTAATTCATTTAATAATTCAAGTTCGCCTCATTCGTCGTACATATGTCTGGTAATGTTATATTATCGTGAAAATAAACTTATTGGTCCGAGTGGAGAGTGAATTTTTTATTTGATTGCCTACAACACAAACCCCAATAAACCTACAAAGCAACAAATATTTTTTTAATATGAATTGAATAGACGTCTTTCCCGACCCGGAAAAAATGAAAACAATTTAAAAATATGTAATGACTCGCCAGAAACCACAACAGAAATGAATAGTAAAAGTGATGTGGCAGATCTATTTAACTGCACGGAAGGTAGGTACAAGAGGGCTTAGCTATCAATTTTTTTCAATCAATTTTAATTTTATTTTTAATATAAATTTTTGTGAGTAATTGAACACCTGGCGTCATTTCTCAATCAAATGCCACAATTAACTGTTGTACCAACTCTTTTTTTATTATTTTAATATTTTTCCTATAATTTTGTGAAATGTTATAAGTGTTTACTGCATATTTATACCGTTGATATTAAATAAATAATTAGTTTTCTGTGGGACCCATTTCTCCACTGTTTATGTGGATTTAAAATACCCTTCGTGAAAGAATTATCTCCAAATTTTCGATAATTTATTTTTCCTTCCCTCTACACAACACACTACACAAGACTATGCGCATTTTTATATTAAACCCCATTATCCAATTCAAATAAAATAATTGTAATCGTCATCGAGTGAGTAACTAATCGCTGCCATCGAAAATAGTCGTGAACAGTTAATTGAATATATTCAAGTTCGATGTACCTAATCATATTAAATAATTCATGGAAGGAATTTCTCTGGAATTATTAAATTAAATTATTTATGTATAAAAGTATGTGATTAATAGCTGTCTCTTTTGTAAGCATGTTACATATTTTCTCACACGACTGTCCGTTGCCCGTGTTAGCGAGAAAAGAATGGCTTTTTCCACACAAAGCTCGTAACTACCACAGTAAAACTTTGGCAACGAGTGCCTCACTGTGACATATTGCAACAATACTGACAAAGCGTCTAGAACGTAATGCCTGGCTGTCCGATGCTAGTCGTTTATCTGCGGGATAAACTTTTATGATGCTGTTCTGTTCTATGTGTGGATATGTGTTTTTATCTCTTAAACTCGGAGCCACCATGCAATTATACTGAAAACAAAAAAAAAAACAGGTACTTTGGGATAATATTTATCAGGGTTTTTTAATGATAATATTGCACTTAAACACTCCAGAAAGATGAGGGTGAAAAAACTATTATTTCACCGATTTGATAATGAATAAATGAATAATTACAGAATTTATCATATACGTAAAAAAATTAAAGGTGCTTAGCTGAAAAGCAACAAGGTACTAAACATTACTGAAATTAGTAATACATTGAGTGACCATTTGAATTTCGCACAAAAATAAGCACACGTGATGAAATCGTAGATTTAAGAACAAAAATATTTCAAGCACTAGACAAAGGCAAAACATCTTTTGCAATATTCATAGACCTAAGGAAAGCCTTTGACAGCATAGTCTCAAAAAAATATTACAAAAACTTAACACAATCGGAATTGTAGATAAGGCTAAAACTTGAACAGAAAGTTTCGTGAACCCTAGAAATTAATATTTATGGACCCTATTCTATTCAACTTCTTTGTTAATAATATCTTAAAAATATCAATTACAGGAAAACTTATTTGATGTGCAGATGATACCGTAATTATAATACATGCAACTTGATATTCCTAAACCAAACATGAAGAATCCACTTAAAGCCTCCGTAGTATACAAGTACTAAATATGCTTACTATTATTTTTTTTTTTTTGCTTTTTTCTTGTGTATTCTATTATTTAATGTAATTTTTATAGATGTACACTTTTATATGGCTAACAGAGTATTGCACTCACCGCTCTTTTTGGCTGAAATAAACACACTTATTATTATTATTACAATTACTAACTATGATATCAATACAGTAGAATAATGGTTTGACGAAAATGTATTAACCTTAAACATTGAAAACACCTATTATGTACGTTTTAGTACAAATAAAAAAAACACCTCCTGCTTATGCAGCTTATGCTGTCGAAAATCTGTTGATGCTTGACAACCTGGTGAACTATATCAAATCGGTGCCAGATGCTAATTTCGAGACAAAAGCATCAGATGACGCAAAAGCTAAGGCGAAGCTAGTTTTAACTATTGATCCTCGATTGTACATGCATATTAAGGAAACAAAAACAGCTTAGAGTTATGGATTAAATTCACACGTCACATAAGTGGTCGAAACAGCTCGGAGATTAAAAGGCACAGGATTTACAATGTAACCTTCATGTTGAAATTGGGTTCAATCAAATTTATAATAAAAACTATATTAATAATTTTATTATACAAGTTTTTCGTTTAACCTGGAGGTTCGGTGTTTGATTTCCGTGTAGATAAAAATTGACACGATTTTCACTGCGACAACGTGCATATTATAAATAAGAGAATTAATTTCATTTTGTTATTTAAATGTTGCAATGAGGATTGCTGTTAATGATGTTTGACAGACTAAAAAAAGCCTGAAGCTGTGTAAAGAATCGGTGATAAATAATTAAAATATGACAAAATAACTTTACGTGGAATCTTCAAAATCAAAAAGTCACCCTAGTGGTTCCCTACATTTGGTGACTTAGTAGGGGTGTCCGGGTTCATGGAGTTGAGGTTTGTCCGGGTCCTGGCGGCGGATGCTCCGGTCTTTTTTTTTTTTTTTTGGAAAATCAACAGATATATTACACTTATAATAATAACCTTAATAATATACATAATATCCAATGATAGATTTTCACATAATTAAAATTATAATTAAAAAGTAAAACAAAAAAGTAAGGGTCCTGTACCCGTAAGAACTTAAAAATATAAAAATTATTCAAAAAAAAAGATATAAAAACACAATATAAACTATAATAACCGGTCTTAGTGGCGTTTGCCCACCAGCAGCAAGGCAAGCCGGATCGATAGAGAATGGTTGAGGGAGTCCCTTTGGCCTCTCTCCCCGGACTCTCACCGCAATGGATTTATACGTTCGTCACTCCTGGACACACTAACCCCCATATACCTACCCACTCCTCATGCCATTTTCGTTCCCAGAACTTCTTCTTCCTTTCCTAAAAAGATTCTACACACAGGATTCCCAAAGATGACCCTGAAAGTAGGCCCTGAGGGGAACTATTTTTCTCAGGGCTTCCTGTGTGAATTTAATATTTCATAAAATATTATATTTGATAACTTCAGTGGTTTTTCCTCAAACGTAGATTTCATGATCGCAGAATTCATGACCACTGCTCTTAAATAATAAGGATCTTTCCACTCTCCACAACTACTGCAATACGAAAGTTCCGAGGCTGGAACTAGTTTCAGTATTACAGTCCGAGGAGGATCTCTCACGGCTCCCAGCTGCCATTTAGGACCCCGGGGAACTTCAGCCGGTGAATGAAGTCTAATTGCAGGAGGAATTCTTGAGGACCTTATGCTGCCACTTGCAAACTAGATATTGGCTGCTGAAGAGATCTTGCGAATACTAAAGCGCTTTGATCCTCCATTTCGAGGGAGAACATCGATTTATTTATTTTAAATAGCATCTCTATAATCCGACGGAGCACAATTATATTACGGAGGGAAATTACAAACAATAATTATAATTTTCGTGAAAGCAACCAGTTTTGTTTGGTATAATAATTTTATTAAAACAATCACTTTCCCAGGCTTCGTCGCATTAGTAGGTACATTTTGATAAACTAGTTAGTTGATATTGTAATCTGACTAGCTAGTTAGATAAAATTAAAGCAACAAAAACCTTCACCATATAAACATTTCATAAATCAATTTTGATCCACTAAAGAAACTACTTCAATTATGTGAAGATTTTGCAAAAATCATAACCTTCCATACAAATCAATCGTCATGGTTTTCGAGTGTTAATATGAACTCATGCAAACATCCTCAGTACGGCTAGACGGAAGCGAAATTGATGTTAGACATAGCGTTAAATACCTGGGACATAGTAATGTGACATATTCACAGATGAACTGAAATATATAGAGCATGTGGAAAGATAAAGAAGAGCGATATTGGTTAGGGGAGGTATGCTTTCCAGGCGTTTTCACTTTTGCAGTACTTACAGACGTCAAAAGAATACTGTGCAATGCATGGCTGCCTCCTGGTGGTCCTCTGGAGATGAGAGACGATAAATATCTTCTACAAACAATGGCAATTTGCACAAAATTTTGTATCTATAGTTTTTCATTGCTATTCTTTAGTTTTTTTTTTTGTTTAGTTATTTTCTCTTTTTTAAATTTTTTTATGTGAATACCGCACAAGAGTTCCAACTGCTCCCGTCTGGAGCCAGTGAGACTAAGGCATCCCCAATAGGGGTTTGTTGTGAGGCTGAAGGTAGTGGAGGGTAAGGAGATGGGGAAGAGGAAGGTGGGAAGTACCTGGCTATTCAGATCTGGTCACCAAACACGGCAAAAGCCATTTCAAGCAACGTTTCAATTCGGAATGGTGGTCTTACACCAGGGCAATACTGAGAGTATCTTCCACTCTGGAACGTGCCACAAATATGGTATATATTGTTTCAAATGAATAAATTGTGAAATAACACCAATTAATCAAATAAAATTTATTTGCCACGCCGGGATTCGATCCCGCGACCTTCAGAATGCGAGCCAAGAGCCTTACCGCTGGACTACGCCGGCCGTCAACTATTTTTTTTTTTTCGAAAAATGGAATGTATTTATTCTAATATAAACTATTATTATTAGAAAAATGTTATTTTTCTTTTAAATTTTCAGAATTATTGTTAGTTGATTTAGCTCCGTAGAAGCGTCGGAAGAGAACCGGTAGACGAAAATCATAATTAATTACTTCGTGGTTTCATCTGACCCCGTTTTTCCCTATTTTAGTAGTCCTTTTGATAAAGTAAGAGGCTGCTTACACGAAGGATTAAACTAACGATAAAAAACTGGATATTATTATTTATTGCATTTTTTAAAATCTAATACAAAACACGGGGTGAATGCTTACGAAGAAGATAATCAAGCAGTGTATTCGAAACAAAGTAATTACTATAATATCATCAAGCATTTTTTTGTAAATTTAAAAGTAACGAAAGCACTGCTCAAAATTTCAAATAAGTCCTACTTACCTTTAATATAAATCAGAGGTGTAATTTCTAATCTAGTTCGGGTATCGCCTATATTTTAAAACCTAATTGGACACTCTAGAATTTTGTGTTAGCCTATTTAAACAGAATTTTCTCTTCTTTTCGGCAGGAAACTTTTGTAGAAATTTTAAAGATCTGCTGGTTTTAACAAATTATTTAAATAAATTCAGTGTGAACAGGAAAAAATGGAGATGCTTTAATAAGACCTTGGTTGAAATCAAAACCGTGCCGGAATAATTCAAAAGCAATTTTTAAAATTTTATCAGCAACTCTTCGGCTTTTTGAAAGACTGAATAACATTTTGACCGAATACTGTCAAATAAATTCAGAATTTTGATTCGTTCGTTCTTTCATTTGTTTGTAAATTACAGATCTTTAAAATTGTGATAGTAAATTGTCCTGGAAAAAGAACAGTATAGTTATCCAAATTAAAACCATTTTTCTTCTACGGGCTTTAGGCATTTTTCTGTTAAATTTAATTTGGATGGGAAATTAGACTACGATCAGATATTTCATTGAATAGATAACACACTAAAAATATCTTCAATTTATATTAGAATGGAAACCAATGTCGCCACTGATGTGATCGTTTAAATTCTAGCCCTTTAGACACGCTCTCTGTCTCTCTGGCACATGCCTAACATCGCACATCGCCATAAAATTTGAAAATGTTGGTGAATCACCGTTCTGCATATGAGATGTAAGCAAAGAATTATCAGACTTTTGGACCACGAAAAACGTCCACGAGGAATTTATTGTTTTCTTCTTTATTCTGTGTTCTGTGTTCAGTGCCGATAAGTGATATTTCATCCTAAGTCGGCTTTATCCTAAACTTCCAATCCAATAAATAATATACGTCCATCTAGGTAACCAATTCTGAGTTCTTTCTTAATAAAATATACTACTACGAGTGTAAAGACTTAAACAACTCTCACTATTATATTTTATTACACGTATCGGAGTATAGTACTCCGCCAGGTATAGTCAAGTATAACGTTTCGGTCTGGAGAGAACCAAAAGCAAAGGCCGACTAGAGTACAGGCCTGGGCGCGCGACGAATTTTTAAGAATTTTTAAAAATTTTGTTGTTATTAAAAATTTAAAAATTATAAAATAGATAAAAAATATATAAATATATTGCTTTATAAATAATTCAAAGTTACATAATATAAAAACAACAATATTTTTTATTGTTACACAAAAGGGAACAAGAACCAATAACGTCTTATCTTAAAAATTATTTTACATAGTACATTATAATTTTGTTCGTTTATCGTAAGATTGAACGATTTTTTTTATTCATTTATTCAATTCTCCGTTTTCAGGCTATCGGGAAGCAGATTGTAAATATGTTTGTCATCTTCATGGCTTGTGATTATTTCACCACTTTCAGCCTTTACTATATTAGTGTACAATTTATTAGGTTGTCTTGTATGGTGTGTACTTGTGACGTTTTTTATAGATGTTGTGTTCGTGTGCATTAGTTCATTTTGTGTTTTGTGGATTAATAGGCATGTAAATACACAAAAAAGTGGGACACGGGCATAACACACTTTAAGAAAAAGCATTTTGTCAGTAATAATGAGAAGTAAGTATTTCAGTTGGATAATAAATAGTTATTTCGTTAAATTTCACATTAATTTTTTTTTACATTAACTCCACACAGGAAACGCAAAATAATTTCCCACAGTGCCTATTGAAGATGCTGTATGGAGGGACTTTTTGGGGAGAGGAAGGAGTGTACACGAGTCTTGAAGAGATTCTGAGGCCGGCAAATCATTCCACAGCCGGAAGTGGCAGAAGCAACCCGTTCTCATGTGACAAATGTCAACCGTGCCAAGGGGATCAATGAGGCTAGTTCCTCGTAGCATCTTCCATTGCAACACCGGTAGAACAAGGACAGCGTACCTACCTGACGCCAGTGCTCTAAGATTGCAATCCGCTTGTTTAGATAGGGGAAGACCTTCCATTTCTGTACAGAGATGAGGGTTGTTTCAGGTATTTCGGGACTCCAGACCAGAGATGGCTGCCAAATTCAACAGTAGAGTGCACTTGCGATTTGTACAGGGTCAGCAAATGTTTACTATTAAAATATCTACGGGCCCTGTACAGTACGCCAAGCTTAGAGGCTAACTTGACTCTGGCTTCGACGGAACCCCCGTTCCTCAGCTGGTCCTTAGAGTTACACCAAGCACTCCAATGGAAGGCATGTTGGGAAGATTGATTATTATTTCGATCCCTTTTAGTCGTAATCAGACATGATTGGGACTTTCAAACATTAAATTTGACCAGGTTTTTTTCACTTTGCGGCCATTGTCATTGATGAGAAAGTTTTAAGGCTAGGTTTTTTCTCTTATTTTGAAGAAAAGACATTAAATTATCCGTTTTTTTAATGAAATGGACAACAAAATTACTGTAATACAAGTTGATAAAATGCACCCAATACGCCGTTTTGTTGTGTCAGATTCATAAATAATTATCTAATGAGTTAACATGCGAATTGTGGGTTCTGCAAAGTGATAGATAGAAAGATATGTATTTTAAGCCTACAGTTTCAGCGTACTATGTACTATTGGCAGATGAAAAAGATATATATTTACCTATATATCAACGGCTGGTTGTGAGAAAAAGGGTTAGTCGGAGAAAAAAAAACTTTTTCCTTTTATTCCCGATGCAGCTTAGCACGTGAGAATCCAATCGAAAATTCGATGCTCGGTTTAGTTCAAGAAAATCTCTAATCCGAGGGATTCCCTCGGTGGACAATGTCATTAGTGTTTTTTGCCTTCAGTAATGACACTGGAAAAAGCAAACGAAAATTAATTGCCTTATTTCATAGATTACTGGATAAATAAAAAATAATATTAGATTTTACTTCTGAATAAAACACGGTTCAGGAAATTCAATCTGTTCTCCGAGGAAAAATAATTTATAAATTTCGTTCAAGCAAAAGTAGGTCTCCTCCGACCGAAACCATGAACATGAATATGAACAATCGCTTAAACATCTCTATAAACATTTCCAACTAAGAAAACGCTGTGCTCAAGCTTGCCACGGACGATGGAAAACATTCCGCTCCCGGGTGAAGCGAGAAGGCAAGCGCGGCCGGCAAGGGGGGGGGGAGGAATATCATTTTTTTTTGGTGAACGGCCAACTCAGAAAGGTCGTAAGGAGTGATGATAAAAAAAATTAAAAATTGGTTAAATAGGTTAAGTTAGGTTAGGTTTAACGGCTATTTTAAATTCATTTTTTTTCATAGCTTTTAATGACTTTTTAAAGAGGTTGAGTTGACTTGATTCTGAGTTGGAATTTAACCCATTTTTTTACAGGAGCTGCGCCGAGCGGTTGGTAACGGAGATAAAACGAATGAGATTTCGGGTTTTGTCAACTGTGCGAGCTTAATAATTATGACTAAATTGTAAATAAATACAGTCGTAATGAATGATTATTTCTTTCATGAACTCACTTGTAAATAAAGTCTATCAATTTCGGTTTCAGAGAAACGGAAGAAATTGACCAATTGAAATCGGTATTCTACTCTTAATTCCTGAAAAATAAATATCTAATAAATATTCGAGGTAGGTAGTAAGGTCTAACTTGATATCTGCTTGTTCTCTTTGATTCTTCATCAACAATCTAATCGCTAAATTTCATATTAGAACTCGACTTTTGACGTCTACGTAATTAATTACGCACTCAAAATTCTAAATAGTAACTTTAGGTCGTGCAATAATTGATATTAGTCTGATATCTTTCTTGATAAACAAATATCTAATAAAATATCTGTGTTTTCTCCGTGATTTAGCATCTCTTCTTCGTTGGAACGCATTTTAACATTTATGTAAACGTCAAATGTTCAGTGCGTATGCGTGGATAGGTTCTTGCCACATACCGCGCGAACTTCGCCCCAATTTTTCAAACCATGTTTCAACAAACGAAGGAGACGGAAAACAAAAAATGTTTATAGTGACGTTCAAGCGAACGTTCACGTTCATGTGCATGGTTTCGGTCGCTGTAGACCCGATTAACTCGTTAAAAATTTTTTCTAGTGAAAACTTCTTTAGCACCGCTGTGATTTGAAACTCGATGAAACGAAAAAAAGAGATAAACAAATACGTCTATAGGATTTAGCCTGCGATAGAATAATCGGTCTCCTCTTTGTGCGGTGCTAAGCCCCTCTC
This sequence comes from Glyphotaelius pellucidus, assembly GCA_936435175.1. Classification (NCBI taxonomy): domain Eukaryota; kingdom Metazoa; phylum Arthropoda; class Insecta; order Trichoptera; family Limnephilidae; genus Glyphotaelius; species Glyphotaelius pellucidus. Next base: position 17,031,274 of record OW386538.1, on the reverse strand, counting down.
TCCTGCCAATTTTAGTTTTCTATCGCGTGTGAACTGTACACAATTTTTTTTTGCACAAGTGACATCAAATTGGTTAACGCGCATGTCCCGGTTAGACGAGAGGTCTGGGTTCGAGTCCCAGTTGCGACCATTGTCTTTTTCTATTTTTCTGTCTCTTGTTTTCTTTCATTTTTTCATTTAGATTATAAGTGTTATCTTCTTCTTCAATGATATATTAAGTTGATGGGAATAACCTTCAAAAGTTATAAAAAGAGAGTTTTTCTTATAAAAAATTGAATATTCATTTAGACTTTCATAAAGTCAATAGTTCCATATGAATAAATTCGGATACGTTTATCCGAGACGCTATTCCGGTTACAAACCAATTCTTAGAAAGATTGTTCCAATAAAAAGAGAGGTTGTCCATAATATGGAGAAAAGAACTAGTTGAAGATAATATTGTAGATTCTAAATATTTGAAATATGAGATTGACAAATATGACGGTTTGACAGAAGGTGGCAATAGCGAAATTGGTTAGCGCGCACGTTCCGGTTAGACGAGAGGTCTGGGTTCGAGTCCCAGTTGCGACCATTGTCTTTTTGTATTTTTCTTTTTCTTGTTTTCTTTCATATTTTCATTAAGATTATAAGTGTTATCTTCTTCTTCAAAGATAAAGTAATTTCAAGCTAGATTTTGAATGGTCACTTTTTAATTCTGAACGAGGTGCATACACGCGTTACCTATTAACCTTTATTGAATGAAATATCCCTTATCGTATTATACATTTAATACAGTACTTGGGTTCAGAGAAAAAGACCTTCATTCACTGTCAACTATGCAAGCAATCACGTTTAATTGGGTCTTATAAGAAATGATTTATACCTGTTCTAAGTAAAACTGATAAATAAATCATATTAATAAACTTATTGAATAAAATACAAAGGATATTTAAATTGATAAAAAAACCTCCTAAAAGGATGTCATTTTACCTAAGTAGGTACCGAAATTCCTCTTAAATGTGAGTGTCTGTCCCGTGCGGCCGGGAATAAATTAAAAAGTTTTTTTTGAGGGAGGTTCGCCAGAATAAATGTCACATTAGCCGTTAATGGCGAGCTTTTAAATTCATAAATTTATTTGAATCTGGCACATTTTTTCAAGAATCTTCTGGAAATAAAAAAATACCTCCTCGCAAAAAGGGGTGATCTTACCAAACAATCTTAATTTTTCAAGAATCTTCTGAAAATGAAAAAATACCTACTCACAAAAAGGGGTAATCTAACCAAACAATCTGAAATACTAAAAGAGCTTTTATAGCTTGTGTAAGAAATTAAATTTTTTTTCATGATTTTAATATTATATTTCGTTAAAGTAATGACATATTGGCCATCTCACTAGGTGTGAAACAGCTGTGTTGAGATGGCAATTAACAGATTAAATTAATTAAATTAATTGCAGGATAACTTTCTTTTTCTCGTAAATTCATTGCCGTCGTAATAAAAAAAAATAATGTGTTTCGATTGATCATAACACGAAATAAGATTCTGAAAAAATATTTGAAAAAATCTGTGGATTGCTTCTAAAGGGATCAATGTCAGTTTTCGATAAAGTCAAGTATATGATTATGATTTTTCCTCAAAATTGGGTTATCTTCCGAATTCTAAAAGAGCTTCAAAAAAGGATTTTAGATTTTTTTGTGGACCAATATTGTAAAAATTGTCCAGTTCATCGTTTTTCTTCAAATGAAGGTGGGAAATTGGTGTAAAACGGCAAATTTTAGGTGATTTTCATTACTTTTTTTAACACATAAATAAAATATATTTTTTATTTATACCTTTACATATATATTCAAGAGTATATTCTAGAATATTCAAATATTTTCCTCAAAAATAACAGAGATATCAGCCTCCGCGCATTGTAAGTCGCCATCCGGCTGGACAATTTGTGTAACTCTTGGAGGTCACAATTTTCATCTGAATTTAAGGTTTTCTTCTATTTGAACCTCACTCCTCTTAAAAAAATTGAAAATTAATATTTTTTTGAGGAATGCGATTATTTTGTATGATTTTTTACCATTCTTTTTTACGTTTTTTTTGCAATAAAAAAAAATTAAACTAAAGATATTGTTTAGAGTTGAGGTTCAAATAAAGCTTATTTATGTAAAGAAAATATGTGTTGAGTTTGATAACGATTGATCAAAAACTGTAGGAGCTAGAGGTTACACAATTTCGAAATAAGTAGTTTCGAGAAAAATGCGTTTGAAAATAAGTGGCAGTAAAATAGTAGTAGTTCAACCGAGAGACACTCACTCGAACGCTTATAAATTTTAAACGGCGGCGTAGAGTTTTGGTTTGAAATTCTGAGAATATATTTTTAATTTCGGTTGCTGATGGTTTCACCTCTTCATCGCATCCAATAAATGCTGGCTTCCCACAGGGATCGGTTCTGTTTCCGACTTTGTTTTTATTGCACATCAACGACCTTTTGTCATGTGCACCCATTCATTGTTACGCGGATGACAATACAGTCCATGATGGCTTTTTGTTTGACAAGCACCCAAAGGGCATACAAACTCCAACGGCTCGGAGGGCTTTAAAGCAAAGAATGGAACTCGAGAGTGTTTTCTCTTGGGGTAAAAATAACCTCGTCGAATTCAATGTTTCAAAGACCCAATCATGTCTGATTATGTCTAAAAGGGATCGAAATCAAAATCTGGTGGCCTTCAACGGAAGCAATCTTCCGAACAGACTCTTCATTGATATGCTTGGTGTAACTATAAGTGACCAGCTCAGGTATGGGGCCTCCATCGAACCCAAAGTAAAGTTAGCCTCTCAAAAACTGGGCGTACTGTACAGGGCCCGCAGATACTTTAATAGTACCCAAATGCTAACCCTGTACAAATTGCAAGTGCGCCTCACGGTTGAATTTGGCAGCTACCTCTGGTCTGGAGCTCCAAAATACTTGTAAAATATCCTCGACTATGTGCAGAAATGGGTGGTCCGTTTGATAGATTCTCCCACCTTAAAGAACGGATTGCAAATCTTTAGAGCACAGGCGTCGGGTGGGAATGATATCCCTGTTCTACCGATATTTCAATGGAAGATGCTCCGAGGAACTAGCGTCATTGATCCCTTCGGCACCGGTGCATTGTCGGGAGACACGCCAAACGCACGCCCAACATATGTACACGGTTGACATTTGTCACATGAGAACGGGTCGTTTTTTCAACTCGTTCTTGAGTTCAACAGCTCGGCTATGGAACAACTTGACGGCCTCTGTGTTTCCTCCCTCCTACAACATGGATCTCTTCAAGACCAATGTTCGTTCCTTCACAGCATCCCAGATGACATAGGCGCTGAGTGAAATTATTTTCCTAGTGGCCTCCTATGTGGAGTTAAAGAAAAAAAAAATCGATTTATGAAAAAAAAATTGAATTTTTTGAAGCCTCTACACCTACACTATTCCCCCCCCCCCCCCCCCCCCCTAAGCGCACCAAAAAGCGCAAATTCTACACAGGCCTGGCGAAATTTATGATAAATTAGTATTGGCTGATTGGCCCTTTTAGAAACAAGCTACAGTATGATAGTCATCTAAAGAATCATAAAATTCTCGTTTAGCTTTTCTAGCACGACATTTTTATGCTTTTTAGATAGCATAAAAATAATATACAGATTAAAAATCACGTTCGAAACCGGGTAATAAAACTAGTAGTCTTTAAAAAAAACGCATCAACTGACTTCGTTCGCGTTGGCCATTTTGTTTTTATTTGATACCTCACCTGGCTGCACAGTGTAAGGGTAGAGGAACTACGTCGTTATCTGGTTGGGCAGCGTTGTGAGGAGGGTTAAGGAAAAGGATTTATCAAAGAATCTTTATCAAATTCTAATATTTCTGCTTAGTACAAGTTATTCTTGAGCGTGACAGCCAGCTAAGTCTACTTTCGAGTCTAGTTCTACAATTTGTAAGGCGTAACATTGGAGGTTATCCACCACACACCCGCCCTGGTATAAGTAACAGTTGGTTACTCCTTCAGGGCTCTCGCAAGGACTCTAATTTTTTTGAAAAAACGAAGCTACATTTAATTTAGAACGAATCTAGACCTCCAGTATCCCTGCATACGTTGTTAGTAAGCAGTATGCAAGTGCTTAGCGGGACATACAAGATAAAATATATGTAAGGCGTAACAGTTGTCAATCCTAAAATGGGTAGGTGGATAGGTATACCTAGTCGACCTTTTACATTTGTGTTTGTTAATGAATAAAACCTGAAACAAGATTCTACAAAATAAACACGTAACAATTAATATTTTTGGGCACCGGTGCAATGTTAATTTGTTTGGACGTACATATTCGTCACGCCGAAAATTATTTATAACAATAACCCAATTAAGATTTGTTCCCGGCAATACGTATTTTCATTGTTTGAAACTCGATTCATAATTAAAATGAACAACAGGAACCTAAATAATAGCTTGGCGTATTGAACGTTCATCAACAAAAAACTTTATTGAATTATTTAGCACATTCATTTGTTTAATTTATTGCGTAGGCTATTATAGTAATTATTTACTTAATGACAAAATGGGGATTTTACCTGTATAAAAGCTTTTTATTAAAAATTCACGTTTTCATTTTTTCAATTTTTATTGAATAGTTATGAATCAGGGAAAATTAATACATTGTTCGTAATACGAATAAAGAGCCAGTGTCTTTAAAGTTTAAACAATACTAATTTTGAATTTGCGCTTTATTATTTGTAGGTACCAGTACGGTATGTATTTTAACGTAAATTTTTTGTTCCCGCTTTTATGAATACACATTTTTTTTATATTTAAAAAGAAAGATAAAAGTTCTTTCTCCTGTTCCAAACTCCTGCTACCACCAAAGCAAGCGAAAAACGTTTTTTGACGGAAGACTTGTCCAACCGAGGAATTGAACTTGGGACGCTTACGTGGGACTCAAACGCAATGCCAACTCAGTAAGTGACCAATGACCGGTATTATTATTATTATTATTTATATATTCAACCCTTATTAATTGTTCTTTAGACTTTGTGTCCGGGTTAAATCTTCCCCACAGGAAAAACTTAACCCTTCCACACACTTTTCCACAAATGATCATCTATTCAATGCACGCTATGCAATTGCACTGTATAAGTATAATAAATACAAAACAATACAAGAACAACATGTCAACCTACCAGAGACCAGATGGGAAAATAATTAACCGACCCTCTGATAGAACGGCTCGATAGAACTCCTAACTGGACCGATAAATCCTTCTGATCCCTCAACGTAAATATTTAAAAAATCTTTCGTAATCCTACATGTATTTATTATGACTGATTTTTGCATTTTTATGTAAAGATTCTTCGACAAATCTAGTAAGCCTAAATTTTGAATGAGAGAGCTAGGTATAATGCCAGTGGCCGAAATAACAAATGGTAATATTTTTATAGTCTGAGAATGCCAAATTCTTTTAACCTCATTTCCTAAATCTGTTTATTATCATTTATGTATTCAACACATATATTATTATTTATGTATTCAACCCATATATTATTATTTTTGTATTCAACACATATATTTTTATGTATTCAACACATTATTACTATTTCTTATGGTCCTCCAGTTTGTGCAAAAAACACGGTACACTGTGCGGCGTTCGTACGACAGCAACTTCCATGCACAAACAGTTTATAACTTCAAATTTATTCATGTTTCTAAATTATTTTTCCTCTATTATCTTCCCTGTTTTATTTTAAATTAAAATATATATAGTATTACTTTTTATGTATCCTGTAATCCATAGATAAATCAATTAATTTTCATTTGCTTTTCCCAGTGTCATTACTGAAGGCAAAAACCTAAAGAGACATCCCACAACATGGGTCCCTTCAACATCCATATTCACTCCTTCCTTTCCACAAAAATACCCTACACACACCGTCTCCAATAATGTCAAGTATGGAGTTAATGGAAATAAAAAAAAGAATTGCTCTTATTTGAACTCATAAGTTTGAACGTTAAAACGGCAAAACTCGTGTATTGCACGAATGGCTTGCATAATTTCAAGTTATTGCGACGGAGAATCTTAAAAATGCTCTTCTGAATTCAGTGAAAAAGATCAAAACTCAAAAAATACACAAATAACATTCGCCAAACATGAATATCTGATAAAACCCTGCAAACGATTCAGATCCAGAAAAGGAAATGAAGAGCAAAGGTATAAGCACTCAACTAGAGAACTCACAAATTCGTCTATTTGCAAACTTATACAACAACAATGCTGACAAGAATTGTTAAAATCTGTGAAGAAATGTAAAATCTCGCGCACACATTCATGACTAAAGATTTCTTCAAAATGGTTAAATTACTCGCAATAGATTTTAAGCCAGACGAGAGTCATAGAAGACAAGACTAACCACGAACTAGAGAAACTTGCTGATAGGTGGAGATCGTATTGTGAAGATTTATAACAACGAAAAAATAATTCTGGCCCTGACCAATCTATCAAATGGAATGATTTTGATCTTGAGTCAAGCATCATTTGAATTAAAGTCGAAGCAGCTATCCACAAATTGAAATTGAGAATGGTTTGAATCGGTTTCCGTACCACTACACAAGAAAGGTTCAACAAAGAAAAGTGGAATTCAGGAGATTCTTCCTAATATCACATACCAGTAAGATAATGCTGTACAATATAAATGAAAGTCTCGGGAGTTACTCAAAACGCCAAATACCTCGTGAATAGACAGGGTTTGTCAAGAGTAGAGGAACTCGAAATCAAATACTCAATATACAACAATATACAACGGGATAAAATACTCAATATCTAAGTGAGAAATATCGGGAGTTCGAATTGCCAGTAACTCCTTGCTTCAAGCCTACCCCAAAGCATTTTACTGTGTACAATGGAATCGTCTGTGGGAAGTATGTACTTAAGCCCCTGCATTCCGAATTTCTACCGTTTTATAAATATTTTTCTTGTAATAAAATTCATTCACGGACCACTTTGGGAACAACTGATCTAGACAAACCTCAACCCATAAACACGGTCACCAAATGTAGCGAACCACTTCGGATGACCTATGGCAGGGGTGTTGATTATCCAATAAATGGTTCCCGGGGCGTCGGAAAACTTATCCGCCTCCTAAATCGTACGTTACTTGAAATGGCTTTAGCCGTGTTTGGTGACAAGATCTAAATAGCCTGGTACATTTTCCACATTTCCTTCCCCTCCCTATTGTCTTCAGCCTCACGACATATCAAAATTGGGAATGCCATAGTCTCACTGGCTCCAGACGGTTGGGAGCAATAGGGACTCTTGATCAATTATTATATTATACGGACCAATTGTCGGGTCACCATTCTTATTGCATATTATAACCGGTAAAGGTGGGTAGTGTATTTAGTCATCTTCTTCTATTCTGCTTTCCAATTAAGGTTTTGTGAGGAAAGGACAGGGACAATGAGAGATGACAATAGATTGAACACGGAGATGACAATAGGAAATACGGAGAATTCCCAAAGCTATTTCAAAACTAAACAGAAAGGAGGTGGTAAAAATAGAGTTTGGGAAGTACCTGTCTATTCCGATCTGGTCACTCAATACGAATAAATAAATTTCAAGCTATGTTTCGATTCTAAATAGAACTTTAGTGCTACAAATGATCCTGAAAAACTATAATATCCGCATTACTTTAACACATATTACAAAGTATTTTTGAACTATATTACCTACATAATATTAACTCTGTTCCAGGTAGGTGCAAAATAGCCAGCATAATAGAAAAATTCAAAGTAATGCTTTAAAATAATATTTTTCTAAATTAAAGTGTTCTCATTATTATTATTTTTATCTTGGGAGAGAGTTGTCACATTTCGTTCCGACATGACTCTGTTTCGTCGCTCCATGTGGTTATTTTTATGAAAGAGGTCCGTTTGGTTCCAATCTCTTTGAAAAAGCGTAAAAATACGTTTTTTAGTTATAGCTTCATACTTTGAGAACAAAATTATGTTTTGTATTGTTGCAATAGCCAAGAAGAAGAGGCAAGACTAGACAAGAAGAGACGAAAATATGCTTGAATAGACTAGAAGAGTTTGAATAGAATAGAGAGCCTTGAATAGATAAGAAGTAAAATGTACAAGAAAGGTCAAGATACAAGAAGAACCAAGTGAGCCAAGAAGAGACAAGACGAACCAGGAAGAGCCAAAACGAGGCAAGGTAATGTAAGAAAATGCAAGAGAAAATAACGTATAAAAAGAAAAACCAACGCTCAATTGTTTTATTCCTGCCCATTCTAAATTTCAATATTGGCTTTTTAGATTGCCATATATGCGGATTGATTAAACTCCAACCTCCTTTCTATCCTCAGAGTACATAGTCCTAGTTCCAAGTTCTAACAAATCAGTGCCCCCTAGTGTACTGGTCTCAACGAAACAGGAGTGCTCCTGATGGGATGGACAAAACTCGCAAATTTCATAAGTTATCCACACGTTGGGCGCCATTGTAACTATTTTTCTTAATCTTTTAGCAAATTAATAGTCAATCTACTTCCCAGCGACATCCATGTGCGCAGTGAAAATATAAGGGACATGTGAATGAAACATTTGTTTAACTTTTAACATTTATTGAAATCAAACAGTTTGTAGAGCATGAGGCAATCTTCTATTTAAGGATTAATGTTTTAACGAAACTCAGGACATGGTCCAGGGTTCCTTGAAGAGGAATCTCCTGGGATAATGAAAATATGCAAGTCACTTTTAAAAGTACTAGGAACCAGCGATATGTGAAACATTATAATCTCAACAAAACTAACCTTTCAAACAGTATGTTGGGCGCCTAGGTCAGTCTCAAGACATGATCATTAAAAAAACATAAACTCCTATTTAAACCAGTGTAAAGGAAACTAACGCCAATCCAAGAAGTCAGCATGCCAGCCGGAAACCAGACCCCCTTCCTTCACCAGTAAATCCGTGGAGTGACCGCTCTTCCATCTTCTACCAGATGTCGCCACTGTCCCGTCCGAAGTTAGCAACCAACACGCTCATAGAGTAAGGTGTTTTGTGTAGTCAACATACAAATAAACGGGGTAACAAGTTAAACTGTTACAAATTGTATTGTAATGTACCGCGACATGTTTTATTGTATCTTGTTAATTTTTTTATCTCCCTTTATGGTAGTTGTAAACATTCATCATTATTTTTTTACCTACGTTTGTCTGGATAAGCACTTCTTTGTAAATTATCACCTTGGGTTTGTGCTTACGTGCATATTCATATTCTTGATGATTATTCTTTTTTTTTGGTGTTGTTTGTTTTATTTAACCTCTCTCATTTTTAATAATTTTATTGTATAATGTATGTGATATTATACTCTGTAGTAAGAAAAACAGTAAAAAAATATATAAAAAGTGGAAAGGGTACTTTTCTGTTAGGTAAACATCAAAGTAGCACATAATAATTCAATGAATTGATTTATTTTTATTTATTTATTTATTTTATTTATTTATTTATAAACATACATATTTCAAAATGAAACAATACAAAATGGTCCTTTGTCTATCCAACTGGGAAGGATTCCCGTTTCAGGATAGGCAAATTGCATTTTTAGTTCATAATATTCTTAACTGTCCAAATAACTATTGAGAACATTAAAAATTGCATCCTGAGCGTAGGAATAGATTCTTTATGTCCTTGAAAGAGTCGCAAAGTTGCGATTATTCTAAGTTTGATTTGGAGAAAATTAATAATTGCATTCAGAAAAGTGAATGGTTTCTTGTGTGAAATCGCAAGGTTGAGACTCTTTCCAGGTCATTTCGGAGAACATTTACAGTTTTATAATTGAAAATATAGTATTTAAAAAAATATAGTTTTTAACTAAAATGTTTAAACATTTACTAAGTATTTAGAAATTACAAATTTATAAACTTATATATGACAGTGAAATCCCAATGTATTTATAACAATTGAAATGATATAAAGTACTACAATTTAAAAAAAAAAAAAATTTCTTATGTTTCCCAAGTAATGTAATTTACATATTTTAAAACCAGAATATATGGTATATAATATTTATAAATAATAAATAAACCAGAATATATAATATTTCCCAAGTAATGTAATTTACATATTTAAAAACCAGAATATATGGTATATAATATTTATAAATAATATATAAACCAGAATATATAATATTTCCCAAGTAATGTAATTTACACATTTAAAAACCAGAATATATGGTATATAATATTTATAAATAATATATAAACCAGAATATATAATATTTCCCAAGTAATGTAATTTACATATTTAAAAACCAGAATATATGATATATAATATTTATAAATAATATATAAACCAGAATATATAATATTTCCCAAGTAATGTAATTTACATATTTAAAAACCAGAATATATGGTATATAATATTTATAAATTATATATAAACCAGAATATATAATATTTCCCAAGTAATGTAATTTACATATTTAAAAACCAGACATATGCATTCCCAATGTAATTTTGACTATTTAATTAATATAGAGAATATCCCAGTTTAATTACATTTGTTTTGTAGGCAAGTTTGAAAAGGCAATATTGAAAACTTAAATTTTTGAAATGGATAGTCATTATTATACAAGAATCAACAAAGAGAGCAAAATATTTGTAAGTTTAAATTAAATATTAACAAAAACGGATATCAAGTTATCAGGGGCATAAAAAAAATAATAATATCATTTTTAGAAATTAATAAAAGTAACTTTCTGATTCCTCTAATGTACAAAAATAGCCTCTGTGTTACAATTTTTGATAGTACATATTATTTTACTCATAATTTATTTTTATCATTAGTACAACTTTTTAAAATATTTTTTATACCTATTTTTGTAACCTAGTAACTTTTTGATTGAAGAAAACAATATTAAAAAAATACAGATAATATTATACAATCTATATTATACCAGCTAATAAGATGAGTACTTACAAAATTCTTATGGATTAACGTAAACCTGATAGTACATATTATTAGGTAAGTGAGTTTGTGTGAGCATATGTTCGCTCTCGACTCTCCCCATGTCCAGAAGCCAATTGCTAACCCATTTGCGCAGAGTGCTTGCACTTTTCAATTTCCATGCATCGGGTACGAGGTTGAACAATTTTGGCCCTAAGTAAGAATATTGTCTTTGGGCATGTGATGTGTTGGTATTTGGTGGAACTACTGGATTCCTCCTTGCATGACGGGTGTTGTGGAGATGATCAATGGATGAACAGTGGTGTCGATGTTTTTGTGTATGTAGAATAGTTTTTCTTATGTAAAGTTGCCGTACGCCAAGAACTCGTATCTCTTCAAATAATAGATCACTGGGATACCTGAAAGGTTTCTTAAGGATGACCCTTAGAAGTGATTTTTGTGCTTTTGCTAAGGGATCAAGTATTGTTTTCGAACAGCCGCCCCATCCTAAGGATGCATATTCTAGCAAGGAATTACACATGGCATGGTACATTTGTTTCAGATCTTTTACGCAAAGAATATTTCTAACAGACATGAAAAGATGAGTAAGTTTTCTGATCTTAGTGGTGGTAGAGTCTATGTGTTCCTCCCATCTCAGAGATTTATCTATTATGATTCCTAGATATTTTATGCTATCGACACATTCTAAGTTATTGCATTTACAAGTGGTTAGGTCATTACAGTGGTGTATAATGATGTTGTGTGTTTCTTTTGGTTTTCCTGCTTGTGTTGCACTGAAACGGATGTATTTGGTTTTATCTAAGTTGAGGGTGAGGAGATTATTGTCTAGCCATTGTTTGACCTTGTTTAAACCTACTTCTGCTTTATTATGAACAATATTCCAGCTTTTGTCTTCATATAGTAAAACTGTATCGTCGGCAAAGGTAATAATGTGGTCGGCAAAGGAACTGTTGCATAGTTCATTTATATATATGTTGAATAAGAGTGGTCCTAGAGTACTTCCTTGGGGTACACCGAATTTAATATTAGCTGGAACGCTTATAGTGTCGTTGATAAGTACTCTTTGGTTCCTGTTTTCTAAATAGCTACACAACCATTTGAAGAGCTGACCTTGTATACCAATACGCTGTAGTTTATTTAACAGAATTTTGTGAGAGATAGTGTCGAACGCTTTGGCTAGATCCAGGAAGAGAGCAATGCATTTTGTACCTCTATCGATGTTATTAGAGATAATTTTTGTTAAATTAGCAATGGCATTTTCAGTCCCTAAACCTGGACGGAAACCGTATTGTCTATTGGAAAGGATGTTATTGTTTTCTAGATATAGACTGAGCCGATTCTTAACAATTTTCTCAATAATTTTAGATACAGAATTGATCAAAGAAACCGGTCGGTAGTTGTTAATCTGAGATTTATCCCCATTTTTGTGCAGTAGAATAACATTTGATTGTTTTAAATTATTAGGGAAATTTCCAGAGTTAAAGCTTAGATTGCATATGAACGATATCGGTGATGCTATGACGGATTTAATATTTTTTAATAGATTTGATGAGACCTTATCAGGACCGCATGCATTGGATGACTTAAGCTCGTCAATTATTTTCATCACTTCGTGTGACGTAGTTCGAATGTTATCTATTTTGTGACGGAAATAACAGCCAGTTTGCTTCGCGAGATCCTCTTCAGTTGTGTTGTTTTTATCTAAGATTTTTTTTGCCAGTGTGTTTCCCACCGACGTGAAGTAGTTATTTGCAAAATTTGCCATCTTTTTTGGATCTGACGTAATAGTGTTATCAATGTACAGTGATTTGATTTCGGAAGTTTTATTAGTTTTAGTTTTAGTTATATTACGGAATGCTTCCCATAGCAGTTTAGGCGTGTAATTATTTTCGTAAATAATTTTTTTAAAATAGCTTTCTTTAGTTGATACGATTAACTTTTTGCACAAGTTCCTATACTTTTTATTGTTGTTATTGTTGTTATACGCCCATATGGGCTTTTACGTAGATTATACAATAATATTTAAGATATCGAGGATTATACAAACATAGAATTTAAACCAAAATTTATAAAAATGAAAACACTTTAAAAATATAAAGGTAGTTTTCGAAGAATATAGCGTAAAACCGTGAAATATTTGAAACAATATAACATTTGACAATAACATAGAATAAAATACAATATAAAACATTACAATAACACATCAAATCGTTAAATATATTACACACACGTTACAATAATTTGTAGGATTCCACAAAGTGTTGGTTTAAAATGCATTTTAGATTATAAAGGGAATCAGCGAATATATCTACAATATCACCAAACTTGTTGCCTAAATCATGCATCCTATTGGTAAGTGAGTGTGATTGATAGCTGGTTGTGTATGTGTTGCAAAAGAATGTAATATTTTGTCTAGTATTCCTTGTCGGTACATGGAGTTTAATGGTAGTAACAATGGCAGGGCTGTCAATTAGGTTGTTCATGACTCTGTATAATAAAATTAAATCTGTAATGATTCTTCTGTCAGATAGCGTAATTAAATTAAGTCGATTCATCAAACTTATATAATTAATGTTTTCTATTGGGATTTTGAGCTTGAAATTTAAGTACCTAAGAAATTTGTGTTGAACCCGTTATAGCGAGTTTGTAATATTATATTATCTGGGCTCCTATTTGCCTTTTTGTGGAGTTGGTTCCTTTTGTGAATTGACTTGACTAGACCAGGAGTGATCCATGGCGTGAGTTTTAATTGTTTATTAGATATGAGTTTGTTACTCGTGTGTTTAGATATATAATCATGTAACTTTGAGATGAATTCCGTCATTGCTGAATCAGTATCCCTTTGGTCTAAAACGTTTCCCCATTTTTCTGAACTTAAGTCCTGAAGTAAGTTGATGTAGTTTATTCGAGGTATGTATTTAGTTTTGGCAGTGGTGGGAGGCTTATTTTTAAGGCAAAGAGCTGTGGTGTAGTGGTCAGAAATTGTGGTGTGGATAACAAATGAGTCGATATGTTTGATTTTTTTAACGTTGATGTGGTCTAGACAAGATTTACTTGTACCCTGTTCTCGAGTAGGACTGTGAATTGTCTGCATGAACCCATTTTCCGTAAGCATACATAAATAATCTTCGCATTGACGGTGGTACTCAGGAATCGTGTTTATATTTAAATCACCTAAAATAATTTGTCGTTCAAATTGTTTTGAACTGTTGATGAATGTTTGTAGAGAATTCAAAAAAGTGTCAATATTTTGGAAAGAAGGTGATCTGTAGATTGCAAAAATACAAAAATTATTGTTCAATACAATTTTCATATAGTTAGCTTGTGATAGTGAAATTTCGTCAACTTGTGCATGTAGACCGTCTCTGATATAAACTACGATTCCACTGGATTTATTTAAATTTATGTTTGTGTGATGTTCTGAGTAATTGTGAATTACTTTGGAGGTGTATTCTTTATTTATCCAGCATTCCGACAAAATTATGACATCGAATGCGTAATTAAATTGATCAAGAAAAATTAAGAAATCGTCAAGTTTAGATATACTTCTTATGTTTTGATGGATAATTTTTAGGCTGTAAGAGCCCCAATTATAATTTTTTATTTGATTCAGATCATCAATGGTATTCATGTTACAGAATATATCTGAATGGTTACCAATATCACAAGTTAAATCAAACATAATTAAATATTAGTTGAGTGTGGAACAGCGAACCGTTTACCAATAATATATTATTAAATCCATTCCTAACGTTGTTGCAATTAGGTGTGTATGGAAATAAATTGACGGTGATTTGATAATATAAAGCAGAATGTTTAAGGACGCTGAAACGCCGTGCAAACAAAATATTATGTATAAATGATAACAATTTAATATTTGTGAATGATAACAAACTATTATACGTAAATGTAAACAAAATATTATATATAAATAATAATAAATTTTTATATATAAATGTTAGCCAAGTATCATAAATAAATTAGCGAGACGGGGTGTACTCATACCTACTTAATATAGTGAAATATGAAATTAACGCTAATCGATTTAAACCTTGGTAAATAGTACAATGAAGACAGGTAAATTCGCTGGTTCGCCGTGTTAACAATTTCATGCATATACCTGAAAACGAGTGAGACGGTACATACCTAGGTAGTGTAATTTGTTCAATTGTATCACATAGATTCAAGTTTTGTTTCATCGGATATACAAATAGCATTAGTTCCCGTAGCTCGTCTGACGTATATCTGTCCTTGTCTCGTCCACGTGTATCTATAGCCTTTCGTGATAGCTGCCTGTCTCGCCTTCCAATACAGTTGTTTGGCTCGAAACGTCAGATGCTCGGAAACGTAGATCCGCGAACTTGGTCCAGCAATTCCAATGTTTGAGGTATTTAATTTGTCTTCCACATTCGGGTTGTTTTTGTTATATAATTTTACATCCGCTAATAGCTGTTCTTTAGCTATATTCGATTTTAGTTTGATTATAATTTCTCTCGGATGAATATTATTTTTTTTTTTTGCTGCGCGATGAATAGCGTCAATATCTTTGATTTGGATGTTAGACTTAGTTTTTTGGCATATGTTAAAAATGACGTCTTGTAGAATTTCTCCTTTATTTTCCGGGATGCCTCTGATTTCTAAGTTGTTGGCCTTTAGAGCCCGCTCCTGGAATTCGAGACAGTTCTCCAGTACATTAATCCTGGTTTCCAAAGTGATGTTCTTTTTTGTAAGCTCCTCATTCTTTGATTCAATTTCACGGATCCTGCCTAGGAAGTCCTCGTATTGAGCACTCATGAATTGAATGCTTTCTAGAATTTTATTATTTTGTTCGAAGATGTCATTTTGTTTTCTTTCTAGATTCGACGTCTTATCCAAGACTAACTCTTGCAGATCTTCTAAGTTTGACTGGGCCTGAGCGGTGGTGGCCGGTCTTTTGATGTTCATTTTTTTTCCTGGCTCCAAAGGTTCGTTATCACTGATTGACTCCTGTAGGCTCGAAGCGCCCGTCGTAGCTGTCTTCGTGTTTTTGCATTGTTTACATTTCAGCAGTGCACGCCGTTCCTGAGTGAGTCTACGATAGCCACTCTCAGTGATGCCCCCACAGGCTAGATGAAATGTGCCTTTGCACGCAGAGCACACAAAAATTGACTCCTCTGTAATCACAGGGTCCGGGCAAATACGGCAGTGCATTTTGTAACTAATTTATGTGCTACCCGCGTTAAACACTTTAGTAATATTAAAATTTATTTTTTCTTTCACTGATTAAACTCAGTAGGGACAGTAAATCGATTAAATGAATTTTGTAGAATGTAAACCTTGGTGTCACAAACAGCAATCACTCCCTTTAACTATCCGATTTATGTGTTTTATCACTTAGAAATCACTTTAAAGCAGAGCAAAAATATTACGAACTAGTCACAATAACAGATGTTGTTGATGCAACGAACATATATGTGTTTTGTTGTTTATCGACATAAAGCTTTCAGATAATATCTCCAAATTTAATAAATAATTACCTTAGTTTCACGAATAAAAATGGTGATTATTTTATTAATGCAGCTAAGAAGACCTTGACAGCGCTAATCGCTTCCAGTGAATGCTTCATCATTTAATTAAAATGCGAAAATTCAAGGAACAGGCTTAGCACAAATTCCCCCAAACATGAATTTTATTTGACATTGTCCGAATTTATAATGATGGGATAAATTGCTCCCTTGTAAAAGCAAAAAAATAATAATAAATCGACATCTGTTAAGATCAATTTGGGGGGCGGGTATGAGTAACGCCGCCCCATTTATTGGATAACAAGCACCCCTGCCATAGGTCACCCCAAGAACACTTAGCAGGGGTGAGGTTTTTCTAGGTCTTGGCAGAAATGTCTTAGCCCACACAGCGTGGTGGGCCGGATCGGGAGAGATTTGTTGAAGAACCTAGCTTAGACTTCTCGACCTGTCACCTTGCACTGCAATGGGAGGGATAGATTCATACGTTCGTCACTCCTGGACACATTTACCCCCAGTTTCCTACCCATTCCTCATACCTTTTTTCTTTCCAGAATTTCCTTTACATTCCTTTCCCTGAAAAGACCTTCCATGCAGTCCCTCCAACCTCCTGAGGGATTTTTTTCCTCAGGACCTACTGACTATACTGGCAATTCTACAAGATATTTTTCTATTACACCGTCCAATATAAACCTTTTCACATGCCCCACAAGGGGAATTGCAGAACATAAAGTAGATGTCACTAACAAACGCTTAACTTCATCCATAGTTCAACATGTCCTTAATGAAGGTCATAAAATAGATTTTAACAACGCCACAACAATAGCTAGCATAAACAATGAATCGAAAAGAATTTACCGCGAAGCCATAGAAATTTATAAACATAAAAATAATATGAATACCAGAAATGACTCAATTAGAATCCCCAACACCTGGAAAGTCATAATTGATCAAATTCCCCAAAAAACGGCATTCCCAAAATCCTCAGAAATAATACATCCAATTAACTTGAAGCAATCCAATCAAATCTCTACACGTAATCCGCCTGATATTGCCGGCCCCGCCCCCACCGTCAAATCACCTTCTACTCGCGTACTTCGATCGAGACATAAAAATTGACAAGCACTCACTTAGGTTTTGACTTTTGAACCGAACGGACACGCGAAAGCGAACAGTTTGAGACAAAAGCCAAGACATAAGGCCTCTGAAGATGGACAGTGAGATCTGTCCGAAACGTCAGGAGATAAAAAGTCCTTTTAAGGACTACGTTACGCGGGTAAACCGAGAAAATTGTTTTACATATATATATATATATATATATATTTATACCCTCTCGTACTAAGTTGATCTTTCGTGACGGTAGACCAGTTTTTAGTTGATCCGTTTGCTCTTGTTGATCCAAACGGATAAGTTGATCTATTACCGAAGCTGGCATACATATGTGGATCCTTATAGATCAACTTAAGTCATCGAGATTTTGCTGTAAGCCACGCCCATTTTTCGGTGGCATATACATTTTACACGTTTTGTCTATGTTGATCTTATATAAATGACCAATCGGAGAGGGAAGCATTCTGATTGGTCATAAAAAACATGTACCTATATGGAACATTACGGTTAATTCGTTGATCTGATATATATTGCGAGTTCTAGGGCTACCAAAGAGGTGTGAGATTATTGCAGGGCTGCGACATACTCTAAATTATGTATTATTATTATTTGACAATAAATATTTTCTGTAGTATGAAATGCGGCAAAAAAATTTACGGTGATGGAAGAGACGAGGGAGGGGGAAGGCGGGAAAGGTGTAAGGGAATGGGGCGCACGGGAAAGGACATGCAGGGAGAAACAATTTGAGCGAGTGAGTGAGTGAGTGAATTATACCGCCGCCCCGGGAACCATTACCTGGATAACCAACACCTCTGCCATGGGTCACCCCAGGGGGGGTGGTATGGGGAGAGGGATTGGGGGGGGCATTGGGGAGGGGATTGGGGAGGGGGGGAATAAAAATGGCTTAAGTAAGGACTAATTGAAAAATTATAAATGAGGAATTCCAATTTGGGTATACAAGGTACCGCCACCCTGGGAACCATGGGACTGGAAAACCAACACCGCTGCCATAGGTCACCCTAGGGGGGGGGAAGGGGGTAGCAGAGTAGGGGGTAGGGGGGGGAGTGAAGGGGGGGGGGTAAAGAAATGGCTTTAGTAAGGACTTATTGTATAATTGTAGACGAGTAATTGCGGGGGAGTAGGAAGGGCGGGGGGAGGATCAATTTGGGAATACGGGGAACCGCCTCCCCGGGAAACATTAACTGGATAACCAAAACCTCTGTTATAGGTCACCTAAAGTGGTTCGTTACGTTTGGTGACTAGCAGGGGTGCCCGGGTTCATGGGGTGAGGTTTGTACAGGTCTTGGCGGTGGATGCGTCTGCCCACCTGCTGCATGGCGGGCCGGATCAAGAGAGCTTGGTTGAGGGAGGCATTTTGACCTTTCCAGCCGGACTCTCTCCCCAGAGGCTACCGGGGTGTCGCCACCACGCGCAGGGCCTAGCAGCAAAAACCCACGGAGCGGGGTTTTAAATGCTATACAAATGTCGTGGATTAGACGGACATATGAATCCATATCTTCTTCTGCATTGTAAGGCGATTGGTTGAAAGAGGAATTTAAGAACCCGACTTCGAGTACATCTCAAGTACTATCATAATTAAATTTCACATCTCTAGTACCTACAACAAGGGAACGGGGCGCATGGGAAAAGACATGCAGGGAGAATCTATTTGAGTGAGTGAATTATACCGCCGCCCAAGGAACCATTTACTGGATAACCAACACCTCTGCCATGGGTCACCCCTGAGGGATGGGGGGTAGGGGGAGGTGGGGGAGACAGGGGGAGGGGGTAGGGGGGGGGGGAAATAGAAATTGCTTAAGTTAGGACTAATTGAATGATAATAAATGAGGAATTACAATTTGGGAATACAGGGTACCGCCACCCCGGGAACCATTGACTGGAAAACCAACACCTCTGCCATAGGTCACCCCAGGGGGGGGGGGGGGGGGAAGTGGAGTAGGGGGGTAGTGGGTGGGTGGTAGGGGGGTAGGGGGGGTATGGTGGGGGTGTAGGTGGGGTGAAGGGGGTGTAGGGGGGTGAAGAAATAGATTTAGTAAGGACTAATTGTATAATTGTAGACGAGTAATTCCAGGGGAGTGGGAAGGGCGGAGGTGGGTGGTGGGGGAGGGGGGTAGATGGTGGGGGTAGGGGGGGATAGGGGGGGGGGTAGGGGGGGTGAAGAAATGACTTAAGTAAGGAATAATTGTATAATTGTAGACGAAGAATTGCAGGGGAGTGGGAAGGGCGGCGGGGGGGATCAATCTCCCCGGGATCCATTAACTGGTTAACCAACACCTCTGCCATAGGTCACCTCAAGAAGATCATTGCGTTTGGTGACTAAGCAGGGGTGCCCGGGTTCGTGGGGTGAAGTTTGTCCAGGTCTTGGCGGCGGATGCATCTGGCCACCTGCGACGTGGTGGACCGGGTCAAGAACGCTTGGTTGAGAGAGGCATTTTAACATTTTGAGCCTGACTCTCTCGACCCATCGACTTGCAACTCTGGCCCTATGGCACCAAACAGACTGAAATTTTGGATTCTTACTTAAGAACACGGTCTGTTCACGAATCATTAAAAAAATCTTCGAAAAGTATCATTTTACTAACGAGAGTTTTACGCTGTATATAAGTTGTTTTTTTTTAGCAAATACTCAAAAATTTGGGACATCATCCACCAAACAGACTGAAATTTTGGATTCTTACTTAAAAGCACGGTCTGTACAAGAATCAATCAAAAAATCTTCCAAAAGTATAGTTTTTAGAAAACTCATCGTTCGTAGGTATAGGTTTTTACATTTGCGATCGGTCACAACTTTGGCCCTATGGCACCAAACAGGACGATTATTTTGGATTCCTACTTAAAAGCACAGTTTGTGCAAAAATCAAACAAAAAAAATTCCAAAAATATAGTTGTTAAAACACTCATCGTTTTTCAGGGCACGTTTTACACTTGGAATCGGTCACAACTCTAGCCCTATGGCACCAAACACACTGAAATTTTCGATTCTTACTTTAGAGCGCGGTTTATACACGAATCAATAAAAAAATCTTCCAAAAGTATAATTTTACTAACGAGAGTTTTACGCTGTATATAATTTTTTTTTTAGCAAATACTCAATAATTTGGGCCATCATCCACCAAACAGACTGAAATTTTGGATTCTTACTTAAAAGCATGGTCATGGTCGGTACAAGAATCAATCAAAAAATCTTCCAAAAGTATAGTTTTTAGAAAACTCATCGTTCGTAGGTATAGGTTTTTACATTTGCGATCGGTCACAACTTTGGCCCTATGGCAACAAACGGACTGAAATTTTGGATTCTTACTTTAGAGCACGGTTTGTACACAAATCAATCAAAAAATCTTCCAAAAGTATTATTTTATTAACGAGAGTTTTACGCTATATATAAGTTGTTTTTTTTTAGCAAATACTCAATAATTTAGGCCATCTTAGAAAAACTATTTATTTACCGATCTGCATTAAAATAATTAATATCGCATTACAATTTTTCTTAATATTAAATAATAACAAAAATTATTTCACGTATGAAAATTGTCTTTTTTAGTTTTCTGAAGGTTTCACTCCTACCGGTACCGAGGGATTAATTTAATTATGTATTTATTAATTAATAATTACATGTTATACTTAAACAAAATTACTTATTACAAGAATAAATAATTACTAGAAATACACTCAAAAAGAAGGCAACGTGCCCGCTTTCTTGTAGTTGGAGACACTCAGACTTGTTTCAACAGGTTTTTCTGTTTTAGAACCGGCGGGTTGAGGAGCTGGGGGAGAGGGCCCGCCAAAGTGGGTATGGCGGTGAGCGGGGAGGGAAAGGTGATGGAGAGAGGAAGGTGGGGAAGTACCTGGCTATTCGGACCTAGTCACTAAAAACGGCTTAGGTCATTTCAAGTTAGCTTGGGGTACCTTTTTACTAATTTTACGAGAGTTTTACGCTGTATATAAGTTGTTTTTAAAGCAAATACTCAATTATTTGGGTTATCCTAGAAAAACTATTAAGTTGTCGATCTGCATTAAAAGAATTAATATCGCATTTCTCTTTTCTTAATATTAAATAATAAAAAAATATATTTCACTAATGAAAACTGTCTACTTAAGTTTTCTGAAGGTTTCACTTCTACCGGTTCCGAAGGATTTATTTAATTATGTATTTATTAATTGCTTATTGTACTTAAATAAAATAACTTATTACTAGAATAAATTATTACTAGAAATACACTCAAAAAGAACGTGACGTGTCCGCTTTTTTGTAGTTGGACTCAGACATGTTTCTACATGTTTCCTTGTGTAGAGCCGTCACAAAGAGGAGACCAAATATACTATCTCATTCTCTCGCAAAGTTACTCCTATTAATGGATGTTTTTGTCTCTTTTTCGCTATTTTTCGTTTTATTGAGTTTCAAATCACAACGGTGCTAAAGAACTTTTCACTTAAAAAATGTGAACTTTTACTATCGAAAGTTTTACGCTGTATTTAATGTGTTTTGTAGAGCAAATACTCAATAATTTGGGTAATCCTAGAAAAACTATTAAGTTATCGACCTGCATTAAAAGAATTAATATCGCATTTCTCTTTTCTTAATAATAAATAATAACAAAAAATATTTCACTAATGAAAATTGTCTACTTAAGTTTTCTGAAGGTTTCACTTCTACCGGTACCGAAGGATTTATATAATTATGTATTTATTAATTATTAATTACATTTTGTACTTAAACAAAATAAACTTATTACAAGTATAAATTATTACTAGAAATACACCCAAAAAGAACGCAACTTTTGATAGGGTTCTAACTTCACTTCACCTTGTTCTGAGATATGTGGTGTCAAAGTTTGCAAAGACGATTTCTCATAATCTATTAAACAATTTCTGATTTTGAAGTTGAAAATTGTTAAACGTATTTTAATTGAACATATTTTGAAGAAAAGTATTTAAATAGGATAGAACATACCTAAACATGCAAATAGAACCCTGTACAACCAGCTAAGGCATAATAATACATTGCACAAGGTTCTAATTACATTTCACTAATGCAATTCAAAGCTACGTCCTATTTAAATATTTTCCATTTAAATACGATAAACTAAAATACTTTAACTAAAATTGTTAAATAGATTACGAAAATTCGTCTTTGGAAACTTAGAAACCATAGAAAATGATAGAGAAGACACAGTTAGAACCCTTTCCAAATAAAGTGACGAACCATAATGCGCCTCTTATTTAAGATCAACTGTCAGATACAAGAAAAATAGAGAGTGTAAGTGTAGTGAGAATGTAAAATGAATTATTATTGAAAATGCTTGATGTTAGAACTTTGTCATACATATATCTACGAAAATACAACACGGATGGTTCTGAAAATTATTTTGGGTATAGAAATGAGCAAAAAAACTGCTTTGGCAATCAAAGGTCATTTTTGAAAAAAATGTCAGTTAGAACCCTATTTAAATGAGGTGACGAAATATCGGCAAGACAAAACAAAACATGTCGATTCTTTGTTGGAGCGAATGTAAACAAATGATCTGCGTCATCGCGTCATCACGTGATCGACACGTGATGACCACTTGCTCTGCTAATGCTACATGTCTCGCTCTAATACTGTTGAGTTCAACGTATGGTAGTATGTGTTCCGCACAACTACTCAGAACAATAAGTTCATAGGAAAAGACAGAAAGGAGCAATTACTTTCATCCGTTAATATTTGTGCGTAGCTGGTGAAAGGCCCTTTCGATTAGTTTGTTAACATTAGCAGTTACCAAGTAGCGAATAGGTGGACGGTTTCAAGATGGGCGGCCTTCAAAATGGTTTCATACCAACTGAGAATAAAGTCAACTCAACAACTCCTTGAAAAGTCAATAAGAGCTATGAAATTTTTTTTTTAAATAGCCGATAATCCTAACCTAACGTAACCTATTTAACCCTTCAAAATTTTGGCGTATTTTTCAGATGGTCAAAATCTTTCCGCTTTACAAAGAAATGCAAATAAATGGAATATTTCTGAACATACCCCAAAACTAAAAACTGTTTTGAAAGGTCATGAAATACGCTTTCAAATTTTTTAGTTCAAAATAAACATATAATTTTTTAAATATAAAAATTTGTCATGCAAACATAAAAAAGTTTTAAAAATGGCTCACCTCACGCTTTTTCTAACTAAAATTACAAATAATGAAAAAAAAATAAAACATACATATTTTTTTAGACAAGTGTATTATAAATGTTACTCTCATCTCTTTTTTTGTCTTTTCGTATAAAAATAATTGATAAATTATCAAAGTTACTAGGTTAGTTACTAGGTATTTACATGTTACGTTAATTATGTTAATCGCACATGTTATGCCGAATATGTGTGAATAAATAAATAAATAAATAAATCTGGTAAACTTATTTTTAAGGCATTATTTTATCAAAAATACAAGCTGGTTCCCGGCACGCGTTACAATGCCATTCAAAGAAACGAATTGTTTCTCCCTGCACGTCCATTCCCTTGGGTCCCCGTTCTTTGTTGAACCCGGAATGCGTTGCAATACCACTTAAATAAAGATATTGTTTCTCCCTGAGTGTTCTTTCCTATTCATCCCCGTTCCCCTTCCCCCCCTCTTCCCCTCTTGCGATCCCCCTCCACCTTCTTTGCTTTTCGCACTCCCCTTTTCCGCTTCGCTCCGTCCCGCGAACCCCCCCCCCCCCTCCGCTGTCCACTTTCCCGACTTCCCCCCTCCTTCGACCCTTTCTCCCGCGAATCTTTCCCCCTTCATTCCCCTCCGCCAGTCCCGGATTCCCCTCCCCCTCCCGCCTACCCTCTCTGCCGCTAAAATTCATGATATACACTAACTTTTCCAAACAACTTGTGCACCACTTACTAATTTTTTTATAGTAATTTCATAAAACCAGAGCTCACCAGTGTTCATAGAAACACTTTTCTGCTAAAATTTAATGTTCTGTAGAAATTTTGAGAAAATCCATTTACTAAACTGTGTTCTATACATTCAGTGTCATTGAAAAAAACGGTTTCACGACGGTTGGTCCGGCGACAATTGATCCTCCGACAATTGGTCCGCCGACAGTTGATCCCTCCGAGTCCGAGGGATCAAATGTCCGCCCAATGTCCATGTCCATCCAATTGTCCGAGGGATCAACTGTCGGGGGGTCAACTGTCAGGGGATCAATTGTCCGAGGTATCAACCGTCCATCAGATCAACTGTCGGGGGATCAACTGTCAGGACTGTATTATATAACTGTCAAATTATTAACTTATTTTCATTTTATGTTTTAATTGGGTACCTACTTAATATGTTAGCACATTTTATTTCTATTTTTTTCTTTGAGATCTTTAATTTACTCTCATAAATTATTACATTATAATTGTTTACGAAATATGATGGCAGACTGGGATTGCTCTACTCTCCCAGTCCTGCTGGAATAAAAACTTTGATAAAAATACAATTATAAAACAAACGTTCGGCAATAACTAGGAAAATGATAATTCGTGTAATTATAACAATTATATTATAATAATTTTCTGCATCATTCATTTACTTGTGCACGCCATAATTTGAACTTGCGACTTCTGAATTCTTAGTCAAGGATGGTAAAGCAACGCATTTTCATAAAATAATACAAACTTATCAAAAAAAAATTATTTGCGCACGCCATAATTTTAACCTGCGACTTCTGAATTCTTAGTCAAGGATCGTAAAGCAACGCTTTTCGTAAAATAATACAGACTTATCAAAAAAATTACTTGCGCACGCTCTAATTTGAACTTGTACTTGACACGCAGTAGAAGTGAAACCTTCAGAAAACTTAAGTAGACATGAGATCCCCCCCCCCCCCCATTCCCCACCTCCTGAGGTGACCTATGGCAGAGGTTGGTTATCCAGTAAATGGTTCCCAGGGCGGCGGTATAATTGATATCGCCTCCTTCACTCACTCACTCAAATTGATTCTCCCTGCATGTCCTTTTCCGTGCGCCCCATTTCCTTCCACCTTCCCCGCCTTCCCCCTCCCTCGTCTCGTTCGTTTCCTCTCCATGAAATTTTTGGCCGCATTTCGTAATACCGAAAATATTTATTGTCAAATAATAATAATACATAATTTAGAGTATGTAGCAGCCCTGGAATAATGTCACAACTCTGTGGCAGCCCTAGAATGCGCCATTATATATCAGATCAACCAATTGACAGTAAAACTCCATATAGGTACATGTTTTTTATGACCAATCAGAAGGCTTCCTTCACAACCTCTCTGATTGGTCATTTAAATCGGATCAGCAAAAGAACTGTAAAACGACATATAGGTACATAAGTTATACGATTATGTAGATCAACGAAGTATGTTAATTTACAAGCGACAGATCAACATAGCATGTAAATTTGCAAGCGATTCCCATACAAATTTTAAAAAATTTATGATAAGTACATCAAATATTTTTACTTGCAAACTGGCAACCTTGGTAACTAATGTAATAATGTTGCAAAATCATACAGATGTATTCCATCACAGCCAAGTTATATGGTGTTAAAGGTGGATCAACTTGGCTTCTAACTTCTTACTGGATCAACACACTACGGGAAGAGGCCAATATATATATATATATATATTGGCCTCTTCCCGTAGTGTGTTGATCCAGTAAGAAGTTATAAGCCAAGTTGATCCACCTTTAACACCATATAACTTGGCTGTGATGGAATACATCTGTATGATTTTGCAACATTATTACATTAGTTACCAAGGTTGCCAGTTTGCAAGTAAAAATATTTGATGTACTTATCATAAAATTTTAAAAATTTGTATGGGAATCGCTTGCAAATTTACATGCTATGTTGATCTGTCGCTTGTAAATCAACATACTTCGTTGATCTGCATAATCGTATAACTTATGTACCTATATGTCGTTTTACAGTTCTTTTGCTGATCCGATTTAAATGACCAATCAGAGAGGTTGTGAAGGAAGCCTTCTGATTGGTCATAAAAAACATGTACCTATATGGAGTTTTACACTTAATGTGTTGATCCGATACAAAATGGCGCGTTCTAGGGCTGCCACAGAGTTGTGAGATTATTGCAGGGCTGCTACATACTTTAAATTATGTATTATTATTTGACAATAAGTATTTTCGGTAGTACGAAATGCGGCAAAAAATTTCACGGAGAGGGAAGAGACGAGGGAGGGGGAAGGCGGGGAAGGTGGAAAGGAACGGGGCGCACGGTAAAGGACATGCAGGGAGAATCAATTTGAGTGAGTGAGTGAGTGAGTGAATGAAGGAGGCGATATCAATTATACCGCCGCCCCGGGAACCATTTACTGGAAAACCAACCTCTGCCATAGGACACCCCAGAGGGGGGGGGGGGGGGGCAGCGTCCCAGAATTTACAAAACTACCGTCTTCTTCCCTTTCTAAAAAGATCCCCCACACAGCATCTAAAGATTCAAAAATTATTTCACTGATGAAAATTGTCTACTTAAGTTTTCTGAAGGTTTTACTTCTACCGCTACTGTATCTCGGCGGTACCCCAAGCTAACTTGAAATGATTTTAGCCGTTTTTGGTGAAGTAGATCTGCCATAGATCACCCCAAGTGATTGGTGTCCGGGTTCGAGGGGTGAGGTGTGTCTAGGTCCTTGAGGCGAATGCGTTTGCCCACCTACCGCATGGCGGGTCGGATCGGGAGAGACTGATTGAGGGAGATCTTACTTTGAAATCTCCAGTTGGACTCTCTCGCACCGTCACCGAAATGGGGTTTTCAATATTTCTGGGGCGGGTATGTGTGCCGCCGCCCCGGGAACCATTTATCGGATAACCAACTACTCAGCTAAGAATTCAGAAGTCGCAAGATCAAATTATGGCGTGAGTAAGTAAATTTTTTTTGATAAGTTTGTATTATTTTACGACAGTAAGTTGCTTTACGATCCTTGACTAAGAATTCAGAAGTCGCAAGTTAAAATTATGGTGTGCGCAAGTAATTTTTTTTTTGATAAATTTGTATTATTTTTGATAATGCTTTGCTTAACGTTCCTTGACTAAGAATTCAGAAGTCGCAAGTTCGATTTACGATTAATAAAAAAAAATTATATAAAATATAACGAAGAAAATCTGTGATGGGCGGGCGGTGTGGATTTAATTTGTATGCAAATCTATGGTTTTACTCCGAAATAAAATTTGTTCTCTTTCATATTTTTCAATTTCGGAGTAAAACTATAGATTTGCATTTTGAGTCATTGCAATTTGGGTATATGTAATACGGGGTACCGCCGCCCCGGGAACCACTTATCGGATAATTAACTACTCAGCTAAGAATTCAGAAGTCGCAAGATCATATTATGACGTGAGTAAGTACATTTTTTTTTATAAGCTTGTATTATTTTACGACAATAAGTTATCAGTTAGATAACCAACTACTCAGCTAAGAATTCAGAAGTCGCAAGATCAAATTATGGCGTGCGCAAGTAATTTTTTTTGTTGATGAATTTGTATTATTTTACGAAAATGCGTTTCTTAACGATCCTTGACTAAGAATTCAGAAGTCGCAAGTTCAAATTATGGTATGCGCAAGTAATTTCTTATTTTTATAAATTTGTATTATTTTCGATAATGCTTTGCTTAACGTTCCTTGACTAAGAATTCAGAAGTCGCAAGTTCGATTTACGATTAATTAAAAAATATGTATAAAATATAAGGAAGAAAATCTGTGATGGGCGGGCGGTGTGGATTTGATTTGTATGCAAATCTATGGTTTTACTCCGAAATAAAATTTGTTCTCTTTCATATTTTTCAATTTCGGAGTAAAACTATAGATTTTCATTTTGAGTCACTCCAATTTGGGTATGTAATACGGGGTACCGCCGCCCCGGGAACCATTTATCGGATAACCAAATACTCAGCTAAGAATTCAGAAGTCGCAAGATCAAATTATGGCATGAGTAAGTACATTTTTTTAGATAAGTTTGTATTATTTTACGACATCAAGTTGCTTTATGATCCTTGACTAAGAATTCAGAAGTCGCAAGTTCAAATTATGGTGTGCGCAAGTACATTTTTTTTTGATAAGTTTGTATTATTTTACGACAGTAAGTTGCTTTACGATCCTTGACTAAGAATTCAGAAGTCGCATGTTCAAATTATGGCGTGCGCAAGTAATTTTTTTTTGATGAATTTGTATTATTTTACGATAATGCGTTTCTTAACGATCCTTGACTAAGAATTCGGAAGTCGCAAGTTCAAATTATGGCGTGCGCAAGTAATTTTTTTTTTTGATAAATTTGTATTATTTTACGATAATGCGTTTCTTAACGATCCTTGACTAAGAATTCAGAAGTCGCAAGTTCGATTTACGATTAATTAAAAAATATATATAAAATATAAGGAAGAAAATCTGTGATGGGCGGGCGGTGTGGATTTGATTTGCATGCAAATCTATGGTTTTACTCCGAAATAAAATTTGTTCTCTTTCATATTTTTCAATTTCGGAGTAAAACTATAGATTTGCATTTTGAGTCATTGCAATTTGGGTATATGTAATACGGGGTACCGCCGCCCCGGGAACCATTTATCGGATAATTAACTACTCAGCTAAGAATTCAGAAGTCGCAAGATCAAATTATGACGTGAGTAAGTACATTTTTTTTATAAGCTTGTATTATTTTACGACAGTAAGTTATCAGTTAGATAATCAACTACTCAGCTAAGAATTCAGAAGTCGCAAGATCAAATTATGGCGTGCGCAAGTAATTTTTTTTTGATGAATTTGTGTTATTTTACGAAAATGCGTTTCTTAACGATCCTTGACTAAGAATTCAGAAGTCGCAAGTTAAAATTATGGTATGCGCAAGTAATTTCTAGTTTTTATAAATTTGTATTATTTTCGATAATGCTTTGCTTAACGTTCCTTGACTAAGAATTCAGAAGTCGCAAGTTCGATTTACGATTAATTAAAAAATATATATAAAATATAAGGAAGAAAATCTGTGATGGGCGGGCGGTGTGGATTTGATTTGTATGCAAATCTATGGTTTTACTCCGAAATAAAATTTGTTCTCTTTCATTTTTTCAATTTCGGAGTAAAACAATAGATTTGCATTTTGAGTCACTCCAATTTGGGTATATGTAATACGGGGTACCGCCGCCCCGGGAACCATTTATCGGATAACCAAATACTCAGCTAAGAATTCAGAAGTCGCAAGATCAAATTATGGCGTGAGTAAGTACATTTTTTTGATAAGCTTGTATTATTTTACGACAGTAAGTTATCAGTTAGATAACCAACTACTCAGCTAAGAATTCAGAAGTCGCAAGATCAAATTATGGCGTGCGCAAGTAATTTTTTTTTTGATGAATTTGTATTATTTTACGATAATGCGTTCTTAACGATCCTTGAATTCGAATTCAGAAGTCGCAAGTTCAAATTATGGTGTGAGCAAGTAATTTTTTTTTTGATAAATTTGTATTATTTTCGATAATGCGTTGCTTAACGTTCCTTGACTAAAAATTCAGAAGTCGCAAGTTCGACTTAGGATTAATTAAAAAATATACATAAAATATAAGGAAGAAAATCTATGATGGGCGGGCGGTGTGGATTTGATTTGCATGCAAATCTATGGTTTTACTCCGAAATAAAATTTGTTCTCTTTCATATTTTTCAATTTCGGAGTAAAACTATAGATTTGCATTTTGAGTCATTGCAATTTGGGTATATGTAATACGGGGTACCGCCGCCCCGGGAACCATTTATCGGATAATTAACTACTCAGCTAAGAATTCAGAAGTCGCAAGATCAAATTATGACGTGAGTAAGTACATTTTTTTTATAAGCTTGTATTATTTTACGACAGTAAGTTATCAGTTAGATAACCAACTACTCAGCTAAGAATTCAGAAGTCGCAAGATCAAATTATGGCGTGCGCAAATAATTTTTTTTTGATGAATTTGTATTATTTCACGAAAATGCGTTTCTTAACGATCCTTGACTAAGAATTCAGAAGTCGCAAGTTAAAATTATGGTATGCGCAAGTAATTTCTAGTTTTTATAAATTTGTATTATTTTCGATAATGCTTTGCTTAACGTTCCTTGACTAAGAATTCAGAAGTCGCAAGTTCGATTTACGATTAATTAAAAAATATATATAAAATATAAGGAAGAAAATCTGTGATAGGCGGGCGGTGTGGATTTGATTTGTATGCAAATCTATGGTTTTACTCCGAAATAAAATTTGTTCTCTTTCATTTTTTCAATTTCGGAGTAAAACTATAGATTTGCATTTTGAGTCACTCCAATTTGGGTATATGTAATACGGGGTACCGCCGCCCCGGGAACCATTTATCGGATAACCAAATACTCAGCTAAGAATTCAGAAGTCGCAAGATCAAATTATGGCGTGAGTAAGTACATTTTTTTGATAAGCTTGTATTATTTTACGACAGTAAGTTATCAGTTAGATAACCAACTACTCAGCTAAGAATTCAGAAGTCGCAAGATCAAATTATGGCGAGCGCAAGTAATTTTTTTTTTGATGAATTTGTATTATTTTCGATAATGCGTTGCTTAACGTTCCTCGACTAAAAATTCAGAAGTCGCAAGTTCGACTTAGGATTAATTAAAAAATATACATAAAATATAAGGAAGAAAATCTATGATGGGCGGGCGGTGTGGATTTGATTTGTATGCAAATCTATGGTTTTAATCCGAAATTGAAAAATATGAAAGAGAACAAATTTTATTTCGAAGTAAAACTTTAGATTTGCCTACAAATCAAATCCACACCGCCCGCCCATCACAGATTTTCTTCCTTATATTTTATATATATTTTTTAATTATTTGTTAATCGAACTTGCGACTTCTGAATTCTTAGTCAAGGAACGTTAAGCAACGCATTACCGAAAATAATACAAATTTATCAAAAAAAAATTACTTGCGCACACCATAATTTGAACTTGCGACTTCTGAATTCTTAGTCAAGGATCGTTAAGAAACGCATTATCGCAAAATAATACAAATTTATCAAAAAAAAAATTACTTACTCATGCCATAATTTGATCTTGCGACTTCTGAATTCTTAGCTGAGTAGTTGGTTATCCGATAAATGGTTCCCGGGGCGGCGGTTCCCAAGCTCCCAAGCTAACTTGAAATAATAATAATAATAGTGCAACTAAAACCTATAACACATTTTCGCATGTTCGTTACACCCTCCATGCTGTACTTTCTTCAAGTTCAAATATAAATTAAATAAATGTCTGTCTACCTACCTAATATGTTTGTATTTCATCCGAAAAATAGAGACCTACACCTATTCAATTTAAATTTGTTCAAAAAAGTGTTTCTAGAAAAAGCACTGGATGTAACCTAGACGGAACCATCTTCGGCCAGCAAATGAATATCTTAGCGTTGCAGAAGGGCATATGAGATGCACAGTGTAAGCGACCAAAATTTTGCCCTTTCCAGTAATAACCAAGAAATTAGTTGCCGCCGAATAAAATTGTTTGGTTATAGTACCGCGCTTTTAAACTGAAGTCAATCATTGAGTAACGCAAAATGATAAATGCAATAGTAGGAAAGCGAGCCTGACTCAGTTATTACAACACAGCCCTTTCTATTAAAATGCAGTTTTTACCGACCGGCTTAGTGGAATACGGGGTAACCTGGGCCTAGTACGATCACGCGTTCGTAGTGACGTTTTACATGTTTTGAATACAATGATCACGTGATCGTTTGTTTACAAGTTGAAACACAAGCTTGACATTTTCATTTTTTTTTGGCTGCCTTAGAAAGTATTCAGATTTGCCAAGTTTTTAGCGTTTTTGGTTTCAATATTTCAAACACTCATTTAACTATAATCTAATAATATATTGCATAAATATAATATGATATAATCATTTTTTTATAATAAATCAAGGAAAATAATTCTCCTCAAGGCCTTTGTCATCTTTGGTGATGCATTGTGGAGGGTCTTTTTTAGAAAAGGAAGGAGAGGAAGTTCTGATAAGGCAAAGGGTATTAGGGATGGGTAGGAATCTGGGGGCAGTGTGTCCAGGAGTTACGGACGTATAAATTCATGCCTCCCACTGCGATGTTCCGAGAGAGTACGGATAGAGAGGTCAAAGGAACTCCCTCAACCACTCTCTTCCGATCTGGCCTGCCATGCAGCTGGTGGGCAGACGCATCCGCTGCCAAGACCCGGACAAACCTCACCCCATGAACCCGGGTACAGGGAACAAATCTTATTATTATCTTCTTCTTCTATTTTATTTTCTTATCGGAGATTGGCTATAATCAATAAATCTTCACCCTGCAGGCTGCTAGTCTTCCTACTATTATGTTATTCTTCTGTTACACTTTCTTGTCGGAGGTTGGCTAACATCAAACTTGGCAAAAAGACGTATGAATCCACTCCTCTTTTTGCGTTGCAAGGTGATGGGTCGAGAGAGTCTGGCCGGAGAGGTCCTGATTATAGTTTTTCTAGGATTACCCAAATTATTGAGTATTTGGTTTAAAAAACATCTTAGATACAGCGTAAAACTTTCGATATTAAAAGTTCACAGTTTTAAGTGAAAACTTCTTTAGCATTGCACAACACGGGCATGTGCCTAGCATGGTGGTCGAAAAATCATAAAATTCATGTAACAAACATTTTAATGAATAAAGAAAACAAAAACAAAAAAATTGTTATGATTTGAAACTCAATTAAACGAAAAATAGCGAAAAAGAGACAAAAACATCCATTTATAGGAGTTTCGAGAGAATGAGTATAATCGTCTCCTCTTTGTGATGGCTCTACACAAGGAAACATGTTGAAGCATGTCTGAGTGTCTCCAACTACAAGAAAGCGGACACATTGCGTTCTTTTTGAGTATATTTGTAGTAATAATTTATTCTAGTAATAAGTTATTTTTTACTAAGTTATTTGTTGATTACAATATGTAATCAATGTGTGTAATAAAAACATAATTAAATAAATCCTTCGTTACCGGTAGAAGTGAAACCTTCAGAAAACTTAAGTTGACAATTTTCATAAGTGAAATAATTTTTGTTATTATTTAATAGTAAGATAAGAAGTAATGCGATATTAATTCTTTTAATGCAGATAGATAACTTAATAGTTTTTCTAGGATTACCCAAATTATTGAGTATTTGCTTTAAAAAACAACTTATAAACAGCGTAAAACTCTCGTTAGTAAAAAGGTACCCCAAGTTAACTTGAAATGACTTTAGCCGTTTTTAGTGACTAGGTCCGAATAGCCAGGTACTTCCCCACCTTCCTCTCTCCATGTCCTTTCCCTCTCCGCTTACCTCCATACCCGCTTTGGCGGGCCCTCTCCCCCCAACTCCTCAACCCGCCGGTTCTAAAACAAGGAAACATGTAGAAACATATCTGAGTGTCTCCAACTACAAGAAAGCGGACACATTGCCTTCTTTTTGAGTGTATTTCTAGTAATTATTTATTCTAGTAATAAGTTACTTTGTTTAAGTACAATATGTAATTATTAATTAATAAATACATAATTAAATAAATCCTTCGGTACCGGTAGAAGTGAAACCTTCAGAAAACTTAAGTAGACAATTTTCATAAGAGAAATAATTTTTGTCATTATTTAATATTAAGAAAAGTAGTAATGCGATATTAATTCATTTAATGCAGATCGGTAACTTAATAGTTTTTCTAAGATGGCCCAAATTATTGAGTATTTGCTAAAAAAAACAACTTATATACAGCGTAAAACTTTCGTTTGTAAAAGTATACTTTTGGAAGATTTTATGATTGATTCGTGTACAAACAGTGCTCTAAAGTAAGAATCCAAAATTTCAGTCTGTTTGGTGCCATAGGGCTAGAGTTGTGACCAATTCCAAGTGCAAAACGTGCCCTGAAAAACGATGAGTTTTCTAACTATATTTTTGGAAATTTTTTTGATTGATTCGTGTACAGACCGTGCTTTTAAGTAAGAATCCAAAATAATCATCCTTTTTGGTGCCATAGGGCCAAAGCTGTGACCGATCCCAAGTGTAAAAACTAATACCTACGAACGATGAGTTTTTCTAAAAACTATACTTTTGGTAGATTTTTTGATTGATTCCTGTACAGAACGTGATTTCAAGTAAGAATCCAAAAGTTCAGTCTGTTTGGTGCCATAGGGCCAAAGTTGTGACCAATCGCAGGTGGCCAGACGCATTCGCCGCCATGACCTCTACAAACCTCACCCCATGAACCCGGGCACCCCTGCTTAGTCACCAAACGCAACGATCCGCTTGAACCTATGGCAGAGGTGTTAGTTATCCAGTTAATGGTTCCCGGGGAGGCGGTACCCCGTATTACCAGATTGATCCCCCCCCGCCCTTCCCACTCCCCTGAAATTCTTCGTCTACCATTATACAATTAGTTCTTACTAAAGCCATTTCTTCACCCCCCCCCCTACCCGCCCCCTACCCCTCACCTCCTACCCCCCTACCCCCCCACCCACCCCCGCCCTTCCCACTCCGCTGCAATTACAATTATACAATTAGTCTTTGCTAAAGCTATTTCTTCACCCCCCTACACCCCCTCCATACCCCCCCTACCCCCCTACCCTGTATTCCCAAATTGTAATTCCTCATTTTTAATTTTCCAATTAGTCCTGACTTAAGCAATTTCTATTTCCCCCCCTCCTCCCCCCCCTGTCCCCCCCTCCCCCTACCCCCCCCCCCCCCCCACCCCCTCAGGAGTGACCCATGGCAGAGGTGTTGGTTATCCAGTAAATGGTTCCTGGGGCGGTGGTATAATTCACTCACTCAAATTGTTTCTCCCTGCATGTCCTTTCCCGTGCACCCCGTTCCCTTACACCTTTTCAGCCTTCCCCCTCCCTCGTCTCTTCCCTCTCCGTAAATTTTTTTGCCGCACTTCGTACTACCGAAAATATTTATTGTCAAATTATAATAATATATAATTTAGAGTATGTTGCAGCCCTGCAATAATCTCACAACTCTTTGGTAGCCCTAGAACGCGCAATATATATCAGATCAACATATTGACCGTAATGTTCCATATAGGTACATGTTTTTATGACCAATCAGAATGCTTCCCTCTCTGATTGGTCATTTATATAAGATCAACATAGACAAAACGTGTAAAATGTATATGCCACCGAAAAATGGGCGTGGCTTACAGCAAAATCTCGATGACTTAAGTTGATCTATAAGGATCCACATACGTATGCCAGCTTCGGTAATAGATCAACTTATCCGTTTGGATCAACAAGAGCAAACGGATCAACTAAAAACTGGTCTACCGTCACGAAAGATCAACTTAGTACGAGAGGGTATAAATATATATATATATATATATATATTAGGCAGTAAACACACAGGACAGTTTCGAACTAGTAAATGTCACAGAGCACATTCTAAGTTCATTGATTCATAGTTATTTGGGGAATAAACATCTCTCTCACTTCGACTCTCTTTCTGTAGAGGCTCCAGAAGGAACGCCGATCAATTAACTAGTTTTATAAGGCACAGGGGAAAAGATTGAATAGCTTACTGTGTACATCGTAGCGATGGTAGAGGGTCTGTACTTTATGCAGTCGTATGAGCCAATCCAAAATCTACTCTAACAAAAGTTTGACCCACGCGGAAGGTTGTTGTAAATCGACCCTATTTTGAATGCTGCAATTGCATTCCGTACGGCCGAGAGCTCGTTCAACCATGCGTACATTCGAGCCAGGAGCTACTCGGTAAGTGGCGAGGCCGGGGAAGGGAGTGCGCTGCGTTGGCTGACTCGTTGTTGCTGAACTTGGCGCTAAGTCTAGCAGAGGTGCAAATTTTATGCTCAGGCGTTAGATTTGAAATGTGGGCTGGGGATATCTTTTACGTAACAACATATAATAATATTTTTTCAACCACCTGAGCCAAATCGATATTTTCGTGATCTGACATATCGCAAATTACTCGAAAACTTGACAGGTCGTGAGGCGCTACCATGGCAACCTGTCAACAATGCAACTGAAACGCGCCGGCCGCGGCGACTAACAGCGCTAATCGCCCTTGACAACTGTAACTGATCCTTAACAAGTTGCCTGTGTGCAGACCGCCGATGAAATTCTCAAGTTCCTTTCCTGTGGATAGCGATTACGTCGCCAACTGTTTTTTTTTTCAGTTTCTCCATGAGCGAGTGACCTTACACACCCAATGTAGCCTGTTCTCATTGACTACTTTACCAGTCACTATAGTTAGCCCAGTTAATGAAAGCATTTAAATGGAACAAATTAGAGTTGAATTTTTGCAATTCAATAGTACGTACTTCAGGGAGTATTTTTGCAAAGTGCCCACTACCCCCTTAAATTTTGAAATTGAAGGGCTACTAAAGTCATTATAACTCCTAAATTAAAACATATACTTCAAAAAAGTTTTGATTTTTAACATTAACTCCACACAGGAGGTCCTGAGGAAACCCCGGGGGCGTACGTCATTTTCGAGAATGTTGTGTGGAGGATCTTTTTAGAGAAAGGAAGGAGATAAAGTTCTGGGAAGGAAAAAGGTATGAAGGGTGGGTAGGGATCTGAGGTCAGTGTGTCCAAAAGTGACGGACGTAGGTATGAATCTATCCCTTCCACTGCGGTGCAAGGCAATGTTCTTGCTGGAGATGTCAAAAAATCTCAACCAGTCTCTTCCTGCAGTTGGTGGGCAGACGCATCCGCCGCTAAGATCTAGACAAAACTAACCCCATGAATCCTCCAAACAAACTCTCCAAATTTGCATCTTTTTCTGTATCCAGTCATCTAGTACAATTCAACTTGAGTGAAACATGTAGGTACATGATAGTAATATGCACAAATATCTGATCTTGAAAATACCTAGTCCACTAGATGTTTTTTCAGGAATTTATCTGAACATGTTTGTGCTACAAATGTTTGTTACAATTTATATTAATTTCTTTATTGTAAACTGACGTTCGTCGGTATTTATTATGAAAATAAAGGGTTTCAAAAAGACTCTTAGGTATATATTATACAACCTACAAAACCAACATACATTTTACTGTTAGTGACGGGAGATCATCTTGACTATGTATTTATTTTTATTTTTTCGATTTATTATCCCTTGGTAAAGCAACAAATCGAGACGCATAGCTCGGCCCCGCAGCGCCGCGCGCCGTGTCGTGTCGCGTCCAGAGCCCTCACGCCGCGCCGCGCCGTGCCGCGGTTACAAAATATGTTTGATGAGTAAGGAGGATAAAGATAATAAATAATCAATGTTGTACGATCATTTAAAGTTAATTAAGCTTGGCATTTTTTTCAAATTTTTCTTTATTCGTTGCTTTGACGATTACACAATTTGTGGATTTTTCGACCACCATGCTAGGCACATGCCCGTATTATGGTGGTCGATATTTTGTTTAAAGTATTATTTCGTTTCCACTTCAAAAAAAGTATTTTAATCATTATTTTTTTTGCAATAATATCATTATTATTTTCTAAAATATTGTAGATTTTTTTTTACATGAGCTCCACACAGGAGGCCCTGAGGAAAATAATTTCCCTCAGGGGCTATGTCATCTTTGGGGATGCTGTGTGGAGGTTTTTTTAAAGGAAAGTAAGGGGATGAGAGTTCTGGGAAGGAAAAGGGTTTGAGGGGTGGGTAGGAATCTGGAGTTCAGTGTGTCCTGGTCATCCGCTTCCAAGACCTAGACAAACCTCACCCCATGAACCCGGGCATACCTGCTAAATCACCAAACGTAGCGAACCACTTGGAGTGACCCATGGCGGAGGTGTTGGTTATCCAATAAAGGTTCCCGGGGCGGCGGTACCCATTCCCGCCTCCCCAATTGATAGCAAAAAGTTTTATTTTACGTTATATGTAGGTAGTTTTGCATGAAGTTAATTTCTGGAAAAAAATCTGACACGTGTTTTAGTTTAGGCGATAAAATGGCTTTAGTAGAATCTTCAATTTATAAGTTTGGTGGGACTGGGAGGGGGTGAATCAAGCGGGGGAGGAGTGGGGACTTTTATGAAAATAATCTCTGAGGTACTACTTACCTGCGAAAAATCAGCTTTTCCCTAATTTGTTCCAGTTAAATGCGTTCATTGACTGGGCTTGTTAGTGAAAGAACTTTAGGATGGCAGAGTTATAGATGCGTTACTCCCAGATAGATTAAAGGTCCCGAGTTCGAGTCTCAGTCGTAACCTAATATTTTCATTTCCTTCTTTGAAGATCCTATTCATTTTCTTTGAAAGGTCATATTCTTTGAATTATTGTTCTTTCAACAGGTAATCACATGTTATTTTTTTTATATTTAATTAAAGTTAAATTTGATAGTTTTATTATCAAGTTCTGTAAGTATTTTAAAGTGACAGTTTGAAAATTGTCTTAAAATCCGAAACAGCTGTTACTAAAATACATACTAAAATACTTGCAGAACTTGATAATAAATCTATCAAATTTAATTTTAATTAAATATTATAAAAAATTAAATGGAGTTAAACGAATTAAACACAAAAACAATTCATGGGTAATCACAAGTACAGTTAATGGTACAGTACATGGAATTTGCTAGATAGGTACTATCTCACTAGAGCTTACGTTAAAATAAGTGAGCATAAATGAGAAAGCATTAAGAAAATAGACCCGAAAGCAATTTGCCAGCAGATTTGTATCTGGACGATGTAATGCAGGGGAAAATGGCATTCAAACACCGAAACACTCTCATTCCCACCTAATAATGGCGTGTGGGGGGTTCTTTTATATTTTACAGAGATCTTCATCTGGCGGCCATTCTTCCATGGGCGGGACGAGTGCAGGAAGTGGCGCTTTTAAGGCTCCGCTGACCGGAAACGAACCTAAGTGAAACGGAATCACTCGTGAAAATGACCGACATAAGAAAATCGCCCCTGTTGAAGATTGCAGTCTGAAATGCAGCCCACCATTTTGTACAACCTGGGCAACTATATTGTATGTATGTTGCTGTGAGAATTATGCACCTACTTACTACAGCCATACAGTGTTCATAAAACAATTTGCACGAAAAAATAAATTGCTTCCAGAAAGCATTTTACACGAAAAATCTGTGAAATTCAGAAGAAGAGTAACGGATCGTACGATGACGAATAATACGAATCCTTTTTCTCTTTATTTATTTATTATTTGCAAAAAAAGTGATTATTGCAATCAAAATTAATTTTTAGTGTAGTGTTAGGTAACAATATACAGGTAATCTAATGCTGCGTAAACATGCACGAACGGCTCGAAACGCCGCTTGCAGTTGCTTTGTTCCTTTTCCATAATTCGCTTCTCAGTTCGCGTTCATGTGCGTGCATGTACACGCAGAGTTACAAAACGTCGCCTCAGTTCTTATTTGTCCAACAGACCATTTTCGTTTTGGTTAAATCTCCATTTTAAAATTAAAAATAAAGTATAAAAAATGATAGTTAAGCACTTAACTAGGAATTATTTAAACTAATGAGACCTTTACCTTTACGGAAATAGCTTTATCTTAAACACCTATCATAATGTTTCATTGAAATAATAAAATAAAACCTTCTTCTGTAAAATTTTCTAATGGTCTGTGGGACAAATACGAACCAAGGCGATGAAAAGTTGGCGCGTAATTGTCAGCAGGTTTAACCAATTCAATTTATCCCAATCATTGGAAACATTATATCTTATGCGGATGATTCAGTAATAACTATTGAAGGAAATTCTTGGAAAGAGGTCGAAGTATCAGCTAAAAATGCAATATATACCGTAAAACTATGGTTTGACGAAAGCTTACTGTCAATAAATGCTGAAATGACGCATTTCCTACCTTATAGCCTAACAGGAAATATCTCAAATATAAATCTAAACATAAAAATTCACGACAGAGATTGCCTTCTTAGAGTCACACCCTGTAACTCAAACGTTATACACATTAGTAGAAAAGAAAAAAATAAAATGTCTTGGAATAACATCAAATAAACAAATTAAAAGTCAAATTAACCCCACAGTAAACAGAATGAAAAAAAAACTCATCTTTATATTTATTATACTTAGAAATACTGTATCATACAAATAAATAACATATAAATAACGTAATCATACAAATAAATAACATGCAAAAATAAATACAAGATAAATAAATAAATCATTAAAAATACTAAAAGATAGGTATTTATTCGTGACTTGGGGGGGGCGGGTGCATAAATCATACCTACTTCCACTTGAAACAATTCAAAAAATATCAATAAAAATCATCTTTAAAAAGCCTTACTATTACCCAACATTAAATGTTTTTCAAGATTTCCCGGTTCCCCCACTCACAAAAATTTATGACAAAATTGTTCTACTTCGATTACATAAAGATTTCTTTGATAAAAACAATATTCCACAATTAAATATTAGCAAAAGAATTATTTTTGTTTGAGGACTAACTGTACCACTAGTACGAACTGCAATAACACAGAATCACTGTATTGTAATTTGCGAGTCTGGAACGTGTAAATAGCCCAGAACTCTTTGAGCATAATACTCAAAAATTATGTTTGTGAATTCTACCTTGCGCGAACCATATATTACAAAAAATTAGGTTAAAATCCATTCATCAGGTTTGCAAATATCAGAATGAATTTATACCCCACAAATCCGTTAGAGTTATTATGCGTTGCGCCTCAGTTCTACAATCATCGCATCTGATCTTGACACCTTCCTCCGAATCCGTTTATCCGTTATGAAGGTTGATTGAGGCGTGTGACGCCGCGCCGTTCGTCATCCCACCTGACCTGTCTACCTGCTACCGCTCGCGCTACCTGCTTCGTATAACCTGCTACCTATAACCTGCTTCCTACTACTCTGTATGGCCCTCCGTTCATTGAGATACTTACAAACTACGTGATTGTGACGCAACCACAAGTAACCTACAGATATACTACTCTTTAATGCTGATTTCCGTACAGAGCGCTACCCGAAATACACTGAACTTGCAGTGCAACTGAAAAACCAGCACTGCTGGTCGCCGCGTCAGTGTAGTTTCAGTTGCATTGTTGACAGGTTACCATGGTTGCGGCTCACGAACTGTCAAGTTTTGACATGTCAGCTCAGAAAAATATCGATTTTGTTAAGGAGGTTGATGCAATTTCGTTGAGAACTGGGCGCATACTATCTATTTAGGGAAAAAATATCTATAAATAAAGATAGACGTGAAAAATAATTTAAACCAATTTATTATGGTGCAATGCAATACTTATTCACTAAACCGATGTTAACTCGTGATGTGGGTTCTTACCTACTGGCAAATTCTATTCGTTTTACCCTCCTTTCACATTTTAATATAAATTTTCAGCAAGGATCTGCATTGATGAAAGCAGTGGATGAATGAATAGGGAGTAAATATGAAAAATCGTTTTTTTATTTGTGATATAAAAATTGAAAGAAAACCTTTAAAATGTCTCTCACACACCCTCGCGCGTCGGCGTCGTACCGCGATTTAGAAAGCTTTTAGTATTTTTCGGCATTCATCAAGTCGCTTTATTTTCCCAATTGATCAAAATGCGGATAGAGGTGCGATGGCTTGTGAAAAGTATGAATGATGTGTTTGAAAAGAGTCGTATTTGCGGTTAAACTTAGGTGCTGGCGGGCGTCGGGAAAGACGAATAGGTGTTTTTGATCCTTTGAACAAAGGCCTTTTGGCTAAGGTGGCTTCCACCTACCGCACCACCCACGCCATACACAGTTACAGAGCTAAAGTTCCTAGGCCCGAGTGACAAAACCATACAGGCTTTCACAAAAATTCTAAGAGAACGATTAATGGACTTGGATTTAAAAAAAATGTAATAAAATACCCAAATACAAATTTAGTAAGACCGCGTTCTTAACGAATTGCCTATCCAACCGTCTCTTGTACTTAGATAGTTTCCGAACCGCTGAAAATCAAGCTTCAATACACTTCTCTTCAAAAATGATACAATACTGATAAAGCCAATTATCGCCCCATTTATATATTATCAGTACCGCCTAAGCTTTTTGAAGCACCAGTGCTTGACGAAATCTATCTAAAGCTAATAAAATTAATTGACCGAAAGTAACACAGTTTTATCAGAGGTATGTCAAACTCAACTAACTTAACAATATTTCAAAATTTCACATTAAAATCTTTTGCAGAAATTAACAAGTCGACTGCATGTTTACAGACTTTTCGAAGCCATTCGACAAAGTTAATTAACAAAACATTCGTCCTTTCATGGGCGCATTGTAACATTGGGTTCGGTCATAATTTAGACCCTATGGGACCGATCTTACTGAAATTAGGATTCTTCTTAAGCATTTTGGTCTGTGCATGATTCAATCAAAATATATTCCCAAAGAATAATTTTAAAATTCTTCACACAAAACATTCGTCGTTTCATGGGCGCTTTGTAACACATGGGTTCGGTCATAACTTAGGCCCTGTGGGACCGTTTGTTCTTAAATTTTGGATTCTTCTTTATTTAAAAATTAAAATTTAAAATTTCGCTCTCTGCTTGATTCCATCAAAAAATCTTCCGAAAGGAGAATTTTCAGATTCTTCATACTAATTTTTCAATTTTTCATGGGCGCTTTGTCAAACATGGGTTCGGTCATGACTTGGGGCCTATGAGACAAAATGCACTGAAATTGTGGATTTTCACTGAGAAAAACGGTCAGTCCACAAAAATCAATCAAAAAATCTTCCTAAAGAAAAATTCTAAAATTCTTCAAACAAAATATTCGTCGTTTCATGGGCTGTTTGTTACACTTGTGTTCGGTCAAAACATAGGCCCTATGGGACCGAGTGAACTGAAATTTTAGATTCTTCGTAAAGGATTTAGTCTGTGCATAATTCAATCAAAAAATATTTTTTAATTACGGTCTATGCTTGATTCCATCCAAAAATCTTCCAAATGGAGAATTTTCAAATTCTTCATACAAAATTTTCATCTTTTCATGGGCGCTTTGTCAAACTTGGGGTCGGCCATAACTTGGGGCTATGAGACAAAATGCACTAAAATTTTGGATTTTCAGTGAGATTAACGGTCTGTACAAAAATCAATCAAAAAATCTGCTTAAAGAGGAATTAAAAAATTCTTCAAACAAAATATTCGTCGTTTCGTGGGCGCTTGGTAACACTTGGGTTCGGTCATAACATAGGCCCTATGGGACCGTTTGTTCTGAAATTTTGGATTTTTTCTAAAAATTTTGGTCTGTGCTCGATTCCATCCAAAAACCTTCCAAAAGGATAATTTTCAAATTCTTCATACAAAAGTTTCATGTTTTCATGGGCGCTTTGTCAAACTTGGGGTCGGCCATAACTAGGAACCTTTGAGACAAAATGCACAAAAATTTTGGATTTTCAG
Source organism: Glyphotaelius pellucidus (assembly GCA_936435175.1). Lineage (NCBI taxonomy): Eukaryota > Metazoa > Arthropoda > Insecta > Trichoptera > Limnephilidae > Glyphotaelius > Glyphotaelius pellucidus. The sequence goes on along the minus strand of OW386538.1, from coordinate 16,987,390 downwards.
TGAGCTTAACGGTCTGTACAAAAATTGGTTGTCTGTAAAGTCGGTTTACGGACGATAATTTTACGTGATAACGTCGTAAGAAAACATTGATGAAAAATTGCATTGATGCGTCATAGGCTGGGCGCATACATCCGATTTTTCCATCCGTCCGGCCGTCCGATCCGACCCGACAACCGGATTGAATCGGACGGAAAAGGGCGTTTTTATTACCTTTCCGACTTTTTCTTTCGAATCGACGGGTGGCAAATGAGTATTTTTACCTAAAAGTATTTAGTGATACGTTAAATATGATCTTGTGATACGATCTTGTGATACGTTACAAAAATAAAACAACATGTCCTAACTCCATTGCAACATATTTTTAATTTATGCATCAAAAATGGTCATTTTCCAGAGCAATTTCAAATCTCCACTATAGTACCTATTCATAAATCTGGAGATATGAATAAATTAGACAATTATAGACCAATATCTCTTGTTTCAAACCTCTTGAAAATATTCGAAAAATGCATCAAGTTTAGAGTCATTGAACACAGAAAAATATTAAATTCTATCGAAAAACCAATACGGCTTTCGTAAAGACCTAAGCACCGAGGATGCGATTTATGAATTGACAAAAAAGATATACTCATCTATCGATAAAAAAAAGAAATATCTTACCATATTCCTAGATTTAAGAAAAGCTTTCGACACCGTAAATCATAATTTACTCATTACAAAAATAAATCAACTAGGCTTCAAAAAAAACACACTAAAACTACTCTCTAACTATCTTACAGACAGAACACAAAAAACAAAAATTCGGAATAATTATAGTTCAGAGTCAAAGATAAAGTTAAAAAAAAAAAAAAAAAAATGTTTCTACTGCAGTGATGTACTTATCACCGCAGTAGAAACGTTTAAATGCCTAAAAAATAATATTATTACTATTTTTTTTTTAAAAGATTAATTTGTAAACAAGTTCTGCTGTGTAATTTTATTATAACCATAATGCTTGTCAGAAATAGCCTGACGGTTATTACCGATAAACACTAATTTGGAAGGCGGATATGGGTACCGCCGCCACGGGAAACATTTGTTGGATAACTAACAACCCTGCCGAGGGTCACCCCAAGTGGTTCGCTACGTTTGGTGACTTAGCAGAGGTGCCCAGGTCCATGAGGGGAGGTTTGACTAAGTTTTGGCGGTCAATGCGTTTGCCCACCTATTCCATGGTGGGCCGGATCGAGAGAGATTGGTTGAGGGTGGTTTAACCTTTTTTTTACGCGAATACCTCACAAGAGTCTTAGTTGCTCCCATCTGGAGCCAGTGAGACTATGGCATCCCCAATTGAAAAATGTTGTGAGGCTGAAGGTAGTGGGGACGGGAAGAAGATGGAGAAGAGGAAGGTGGGGAAGTCCCCGGTCATTCAGATCTGGTCATCAAACACGGCTAAAGCCATTTCAATCAACTTTTCAGTTCTGAATAGTGGTCTTACTCTGGGGCGATACTGAGAGTATCTTCCAATTTGGAACATGCCGCAAATATACTATATATTATGTTTAAATGAATAAATTGTGAAATAATACAAATCAATCAAATAAAATTTATTTTCTCACGCCGAGATTCGATCCCACGACCTTTGGATTGCGAGTCAAGAGCCTCACCCCTAGACCACCCCTTACCCTTAACCTAGACCTCTCCAGCCGCTCTCTCTCGACTCATCGCCTTGCTCAGTAGTTGGAGGGATGGATTCATACGTCCGTCACTTCTGGATCCCAGATTCCTACCCACCCCTCATACACTTTTCCTTTCCTATCCTTAAATACACCCTCCATACAGCATCCTCAAAGATGACACGGCCGTGAGAAAGATTATTTTCCTCAGGGCCTCCTGAGGAAAATAATAATAATAACTGGAGCTCCCAATATGATAAGCCCTGAGGGAAAATAAATACCCTCGGGGCCTATCATATTTGGTTTGGCTATGCGGAGGGTCTTTTTAAGGAAACGAAGGAGACGGAGTTCTGGGAAGGAAAATGGTATAAGGGATGGGTAGGAATCTTGGGTTCAGTGTATTCAGGTCATCCGCCGCCAAGACCTAGATAAACCTCACCCCATGAATCCGGACACCCCTACTAAGTTACCAAACGTCACGTACCGTTTTGGGAGACCTTCGACAAGGGGGTTGATTTTCCATTGAGTGGTTCCCGGGTGGCGGGACCCATTCCCGCCATCAAAATTGAATTTGTATTGAATATACAAATTTAAATCTAAACAGGCCATCCGCCGCCAAGACTTAGACAAGCCTCACCCCATTAACTCAGACTCCCTGCTTAGTTATCAAACGTAACGAACCGTTTACGGAGACCTTGGCTTGGGAGACAGGGGTGTTGGTTATCAATTGAATGGTTTCCGGTAGCGGTACCCATTCCCGCCTAGATTATTAAAGAAAAAAGAAAGACCATTAAAAATTAAGACCTAGACAAACCTCACCCCATGAAACTGGACACCTCTGCTAAATTACCAAACGTAACGAACTGATTTAGGAGATAGAGGTGTTGGTTATCCATTGAATGGTTCATGGGTGGCGGTACCCATTCCCGCCTTCCAAATTGAATTATTATTGAATATTCAAATTAAAATCTATACAGGTCATCCGCCGCCAAGACCTAGACAAACCAAACCCCATGAATCCGTACACCCCTGCTTAGTTACCAAACGTAACGAACCGTTTAGAGAGACCTGCGACAGGGGTATTGGTTATCCATTGAATGGTTCCCGAATGGCGGTACCCATTCCCGGCTTCCAAATTGAATTTTTATTGAATAAACAAATTAATATCTATGTAAGTAGTTCTACAAATTCAACTTGACAACAATAAATAATATCAATCTGTATAACGCAAGATTAAGAGAGTGCCGCGCTACTACTTATACTAGGAAATCTAAAAATAAATGAATTTGCGCCATAGATTATATTTTGTACCGATTGTATCGCTTCGCTAGACACGTTATGAGCGACTGAAACCAAAATAGGCCAACCGTGCCTTTCTATGGCTTGTTCCGCCCTCTCGCTCGCACGTTAGGCTCAGACGGAACGTGACAATGAGTCATGCTTTTTCGAACATGCAGCCGGTGCAGCACCGATTTATAAGACGTCTTCCTAAAGAATAATTTTGAAATTCTTCTTACAAAACATTAGTCGTTTCATGGGCGCATTGTCATACTTGGGTTCGGTCATGGCTAAGGCCCTATGGGACCGTTTGTTCTGAAATTTTGGATTCTTTGTAAAAAATTTGATCTGTGCATGATTCAATCAAAAAATACTCCCAAAGAATAATTTTAAAATCCTTCATACAAAACATTTGTCGTTTCATGGGCGCTTTGTAACACTTGGGTTCGGTCATAACATAGGCCCTATGGGACCGTTTGTTCTGAAATTTTGGATTCTTCCTAAAAATTTTGGTTTGTGCTTGATTCCATCAAAAAATCTTCCAAAAGGAGAATTTTCAAATTCTTCATACTAATTTTTCATCTTTTCATGGGCGTTTTGTCAAACTTGAGTTCGGTCATGACATGGGGCCTATGAGACAAAATGCACTGAAATTTTGGATTTTCACTGAGAAACGGTCTGTACAAAAATCAATCAAAAAATCTTCCTAAAGAAGAATTCGAAAATTCTTCAAACAAAATATTCGTGGCTTCATGGGCGCTTTGTCACACTTGGGTTCGGTCATATCTTAGGCCCTATGGGACCGAGTGAACTGAAATTTTTTGATTTTTCGTAAGAATTTTGGCTTGTGCATGATTCAATCAAAAATATTCCAAAGGAATAATTTTAAAATTCTTCATACAAAACATTCGTCGTTTTATGGGCGCTTTGTAACACTTGGGTTCGGTCATAACGTAGGTCCTATGAGACCGATCTTTCTGAAAATCTGGATTCTTCTTAAGAATTTTGGTCTGTCAATTTTCTGTCAATTTTCAATCAAAAAATATTCCCAAAATATTAAAAATACATGCTCTGATTTAAAGTTTTCCAGATATTATTCACCAGTAAAAGAAGATTATGCAAGTTGCGAAGGAGAAGGTACTCCTACCTAATCTGGTTATAAGCACCTAAAAACTGAACACAAATCCGCAAAGAAATGAGAACATTACTAAGCAAATAATTGAGTTAAAAAATTCTATTTCAAGATCATTGCTAAGAATTGTCTTACCAAGAGTTAAGAAAGGGGAAAAAACTAAAAACGTTAAAATAATATAGCTAAAGATCATACAGAAGATGAATATAAAAATACTGATGAATAAAACATCGTGTATATAAAGTCCAAAATTTTTATAACTTGAAAAATGTGAACTCCATACGCATTTTGATGTCTAGTAGGGTGTCAAAAACGAATTTTGCCTTGCAATATTTACGCGTAAGTAAGGAGAAAATTGTATTATCTAAACATTCAAGTTATTATTTATTCAGACTCAAAATCAACTACAAATAATAAACGGTTTCAGAAAAAAATAGGATAAAAAATATTGTTTATGTAAATTTTTCTGGCATATCCTCAGCGTGGTTTTTTGTTTCATTGCCGGTCATCCGTTTATAGACATAAAATTTGAATACATGTTCGTATGTATCACGCCTCACTAGACGATGTCCGTTCTGAGACAAACGAGATTGGTGACAGTTCGGTAACAATCGTTCCTTGTCAATAAAGCCTTAATCTGAAAGTGCAATATGTGTACACTATCAAAGGAGATAGAATGCAATGAAGACCGAAATAAGAAGACAAAAACACCTCTATTTGGTAACTTGATACAATCGTTATTGGCCATTCTGCCGAGTTTGTGACTTTCTTCATTGCCGCTAGGAGGCTTTGGAAGTTGAAGGGGATTGTGGACCAAACTCCTCTAGGAGATTAGGAGGACCCTCGGTGTAATCCTCATTGTATTACATGGAAGCAATCACTGGGATTTGTACCCACCTTCGCGTCATCACATCTTTACAATGGATCACCCAGTGTAAGAAAATCCACTTGAGACGACTTGGCCGGATTTTCCAGGCAGAATACCGGGAAGGAAAGTACAGAACAAACAGTTTCACAGAAATACAATATTAAATATTCGATGATAAGAAATAAACCACAGCTTTTCTCCCAAAAAAATACGGCATTATGTATATATATTGTAGTAGTTCAAATTCTTATTAATTAATTAATTTTGGCATAAAACAATTTATTCAAAAAAAAATATTTTGCCCACACTGGGATTTGAACCCTTTGCCTTCGGATTACGTGTCGAGAGCCTTACCCCTCGATCACGGAGGCCGTCAACGTTACGACATGATAGTAACTAGTACAAATAATAACCGTGTATTTTTTTATATTAATACCGAACAAGAGTCACAACTGCTCTCTGGAGCCAGTGAGACTATGACATCCCCAATTGGGGTATGTTGTGAGGCTGAAGGTAGTGGGGAGGGAAGGAGAAGGAGATAGGGAAAAATAAGGTTGGGAAGTCCCTGGCTATTCAGATCTGGTCACTAAACACGGCTAAAGCCATTTCAAGCAATGTTTCAATTCTGAATGGTGGTCTTACACCAGGGTTATACTGATAGTATCTTCCACTCTGGAACGTGTCGCAAATATACTATATATTATTTTATATAATTGTTACAAGTCATTTGTAAGATTTAATAACTATGCAGAGGCAGCTTCACACTTTAAAATTGATTCATTGAGTGTACGAAGGCATCATATGGATGCACTATTCCTATGTAAAGTAGTTAACAATAATATTCAATGCCCAGAGTAGCTAAATAAAATTCAATTCAATCTATCTGCACGCTCAACACGCTCTTCCATTCTGTTCAGGGTAGATCAATGCAAGACGAACTCTAAGCAGAATTCTTGTCTGAACAGACTATGCGATAGGTACAATATCCAAGATGGACATTTTTAATTCCAAACTTAGCAAATATTTATTTATTTATTTATTTATTTGAGACACAAACAGGATATTTACAGAGCATTATTTTGGTTAGTGTATAACAAATTAAGATATAAATATAAATATCCCTAGACTAATGTGTCTACAGTAATAACATTTGCGTAATTCACAGACACATGAAAAACAATTTAAGTATTTTTTTTACATAATTTAGAAACTTAAATAGAAAATTTGAAATACATGATAGCTACAAAATATTTAAAGTGTTTATTAAAAATAATAAAACAACATAATTTTTTTTTTTTTTTTCAGTTGCACAAATCATGGAGATATTTCTTAAAACAAGTAAAATTATTCGCAAAAATATCTTATAGAGTGTGATTTAGTGAGATTGTTGTATGATCGTGACATTCTAGATATGGGATTAAAGTATCCCGTATTATTGCTAAAAATTTCGGTCCAAAATATGTCAAATTTTCTGGTAGATTTGGGCCTGGCGTATAAATTGATTTCATTGACTAAGTTACTATCTACTAGGTTGTTAACAATTTTATAAAACATTAAGAGGTCATTTATATTACGTCTTTTAACTAGACTCTCTAAATTGAAATGTGTAAGTCTTTGTTCGTACCCGTCTAGAAGATGGTAGACACCTGACCGGTAAGACAAAATCCGTGTAAATTTCTTTTGGACTGATTCAAGTCTAGATACCTGTGAAATATAGTGTGGATTCCATACTGTTGACCCGTACTCAAGAACACTACGGATTAATGAATTAAAGAGAATTATTAGGCTATTAAAATTCTTAAACAGTTTGGTTGATCTTACAATGAAACCAAGTAATTTATTTGACTTACTCACAATGTATTCAATGTGTTGGTTGAACGTTAGTTTGTTGTCAAATATAATTCCTAAATCTTTTATCGACTCAACTGTATCCAGATTGTGACCACATATGCTGTATGAATATAGAGTTTTGTTGGTGTTCTTGGTGAAATTAATAACTTTGCACTTAGGTATATTTAGTTCCATTTCATTGTCAACACACCAGGTAGATATTGTGTTAAGGTCTTGTTGTAAGAGTTCACAATCGTCCATAGATTTAATTGCTTTATACAATTTGAGGTCATCAGCATATAGAGAAAAATTACAGCGGAGTTTATATGTAAGGTCGTTAATAAAGATCAAGAAAAGCAAAGGTCCAAGGTGCGATCCTTGTGGTACACCCGACGTAACTGATATTGGAGAAGAGGTAAAACCGTTAACAGTAACTAATTGACTTCTATGTGATAAATATGATTCTAACCAACGAAGCAGATTTCCGTGAATGCCGATTTTATCCAGTTTATTCATTAAAATAGGGTGACTAACTTTGTCGAAGGCCTTACTGAAATCGGTGTACACGGAATCTACTTGTGTTTTTTTATTCATCGATTTACACAGAAAGTCCATATACTCGAGTAAATTAGTATTTGTGGATCTTTTAGATACAAAGCCATGTTGGAAAGGACTAAGTATATGTGTTACGTGATTAAAAATGGTTTTGTATACAATGGACTCGAATATTTTTCCAAAACAAGATAAAAGGCTAATAGGACGGTAGTTAGTTACATCATTTTCACTGCCAGATTTGTGGATCGGAATGACGTGGGCGACCTTCCACAGATCCGGAAAAACTCCATCGTTCAGACTTTTGGTGAATATTTTGTGTAATGGTACTGCAAGTTGATCTGCACAATTTCGAATAAATAGTGGAGGAATTCCATCTGGGCCGGAACCCTTATTGATGTCAAGAGTGTTCAATTTCGCTTTGACCTCGTCTAAAGTTATTTTGATATGAGACAATGGATAATTATAGAGTGGGGAAGAAAGTTTAGAGTCACTTTTAGAATTAGATGGTGAGCTAAAAACAGAAGAGAAGTAAGTAGATAAGAGTTCACATATATCTTCACCATTTGTTGCTGATTTGTCGTGTAGATGCATGATTTTAGGAAGAGAATTAGAAATTCTTTTCGAATTAATGAGGGTTGAAAGATTTTTGATGCTGTTAGGGAGAGAATTTTCTATTGAATCTACGTGGGCTTTAAGACAGGTACGTACGGATATTTTTACTCTAGCCCTCAATATGGAAAAACTGTCATAGTCACATTGATTTCTGTATTTTTTCCATTTCTTTCTAAACTTTTCTTTTTCTCGGATTTGATGGATCAAAACACTGCTGAACCAAATTGGAAACTTATTATTCCTGATTCTTAAGCGCGGAGTGTGTTTTTCAATTGATAGCCATAACAAGTTATAAAAATGTAGTAGGGAATCATTACAATTCAGAGTGTTAAGATCATCCCAGTTTGTAAGTGATAACATTTCATTGCATTTAATGTAATCCGTTTTTTTGAAGTTATATTTGATGTGATCTGGATTGGTGGGTAGGAGTCTGTATTTGGACATTAAAAGATCGAATTCAATGGGAGGATGATAGGAGTCAACTTTAGATAGCACATGTGAAGCAATTTGAATGTTGAGGTTATGGTTGGAAAACACTAAATCTAAAATTCGATCTATGTTGTTAGAGACTTGATTAAATTGATTAAGTCCAGTCAAATTTTGAAAGTCTAATAGAGATATTGATTTTTGGCTATTTTGTAAGATTGGTCTGGTGTGAGTTACATTGACATTTGGCGAGTGTTGAATAGATGGCACATTAAAATCACCCATTATTATCGTTATATCCTCTGATGATAAGTTATTATATATCTTTTGACACTTTTCGAAAAAATCTGTGAAATTTTCGATTGGTATATCTGGAGGCAAATACGCCAAACATAAGTTGATGGATTGTCTGGATGATTCATGTAATTTAAATTTAATCCATAAATCTTCTGTAGATTTAGAATTGTGTGCTGAGACTAAAAAAGATGTCATTTCTTTCTTTACGGCTATTAAAACTCCACCCCCTGATTTTTTAAGAGAACTCGACATGTCCCTATCACGTCTATATATATTATAACGATCATCTACTATTTCACGGTCATAGATTGTAGAGTCTAACCATGTTTCTGTAAAACAAATTAAATCATAATTGCAACTGAGCACTTCGCAGTATAAATCATTTAGTTTACTTTTTAAACCTCGTACATTTTGATAATAAAATGTTATTGCCGATTTGTTAGAACACATTTTGAAAGTATATAAGGCATTATTAAATACGTCTTATTGTAAAATTGATGTGAAAATAAATTATTAAAAAATAAATAATTATGCTCTGAAAGGGGGCAATTATGAACATCATAATTTTTGGTTTGTTTGTGGTACATAATTTTGTCTGTGGTATCAGATGTCATTGTTGACAGAATTAGGTTATATCGTAAATAAAATATCGTAACACAATTATTAGTAATAGGTTGCAATAGTTTTTTGTAATTAACATGTGATAGTTCATGAGAATAATGACAAATCGTGAAAGTCATATTTTGTTGTTGTTTTACAGAATAATTATGTTGCAAAGTTTGCGACAGTTTTATGTGACATTTGAAACACTCTAATGATTCGTTAATTACTACAATGGAGTGCATATAAAAAAGATAATTCCAAGTTTTCAAAAGATTAACATTTAAGTAGCTTGTATGAGGGAAGTAATTAAGTAATTTTAGTGATTTTAAATTCATAAAGGGACGGCAGCAGAAGCGGTAGGTGCATTTTGTGTTGACTTCAATGTAGATAACTTGTTGACATCCTCTTGATCAGTAATTAATATTATGGGGGTTGAATCGCTGATACGAGTGAAAATTTTACAATTTCTTACCCAACAATAGCGAATTTTACCAGCTATTCTTATATCACGGCATTGTTTCAGCAGAAATTGATTTTTTGGGGTTAGATGGTCGTTAATGTATATTTTACTGGTTCCAGGAAGTTGTAATTCAGAAGCAAGCATCCCTTTCCTCTTTCTTATTGCAGCTATAAGTTCATCCTTAAGGTACCTGCGTGTTAATTTGACAATTAAGTTCCTCGGTTTTCCATTTTTTGCATCACGGTTTGTCCTGGGGGCAATTCTGCTGGCGAAATCCACATCATGTCGGGTTATATTGCATCCAGTTGTGGCTCCGATCTTGGAGAGAATGTCGTACACATTTTCGTTATTGGTTTCGGGGACACCACTTATTATGACGTTATTGGAGCGATTAAATTGATCGTTGTTTTCAATTTGTTTTTCCAAGTGGAACACTTTTTTTTTGAGCTCATTAATTTCTTCTTTGAATTCGTTTTTTATGACTTCGACTATATTATTTTTAAATTCTTCAAATGTTTTCTCCAGAAAATGAATTTTGAAGTCTTCAAACTTGTTGTCCAAAAGTTGTAGAAGTTCCGTATTAAGTTGACTGCCAGACTTCGAGTTTGATCGCGTAGACATTGTTATTTCTTGTAATATTTTTATAATTATAACTTAAAATTGATTGCAATTTTATTATTTTTATTAAAAAATAGTGGAAGAGCGAAAATTTGACAGCAAGCACAAGTAATGTTATTATTGTATTTTGTAATAGGGTACATAAAAGAGTATTTCTGTGATGTTTCATGAATATGTTATGCGAATATGTTTCTCATTTTCTGTCGTTCATACTTATAATTCTGTTATGATTTGATTTATATATACAACCTGGCTTTTTATGGATACCAATGTATTGATAGTTTTTATGTTTTATGTAAATTTTAGTGTTATACAATCTTTTGTTTTATATAATTTTTGGTTTCATGTTCTGTTATTACAAATTTTATTATTTCTAATTTTTTATTATGCTATTTAATCAGAGGTAAAGTCACAAAGAGGAAATCCTTAATTGATTTTATTTTGGCTATACAACCAAGTACAAACTGAAAAAATGTAAACTGTCGATTTCCAGAAAATAAATAAATGATTAAATTGTGAAATAACACAAATTAATCAAATGAAATTTATTTGCCACGCCGGGATTCGATCCCGTGACCTTCGGATTGCAAGTCAAGAGCCTTACCGCTAGACTACTCCGGCCGTCGAATATTCTACCTATATTTGCCTTCGTATATTCTACCTACAAAAATATTATTTTACTGCCCAACAACAAGAGGTGATCGAGCCCATCCCTAAAAACGTGCAATCTTTTCATTTCAGTGACCGGACAACTCAACACGGGGGCAAATCAACACAACTTTGAAAAGTGTCATAATCACCCCGGCAACCATTTATTGGATAACCATCACCTCTGCCGTAGGATCCCACAAGTGGTTTGCTATGTTTGATGACTTAGCAGAGGTTCCTGGGCTCATCGGTTGAGGTGTGTTGGCGGCGGATGCGACTGCCCACCAGCTGCGTGGCTGGCCGGACCGGGAGAGGCCGGTTTAGGGAGACCCTTTGACCTCTCTAACTGGTCTCTCTCGATCCATTGTCTTACACAGCAGCGGGAGGAATGGATTCATATGCTCGTCACTCTTGGACACACTGATTATTACCGCTAGATTTCTACCCGCCCCTCATATCTTTTTCCTTCCCACAACTTCCTCTCCTACTTTGCTTAAGGGGGTAAGGTTTAAAACTCATTTTTAATTTTTTTAAATTTACAACATATCGAGAGTATTGTGTCAAACTTTTAATTAAATCGGAGCAAAACTAACAAAGATACAGCGATTTAAGCGACCGGCCCTCCTGCTCGATTCAAGTATATTTCGAGTATAAAAAAACTTATGACCAATCTAATTAAACCCCTTTGAAATTTTGTATATTATTTTTACACATAAATCAATAGGTAGTGAGTGACAAAGAGTTTTTTTTTTACTTTTTTTTCCATTTTATAATAACAAATTCACCGAAAATTTTAGCAAAAATCGCATTTTTGACATGCTGCAAAAAAAACGCTTTGTCGCTATCCAGGAAAACAAATCACTTTATAAACGCATTTCGACTTTTTTTGTTTCAAATGATCCATTAACATGATTGTCACTGCATTATTCATATATCCAAAAAAAACATGAAAATATGCCTTCATATCTCCAAAAAAATTCATGAAAATGTGCCTTTTTTTCGCCTTTAAAACCTTACCCCCCCTTAAAAAGACTCTCCACAAAGCATCCCCAAATATTATTTTTTCAGTGCTTCCCATGTGGGTGTAATGTAAACATATATGTTTATATATAAGTCATGAAGTGATTAATAAAAAACTAATTTATGTAAGTTACTTTAGGTAGTAGTAGGAGATTTTCAAATATTGTCAGGTTATTTGTAACCCGGGAATACTTGAATTTATTTAAAAAAAATAAAAATAAAAGTTGTGTGTTGATTTGCCACCGTGTTGGGAACAAAGAGTGAGTTTCAATTTAATAATTGCATAAGAATAGAATGCAACCGCTCAAGTGGCGATCAGCGCAGTCCTGGATTTGTCAATAGGCCTTATAGGCCGCGGCCTATGGGCGGCAGAGTTCAGGGGGCGGCGCTCGCTCGCTTTGGTAAGCCGTTAAGTTTGTGTGGGATTATAAACAAAAACACTGTGGGTAGATAGAGTAATCTATCTATTAAACGTGATAAATGTCGCTAATTTCCAGTATTCATTCCTGTTACATCCCATACATCTCATGTTAGATAGTACACGTACCGAGTAGATGGGCGAGACAGCAAAATTATACTAGGCCGAGAGGACGAGTAGGTGTTTACACGTATTTTTTTGAAATCGGCACCCAGTCATTAGTCAGTTCAGTTTCGGCATTGGTTTATGAAATAATAAGAGGAAAGACACACACACAAGAGTAAACCTCATGCAATGGTCAGCAAGTGCAGATGCCTGTAAAAGTCTAAGAGATTCCTTGAATGAAGTAATTACGGTTCTAAAAATGATTGAAAATGACACTACAAAGAAACCTATCCCGCGAATTGAAGCAAAAGGAATTCGCCTCAAAGTGGAAAAACTTAAAACAGCATCTGTGATCGTATTTTGGAATGCTATTTTGGAAAGACTAAATAAAGTGAGTGCTCAGATTCCGACCTCAGCTGTTGATGTACTGACGATATCTGATCTTTATGAAGCTCTTCTAGCTCTCCGCTTCGCACTTTGCACTCCGGCCACAAATTGTTCTGGAGAAAGGAGTTTTTCCTGTTTAAAGCGAGTGGAGAATTAACAAAGAAAATATAAAAAGAAATCTTAACTCTTTGGCTCTTCTATGCATAGAAAATATAAACTATGAAGATATTATAGATGATTTTGTCAATAAAAAATTCTGTTAAAAAAATTGTGATTCTTGTTTCACGTTACACTTTTACTTTTTACTAATTTATTCGTTTATTTCATTTTTAAATACAAAATATATTTGAATATTTATTTTGAAAATTGTGTGTCACCTAATAAAAGCCTACAAGTGAGTGATTATGATAAGTGGCAGCTTCTGAGAAGGAGGAAGGGGCGGGCGGCGCAAATGAAGTGGCCTATACACATGAAAAGTATAAATACGGCCCTGGATCAGCGGTGTGTTTTTATTTTGTTAAAATAATTTCTCGAAGCTTCCTTTCACATTCCTCAAAAATATCTCCAAGTTGCACTAACTACATAAATTATAATCCAAAATCTTTTAGTCTTCAACGAATTTAGCAACCTTCAGTTGTATCTATCCCGAAATCCTTTTGTTTCCCTCCGATAGTAAATTTAATAATTGATAGTAGCCAAAAGTGGAACTACTCAAACAGTAGGTACGCAATTATCCGATTTTTGTTACTTTTTCATAATTATTTTAATTAAAGGGGAGGTACAATATTTCGAAATCCATCGAAATTTCTCGAAACTCTTTACACAGCTTGACGTAATGTTGTTATTTTACATGCATACCTGTTGTATATCGTAATGCCATTTGGAGACACGCCAAATAATGAACGAATGTAGGATGTGATGCTTTGAATAAAGGCGATAATGAAATCCAGGAACGGGCGGGAACCCCTTGGGATGGATGACGGAGGGTGCATTTATTTCGGCAATCATTAATTATTTCTTTTCCATTTTTACCTGTCAGGAGCGATAGCGCCTTTAGGCTGTTGTGATTAATGACCGCCAGTTTGGTATCTTTCCAACCAATCAAATTGTGAACGAAACTCGATCATTTTAAACCAATATCGGCTTGATTTTATTTTACCGGCCATGTATTTTTTTAAACTAGAGCTTTCCGAGAAACTTTTCTAAAATTACGGGTACAAAGAGAGCTAGGTTCATTTTATTACCTAAACATTATTATTTCAACAGTAAATAACACTTCAAAATCAAACGTACAACGACTCATTCACAAATTTTACTCAACGCTTAAAGTTGTGTAAATAAAAAGGGGTACCAACCTGTGGCTAAAAAATAAACATTATTCGTGTAATTCTCGGGTGAACTGACCAGCGGGTCACCGCTTAGTCCCCTGGGGCCGATACGTGGAATAACGGTTTCAACGTTTTAATAACCTTTTTTTTAAACCAGCGTATAGGAAAATATGTAATAAAGTGGAAATTTAATGGAAAATTTACTGTGGATTCTTTCCTTTATCTAGAGCCTTCCTTTTCTATTTTAAAGTAGGTACTCGCTAAATATTTATTCCAGGGAAATATTTCTGTTAAAGCGGACCGAGTCAGCTGCATAAACGTGAACATCAATTAATGAACTTTCCGAAGATGTCAAAATGCTTATGAATCAACGAATTTCTAAAGAGCAATTTCATTACAAACCGATCCACAAATCGACAGTTTAGCAAAGTCTGAAAATAGGAAGCCGGAGACAGCAGTTGTTTGCCAAGTTTCGAATTAATATTTGCGGCAAACCTTTACACCAATTATTGGTAAACTCAAACTTCAGACAACCATAAGCAGGCCGCATTGAGGGATGGAATCCCCTCTAAAACTCGAATGCTTTTCCGAAAGTCTTCAAATTCTTCCCTAATTTATGATTCCTCACCCTCAGGTCGTAAATGGTATAAGGACAAGGGGGGTTTTGTGCGATTATGCATTTTCTCAGAAGTCGATAGGCCTAATTAAAATAAAGCACCCTCCGTGATTTGTAATACGTATTGATAGAATTCATGAAAAAGTTTCAGAATTTATGAGAAATCGAATTAGATTTTGGGGAAGGTAGTTACGCATAATACTCGTACACGCTGTGATTTTACTACCTTATTTACTTACAATTGAGGTTATGTACGAATAAAAAAATTCGTGATATGCTACAAATATGACATTCAGAAGACCAAAAAACGAATAAAAAAGACCAAAAAGCAAAATAAACTCTGATTCATGGGCAAAATAAAAGATGCACTATTTTTGAGATGTTGTAACACGGGTCAGTAAAAATGTACTAAAAACATTGTCTTATTTTAAATTAATTATATTCATAAATTTATATTTAGAAACATATATACATTCTTCGTATGGTAACCGGACAACTCAACAGCATACAACTTCAACTCCTCCTCTGAAAAGTCAAAGTGATGAAATTTATTTTTTAAATAGCTTACGTTAGGTTAGGATAGGGTTGCCATCCGTCCGGGTTTCCCGGATTTGTCCTAGTTTAGAGGGCGTCCGGGGAGCGTCCGGGCGGGGCTTCATTTGTAGTCCGGGTTTAAAAATTTAAAACTGATTATTAAAACAATTTGTAACAAACTCTAATAAGGTTGTTTTGTAAGGTACATTAAAATGATGATAAAAGATGACTAAATTTAATTTTAAGGTCTGAAAATAAATAAAAAGGTGATTTATGACATTTTTAACCGTTTTTTTATTACACTGACTATGTTTAAAAAATCCTGTTAGCATGTCCGGGTTCTGGGCTCTAAAATTCGGGGTTTTCACGCGTCTTGTCCTGATTGCCAAATTTTAGAGATGGCAACCCTAGGTTAGGATAGGGGCTATTTAAAGAATCATAACTTATATTGACTTTTCAAAGGGGTATTGAAATTCCACTTTGTTGAGTTGTCATGGAACCCTTCGTATAATCATATGTGCCGTAGCTACTATCATGGTCCCTACACACTTGAGATCGCGATCAATTTCTTGCTAAATCAAATAAAATAACATCAGAATTAAGTTTTAAATTTTTAAACATCCATTCATATACTCAGTTTTACGTATTGAATGTGTGGCGATAATTACAGGGATACTCTGTACAGTGTACCAGATGAATTTCCCTAGATGAAAGAAGAACATAACAAGGTGTTCAAAATATCAGCACAAGCATTTTCGTATTTCAATAATACCACTGCGTCGACGTCTTTTTTCAATAATGAAAACGCTGAAATAGCCCACATGCTATATTATTTGATTGTTTTGTTATGTGAAACCTCATAAGAGATCGGAGCCAAAGCATCAAACCAGGCGAAGTTGTGAGGCGGCCGGGGAGTATGGGAAAATGGCATTCGTTTCAGATAGGTAAGTACCGTCGACTGGGGTGAACCAGGTGGCGTGAAGCGGACCACCGAGCTTACATCGTCTTGCGAACACTATAGCTCAGTCAATATTGCTAAGGGCACACTTGCTCATTTGAAGCCAAAGAGCATTCTACCTAGTAGCATGTGTGTCAGTGACGTTGCTAGTAATGAGCATGCTCATTTGAAGCCAAATGAGGATGCTTACAAACCAACAGCCGTTTGATTTAAGAGCATGCTCATTGGATTATTGGGTGGAAGGGGAAGCCTCTAAGCATGTGTGAACAGGCTAGCTTATGAGCATGCTCATTTCAATCCGATCTCAGTTCGCGCCTGCACATTATTTGCAAAAATGTAATAATAGCCCGCTGGGGAGACGAAAAAACCCCGTTCTTCGTGATTTATTATGGGAATCACGAATACATTTGGAACACAAGGTCGCTAAAATAGCCACAATAGATTTCTAAATTCCCCAAATGCTCCTTCACCTCCGAAATGTTATCACATTCTAATGAAATTAGCATTTATTTTTAAATATATAATCATTTTCGGATTTGTTTACATCTTGGACCCAAACCAACCGTCTAATTTTTTTACGTCAGAAGATTCTTAAATAATTGCATTGCAAGCAATAATATTATTTTATTTAGTTCTGAGCGAATGGAACTGACTCCATTTGACATTTATTTGACGTGAGCATGCTCATTAAAGAGCATGTGTGTTCAAATATTGGCTTTGAGCACGCTCATTCACGGGAAAGCTCAAACCAAGCCTGCTTATTTATAAGCAAATGTGGACAGTTGTCATCATCTGTCATTAATGAGCATGCTCATAAGCCGGCTTGTTAATGAGCAAGTGTGACAGTACCATATACCGTTGATACACTTCTACTTCCATCCATACGTGTCTCGGAAGTATTAGGCTCGCCTGTGCAGTGGTCGGTTGTGTTGTGTGCCCGCGTGAAATAAGTCAATTAAATGGCGGGTAAAATGTAACGTGAATAACCGAGTTTATAATTACTGCACATCAGAAGAGCTATTCTTTATCTTTTGTGAGATCAAGATAGATCTCAGGCGAGATCTCCTGTCAGATTTGTGTGATTTTCTACGGCTGTTATTTGCTTTTTCTATGGGCCGATATCAAAATTTCAGCTGTGAGCTGTCACATATTTTAGTTTAGGTTGTTTTAAACACGAATTCCTGCAAGTATGCATGATTATTTATTCATTTAACAGCCGTAGGAAATCACACAAATCTGACAGGAGATCTCGCCTGATATCTGTCTCAAAATCACAAAAGATAGAGAATAGCTCTTCAGAAGGTGAATAGAATATTGTGATATAAACCCATTTATATTTTTCACTAATATCTTACGTAAGTACGCAAAATTTAACAGCTCATCACTAATCTTTTTTAATGGGGTGCAGTGGTTTTTAAATGATTAAGCACATTGGTCCCATTCACCTCAAGCGTGGGGTCAAGATTACCAATTAAAAGAAACTTTTTAACAGTGAAAAAAGTTTTCTAAAAATATTACATTATTTGCATTATCTTTTTCATTATTGTTATAAATTAAGCTTGTGGCATTAAAAAAAACTCGAATAGTGGTACCAATTCACCCCCGTCGACCGAACAGTCCTTTTACACAGCAGCCAGTCCTTCTCATGCTGTTGATATCGGTATATTGTAGGTACGTGAAGTTTCTGGTAGTTGCAAGTATTAGTAAAATTCTGTTAGTTCTTCTGAATAGTAAATCTGAATCAGCGTGACTATTTCAAATTTAATTTTTTATGTATACCAATACATAAAAATATATTTCAAACAAATTTTCTGCAGCGAATCTGAAATCAATACCTTTTAAATGTAGTAAGCTTTAAACAATTTTACATTCACCTTCTCCGATCAAATCTCGCTTTTGTGCGGGTTTGTGAGAAGTTTATTAAATTACTCTTTCCAAGAAATTGGGGGTAAATTTTCGTCAATTAGAGATAATACTAAATTTTTCCAATTAGAGATAAACACTATTTTCTTATTTTGCGTTGGGTCCACACAGGAGGCCCTGAAAAAAAATTCTCTCAGGGCCTATGTCTTCTTTGGGGATGCTGTGTGGAGGGTCTATTTAGGAAAAGGAAGGAGAGGGAGTTTTAGGAAGGAAAAAGATGAGAGGTGGGTAGGAATCTGGGAGTTAATGTGTCCAGGAGTGACGGACGTATGAATCCATTCCTCCCACTATCTAAGCCTATGGGTTGTGAGAGTCCAGCTGAAGGGGTCTAGATTAGGCCTCCTTATTTATTATAATCAGTCTCTCCCGATCAGGCCCGCCATAGTAGGTGGGCAAATGTATTCGCGGCAAAGATCTACACAAACCTCACCCCTTTTTCTCGGGCACGCCCTGCTAAGTCATCAAACATTGCGAACCGCTTGGGGTGTCCTACAGCAGGAGTGTTGGTTATTCAACAAATGGTTTCCGGGGCAGCGGTACCCACACCCACCTCCCGAATTGAAAAATTTCTACGATATCTCAAAAATTATTTATTTTGTTACATACCGTTTTCCAAGCTCGTACCGCGAAACTGGATGGTTATTCATGAAAAACTTTTTTCATTAGCGCCCAAATAAAAAAGTCGTGATAATTTATAACATGCTTAGTGAAAAAATAAAAACTATTGGTACGTTAAATATATTAAAAAAAAAACGGTCAAAATATGTATACTAACTGAGAGTGATGGTTTTGGATTACCCATGTTGTCGCTTTTGTCATAAATCAGCATGGAATTAAGCTATAATCGATACAATCCATATTTGATTACTGTGTGTGTACATTACTACTTATTGTTATTTCTTACTGCTGTATACTTTTGAATTTACTCATTGTTATTATCAAATTAACTTTTGTATAATTATTTACTCACTATAATACATAATTGTTTATTATTATTTACTCATAATTATTATGTATTTACTTAATTTATGTTTATTTTTTATTTATTTTCTTACGATTACTAAATAGTTTATTATTGTTTATTCATAATTATATTTTATATTATGTATTTAATTTACTTACATTTATTTACCTACTATATTATATTTATTCTTATTATATTATATTTATTACTTACTATATTATATGTATTACATAATCTATATACATTTATTACATACTTGTTTATTATTATTTACTTTTTATTATTTATCTTTTATTATTTACCTACCTTTATTTTTATTTATTTTTTGTTAATACTCGTAAATCTACTGTTACTGACGGTATGGTCACCCTATGAATGCATTTGTTAAGCCACTGCAGGTACCTTGAACATGTTTAGTTTAAAGTAAAATATTATTGTGGCCAACTAAGAGCAATATGAGCATACCGCCCAGCTGTAATTAATATTTGAGTAAACTATATTTAGTGTTTCTTGTGAATTTATATGTATGTTTTTTTATTTTTATTCGATTATTGTTTTTTATTTTTATTTTTATTGTAAAACTGCACATCTCGATACAGGAATGCCCTAGTGAGATGTGCAGTTTATGTTTTTATGTAGATCTATATATTTTAATAAATAAATAAATAAATTTTATTTTTATTTTGTGTTATTTACAAAGCGTTCATATACACACACCTTTAAAATTATTATATCTTCGCACTCGGTCAGCTGTTCCATTTAAGATTTGGAATGTGAGGGTGGTCATTTTGTAATCAGAATTGCTTTGTTCCAAAATCTTTATTAAGATTTTTTCCTAGATTATCATAAATTACCACCCCTCAAAGTTTTGCGGTATGAGCATTAAAACTCAGTGTATTATCGCATTGTTATCATAAATCGAATCGCTTCATAAGTTTGTTTATTGTACTTAAGTATTTTTTCGGCTTATGTAAAAAAAATCATGTAAAATTTCTCTGGAATATATGACCATGAAGACAGTGACATTGATGTTTTTTAGTTATAAATTTGGCTTTCACCCATTAAGGACGATCTTGGCTACACTGTTGATAATTTTCAGAGTGCAGTGATTTTGAAATACCTTAGAAGAAATCCGAATCTAAGGATTACTCGAGTGACAGGGAAGACGTTACAAGTGAAGTAACTAGATCGTCCTCTGTTTTTAGTCATTAATCTAATTCTGAATGATGAAAAGGAGTTTTAGGAGTTGTTAGAACACCTACCCACTTATCAATTTGCCAAGGGAGAAAAACACGAAACTAATTTATCTTTAAACTGTAAAAAGCCAATTGGTTTAAAAAATTACTTTTTTTGCAATGATTTGGTTAAAAAAATTGAAGAAGAAACGAATAGGTATGTTCATGAGCGAAAAATTAGGAAAATCGATTTACAAATCGCTCTATTTGGAACAATTGGCAAACAGCGATATATATTTATTTGAATTTCGATTTTTGTTATCGTTAATGAATAAATGCAAATCTTTGAAGCAGAAATAAACCTACTTCCCGATATGGTCATTCAATCGAGCTGACACTCGGCAGATAGACTATCATGAACACACAACAACAAACAATTAACATTTCTACATCGACGACTAGAAGGTGAGGGCCAATTCTGAGGAAGGTGAATTTCACCAACATTCTCGTCATGCACATAAATTTAAATGCATCATCCTGCTTCTTTCACAACGTCCCAACCTTCTTTTCCTTTCTGAACGAGAGAGGTCGATTCAGATTGCTGATTGTTTCACCTTTTCTTCAAATTCAACAACGCTGGCAATAATCGGTTAATCTCCGACTTTTGTTGCACATTAATGATCTTTTTCGTGTGCACCAATTTATCTTTACGCGGATGACAGTACAGTCCATGACGGCTTTTTGTTTGACAAGCCCCTAAAGGGTACACAAACTCCAATAGCTCGGAGGGCTTTGAAGTAGAAAATGGAAGGTTACCTCTAGAGAGTTTCCTCTTGGGCTAAGAATAACCTAGTCGAATTTAATGTTTCAAAGACCCTATCATGTCTGATTACGACTAAAAGTATCGAAATGACTATCTAGTCTCCTTCAACAAGCAATCTTCCGAACAGGCCTTCCATTGATATGCTTGGTGTAACATTAAGGATGGGTTGTTTCAAAAAATTTGATGGATTCATCAAATATTTGAAGTTGATTTTCACGTTCTGTGTAGGTTCTATTCAAGTTCTGTTATTATATCGTGATAGAACAGCTGCTTCACAAAACTGAAATAATCACAGAACTTGAATAGAATTTATACAGAACGTGAAAATTAACATTGTAACGGTATGGTCAATTTAATAAATAAAATCCGCACTTTTATTCCGTAAACACAATTTGTATTTATTTGGGTATAATCAATTTGCAAGTATACAGTTCAATAATCGTAACACACAGTAGTTTATCAATAAAAACTACCACAATAACTTTATGGGTATTTCTACACTAAGTAGCCCAAAGGAAACCAATTGTTCCCTAACCACTCGTCACCTTATATGACAAAGGCTGTACGAGGACCTTTTCTCTCTACGGAGACCTGAAGCCGCGCGAGCTAACCTCGGAAGGCAGACTTCACATTTTAGGGTTTTGCTTGTCTTTTATATCGGTCCGCTACCCCAGCGGTGTTGGGTGTAAGGGACAAGCGATGTTAGAAAGGGAGAGCCTTCTATATTTCAACACTTATACGCTAAAATAATTAGATTCGCTACAGACTCCCCCTAAATGGAACTTAAATCGCCTCGATAAGTTTCATTTCCATAAACAAAATTATTTTCTTAACCTAATTACACATAAAAATTATAAAGAAGAAGTTGATTTTTAGTCTTTACACATAACAATTATAATAATAGAATTTTTTTTTTTTTTTCAGTCTTTACACATAAGAACTATCATAGGTTTTTTCAGTGTGCGGCATGTCAGCCGCTGGTCGCGCTATTCTGCACGTGGGGTCCCCATCAGTTGCCATTGTGGAGGTCTGCCGTCTTGAATAATAGGGTCCAACTTCCGGTGATTTATGATATGTCCCTGTTGTCTTCTACTGTGGTCCGTCTCGTGTTGCAAGAAATGATGGGTAGGTCATTATTACTTTTATGAAGCTATTTAGATTTATGGCTTTCTTGTTGTTGGCTTTGACTCTTGAAGATTGGGTAAAAATCTGCGGCGTATGCCACACGTGGCCAGTTGACTCCGGTTGCAGTGATTGAAGTCGTCCTTCTCGAAAAATGGTCCGGTGGCACTAATTTACGACTGTTTATCTTGGCTGTGCCTGCTTCTTTGTTTTGCACTTACATCATATTACTTCGTGAGACCCTATTCACTTGTACGTCAATTTAGATTTAATGTTTTTCTGGATTCTTTGCTTTGTCCATGGGTCCATTATGGGTTATGACCTTTTTCGAAGTTTTAAAGGCTCGGATTACGGTCGGCTGTAAATGTGTGCCCCTGTTTACAGCACACATGTTATCCATGTACATTGTCCAACTTAGCAGTTTATTATTATTTCGAGAGGATTTGCGCAACTATCCTTCGATTTATGATGTTTCAGGTTTAGTATTATATCTTCAAGGCTCTTATTACAGCTCGATTCCAATATTATCGTTGCAGGCCTGTGCACGTGTCTTTGTTTCTTTTGCTGCTTTGTTTCTGCTTCTGACCGCTCGTAAATCACCCAATATCTTGGCACACTCCCTTTATTTTGTAGTTTTCTGAATGGGTGGTCGATTTCACAGAATTTTGAAACAACCCGTGAGATGAATTGTTCGATAGTTTTGAGACTCGCCTTGTACAATTTAATTCGCATGCTGTTAAAAGCACAGTTACCCAAAGGGCGGAAGACTTTGCATCCATCTTTTATCTTGACCTTTATGCGCCAGTCTCCTGCACGGACGTCGGTGGGGATTACAAATGCAGTTGGTAGCATGTAATCCATACCAAGCAGATGATATCTTTCTACTTTGGGTGTGATTGCTGCCTGTTTTTGTAGATGATCTGCATAAAATCGGCTGGTAACATTTAAATTGGTAGCCATCACGAAAGGTGCTGCCAATGGTGCTTCTTCTAACACCTTTTGAAGTTTGTCTTGTAGCACGGGACTTAGGATGTCAATTTTGCGCGGGGCCAGACTATCCCGCGGTACTGCAGTCAGGACATCAACATCTTGTTCGATCAGTTTTATAGACGGTTCAACTGGGTAATCTAATGTCAATATTTTAGCAGACATTATTTCTGATACTTCAGAGATTTCGGTTTCTGGTTTTTTATCCGGTGGTACTTCTAAAGGTATTATTTGAGTTACAGGAAGGTAGATTTTTGATTTTTCACTGTACTCATATACATCTTCCGTGGTTTGCGATGTTTTATCTGGTAGCGCTTCTGTAGGTATGACATGAATTGCATCTTGTTGGCTAACTTTTTCTGGAGCACTTTCCTCTGCCAGTTTCACCTTACGGAGTAGCTCTTCAAACGTTTGAATAGAGCGTCTAGGTATCTTCTCTCGTATGAATGGATTGAGCCTTACGTACATCATATCCAGCTCCATTACCTCACAGAGATAATCAACTGGAAGTTCGGCAAACAATGCCCTTTTGGTGGCAATAAACCGTTCCGTCGACATTCCTTCTTCTTGTTCAATAATTAAGACATCGCGTATCACGACATATGATGGTCTTTTAGACGCCATCACATTCTTTGCAAGCGTCATTATTCAACTTTTCACTGTTGTACTTGTAACTACATACTACGCTTTCTCGATCGTAATTTCATTAGCGCTTTCACACTTTCACTTTTTCTCTCCCCCTAAACTAGACTTTATCTCGAAATTTTCACAACTTTCGTGATTTTACTTCCACTAGTTTCACTGATTTTACTGAACTTACAACACTCGCGAATTGATTGGCCCCACGTTGGGCGCCATTGTAACGGTATGGTCAATTTAATAAATAAAATCCGCACTTTTATTCCGTAAACACAATTTGTATTTATTTGGGTATAATCAATTTGCAAGTATACAGTTCAATAATCGTAACACACAGTAGTTTATCAATAAAAACTACCACAATAACTTTATGGGTATTTCTACACTAAGTAGCCCAAAGGAAACCAATTGTTCCCTAACCACTCGTCACCTTATATGACAAAGGCTGTACGAGGACCTTTTCTCTCTACGGAGACCTGAAGCCGCGCGAGCTAACCTCGGAAGGCAGACTTCACATTTTAGGGTTTTGCTTGTCTTTTATATCGGTCCGCTACCCCAGCGGTGTTGGGTGTAAGGGACAAGCGATGTTAGAAAGGGAGAGCCTTCTATATTTCAACACTTATACGCTAAAATAATTAGATTCGCTACAACATCAAATATTTGATGAATCCATCAAATTTCTTGAAACAACCCGTCCTAAGTGACCAGCTAAGGAACGGGGGCTCGGTTGAAGCCATAGTCAAGTTAGACTCTCAGAAGCTGGGCGTATTGTTCAGGGCCCGCAGATACATTAATAGTACACAACTGCTAACTCGGCTGTGGATTGACTTGCCGGCCTCTGTGTTTCCTCCCTCCTACAACACTGGTCTCTTCGAGACCCATGTTCATCCCTTCCTCTCCTCAAAAAGACCAGCCCTCCTGTGTGGAATAAATGTAAAAATAAATAATTAAAAAACAAAATTAAATCAAGTTGCATTAAAGTTTTAGAATTCGAACAGTTATGTTAATATTCTTTCTGACTTTTTTAAAATAACAGAGGGCGCCACTAATGGATAACAGGATGCATAATCGTATAGTGTTTTATAACAATATGTCTTTTATTCGTTGCATCGCTTGGAAGTGTCTTATTATTATATATGTCACGTTATATGTGATTACTTATTACTTATTTGTACTGTAGTTTGTGGCGTAATAATAATGTATTTTACTATTTTCAGATCAGCCCGAGAAAGCTATGGTGCATGGTACAATGCCATTTGGGTATTTGCGGTTGAAGCGGTCAGGAGACTTATGTAGGTACTGTGAGGGCAAAAATAACGCCTGAACGTAAAATTAGGAAAAAAAGGATACAATGTTGAATTTATTTGTGAAAAGGAGACATCCATCGCGTTGCAATAAGCGAGGACTTTGTCTCCCGGTGCAATAAGCGAGGACTTTGTTGTCTCCCGGTGCAATAAGTGAGGACTTTGTGGTAGAAGTGAAGTGTTCCTTATAAAGGGTCCGCCAAATAACTTTTTTTTTTTGAAAATGCTATAAAAAAAAAACTACTGAATATTTTCTCAAATTTCTTTTTTTATTTATAAGTACAATCCTTCCGGTTAATAATGGAAAATAATTTCATTCAAATGGCTGCCTCGGCTGGCCATGCAGTAGCCTACACGATCGGTCCAATTTTTAAGCACATTATCGATTGTGTGCAGCTGTATTTCACCAATGGCTTCACGAATATTGTCCTTTAAAGCGTCAAGTCCAACGGTGTCAAATCGCAGCTCCGAGGTGGCCAAACGACATCAGCTCTGCGGCTGATAATGCGATCTTCAAAAACAGGGCGCAAAACATCGAGTGTAGCTTCGGCTGTGTGGCACGTAGCGCCGTCCTGTTGAAACCAAATGTTGCCAATATCCTCCTCTTCAATTTTTGCTTTTTTTTTATTCGCTCAGCGGAAGGATAAAACTAATTATCTGTCAAATCAGACATGAGCTAAGTGTTACCATTCACGAAATAAGCACTAGTTGAAAAAAAAAACTTTAGATGGCGGACCCTTTATAAGTTATATATATTTTGCTCAGATCCAGATCCAGATGCCCTCCTGGAATGAAAAAAGGGAAATTTTTGTATTGCCCGTAATGATTTTGAAGTGTCAAAGCAAAATCCCCAAAACGAAAAAATATTATGTGTGCAGTTCACACGCGGTAGAATTGAAACCTTCAGAAAACTAAACTTCGAGAGAACGAAACGAATGCAGGGTATCGGGAGTTGGTAAATTGTAAGATTTATTTATTTTAATATTGTTACCAATTTAAAAATTATTTTACATTTTATTCTACGAAGCACTGCACAAAGAGTACACGGATTAGTCTATCTCATTCTCTCGCAGGCTAAATCCTATAGATGTATGGGTTTGTCTCATTTTAGTGACGCTTGTTTCCATTTCATCGAGTTTCAAATCACAACGGTGCTAAAGTTTTCGCTTCAAAAACAACAAAAAAATCACAACGTTGCTGTCGTGAGTTTTATATATTAGTTTGATATATTATGAAAATTATTGTCTGGAATTATTAATGAAAATGGTTCCTCGTTCTGGTCTCTGGCAATATACCGTAAATTAATGGCACTTGATGAATGGTCAATTTTGTTCGGGTTTTTAATTTTATTTTTTTGTTTGTTTTATTATAATATTTTAATCTGTCTGTATTTGTAAAAAAAACTTTTAATATTTGTAATTTTGAATTCATAACACTTTAATTTTTAAATCAACATTGAATACAATAATGCAAAACTATGCTTATCATTTTAATAATAACTTTTCAATTCCCTAATACTTACATACATTGTTACTTCACTTATTTAAAAAAATATATATTACTAGCTGGGTTACTCGGCTTCGCTCAGGACAACATTCGAGAGTGTTCTGGAATGTTCCACAATTTATTTTATTTATTTATAGCGGACCCGACAGACGTTGTCCTGTACACAACTGTCGGGACAAACTAAAATTAAAATAGAATAATATTGAATATTCGATACTGCGATGGTAGCGCAGTCTGCCGGATCCAATGTAAAACATTCCAAAATCAACAACTTCTTAGAAATAAAAAAATAATTAAAAGAACGTTTTCCAGTGGACCAAATTGTGAATCTAATCCATTCTCGAAACCCCTTGAACCCATACAAAAATTTCATCAAAATCGGTCCAGCCGTTTAGGAGGAGTTCAGTGACATACACACGGACAGAAGAAATATATATATTAAGATTACGTTAGGTACACACAGTTATTATAATTTTAATTTTCAATTAAATTACAAAACATAGTTCCGTGGTTTCTCATGATCAACCTTATTACGAGTAATAAATAGTTGCTTAAACGAACACATAAATAACCCAACATACAAAACAAGAAAAAAAATTATAATACACAGTCAGCTGCCAACCATTATAATTAAAACAAGAGATGTTATGAAAAGCAAGCACTTATAGTTGCTTATAGTCGCAATAGTATATAAATACTAATATGACTATGTGTGCACCTATTTAATTAGTTTATTCTGAACATTTATTATCCCACAAGCACATAACACAGTGTAATCTATCTATTGCACGTGATGGTTGTCCGTCTTGAACCACAACATTCTTCATTCAGCAAGTGAGGCTACTGGTTTCGCATTTAGGGTTACCATTTAGAAAATTGAAAAGTCCGGGCAAAAAGCCTGACAGTCCAAAAAAAGTCCGGACATTTTAATCACCATATGCAAATATCAGGTACGTGGATTCTATTGTATATATGAGAGCCAAAGGTGTTGTTACCGATGATGTAAAGCTATTCGATGAAATAACAGCCGTCAATTCATTCACATCCCAACAAAACGATGCATTTTTAGTATGATGGTCCATAAAATGTGGGTCACCATTTTTACAAACTTCACAATCGCCAGATTGACCATTCTTTTGAGTATTTGCGAGTTCATTTTTGCTGTCCGTGCTATAAACGCAAGTGTAGAAAGAGTAATTTCTCCAGTGGGAGCACAGTGGACAAAATAGCGTAATAGATTATCTGTACCATCGGTCAGATCGTTGTTGATGATTCAATACAATCTTAAAACTATGAGCTGCGAAGAATTCAATAAGATAACTTTGAATGAACGGGAGCTGCTCCGTCAAGTATCTGGCGCTGAAAAATATGAAAATTTATATATTTGTCGAAAACAAGTGTTTAGTTTTGAAGAATATATTTTATGTTTGAACTTGAACTTGTTGATTATTTGCAACTGCGATTAAAATTTATTGTTTGATCTCCTTGAGTTGATTGTTAAAGAAGATTTATATTTTGTTTTTAGATGAGTGGGAAATTAATAAAGATTAAAGACTTATTTGACATTACTTATGTAAGTTTTATTACTCACATTCCATCTAAACCAAAAAATCCGGACAAATTAAAGGGCCGGACAAAGTCCGGACAAAAGACTAAAAGTCCGGACATGTCCGGATTAATCCGGACGGATGGTAACCCTATTCGCATCGCGAAAACTTTACGTGGAAGAAAGACATTTAAAAAACTAGGAGAGGTGGTGCATTATTTTGAATGAGAAACAACTTCCACATAGGAAAAAATACTGTTGACGATTTTCATAAAGAAGCGATAGGTACGTCAAAAATTCACGCTGCAAAAGGTAACTCCAACTAAAACTACAAAAACACAGAAATGAGTCGAAGAAATGACCCGCTCTCATGAGGCCAACATCAACTCTGAACGGGTTTTGCGCATGTCCACCGGGGTACAGGGAATCAATGTTGCTAACTCCTTACAGCAGACTCCTTTAAATTGGTTCCATGTAATCAATTCAACTCAACACCCCTTTGAAAAGTCATTAAAAATATGATAAATTATTTAAATTAAAGTTATGAAAAAATAATTTTAAAATAGCCCATAACCTAACCTAACGTAACCTATTTAACCATTTTTTTACATCACTTATGACTTTTCAAAGGAGGCTTTGAGTTGAATTCGTTCTGAGTTGTCCGGTCACCATTTTTTCATCAGGAGTTCATTCTGAGTCGTAACGTCTCCGGAGCCCCAATATAGTTACCCTTAGATAGGTACCATAGGCATGAACCTTCTCGACCTGGTAGTCAACTTTTGTCTCAAAACTTAACGAGTTATTCGGACGTCAAGTGGAAGGGGTTTGTCAAAAAGATAACTGTCATAAACGGTGACAGCACAGATCCTGATGGCACCCCTACATTGATTTGGTGCTAACTGCGAAGAGGAAGCAGAGCCGTCAACTATATTCTGAATTGTTCTTCTCTTGAGAAAATCCGCAATCAACTATGCAGGGTTGGATTGCGGACTTAACCCGTTCAATCACAAGAGACCATATTTGTCCCAGCCAGATAGAAATCGTTGTACCTCCCTTACTATCAAAGTGAGAAATATGATGCAAACGAAAATGGATAGATAGAGAAAACAACACGCTTTATGTTCAATTTTTCATGTTTTTCATTGCTTCATGTTTTTTTTTTCGTTATCGGTAAGTTTAGTTAGAAAAAAGTTAAAGTAAAGTGAGCAATTTTATAAACTTTTTTGAGTTTGCGTTCTAAATTTTTATATTTGAAAAATTACTTGGTCGTTTCTAATAATAAATTCAAAAGTGTATTTCATCACCTTTCGAAAACAGTTTTTAGTTTTCGGATACACTCACAAACATTCCATTTATTTGGATTTTGTTGCAAAGCGAAAATATTTTTACCTACTGACAAAATACGTCCGAATTTTAAAGGGTTAACCCAGTACTTTTCAGTAGCCCTCCGGTATTAGTTACTTTTATTTTTTTTACCCGCCGTTAATCTGACATCTCCGCCCACCAGTCAATCATTTTTAAGGTGACCGGACAACTCAGAATGAAATCAACTTAGCACCTCCTTTAAAAAGTCATTAAAAGTGAGGAAAAAAATTATAACAAAAATGGTTAAATTGGTTACATTAGTTAGGTTATGGGCTATTTTCAAATAATTTTTTCGCAAGAGGTGTTGAGTTGAGTTGATTCTGATATAGTTCAAAATCCGGTGTAACTCAAATGCCTCATTGTAACCCTTCCAGTTAAATGCACTTTCCACGCCGAACTCGCGGCCCGCATTAAAAAAAATCATATCTCCGAATTTTAATAGGGAGACACATAAACCGAATGAAGTTCTGTACAGCCAATGAATTCACCTATATATTATATCATCTCATAGTTTAAGGATATATAAAAAAAAAATATTAAAAAGTCATAAACATTGTAAACGGAAATATTCTTAGGATTTACTGGGCATAAACTCGCATAGGAAGTTGAATTTTACGTCCACATTAAATACTCTCTATGAATTTTCGTTATTTGTTTTTGGGGTGTTATGCCGTGTTGCGCTACCTCCTCCTTTAGCCAACGTTTCGGACAGCGTTACAGTGTCCATCATCAGGGCAGATTGTAAAGGAGGAGGTAGCGCAACACGGCATAACACCCCAAAAACAAATAACGAAAATACTTTTGGCCGTGAAAATCTAAAAACTTAACTCTCTATGAAGTTTATTTTAAATGGCCTAATTCATGATGACATATACAAATAAACCTATGTAAGAAAACTGAATTTTGATACGTTGTCTGTTTTCATTTTCGTTAAAACTTTTGACACAAATTTTAGATGAGAAATGCTAATATTTAATTTCACTTAAATGGAATTTTAACGTATTCTGCAACACATCAGACAGATACATTAATTATTATCCTAAATCAACAATACCAATTAAATTCCATTTTTGAAGATTTTTGACCCTCCCTCCCCCCCCCCCCCCCCCCCCCCCCCCCATGTAACACGCCGTAACATTTTTCTGTACCCCCCCCCCTTCCACCCCCTCCCTAAACGTTAATTAACACCTAAGTGACTATTTTTACCTAAAGTCACAATTAAGTTGCGCAAAGTACTGGACACCTTTGTTCTTGTTTTAACCGCGTTTGCGGTAATAAATAAAACAAGAGATTTAGCTTAGTAGCTTAAAATATGTAATAATTACGACCAGTTCTTTTATGAAAAGTCTAGGTTTAGTTTATATTTTGTATACCTATCTATAATATGTAATATTGTTATATTTTAGCAGTAAACTTACCTGTGTTTAATAAATAACTAAAAAGCATTGTTGCTTTCTTCTTCGTGGTCGTCACCTTGAACTCTCGTATAACATCATTTATATGTTCCATAAATTTATCTTAATTTTTTCTTTTTTCTTTTTCTGTTTTCCAAATTTCGTTGGCATTATTTTTGGCATAGCTGCGCTGGCAAGTTTATGGGCCAAGAACAGTTAATGATGTAAATCTCCCGATTTTGAGGACATTATAGCACCTACAAACTTACTTTAATAACACTGACTACAGCGATTTGTGTTTATGCATAGTTCGTGTTTAAAACACTAACGAATACTGACAACGAAAATAAAAGAAAAATTATGTACAATACAGATTCCCCGTAAAACATAAACGAAAAAGGTTGCCAACTTGGGAGAACAAAATTAAAATTATGTACAATACAATTGAGGGATTCACCGTAAAACATAAATGAAAAGGGTTGCCAACTTGGGAGAACAAAATAAAATTGACGTTTATATAATACAGTAGGTTGCCAACTTGGGAGAACAAAATAACAATGACGTATATATAATACAGTAGGTACAATCAATGGATTCCCCGTAAAACATAAACGAAAGGGTTGCCAACCTGGAAGATTTTAATTCCCCGGTTTTTTTTATTTAAATTTTAAAAAAATTACGTAACGCGTTGTTCGAACCCCCCTCCCGCCCCGGTAACGCACAGTAGCGTTTTACAAGACCCCCCCCCTCCCCCCAAATTGCGTTACGTAATACTTGAACGGTCTTTTTTTGCATATATTGAAAATAATGCATTGTCAAACACAGTCTATTCGGAAAATCAATACGCAGTAACCACGAACACGACCACGAAAAATTTTGTGTTGCAAGTATTTACTGTATTTTTAAGTTCCACGATATTGAAACACGTTGAATGTATTAATAATTCAATTATTATTACACAGGTATACAAATGTGTGAGAAAAATCCACTAAAACGACATCGATGAAAAACGACATTTTATATGCAAGCATTTTGACAGCTTCAGATATTTTTGATTTAAAAGCGTGTTCACACACAGCAATAAAAGATGTAGCTGTGTGCGAATACGCTCTTAATTCCGTCTTTGTAATCCTGATTATTCCGTAAAAAAACCAAAGGACACTGATATTTATTGATTATAAGTAGAATTAGGCTCTTCTAGCTTTTTTAAAACGTCACGTTTATACCGCAGGAATATTAAAAAATATTTCGAATTTTTTTTTATAAAATTGAGGGAATGTTTGCCAAAATTGCCATCAAAGCAATCCGAGGTATTTTAAATAGTGCCATATTGTAGCAAAAGCGCTCCAGTGGGTAGGGAATTGAATAGCCTAACGGTATTGTTTTCAAAACTTCTTCATCTTAAAATAAATTAAAGTTCATTACCTGAATGATTTTTTAAAACAATTCTTGTCTAGGTACCTACTATTCACTAACATAAAAATTAAAATAAAGTAGACTATCAGCAGCTTTCTGCTGTTGGAGAAATGGGTGCACTACTCTTTAGATAATAATAAAATAATAGGTGTATTATTGCCCGGGCGGCAGATTCCGAGATAGTGAAAATATTTCTTACAAATTTTTCCGCTCATTCCGCGCTTGGCAATGTTGTTTTTAGTGAAATATGCAACAATCTTTTTGTTTTTTAATGCCGCGTTAATTTGCTTCTCTACTTAAAAATATTTATTAATGTTTCTCTCGGAATATAAGGCACACAAAGTACAGAATAATCAATCTCACTAAGCCGGTTTCGAGATTAACAATTTTATTTACACATTTGATTGAAGCGACATAAAGTAAATTACCCACCTTAGTGATTAATGTGTTTTTAATTTCACACGACCGATGACCAACCATTTAAGATACATGAATGGTTGTTTCGTTAGTTGTGTGAAATTTAAAACACGTTTATTAATTATTGTCAAATACATAAACTTTATAGGAATCATAAATCACTATTATCAAGATAAGTAGGTACAAAGCCTAAAAATAATTGGAGGAAAAAGCTTTTATTTGGTTTGTCTCTCGATTGGCTACCGACCTAATAATATTAAATATACGCCAAACAAAAACGTCCTTCAAAAGTAAGATCAATTTTCATCATGAGTAATATGTGGTCAGAGTACCATAAAACGGGCATGTGCTTAGTGTGGTAGTCGTAAAACTTGTAAAAACTGTATACCTAAGATATTTTTATGAATAAAGAATAATTTAAAAAAAAAAAAAAAAAAAAGAGTCTCGCGCGTCTTGTATGAAAACGAAAAAGACAGAATATACTAGAACGACAACATCACGTACGACCTCTCTCTGATGACTGCTTCAAATGTTGGGACTGCTTCAAATTTTGTTCTACATGTATACATAGGTATATATATATTTTTTATATATATTAGTGTTGTCTTCTTTATTACAAATATCGTGTATTTTTGTCCTGCATTCAACGGGTTCAAAATTCCATTCAACCTTTTATATTTTTACACTAGCCGAAGTCTCCAGCATCACCTGGGCATTTTGAAATCAGGTGAAGACAGTAATTTTCCTTTTGTTTTGAACACAGGAGTGCAAGATTTTATGAAGAAGTATCAAAATTCTGCGAGAAGAGAATGGAAGTAGTTTTTCGAAATCTCAAGCAGATAGTGACCCTCTTTTTTTGAAGGTCAAGTGCGCAAAATTTCATCTTTTTCAGAATAAAACTGTAGATTATTATAGCCCACGAAAAACTAACAAAAAATTAATTATGCGAAAGAAAAGCGTGTTAAACAAATGTTTTCGGTGAATGACGTTACGTAATAGCATAAATATACCAGACCACCCACCGTAATAGGTTCATCGTATTATTAATTTCTTACCATTATAAATTATTCGTCACACTCGGTATGGCTAAATAATTTTCGCTGTTCACTTTTTTTTTAAATAGGCAATTCAAACTTTAAAAATGCGCCAATTTTATTTATTTTTTTGTAATTCCACACTCCCGATATTATTATTATATTTTCAAAACATACGGAGCCTTTCTATTTTTATTTTTTTTAATGTAACAACTGACCCCGATCGCTTTGTCATTGGCCGAAAACATGTCAATTCTCTACGACAGCTACTAATTCCGAAACTCTATGGCAAAAGAGATGGGGCTGTTACTGCGATTTTAGTTACCGGAGACCAAATTGGAACCGAATTTTTGCAGTGCATTTTGGAACCGGTTTCTGATGGCGGGAAGGTCCACTGTGATTTCAGCATGAGCTTGCTGGCATAAATGATTAAAATTATAATCATTTTTTGGTAACTCTTATATTCAGAATTTTAAATATTTTAAAAATTTCTATTTGATGTCATTCACGATAGTGTTTTTATTCACAGGACCGTTACATCAGTTACTCTTCTTTATTTTGCGCTTGCTAAGAAATATGTATTGAAGGAATCGTTGCCAAAATTTAAGCTTGCTAATTCAGCTGCTTAACCACTCAGACTCATCAGCTTGTTTTCACAATAACATAACAGTACCAGACACATGTTTGACGTATGAGGCTACCCAACTTATTAATTTACTTTGCTATCCGCAAATTTGCTAAATTAGTTACTTTATAGACGCTGCGGCGCTAGTCATCGATACCTGACAAATTTGACTTTTTCCCATTATCATACGAGTGGTTACACTCTCGTAAGGGTAATGTATTATAAATAAATATTTTAAAAATATAAATAATTTCATCCTACCGTCTCACCGAAATTTACATAAATTCGTAAATCACCCACTTTTATCAGTGAATTTTTGGCGATTTAGAAGAATTTTATAGAATTTCATGTGACGGCCTCCGGTCGAGGGGCAGGGCTTTTGAATAGTTATCCGGAGGTCGTGGGTTCAAATCCCAGCTTGCGCAAGTAAATTTTATTTGTTTGATTTGTGTTTTCACTATTTAATCATTTAAAATAATAATTAATAGTATGTTCACAACACTTTCGAGAGTGATAGATAGAATCGTCCTGATGTAAGACCACCATTTAGATTTGAAACGTTGCTTGAAATGGCTTTTGCCGTGTTTGGTGACTATATGTGAATATCTAGGTAGTTCCCCACCTACCCCTTCCCAATCTCCTTCGCGTCCCCACTTCAGCCTCACAGCGTACCTCAATTGCAAATGCCACAGTCTTACTGGCTCCAGGAGGTTGGGAGCAGTTGGAACTCTTGTGCGGCATTCACATAAAAATAATAAATAAATGCACTGACTCCAGCAGGAGGGAGCTAGATAAATTCTAAGATTAAAAATTCCAAAAGGAACGAGAATTTAAAAAATTTGATTTTTTAGCCAAATACTAATATATACCGACGGTTCCAGGGACAGCAAATGAGCCGGTTCCAACCGAGATAGGAATACCGACCATCTCTACTACTGTTGACTATTGGTGTGACATGAATGTCATTCAGATTTTCGGTAAAACTGACCGAACCAAGAACAAACGTTAAAAGATCAATTATTTATCTAAACCAAAATTATATATATTTTAATTTTTTTACAAAAATGAACGGCGATCTTAGACTATAAGTTTAGAACCCTGATTGTAGTTTCCAGATTCAAGTAAAATGGGTTCGCACGTCGACGATAGGACAAATGTTGCTCGTTTCGTGCTCAAAATTATATATCCACACTTCAGTTTCGATGGTTTCTTAGTATACCTGGCCTTACATTTTTTTGTGGAAAGAGATTTCAAGAAAAAACACAGAGAACAATCGTTCCGTGGATATAAATTTAAGGTTATCCCAGAAGAACTACACCATGAGATAGTGAAAGATTCATGCCGTAATACCACATTCTACGATTGTCAACATCAAGTTATTGTCCCGGAGGACTTGTTTAAAAAATTTTATTCTACAAATATATTTTATAGAGATGGTAAATCTTTATGGATATCTTTGGGAGTGCCTGACGTGGAGAGGATGTTTTCAGATATCCTCAAAAAACAAGATGATTTTAAGAATCTAAAAAACTACATGGCTATTAAGTCGGCAAGTAATTTGTCTGTAATTAAGAAGAGTTCTGCTTATAAAATTGCCAACTCATTTAATATGGATAATGTTACCCAAGAGAGAATTGTGCAAATTGTTCCGTATTCAGAAAATTCATCAGCCTCGGATTATGTCTTCTTGACGGAAAATCATTTGTTTAATATAAAGAATAACCTAGGTACTAAATATTTGTCTGAAGATGATTTCAGATTGAAGTTTGTACCAATTAAGTCGAGGAACTTGGCTCCGACAATTGCCAGTCAAATAGTTGTACAGATGGTTAATTCTTCACAATATCTCGGGACAGACCTCATGGATGAGTTGCTAAGTAATTATTTCAAAACACCAAAGTTCTTACATCAAAATGATTATTTTGGAATCAGTGTGACTGAAGAATTCACGGGACATCTTCACATGAAGTATTTTGGTGTGCTAAAATACTTCCATAAAATATACTTCAAGTGTGTGCAGCTAAAGCCTAGGAAAGTTGACTATCCCGTTAAAAATTTTAAATCTGTAAATGTCGGATATTTTGTTGTAAGGGGTGAAACTGAGCTACGTCAAGAACAAAATTTTAACTCTTTCATACCGCAAAGAAGGTTTTTGTCCATAAGTGCTGAAAAAGGTTTTCGCGGAACTAAAAGTCTTCGACAATTTATTCAATCTTGCCCTTTTGGTTTGACAAAATATTTAGAGGAAATCTTACTTTCAATTGAGCCTTTTGTGCTCAATAGAAAAGGTATAGTACAGCTTCCCTTTGTATACAGATTAATGATGATAATCCCTATTTTTCATATTCTTCAAGCCCAGCAACTGGCATCTTATCCTTCTGTCTTAACTCAAATTTAGCATCATGGTGTGCACACAGAAAGAACAGAAAGGTAGGTATTATCCCCTACCTAATGTTTAATTTATAATAATTTAATTTTCTAGTTAATTCCATTCACAATGATCTAAAGTGCGTTGTGCAGTTGGTCTTCCTTCTTCGAGGAGACCTGGGTGCAGGAAGTCACATAGTAACATCTCGCGTTGCGGAGTATCTGGGTATCCATTATTGCGTTGAGACGTGTCGGCGGCTCATGTCCACTACAGCTAAGCAAACTGAGGCCAAGATTGATGGATTATTTCAAAAAGCTAAGAACCTCTCTCCAGTGCTTGTCCACTTGACAGATTTTGATGTAAGCTTTTTTTTTAAATCCAATGTCTTGTTTTATTATTGATTCAGTATATTTAATGATTACAAAAAATGTTTTTATAATATTTGATATGCATTTAGAGTGTACTCAACTCATTGAATTTAACTGCTTTTTTCATTAAGGTTTTTGGACTGGACACAGAAAAGAATGAAGATACGAGAATCGTAGACAGCTTTGTAAAGAAACTAAGGGACCTATATGAAAACTTTAACAAATTTCCAATTATTTTTATTGCGAGCTGTGATAGTTCTGTCGAGCTAAAATCGAATTTGAACAGAATATTTTTAGAAGAATTTAAGATTTTAAGTCCCAGCAAGCAGGAGAGAATAGAGATACTTTCTTGGCTATCATTAACAAAAAAATTATCTTTCTGTAATGAAAATTTTGAGCAATTTTTACCAAAAACTGAATCTTTTAACAGTGAACACAAATCTTATTTATTTGAACATGAAAATAAAAATGTAAGTTTGACAGAAAATAAAGAACTAAACAAAACACAAATAGAGGAAATAAATCGTTTTGCCGAGAATGATAAAACAGATGAAATATCTTCCGAAAACAAAAAAAATAAAAATATATCACATCAAAATAAGAATCACAAAAACAAATCAAAAGCTGTTGGAAAAAAATCAAAGGCAAACAAAAACGAAATTAAACCAATTGAAGAAAGTATTAGTTCTACGAGTGCAAATAAAAGTACAAAAAAAGAGGGCTTTAATAATTTGCCAATTAAAAATCCTGTCCAGAATGTTAGTATCTTGAAAAAGACTGAAAATGTACAAAAATATGATTCTTTAGAGTGCCTTCTTCACGAGAAAGCTCTAGCAATACTAGAAAAGATATCCTCCAAAACTGATGGTTTTGTTTATGGAGATTTGGAAACTTTGGCTAATTTGTCTTTAATAAATGGATATTCGGCACAACAGAATTTGAATGAAGTTGAAAATGTTGTAACTGAACCAAAAAATACCAATGAAAATGGAATATCAACAATGGGGTCCGTTAGAGAAAAAGATTTTGATGATGCCCTCGGTAATCAAATTTTAATTTCTACAAAATTTTGCTTGGTATGTATTTTTATTGTAGTTTATAATATAATATTTATGTGTGGTTTTCTGTTTCAGAATCATTACGACTTATTCAAAGTAAAAAGTTAGGAGCATTAAGAATACCAAACGTCCAGTGGGAAGATATTGGCGGCCTTGAAGACTTGAAGAAGGAAATATTCAGAACCATCGAGCTGCCGCTGAAATTTCCTCATTTGCTGGCTAACAGTGGACTTAAAAGATCAGGTAAAAGGTTCTTTCCAGAAGCTCAGATGGAGTGCTTACTCACACACTTTTTGGTTTACTTCCTCAGAAGAAAAGCATGTTTTTTTGGGTAAGACGTTTATGTTACGGCTTGGTAACATGTTTCAGGTTTGCTCCTGTGGGGCCCCCCAGGCTGCGGGAAGACCTTGGTAGCTCGAGCCATCTCCTCGCAGCTCCGTGCCGCTTTCCTCAGTGTGAAGGGACCCGAACTCCTCGACATGTATGTGGGGCAGTCAGAGCGCAACATGAGGGATAGTGAGTTTATATTTTTATTATTTTAACTCCCCCTGGCTTTTGACAACGCTCAACTCAAATGCTCAACAACAACAACATTTAGCTTTTGATGTCAACAATATTTAGTAACACCATTAAGGCTGGGCATATGCTGAGACGCAAGCTGCGCAGAGCAGAGCAGAGCAGGGCAAATTTTGTAATGTATGAATCATATACGAACTGACATACTAATATAACGGCTTCTCAGCATATGCAATACACCATACACCTCTGACATCAAAAAAACAAATGAGCATCATCTTGTTGTTCGATTTCACCTGATGTGCTTTTTCAGATGAGGAGTGAGAGCACTCTTCCATTGGTTTGACTGTTGCTTAGTTTCAGGATCGTACCCATAACACCATGTTACCATATCGCACCCGAGGGATAACAAAGGCACAAGTCCAAAAATGGCATTTTTGTCAAGTATGCAGAAATGTTGCTGGATATCTTTTTTATCCTCGAAAACAACGGCACAATTCTTAAAAATATTTTAGTGGCTTTAAAAGCGAAAATGTCACTGTTCAATTATAATATTTTACTCAAATTCAAGCGAAAATGATCATTGTGCCATTGTTACTGCGGAACACATTAAACATAAGAAGGCATAAGTGAGTGAACTTCATGTCGATGCCGAGTTGTGCCTCTGTTTTTGCGAATGCTTTGGAATTCTATGGTCTTAATTCATAGAAATCAGTTAGTTCTCTGACAGCGCGGTTGTTTTGAGCGGTTAAGCATTTTACTAAGACAAAAAGCTATTTTTGTGGTGATTTCAGTTACATAAGACATTAAATAACATATAATGATGTCCAACTGAGCTGCTAGGATTGTGAGAATGATAAAAATGGCACAAGATAAACAAATAGACAAGATAACAAGGTATTTACCAAACGTCAATAACTATTTCAAGTTGTGATTATTTTTTTTATTTCATTTTAAATAAAATTTTAAAAAATTCTCTAAATAATTTCCGTTAAATACAAAGTAATAAAATGTAAATATAAAAAAAACTTGTCTTACTCCCACCACTTTAAGTACTGAGTTTATAAATAACTGTTAATACAGAGTGTTTCTTATTAATTACTAGCTGGTACCCGGCATACGTTGCTATGCAATTTAATAAAGAAATTGTTTCTCTCTGCGCATCCTTTCTCATTCGTCTCGTTCCCCTTCCGCCACCCCTTCCTCTCGCGCGGCCCTTGCCCCCTCGCGTTTCCACTCCGCTTCCTTCACCTTCCCTCTCTCCACTCCAATCCCCCTCCCACATTACATACATTCATTCCAGGTACATTCAGCTTCCAAACAGCTCGCGTGCCACCTTTAGCATTTTTTTTATACAAATTTTATTATGCCAGAGCTCACCAGTAGCAAAAGAAGAATTATCGAAGTTGGTGCAGAATTATCTAATTTCGGAAGTTATGCGCGTA
This sequence comes from Glyphotaelius pellucidus, assembly GCA_936435175.1. NCBI lineage: Eukaryota > Metazoa > Arthropoda > Insecta > Trichoptera > Limnephilidae > Glyphotaelius > Glyphotaelius pellucidus. The sequence goes on along the minus strand of OW386538.1, from coordinate 16,947,047 downwards.
CATACATTTTGGCGATTCATTTTTAAAGATAGATATTAACTACAACGACTGAAATATAATTTCCCGCAAATATATCAACATAGTTACCGAGACAACGATTTGTTTAACTTTTCGTCTGACGTTATCAATAACTCGATTTTCTTAGGAACAGAAAATGTATAATAAATATAATACATTAATATTTATAATTTCTAATGCCAGAGCTTACCATTATATACTGCCAATATTACTCGCATATAATGTTGTTTTCTATTGATGAAAGAATTTTTAAAATCGGTTTATTGGTTTATGCGCGGAAGCGTTACAAACAAAAACACGCAGTTTCGCATTTATAATATTTGTATAGATTATTTAGGATTATAGAGTAGGTGCTTTCTATTACATAATTCAATTTACTAAATTCTGACACAGCCATAAATACAATAGCGAACTCCCGGCATTCGCTCTGCTTATCATTTCCCATTCGTCCCAGATGATGCTAGAACTCACTATATGCATAGAAACCATCGCGGGCATGCACACATAAAATCCCCAAAGTTTCATCGCAATCGGATGAACGGTTAGCAATGCATAATTTCTTGATGCCAGAACTCACTATTGTGTACATAAACCATCGCGGGCATGCGCACGTCAAATCCCCAAAGTTTCATCGCAATCAGATGAACGGTTAGGAATGCATAATTTCACGATGCCAGAACTCATTATTGTGTATAGAAACCATCGCTGACATGCCCACATCAAATCTCTAATTCATCGCAATCGGATGTACGGTTAGCAATGCATAATTTCACGATGCCAGAACTCATTATTGTATATAGAAACCATCGCTGACATGCCCACATCAAATCTCTAATTCATCGCAATCGGATGTACGGTTTGCAATGCATAATTTCACGATGCCAGAACTCATTATTGTATATAGAAACCATCGCTGACATGCCCACATCAAATCTCTAATTCATCGCAATCGGATGTACGGTTAGCAATGCATAATTTCACGATGCCAGAACTCATTATTGTATATAGAAACCATCGCTGACATGCCCACATCAAATCTCTAATTCATCGCAATCGGATGTACGGTTAGCAATGCATAATTTCACGATGCCAGAACTCATTATTGTATATAGAAACCATCGCTGACATGCCCACATCAAATCTCTAATTCATCGCAATCGGATGTACGGTTAGCAATGCATAATTTCACGATGCCAGAACTCATTATTGTATATAGAAACCATCGCTGACATGCCCACATCAAATCTCTAATTCATCGCAATCGGATGTACGGTTAGCAATGCATAATTTCACGATGCCAGAACTCATTATTGTATATAGAAACCATCGCTGACATGCCCACATCAAATCTCTAATTCATCGCAATCGGATGTACGGTTAGCAATGCATAATTTCACGATGCCAGAACTCATTATTGTATATAGAAACCATCGCTGACATGCCCACATCAAATCTCTAATTCATCGCAATCGGATGTACGGTTAGCAATGCATAATTTCACGATGCCAGAACTCATTATTGTATATAGAAACCATCGCTGACATGCCCACATCAAATCTCTAATTCATCGCAATCGGATGTACGGTTAGCAATGCATAATTTCACGATGCCAGAACTCATTATTGTATATAGAAACCATCGCTGACATGCCCACATCAAATCTCTAATTCATCGCAATCGGATGTACGGTTAGCAATGCATAATTTCACGATGCCAGAACTCATTATTGTATATAGAAACCATCGCTGACATGCCCACATCAAATCTCTAATTCATCGCAATCGGATGTACGGTTAGCAATGCATAATTTCACAATGCCAGAACTCATTATTGTATATAGAAACCATCGCTGACATGCCCACATCAAATCTCTAATTCATCGCAATCGGATGTACGGTTAGCAATGCATAATTTCACGATGCCAGAACTCATTATTGTACATAGAAACCATCGCTGACATGCCCACATCAAATCTCTAATTCATCGCAATCAGATGTACGGTTAGCAATGCATAATTTCACGATGCCAGAACTCATTATTGTATATAGAAACCATCGCTGACATGCCCACATCAAATCTCTAATTCATCGCAATCGGATGTACGGTTTGCAATGCATAATTTCATAATGCCAGAACTAACGTTTTGACGACCTCCGCGGTCCCGAGGTAAGACTCTCGACTCACAATCTGAAGGTCGCGGGTTCGAACCCTGCGTGCGCAAATAAATTTTATTTGATTAATTTGTGTTATTTCACAATTTAAACATTTATCATAATAATATATCATTGAAGAATTTATCATAATAATTGTCGATTATTTTCAGTGTTTGCCATGGCCCGAGCGTCAGCCCCCTGCGTGATATTCCTGGATGAGGCGGAGGCAGCTGCGGGAGCCCGTGGGGCTTCGGGAGATGCCGGGGGGGCTGCCGACCGCCTTGTGAGCCAACTGCTTGCCGAGCTCGATGGTGTCTCGGCTAGACAGACTGATGCACAAAATGGTGAGTTTCTTTACATTAACTATTATGTACGCTCTTCTTTTACAGTAATTTCCAATTGCCCACCACAATTTCTCTTGTGAGCATGGCTCCTCTGCTCCAATCACACAACACATTTAATAATTGAACCCGAATTAATTGATTACTTGTATGCAAGTAAGACAAATACTAGACATTAAGAATTTGCATTTTTCCATCCCTTCATGAAAATACATATTAACCCGTATAATCACAGGAAACCATATTTGTCCCAGCTCACGTAGGTCTCATATAAATCACTGTAACTCCCTTACTATCGTAGTGAGAAATATGTTCTAAACCGTATTAGAAAAGCAAAACACCACGCTTTGTATTCATATCTTAAAAATAATAACCAAAACATAAAATATACACCTTTATGAAACCAAAGTTTTGAATCGCAATTTGAAAAAAAAATTTGAAATTTTGGGAATTTTTGATTAATTATTTTCATATGAAACAACAAAAGAGTGAGGTGATAATAACGTTTATAATACATTTGTCTGATAAAATTATGTGTTTCTAATTTTTTTTTCATTTTAAATAATTTTAGTTAGAAAAAACAGCCAGTGGCCATTGTTAAAACTTTTTTATGTTTGCATGCAAAATTTTTATATTTCAAAAATTATGTATTTAATTCTAACTAGTGGTCGCCCAATGGTCGAAATTCAACCATAATTAATTTAAATTATAAGTTTGAACATTATTAAGGTTCTATTGTCGAAGACTATACTTCTGTAATCACAGATTTTGCCAAGGCTACACTGTTAATTTTCCTATTTTTTAATGTATTTTTTATGCATAATTTTAAAAAAATATTAGCATTCTGCACTCCTTCTCTATATAAACTATAAGTGTGTGAAATTTCATACTCCTCCGTCGGCGCAATTTTCGTAAAAAGGGGTACAAAGTTTTTGTTTAATATACTGATTATAAAATTTGAAAGCATATTTCATTTCCTTTCAAAAATCAAAAATAGTTTTTAATTTTCGGGTGTGTTAAGAAATATTCTATTTGTTTATTCTATCTATTTTATTGTAAAGCGGAAATTTTTATGCCAACTGAAAAATATGCCAAATTTCTGAAGGGTTAAGTAAAACCTATAATAGGTCATAATCAGACAAAATCTAGCCCCAAAATGGTTGCAATTGCAAATTGAATACTTAATAATAATGCTTAAGCTGATCCACGCTACTGTCCATCAGCAGCCATCCCGTATCTGGACATCGCATGTATGTAATTAATGAAATTTGCTCTAAAACATGGGGTTTTAGAGCAAATTTTTTAACACTGGGGTGAGGTTTGTCTAGGTCTTGGCGGCGGATGTGTCTGTTTACCAGCTGGGTGGCGGGTCGGATCAAGAGAGACTGGTTGAGGGAGGTCTTTTGACCTTTCCAGCCGGACTCTCTCGATCCATCGCCTTGCACTGCAGTTGGAAGAATGGATTCATACATCCGTCACTCCTGGACACACTGACTCCCAGATTCCTACCCACTCCTTTTTCCTCCCCAGAACTTCCTATCCTCCCCTTTAAAAATACTCTCCACGCAGCATCCTCAAAAGGATATGGGCCCTGAGAGAAATTGTTTTCCCCCTGTGTGGAGCAATGTAAAAAAAAAATTTTCAAAAAAATTTTAACCTGTTCTACTCAAAACTACAATCTTTGATTTAATTTGTCATTGCATGCATCTCCTCAATTACATTTTGCATTTTTGCGTTCCTTGTATAATATAATAATTTTATAACATATTTAAATATAGCGCAGCATTCGCTTGGTTCACTCATACAGCTCAGGAGGTACTCTTTGCACCTCTGGCGGCCAACAGGGGAGATTATTCCAACTGCTTCGGTCAGTAAAGAAGGAATTGACTGGACCTACAGGATACCTGCGAACCGGTATCGCCGGCGTACCGGCAGGCCGGGGTTTCAACGGCCACCGAGCCAACGGGCCAACGGCTGGGATTCAAACTGTCATAATTTTATAATTAATTAATTTAATATAACTTTTCCGGTTATTGAATGTTATTGTTATTTACTAGACGTGGGATAAATTTAATGACTGAACCAAGGGGGAGTGGAGAGTAGAGCTGAGAGTAAAAATGTTTTACACAAAATGCACGCTGTTCTTCCGTAAAGTGCTCCATCGCGACTAAATTTCCGTGATCCGAGCTACTGATCCCCACCGCCCTCGTCCCCGTCCGCAGCGCCGTTTAACCACAATAATGTTTTGAAATTCGTAAATCTTTATGGCCCACCCCGTATTTCTCAAACGATTGTGCAGGAATTGCGTGAGCAAAATCATTTATTTAATTTTTAGTACCGTGAATTGTGTGTTATCAGTGTTGCGTAAGAGAATTTTTTCTTTTTTTTTCTACGTTGTATGGGTGCTGCAAGTCTGGGTGATGTAATGACCTAAAGATAAATAAAAATAAAACAAAGAATTGCACACTTCGAAATGTTAAAAACAAATAAGCCTTCAAAGTCAATAATCATTGCAAAAAAGTACAAAATTAATATAATAAAAAATAATGTCATATCTTCTGCATTCCACTACACAATTCAATTGTCTTGGTTTGTACATAACATTCACATAATTTGTGATGCCTAGCTGTCAAATTTGAATAAATTTAAATGAAATATTTTGAAATATGGTATTTAACCCGTCTAATCACAGGAGACCCAAGTTGTCCCAAAACATCATATGCCGTTATAATAACAGGAGACCCAGATTGTCCCAGAGCGACCGTGCATTATTAAAAGTTAGATATCTCTCTTCCTGTCATATAAAAATTTGTGATTTCTTTTATGTTAGATAGAAAAAGAAATGATGCTTCTTATTGTTTTAGAAATATACAAGCTGTATTGATTAGATATTTTACAAACGCGATCATAAGTGACGATTTTATTTTGCGCCAATTTGTGACATAACAAACACTAAATTTAAAAATAAAATTGTATGAAAGTTGTAAAAAGTGAGGTGACAGTTTCATTACAAATTTTCCTATGAAAATGAATCTGTATTTAAAATTTTAAGTTTATTTAATTTAACGTATTTTTTTGAGGAATCCCCAGGTACGTATTTTTAAGCCAATTTACATTTTCAATATAAAAATTTTTATGTTTAAAAACAAAAAATTTGATTTCTACTAAACAAATCGGAAAGATTATTTTATCTTGATTTTAGAACAATTTTTGTTTTTGCAAAAAAATTACAAAATAACTAATAAAAAAGAACATTTAAAATGCATGGCAAGAATCGGGAATTTTGTACACAAATCTTGACAGGCAAAAGTTCAAAGATATTATTTTCTCATTATTCGAAGGGTTAAAATGAACCCTGTGACAAAAACTCTGCATAGAATATAAACCATGTGACAAAAACTGTGCATAGAATAAGTGAAAAAATCGCCTTATAGTGTGATTTTCTGGTATAAAATAAGTATGTATTTTTATCAGTATTTATCAATGCTCTGAATTCTGACGAGTTATAAAATTAAAATGCATACCTACTCATTTAATCCCTCAGGCCTCTGATCGACCACCACAACACGGACGTGTGCCTAGCATAGTGGCCGAAAAATCCTCCTATTATGTCACAAGGCAATGAATAAAGAAAAATGTAAAAAAAATTATTTTAAAAGTCAACATTTTGACAGTCATTGTAAAATATCAGAGACCCTAGGGGTTAAAGATTTTATTACCTATTCCTTGAAAAATATGCTTTGTGAAATCATTTTTCTTTTTTGACTGTTTGATTTATTAATTTTTTCTTTTAATTTATCAGGTCCAGTCATAGTAGTGGCAGCAACAAACCGACCCGATCTTGTGGAGCCGGCCCTATTGAGGCCCGGCCGATTGGACAAGCTTCTCTATGTGGGTCCTTACCAAGGCAGAGCTAACAAAGTGCGAGTGCTGAAGGCTTCCTGTCGGGGGTAACACTGGCTTTTATAATAATTAATTCGCTTATTTTTAAAACATGTAATTCTTAAAAACTACATAACCACTCGAGCGTTTCCTAGATTTCTGAGCGTCCAATTTGAAAATTTCCCGTCCTCATTAAAAAATCAATTTAACAATTTCAACCGAATTTTAATATGAAGGCATATAAACTACTTATAGAATGCCATTGAATGCACCTTTATTTAACCGCTTATCACATATTGTTAGGATTCATAAAAAAAAGTTAAAAAAATCACTAAATTTATAAATGCATGATTTCTGTATATTATTATTTTATTTAAAATTGGCGTAAGTACATAGTTCCCTTTGGAAAATGTTAAATATTATGACTTCTAAATATTGTCTACAGCCTAGTTGATAATCACGGATACGAATTTCCCCCTTCTTTCGTGGGGGGGGGAAGTGTGGCATTGTGTGACAAGGGGTATGGGGAGGTCATCAGCTCTGTGAGGTCACATGTAAAAATCTAAATGATTAAAATGTAAAACATTTTTGATTTAAAATTGCAAAAGATGTGACGTCACACTAGGGGGGAGGGGGTCTCACAATTGTGACGATATGTGACAGGGACGAGGGGGGGGGGGGGTCAAAAAATCATGTAATTCGTGTGACGTAATTTATGGATGACCCCTAACATATAATCAATGATTTGTAAGAAAAAATATTTCAATAGATCTACATCTCTTGTTGAAAGTTAAACATACTCAGCCTTGCTAATAACAAAACGCCTTAACAATCGTTTAACGGCATATCTGTTGCTTGCGCGGTGAACTGCATTTTTACACCTTTACTAATAACATGATCACATTATTATGTAAGTTGCATTGTTTTTGCTTGATCTATGCATGAGCGGCCGACTTTTGGGGCATGCGGTGGCCATCTTTTTATCAATAAATTTTCTTTTGTGGCGTGTGAAATTTCATGCGCAGTTATTTAATGTTTTTAAACATGATTACTGTTTAAATGATCGATTCACTATTATATTAGCATAAAAGAATATAATTTCTCTTAAATATTTTTTGGTTTCACAGTGTCTCTGTTGTTGCTTTAATTTTATCATTTACTCACAAAGAATTGCCCAAATTGCCTCTAAAATCATGAAACATTAAAATCTTTAATAACCTGTATCTTATAATTTTACGCAAAAATAAATTAAGTAGCTCACATCCCTACTAGATATTTGATATACCTTTTGATTACAAAAATAATTTTTCAGTTTGGTTAGGTATTTTGATCTCAAATCCGGAATTCAAATTTGTATGCAACTGGCTGAAATGGGCCGCGCATATGTTCCTCTTAATGAAACTTTTTTAATTTAATTTTTTAAATTTTTCTTTAAAGAAAGACAAACATTCCCGGGTTACGAATAATCCAGCAATGTTTGAAAATCTTCTACTCTCACCACAGAAAGCCGAAAATGTTGCTTGTGTTGTGATGGAGGACTTAGCCAGCCGAGGAATCGAACACGGGACGCCCGGGTGGGACCCAAACGTGATGCCCACTCATTTACTGACCATTCACTTTCCTTTAAGATTCAAACATGGCAGATCTCTGACCACCGGCGGCACCTTAGCCCTCTTGCAGGTGCCGCCGGGAGGTGGCTGCCCTAGCAACTGAAAAATCGACGATAGACAATTAACAATCCATAGTTAACTCAGTACTTGCTTGCATTTTGTTTGAAAATACAACAGCACCGGCTTATTTTTATAACAGGGGTAGAGATTAGAACAGAGCTATCAGCAGTTTGGCTTTACTCAATTACAGTCTGAACATTATTTTTAACTTTTTGTGATAAATTTTAGGTTCAATATATCAAGTTGTGTGATTTTGGAGGACATCTCTGACCAACTTCCCGAGCAATGTACTGGAGCAGATTTGTCATCGGTAGTCAATAAAGCAAGAAGGGGTGCCCTAGCCAGGGCTATACAATCTGCAGAATCAGGTAACCTAATTTAACCCCTCAGGCCCCTGGCGTATTGACTGTTATATTTCTGAAAGACGCTCTCAGAAGGTCGGAGAATTTTAATATAAACTGAAAATAAAAACTGTTTTTGAAAAATGATGAAATACGCTTTCAAATTTTACTGTTAGAAATAAACATACAGGGTGTTAAGGGACGTACTTGACTTACTTTAACCGGTGATTTCTGACATTATTTGGAGTAAATAAAATTTTGATCTCTGGTGACATTTTTTTATTTATTTATTTATTTTTTTTTGTTTGATTTTGAAGAAAAACATTTTGAAAAAAAAATATTTTCATGAAAAAACTCACCGGAGACCAAAATTTCATTTACATTTTTTACTCCAAATAATGTCAGGAATCACTGGTTAAAGTAAGTTAAGTGTGTCCCTTAACACCCTGTATAATTTTTTTAATGAAAATTTTGAATGCAAACTTAAAATCATATTTAAAATTGCTCACCTTACATTGTTTCATCTAAACACTGATCTGAAATTACTGATAATGAATAAAAATCACACACATTTTATTTAACAAAAATGTATTGTAAACATTAATTATTGTAACCTCACTTTTTTTTGTTTCGTACAAAATTTATTACTAAAAAATTCATAAATTCCACAATTTTTTCTCAAAGTGCTATTGAAACCTTTGGTTTAATAGAGGTGCACATTTTAATACTTCTGCAGTTAACTTCTACATTTGAATATAAAGCGTGGTGTTTTCTCTTTCTAACACCGTTTAGATCATATTTCTCACAATATATGGCGAGCGATATTCTGAAATACGCCAAGCCATACCTTTTGTAGCTGTGTTTGGCACCGCTTTAGCCTCTCCGCGAGTGAGTTTTTGCGAACAAAACTGTACGAGGAGTGAGTTTTTTTTTGGTTTATTTTTTAAATATTTTTTAGAAATTATCATAGTTTAACTAAAAATATTATATTTTGAATTAAAACGTCGTCAACATCAATCCACAAAAATAAACCAACATCGAAAAAAAACATGTCCCTACAAAAAAGCTGCTTCCTTCCTCTGATGATCTGAATGACGCAAAAATAATTTTTAAACTAAAATTGTGAAGTTGGTATTGTAGGTATATCTTCCAAAACTTCAATAAAGTACGCGCAGATGTCAGAAGAAGCCACTACAAATCAAATGGTTTCATTAAATATGACAGTATTTGAATAATAGCCACTGACGAAACGTTTCGTCCATACTCTTCTGTGCATTTTTTCGCTTCGACGAACCGTTTCGTCCATACTCATGAAGAGGTTAAGGGAGACAACGATTTATATGAGACCGTATGAGCTGCTCCCAAAAGTGAACACTTTATAGGTAATAACTATTTGTTCCCAAAATTGAAAAAATTAGCTTGAATGGTTAATAGAATTGAATGAAGAAGTCATTTGTTGTCTTATAAATATATCGCATAATGATAAAGATAACATCTCTTTCTTAGTTGAATTTAATTACAGTTGGTAGTGACCGACCCGTTAATTTCATTTTACTGTGAGTTTAATTTGAGTTTTTTTTTTTTTTTAAAAAGGTGGAGACGGTTTACAAGTAGTTCCCGTGAGCACTTAGGCCATAGGCCCATTGTGCTATCTCCCATTTTACCTCAGTCCTTTAATAACAACCCAGTCCCTTTAATAAAGTTCACCAGGGTTGTCACTGGATGTGTGGCTATGTCTTCTGGTTCTACTGTATGTCTCCCCAGGTATCTGAGCCTAGTTCCCACCAGGGCAGGACCTTGGCACCATAAGTGAATTGGAGTCTCTTCATCCTCTTCACATTTCCTGCATCTATTGGTGTTTTCCACTCCCAATATCTGCATGTGTCTCCTGAGATGGCAGTCCTACCAGTTCCCTCAGCGATTAATTTGAGTTAATACGTTGCTTCTGTCTCATAGTGTTTTCTTAATTAATCATAAGTTAGAAGAAAGACGGTATTTAATGTAAATATTTAATTTAAAGCTGTATTTTAATTTACCAGTTATATTTACCAGTGGTATTTCACCATCCTCTTGATAGCATCCATAGGATAACGTATATTTTCGATTTATTATTTATTTATTTATAAAGCCCGAGTTAACTTTTCAGTACTCGAACCCATGAATAGTGGCTAAAAAAAACAAATAACTTTGTAAACACCACTACATTATTAACGTTATCGACATGTATCAAAAACAATGTTTTCTTCGTCACGATAAAAGATTTAATGTTATTAATTATTAATCTCATTATTAATTCCTTATCCTGACGAAGAAAACATTGTTTTTGGTACATGTCGATAACGTTAATAATTTTGTGGTGTTTACAAAGTTATTTGTTTTCATTAAATTAAATTATTTTATTAAAAGATAATGGTTATCTATTCCATTTTAGATTAATTTCTATGAACAATTATTATTTGTTTTATTACATTATTAATTAGTTTTCAAAATTACTGAAAAGTAATTACATATCTAAAATGCACACTAAAATTGTTTGTGCACTACTCAATAGTAACAGAAATAGATGTTATATGAAACAAGGGAGATGGCAACATCGTTCACCGGTGCATAATTTTTATTGGCTCTGCCGCTTTAACGCCTGTCTCGACACAGGTATATCTTAGTGAGGCAGGCATCGAAAAATCGCTTGTAAAAAAGTTTATATAGATAAATAAATAAATAAATAAAACAGTACATGCAATTTGGTCCGAGCTCAGCGACAGTCGGCATGCTTCCATGTCATATCTTTAATTGTTTCTATTATCTGTGATGTCTATGGAAATGTTGATAATTAATATTCCATTGTTATGTCTCTTTGATTTCAGGTGAAAAAGATGCCTTTACACTTAGTGAAAAGGATATCATTATTCTCAAAGAAGATTTTCAAAAAGCAATTGACAGCTTTGTTCCGTCGATTTCCAAACAAGAATTGGATCATTATGAATCGTTGAGGAGCAAACTCTCCTGAAAATAAGCTACACATTCCAATTAGTCCATCAATTAATTATATCGTCACAGGAAAACATTACTGCTGTAACTGCTTCTACCCACGAGCATACATTTTATACTATATATTAATGCACAGTTTTCTCTCCAATTTGGGGGAGGTCTGCAGGCGAAAAACGACCGTGCCTCCCCTTAAGTTCACCCCTCCGGGTTCATTTTCGCTTGAGCTCAACTTTAAGACGACCCCTGGCACGCGAAAACAACCTCTCCGCTCCTATAGTTTCCCACACCTCGAGGTTCACACTCGCTCAAAACCCCGCATGGAGAGCGCAGTATGGAAATTCCCATACAAATATTTCACCTAAAATGGGCCACTTTTTCAAGCTAAGATGGACCTTCGCGCGTTGTATTTCGAAAGACTTTAAGGTTCACAATGCTATGAAAATTTTCTCGCACCAGCTTTTGTTTCTTTTCAGACTGTTGAGGCAGGTCAGTTTCGGGATCGATTTATTTTTAGTTTTGCCGCCGGCCGTCTCGCAAACGCGATATCTTCGAGAAAAACAACTCTGGAAACCAAAATTTCATAAAATAACGTCCGCGGGACTTTTTAGAAGGCTAACTGACTGTCATATTTATAGCATTTCACGAAAACAACCCCGCAATTTCGATTTCAAATCTGACATTTGCAAAAAAATGACATTAAAATCAAGTTCGGAAGCAGACAATTAAAATTATATCAAGTTTTAACGGCGCCGCCTGCCGGCAAGAAATATAAGCGCAGCATTTGCTAAGAAAACATCGAACGTTGACAGACATTTAAATTCCAACCTACGGAGACCGGAGTATTAGAAATTTGACGCTGTTTTCACATTTATAATGCGAGTTTCAAATGCAAACTGTCATAAACACGGTGGTAAAAAAAAGACTGTTCGAAATATATTAATTAATTTTTTATAATTTTCAATGATTTTTTCTTAATGTTTTTTTTTTTTTCGAAAATACAGTCGGGCGGTCGCGACTAACGTTCGGGCAGCGCAGAAACTTTTCTCAAATCACGATATTTAGAATTTTTGTTTTTTCCATACAAATATCGTTGTGAATAATGATTAATTACGAAAATAGCATGCGCGTTCGTGAATTGAAAAGGTGGACGCTTGACCGATGTCATTCCCAGAAAAATATTTGAAAAAAAAGACAATTTTATTTTAATTGCAAAAAAAATAAATTTTTTTAACAATTTATTTTTGCTACAAACGGGTAAAGAAGTTTTGGCGGACCCTGTGCATTTAGAGTGTTCGATAGGGATGTTCCATTCTGATACGGAGATTAGTGATGTGAACGTGTTTTTATGAAATCTTGAATATTATATTTGTTTTTTTTCTAGGCATTCTAAATTTATTTGGTTACAATAAGTGTTTTCTTTGGTTGTGTATTTTTGTAGAAACTGTTATTTGCTCAAAATAAAACTTTGTTTTAAAAAAATTGTATATATCTGAAATTATCCTTGTTTTTCCCAATTAGCAGATTAAAAGTTAAGATATTTCTTGAATTGGACATTTCTGACATAGCGTATATTTTCAATGTGTTTCAAAAAATAAATAAAAAAAGTTGCATTCAATACTCACACATGGATATTTATTTTGAAAATAGACATATTTGTTACAAATTTATGTAAAATACTTGAAAAATTTGCAACAATGCTCGAAATAATAACATCTGCACCTAGTATGTAATATCCTAATTTGGCAAGAATAAATTTAATATGAGCTACATTGTCATTTAATTTAAATGTTATATTTAAATATTAATTATTATAATATTTAAGATTTTCCGAAGATACTACAATGTACATAGTATTTATTTAATTACAGATCAAATGTGTTAATAAATCATATTATATAGTCTCTTTGGAATGATTTGAGTTGAACAGTTACCAACTTATCTAAATATACAATTTGTTGATAGAGAAATAGTGAAAGAGTAAAAAAAGATTAAATTTCCTACTGAACCTAATTTATTAATACAATACAATACCTTTAAATTAATCTAATTATTGAGTGGTAAACAATTAAATAACCACTACAAAATTATGATGACCGGACAACTCAGAATCAACTCAACTCAACACCTTTGAAAAGAAAGTGATGAAAAAAATTGGTTAAATTAGGTTAGGTTATATGCTATTTATCAATTTTTTTTATTTTCATAGCTTTAATGACTTTTCAAAGAGGTGTTCAGTTGAGTTGTTTCCGAGTTGTCATGGAACCAAAATTATTTATTCATATTAAATCAGTAAATGTAAAATAAATCCTCCCCTACTGATTAATACTAACTCTCATGTGCATTAAGATTCCTATACTTAGAACCAGACACTTTCATATAAATTAATTTATTTCTTCCATCAGTCTTATATACATATTCTTAATTTTTATATGTTACCCATCAATGGAATATATCATTGAAGAAGAAGATAGTACTAATAAGTCTAAACGAAACATGAGACACAAGACATCGAAAAGTAAATTGGGGATAACATTGTTCTGAATTTGAAATATGAGATAGACAAAAATGAGAAAAATGAATGGTCAAGTTAAGATGCTGTGACCCTGGTAAGGCAAGAGATCCTGGGTTCGATTCCCAGTTGCGACCGTTACCTATTTATTTTTCTGTGTTTTGTTCTGTTATGTGTTTCATTCGGATTTATTAGTGTTAACTTCTTCAATGATTTATATAAATTCCTTTATATTTGCAGGTGGTTTAATCACAATGCTCTAGAAGTTCTGTCAGATTCAAAGAACATCTCTAATAAATTCCAATCAACGCAATACATGAATCAACCAATCCAATACATCCGGTATAACAATCAATCCAATAATATTGACATTTAGTATATGAATCAATCAAACCATATATAAAGCAACTTGATGTATCAACCAATCCAATACATCTAGTGTATCAATCAATCCGAAATACATGAATCAATCAATCAATCCAATGTAATACCAATCATCCCAACATATCAATCAATCTCTTACAGGATATCAAGATTTTTATATAAACTGGACATTAAAAACAACTGCGTAGAGAACTAGCCCATTGCGTACTGAAACATTATAACATAATTCCACCATTTTATGTTAAAAAAAATATATCACCAGCAGATCGCTACTTGACTAACTTAATAAAAAAATACATTTTTGTCAAAAATCTTAATATTCATCTTCTGTTTAGTCTACACCACAGAGCTCCGGCTGTGGCCATGTGCATTAAGATTCCTATACTTAGAACCAGACTTAGATTGCCCCATATGTCTATGTTGACAATGTCCATCTCAGTCAGGAATTTATCCGGCGTGATATAGTGGCAGTATTTGAATCCGTCGGCGAAGCAGTCTAGTTTCCCTCGCGCCATGCCGTAGACGCTGTAGACGAGGCTGTGGAAACCAGCCCGGAAATAGGAGATCTGGAACATCCAGCGGAAAACAACAGGGGTGTCCGTGTAGCGGATGCAGAAGCCAAACACGGAGAACAAAGCCACAAACACCGGCCCGATGAATACAGCAATCTGAAAAATGAAGAAATAAATATTTTTTATTTTAACTTTATGAGTTAAACCTCAAATTGTAATATTTAATTAAATTAAGACAATATAAGCGAAACTCAATCGAAAATCTGAAAATAGAAAAATCAGAAAAAGATATTGGCAGCTCTCGCTTTCCGGGCAAAGAGGTCCTGGGTTCGAGTCCCAGAGGTGCCAATATTTTTTTCTGATTTTTCTATTTTCGATTGAATTTTGCATATATTGTCTTCATTTGAAGAGATAAATAATTTACTGTATTCATATTCACCCCAGGAAAAAACAATGCATCTTTTTTTTTTGCAGTAAGATGATATTGACATATTTAGCATCAATGAAGCTGCTTTTAAATGGCAAACTTTCTTGCTGCTGGTATAGTTGATACCTTCTTTATATATATTGATATTTGGAGTAAAAAATGTAGATGTCCATTTGCTGTCTGATGATTTTTTTTCAATTAAAAACAAGAAAAATATTTTCCTAACACACGTCGAGACAGAGTTCTTATCACGTGACCCTCTAAGTACCCAACTAGCCAGTGGGGACACTGATGGAAATATACATTTTTTTATTGAATTGTAAATGGCCGTACGGGCCTACATTAATTTATTTAGGAAATGCATTAATTTATTCTAATGCCATAAATAATACAAAAATTATGTATGTATTTGTAATTTACTAACCTTTGTTGGTGTAGTGGCTCCAACAAAATATCCCCAAGCCTGAGCGCAAAGGCTCGTGGTGATGGCAATCAACAAGAAGTAATTCAGCCGGTACCACACCAACATGTTGCCAGTCATCACATAGCTTATTGTTATGTAGGTTACACAGCAAATAACCTGCAAATACATTATAATTTTATTGTAAGTACTGCCACCCGGGAGCTATTTATTAGATAATTTTTCCGCAGATCACCCCAGGTTTGGTGACTTAGCAGGGGTGCCCGTGTTCGTGGGGTTGGGTTTGTCTGCGAGCCAGGAGGAAGATTCCCTGATCAGACAATTAATCCTTCCTACCATACTTGATACACCTTCGGTTGCAATAATTTTTTTTTTCGTTCCTAGTTCTTGTGAAGAAAATGTGGGGGTTTCAATTTTAGGTTTTTTCAATTTATTGTTGAAAATGGTATGAACGAATGACACAATGAATGATAACATTTTGTTTGATCTCAACACTTTGTTGTTAATTCATTTGTTATTTTTTCTACAAATTTTCTACATTTATCATTTTTATTTTTAAAATTTTAGTATTTTGCTTTTATTTAACTGTTTGGTTATGACCGATATTTATGTGTGTTTTTTAAATAAATTGTGGAATTATTAACCCCGATACAGGCGAACCCTAGTGGGGTTAATAATTACATGCTACAAATGAATTAAAATTGTGAAGAAGCAATAAATAAATATCAAAAACCCGCAACGCCCGGGTGGGACTCAATGACTACCACGCTGCTAACTGGTTGGTCCGTGATATTTGAAAAAATGTAATGATTACTTCAATTTTTTCACCTGCCGCGCTTTTCTATGTTTGCTATCATACCTATATAATATATCATCGTCGCAAGAAAGCAATACTGCTGTAACAGCCAAAAACCAAATTGTTCAATTGTTGATTTAGAGGTGTGTACCATCAGTTAAAATGTTGTATTGACAAAACGGCTAGTTTTTCCAACGTCATACAGTTCTTATTTATCATTGTAGAGTCACAGGTAGATCGATGCAGAAAAAAAAACTGCAAAATGGTGTATAAAAAACATTTTCATAGGTAGTGGCGGTTACTGCAGTATTGCTTTTTGAAGAAAAATAACTTCATATAAAATTGAGTACGTCATGGCAGACGGCATGGCACGAAGCACGATGACGACGGGCGATCTATCAGACGGGCAGTCACAAACGCACTGATTGAGCAGGCTCGCACCTGCACGAGTGATGTCATCGTTTGCATGCCCCCCCCCCCAAAAAAAATTACATACTCATACAGCTTGCCACTAAAACTAATTGCCGACCGCTGACCTAGAGTGCTTTTAAGTGAATTTGCCCAAACAGCTAAAATTTAAGTACTCAAATGAATATTTTTCAAAATATTTACTCACCTGAAATGGAATTTCTAAAGCCAGTGTAGAAATGATGTAAGGACCCAAGCTGTACCATTTGTTAAAGTGCTCTCTTTTTAATTTTTCCATCTCGAGTGGGACTGAAAAAACATTTATGAATTACAATCAATCTATTAATTATCTATAAAAAATTTATCAGACATTTTCCGTAAGAATTTCCTAGTTTTTGATCAAATTACCACTTACGAAAAAATCACTCCACGATAATTTAAACCGGTTCTATGTGAAAAAAATAAATTTCAATATTTGAATTCAATACTTACATTGTAATGTGACAGACATTTTTCCTGTGTATGATACAAGCAACAAAGTTCCATACAGATAGACATAGTTTGCCAGAACTTTCTCCGCGTCATTCCCAACACCTTTGTACAAATATCCAAAAAGAAATGCTATGAGAATATGAGCCAAGAGTCTCCACATCATTAAGCTCTGAAAAGAAATATATTACATAAATCAGTAAGAGATAGTAAGATGGAAGGTTTAAAAAGAAAAAGAAAGTTTAAAATTAAATTGTATATGGTTACATACATAGTTTCGTCTGGTTGACAAGAAGTTCCTCTTTAGTAACAGCCATGTTTGTCGTAGTTGATTTGCCGGTGGGTGAATATTCTCTAAAATGGCTTCAGAGTCAATTGAACCGCTGCCTTCCACGTTGGTCATCATTCCAAGAGACAGGTTCAGATTACCTTCAGAATCCGTTGAATTGCCACAAATTCCTAAAATATTGAATGACACAAAAACAATGAATCTTTGAACTATCATACAAATCGAAATGTAAAGAGAGAGAAAGTTCACCAAATAATGATTTATACAAATGGAGAGTACCTACCGTCTAATTTTAATAAATTGAGGGTAAGACAGAGCGTATTTACTTCTTGACCACTTAGAAGACAACTAAAGTAAAAGTCTAAATAATGTTACATGTAACAATATACCAAAATTATTGATTATCACACAAATTATTTATTCAATGTAACTTACCATTCCGAGCTTGAATTAGGGAATTTCTAGATATTAAGGACTTGCTTTCTTCATCAGCCTTGGTGGCTGCATTTGCTAGTTTTGCGAGATCTACATTGTGTTCGCCTATCGCAACTTCAATAACTAAAAAAGTAAAAATATTATGTACTTTGTTTTCTCCACTTTTATTTTCTATTGACTCAAAGGTCTTTGGAGACAAAACACCACACACAAAAATAACATATTTCAATATCACCATTGCCACTAATAAATTGTCGATTACCAGATTCTCTGGGATGAAAATAGCATTATGTAATACGAAATTAGGGTAGGTACTACCATAGTAGGTTTTCCATTACCTTGGGATTGTTCCATTTTCAAAAGTGTAACAAACCAGAGAAAAGGATTCATTTGACAGATAGATTATACAAGTGAAAAGTTTGGGCGGGAAAAACTGCATGTTTACTTTGTTTTGAGAATTGGTTTGAGGTTAAAGGCAATTACGATTAGAAAATGATAAACTAAGAGGAAGAGAGTATAGCGTTAAATTGTTATTTAGTTTAAACGCGTCACCCTCATAAATTTACTTACGGAAATCTGCAGGGTTATGGAAAGGCGGGCAATTTAGTCCTTGCGACCCCAAAAAGCCCACAAGCTGTCTCGCAGGTCCCCTGTAAATGCAATGCCCCTCAGCCAGGGCGTAGAGGGTGTCAAACATGTCAAACAGCAAAGCAGACGGCTGGTGGATGGTGCAGACTATGGTCCTGCCTTCCTGGGAGAGGCGTTTGAGGAGGGACACGCACTGGGAGCAGGAGAGACTGTCTAGGCCGCTGGAATAGAAATAGTTAATTTTAAATACCTATTTGAATTTCGTTTTTCTTTTCATGAATGACGCTTAGTTCACACTGAGCTATATATCTGCGAGCAGATATCTGTTGATTCGCGAGCGCTTATCTTTTGTCCTTTCACACTAGGCTATCAAATATTTCTTCCTGTGGTAGGAGAGGGGGTCAGTCGAATTAGGGAGCGGCAACGGAACACATATTTTTTGTACTGAAATCTGTCAACTTGACATCTGTCATCCACCGGTCTAGGCAGCTCCGTAATTTCAATGACCCCCTCTCCTGTTTTAGTTGGAGAAGGGGAGAGTTATCTTCTGGGATATCGCGTCTGGAGCGGTTACGTCTGAGATGTGTATTGTCTATGATTGATCTGTGCTTAAAAACGCTTAGGTGTGAACGGTCTGAAAGGATTGTATGGAGAGCGTTATTTGGCGTGCTATGATCTTTTATATTTGATAGCTGAGTGTGAACCAGCTCTGAATGAATGCAAATCTTGACGGCGCAACTAGGTACTGCAGTTGGAGGCATAGGAGCATGGCGGAAAATCGGAACGCTGCATAAAAAATCAATGTATTGTAATAAAAAATAAATTGTTTTTCAGGTTGATTTTTTAATGATTTGTAGAGAAAAAAAAAACAATAAAAAAGAAGTACATTTTTTTTACCTCAGATTCACACAGGGGGCCCTGAAAAAAATAATTCCCCTCAGCGCCTATATTATCATTGGGGATGCTGGTGGAGGGTATTTTTGTGGAAAGGAAAGAGTGAACCTGGGTCAAAGAGACTCTTGTTGTAGGAGAGAGGAAACACAGAGGCCGGCAAATACTTCCACAGCCGAGCTATTGAGCTCAAAAAAAAGTCGTAGAAGCGACCCATTCTCATGAGAACCAAATGTCAACCGTGTACAAATGTTGGGCCCGCGTTTGGCGTGTTTCCCGACTGTGCACCGGTTTCGAAGGAATCAATGACGCTAGTTCCTCCGAGCATCTTCCATTGAAATACTGATAGAACAAAGACAGCATTCCCACCTGACGCCTGTGAGAGGAGAATCTATCAGACTGACCGCATGTTTCTGCACAGTAGAGGGTTTTTTTTTTCAGGTAGGTAGGTGGCTGTCAAACTCAGCAGTAGGGCGCACCTGCGATTTGTACAGGGTTAGCAGTTGTGTACTATTTAAGTATCGGCGGGCCCTGTACAGTATGCCCAGCTTCTGAGAGGCTAATCTATCTATCTCCAACTAATCTAACTCCAACTCCAACCTATGCAAAAAATCATTTCGATCGATCGCTCGGCGGCGATGTGAAAGAAGGACAAAAGACACTTTCGCATTTAAAATATTAGTTAGGATTGTGATGTTTAAAAAAAATTAATAGAGAGAAATACCATATCATGATTTTCAATTATTAATTTTTTTTTTATAATAAATTAGAGCGCAGTAGTATGATATTATAATGTGAGAACATTCCTATAAGCCACATTGTTTTTTCCAGAGGCAAAGTTATTATTTTTTACTAGATGTAGGTATAATATTCATCAGAATAGTTTTTTTTTCCATTATCTATTCCATAACAAAGGAAGCCTGACAATGAAGCATCCTGTCATTATTCCTTGTATGACAAATACAGCAGTTATTCAGACTGTTCATTATTATAACATAACCACCGAACAAATAAACCCTAGAAGTGTGAACTACACCGATTTGAAAGAAAACTTGTCTCCAATTTACGTAAAACCTACCAACTCATATGAATGCCACAGACATACCAATACAATTGATTACATTATCTGCTCATGAAAGAATTTCAATACTTATTTGAAAATTTTTAATCAATTTTAACACAAGGAAGAAAAAAAGGTAAATATTTCCCTATTAGGGACACGCTCAATACGCACTTTTTATTACAAAAATACTTAACATCAGTTAGATAATAATGGGAAGTAAGTATTTCAGTTTCCGAAATTGAAAAATAATGAATTTTAATAGTTATTTCGTTAAAATTAAAAACGAATATTCGCTTGGCGGCCATTGTCATTGATGTCAAAGTTTTGAGGTTAGTTTTTTTTTTCTTCTCTTTTTTAATTCAAAATATAAACACATCACCCTAAAATAGGTTCTTAGTTTGGGTTTAATTAAAAAACGAAAAAAAAACTAGCCTAAAAAGCTATTTTAATATTATTATATCAAAACATGGCGTGAAGAAAGGATGTGAAATTGTCTGTTTTTTAATGAAATATCTACTAAAATGCACTATTTTCCAATTCCGGAAACTGAAATATTTACTTCTCATTATTATTTAACTGATATTAAGTGTTTTTGTAATAAAAAGTGTATTGAGCGTGTCCCTAATAGGGAAATATTTACCGAAAAAAAAATTGCTTACTTCGGGCACACGGACACACTCACAATGCACTTGCATTGATTTATCTCTTGAGTGATTATATATAACCTATAGAAATAGCACACATCATGGCTGATAGGGACTTCAAGCACAAAACAATTTGTTGTGAATGTCTCTTGCAAATTAATGCAAATTGGTTCTAGTTAAATCGGCTGGAGCATTAACTCCTAATGGTAAAATATTACAAAACTATGGTGGCTGCTGTAATACATATAAGATGCAAAAGTGACTGGTAGAAGGAATCGGTTATACCGGAAGAATACATGGCATGTACGCACAAATGAAATACTTGATCATATCTCATGTCAAGAGTCAAAATAATATAAGAGAACCCTATGTCATCGAGTACAGGGATGAAACTACTTTGTAGTGATAATGGACATCTAAAAAACTTTAAAAAAGCTGGTCTGCCAGTGCGCCTCTTGGCAGGAGCCGCGCAGTCATGGAAATATGAGCGATTTTTTTCGAAAAAATTACGTCTTCAAGTACACGAATGGGAATGGTTTCATATGATAAAGGTCGATTAGAAAATGAGAAAAAAGCAGGTCTGCCAACCGGCAGCCTGGCACGTTCGCAGGCAGCCGGCATCAAAGTGGGATAAAAAATAGTTAATTTTATGTCATCGAGTACACGAATGAACCCAACGAATAACTGTAGTCTAGATCATCCCATTGAAGAATTTCTTGGTCTGCCGACCAGCAGCCTGGCAGGTTTTTGTGTACGATTTTTTTAAAGAATTTTTTATATTTTTAAATTATTTTCATTATCTTTATTATTATTTTTATTTCATTATGGTTTTAAAAACTAAGAATGCCATATTTTAAAAAAATAAGTGATAATGTTAAAAAAAATAATTTGAGAGTTCCGAGTGTACCCATCGGTCGGGGGAGCCTTTCGACTTACAAAACCTGCCGTGGTGCCCTTCACCGCTGCCGCGTGCCCATTTTATTATACAAATTTATTATAATAATAGTTCTTTTAAAATTGCCTAATAGTTCATAGTGGTTGGAAGTTCGAAAAACCACCACACTGAGTGGTGTAAGAGCTGCATTCGTCCTGAAAATGACGGAAATTTCGCGTACCCAGCTGCATCGAATACAAGATCAAAAACCAACGAAAAACTGTAGTTCAGACCATCCCATTTATGACTTCTTTGGTCTGCCGACCAAGGAAGTCGCCTGGCAGTTCTTTGTGTACGATTTTTTTAAGTTTTTAGATTTAATTTTTTTTTATTATTATTATTTTTATTTCAATATAGTTTTAAGGACTTAGAATGCCATATTTTAAAAAACGGTCGGGCGAGCCTTTCAACGCCAAATAACTTACAAAACCTGCCTTGGTGCCTCTCACCGCTGTCGCATTCCCTTTTTAATATACGAATTTATAATGTAATAGTGTACTCGATGACGTAATTTTTTCGAAAAAAATCGCTCACTATTTCCATGACTGCGCGGCTCCTGCCAAGAGGCGCACCGGCAGACCAGCTTTTTTAAGGTTTTCTAGATGTTCATTATCACTACAAAATAGTTTCATCCGTGTACTCGATGACGTAGGGTTTATCTTACACGTCTCCTAGTCTACAACATGTAAACTGCGTTTTTTATAATATAACAAAACATTATTTAACGATACTTTGTGTGCATCAAAATTTTGTGTTCCGATTTTGGTACGGTAGGGTTATGGGCATCCAATGTATTTTTTCTTTAAATTTTTTTTCAGTTGCTTTTTGCAAAAACTGTATTTTCTGGAAGTTGATGACAAAAGCGACCAAATTATTTTTAAAAGTATTTTTAGTATTAAAGTATTTTTTGGTGTTGTGAGTTGTGGGAGCAGGCCAGGGTCTGATGTCATGAGGGTAGGTCAGGGTTAGCAAGGGCTGGGGGTTCCGGAATCAACACACCCTCAAGGTACAATACTTCCGGTACCCAACTGAGGCAAACAAACATCAAAAACTCATTTTTTCAAAATTTAGACGTGCATTAGTATGCTTCTCGGGTACAGAATTTATATGATTAAATTCACAAACATATTTCTTGAAGAGTGAAGGGGGCCTCACTAGGTGCTCTATACTAACCTACTGAGGTCACAATAATAGTATAGTTTTATTTGAATAATAATACGTTTGTACAGATCAGGTTGGAATAAGTTATGTAAGACAGATTAAATAGTTCTCTATGTTATTTTTTTTTTAAATTAACTCCACGCAGGAGGCCCTAAGGAAAATAATTTCCCTCAGGGCCTCTATCATCTTTGAAGATGCTGTGTGGAGGGTATTTTTTAGGAGAGGAAGGAATGAACAGTCTTGAAGAGACCCAT
Source organism: Glyphotaelius pellucidus (assembly GCA_936435175.1). NCBI lineage: Eukaryota > Metazoa > Arthropoda > Insecta > Trichoptera > Limnephilidae > Glyphotaelius > Glyphotaelius pellucidus. Next base: position 16,923,449 of record OW386538.1, on the reverse strand, counting down.
GTTGTAGAAGAGAGGAAACACAGAGGCCGGTAAATCATTCCACAGCCAAGCTGTTGAACTCAAGAACGAGTTGTAGAAACGACCCGTTCTCATGTGACTATAGTCAACCGTGTACAAATGTTGTGCGCGTGGCTGGCGTGTTTCCCGACTATGCACTGGTGTCAAGGGGATCAATGACGCTGGTTCCTCGGAGAATCTTCCATTGTAATACCGGTAAAACAAGGACAGCATTCCCACCCGATGCCTGTGCACTGTCCGTCCGTTTGTTAAGTTAGGAGAATCTATCAAACGGACCGCCCGTTTCTGCACAGAGTCAAGGGTTTTTTTTAAGCATTTTGGAACTCCAGACCAGAGGTGGCTGCCAAATTCAACCATGGGGGTATTATACTACAGTAACTTGCTTATTATACTACAGTAAATTACGTATTTTAGTCTTATTTTCTTGTCGTTTACATTGGTAATTTTGCCATAAGTCACTTGCGTAAGCGAGTTACGAGAAAAAAACTTAGGTACTTGTGTAAAGCCAGCCATGAAAAATATTTAATTTATAGACAGTAATCAAGAGATCGAGCAATTCAAGAACCAATTAATTGTAATCACTCAAATCAATTACTTCCGACGTAGAACATTTTCAATCCATACAACGTGATTACTGTTTACATTCAGTCTGACATCAGGGAATGTGAAGTGACATTCAAATTTCGTTGAATGTGACAGTAAAATAATTCCGATAAGGGAACATTCTTGCATATCTCTCTCTACTCGTTTGTAAAATAATTGTGCAAATAATAATTTAGACAAAAATGAAGTGGCTATGTGATTCGTATATTATTTAAGATAAAATAGCGAAAAAACAAGAATTATTCTTTTAATATCATTCAACCCGGTAGACAAACAACGTGTTCATGAGTTCAAACCTTTTACGTAAACAAACACGAAAATTAGCTAAAGAAAACGCCGCCGTTTTAGTTATTGTTGACGAAGTCATTACGTGACGAGAAATTATAATTTGGCATTCATCGAATTTCCTGTTTCTTCTAGGCATTGACAATTGAATCGTAATAATTGCAACGTTTACAATATCGCTTTATCAATGCAGCAGTAACAAACCTGCATCGCATTAAGTTTAATATTTATCATATCTTCAGTTAAAGACTTGTATTTTACAAAACGCCCGACTAATATTACGTAAGGGTTACGTTTTAGATTTATGCGTAGGTACCTAACTTCCATTTTGAAATAGCTGAATTCGTAGATTTCGTCTTGTACAATGTAAAACTGCAAGAATAAGTAAAAAAAAAATAACGCCTACAAAAAGTTCTCAGAATTTTTTTGTAATTTTTGCATTTGCATAAAAAATAGTTCACTTTAGTTGCAGATTATATGACACTGATTTATACACAGTACAAAACGCAACTAAAACATGTCAAACTGAAATGAATATACAAGGATATTATTAGACTACAAAGATAAAATGGAATGTTTGATGGTGTACTTAAGGGGTCAAAAGTAGTAATATTACCTAGTTTGAATAATTCAATTAGACATCGCTACATCAATTATTGATGTAGCGATGTCTAATAGTCCAATATTTAGGCTAAAAAAGGGGTCAATATCGGAATGAAACGAAAATGTGTATAAACCTTTATTTTGGCATTCTAAATGTTGTCTCAAAAGTCTCAAACGGTCACATGTGAGCGTCCTTAGATATTCAAGGTCAAAGGTCGCGAAAATCAGTTTCTTGGAAATATCTCACTTCCTTTGCCTCAAATTGTATTTGCATTCATTATAATAGTTGTAGAGCAGCTTTTCCCAAAAGATGTTCCGCGGAACCCTTGTGATGCTTCTACGGAACCCTGGGGTTCCGTAGAAGCATCACAAGGGTTCCGCGTTCCGTCCGGATTTAACACACACTAGGCGAGTAAACTTTATTTATAGGATTCCAGGGGTTCCGCCAAAAGAAAATCAATGCTATAGGGTTCCGTAGCCGAAAAAAATTGGGAACCGCTGTTGTAGAGTATAAAAATCTCTACAAATTTTGTCTCAAATATTTGTTTATATGCTTAACCGTTTTTAAGATAGGAGGCGAAGAATGGGGAAAGCTCAACCATACATAGCGCAATGTCAGTAACTGGGATTATTGACCTCGCGCTGTGTATTCATCACGCTCTATCTTCGCTTCATCCGCATTCATCGCGCTCTGTCTTAAAAACAGTTAAGCGTAAAAAAATAATTTGAGACAAAATTTGTAGATAAATTTATGCTCTACAACTTTTATAAAGAATTCAAAAGCAATTTGAGGCAAAGGAAGCGAGATTTTTCAAAAAAACTGATTTTCGCGACCTTTGACCTTGCATATCTAAGGACGCTCACACGTGACCTTATAAAACTTTTGAGACAACATTTAGAATGCTGAAATGAAGGTTTATACAAATGTTCAGCTTATTCCGTTTCATTCCGAGGTGAAACCTTAAATTGACTGGATTATAAAGCTATGATAGGCATATGAATCAGAAAATTATTGCGAAATACTATAAATCTACGCATGTAATCCACTTTTTTTGCATAAAAATACGTTATAGGAAAATCTAGCCATAGATTTATTTACTCATATACGGCACAATAATTAAAAAATTATATAAATAGTACAACAACATGAAGAATAACAGTATGAATGTAAGTTAAATCTTAAAAAAAAGGCAAAAAGTAAAGAGTAAGTAAAGTAATAAGTCGTAATAAAGGTAAAATGTACGCCCCCTCGGGGGTGCGGTAGAAGACCAAGAGAAAATTGAGGAGCGTTTCAGACTTTCGGTAGGAGACCCAGAGAAACCCATCCCATCCCATCCTATCTTACCCCATCCCATCCCATTATGCTCCCTTGGTTGTGGCGAATGTAACCCCACCGTTGTATCCCATTACGCCCCTTTCGTCGTGGTATCCCGTTACGCCCCTCCCCCCGTTGTAGCAAATGTAACCCTGTCGTGGTATCCTGTTACGCCCTCTCCCATGTTGTGGTCAATTGCTGTTTCGGATTCACGAGTTAGGGGGCCGGGCGCTAGAAATAAAAATATTCTCAAAGTGGGCGGCGGGCAAAAAAAGGTTGAGAATCTATGGATTATGTCAACCGATATGATAATTTTACAAGTAGATAGATACCTATGGTTTCTAATGCATTAATAATTTTAGAGTGCAAGTACTGGTAGGCATGTTATGTTTACATGGTGTATTAAATTTACGTGGTACTAGCAGAAAAAAATTGTTTAATGCATCTTTTGTATGACATGCACTTACTCGTAATTCCTGTTGTATTGACTTTGAAATGTTAGTGGTTTGGTTTATTTATGATTTCAATCAAAGGTAGAGAATCTAAAGGAAGATATTCGCAGCACAATAAACGGTCAGTTTTAATCATCCAAAATCAATCTACTCTTATTTAAAATACTGCGAGCAGAACATATCTTGGCCTGTGTATCTTTTTTGACTAAGCCTCGATTTTTTTAACGTGCCTACATAAACTCTTTGGCATGTCGGAATTCCTACTGAGAACCTAACAGTTTTTCACGTTAGAAAATTTTGTTATTCTTCAAACATTTTAAAATTTAGGTCAAAGACATTTATTTGCGTGATTTTGTACGACAGGCTGTCGACGCGACTAGGCAATATCATCCTATCGACCAACGCAAAAAGAACATTCACTACTTCAGAATTTCGGTGACCGAACAACTCTTAATGAAGTCATCTCAACACCTGTTTGAAAAATCATTAAAAATGATGAAAAAACGTATAAAAAAATGTTTAAATAGGTTACGTTAGGTTATGGGGGAGACTGGAGAACTCGGAAAGAAATCAACTCAACACCTCCTTTGAAAAGTCATTAAGGCGGCGCTTCCTGGATCAAAAAGAAGAAGATGTAGAGATATGTAATTACGAATGTTGGACAGAGCGCGCTAATATTAAAAGTGATAAAAATGAAGCGAAAAATGCGAAAATGCTTAATAAAACATGACTCGTTTAAAATAGAGCAAAAATCTCGTGGAAGGTATCTTAAGTATCATTTAAAAAAACATCGTGAATTTTTTCACTAATATAACTTGTAAAATAATAGAAATAGACTTGTTTTTAATAATTATCGGAGCATACTTTGCGATTTTTTTCTATCGAGGGATTTTCATATAATTTGCGTTTCGGCGTGGAACGTATCTAGATATTATCTTCAAAAATAACTTTATATAATAAAATAAAACAACTTTATAAATATATATATATTTTTTTAAGAGCTTAAAAACTTCAAATTTTTAAGGAAGATATGTAGGAAATCGGTCGAAATTCGGATAGCGGCGGCTTAAAAGTGATGAAAAAATATAATAAATTGTTTAAAAGGTTACGTTAGGTTAGGTTATGAGTTATTTTTCAATTTTTTTCATGTTTTTAATGACTTTTCAAAGAGGTGTTGAGTTGACTTGATTTTAAGTTGGCATGTGCACATATCGCCACGTACCTTGAAGTTAGACAATTCCCACGGTAAGGCAACAATATATTGAGATGCAATTTTCTTTTCTTATAATTATTTTAGTATTGAGATGTTTATTGTTAACACTGACCTTAAAAACCAGCTTGAACTTTAAAAACCAGCTTTTATGTGAATATTTATAAATGCTAAAAGCTGTTAATTCCTTACTTATTATAAGATAGTCATTACCAAATTATGCAGAATAATTGTGAAAGAGTATACCTGTAATTTATTCATTAATAATAAAAGTTAATATATTCAGGTATTTTTGCCATGCGGTGGAAAGCAAACACGTGGGTTTAGAAGCATTAGTGTAATTCTAAAATAAATAAATAGTTATCACCACTTAAAAATAAACACTTCTGTATTCTATGGTTATCGCCAATTTAAGTAAAATTATTTTTAAAATAAAAAAGATAATGCTGTAGCACTCGCGAAGGCCAAGCAACATATAAGGAAGAAAAAGAAAAGAAAAAAATTAGTCGAAGATAATATTATCAATTCTAAAATTTGAAAACATGGGACTGACAATTATGATGGTTTGATGGAAGGTGGCAATGGCTGAATTGGTAAAAGCGCACGGCCCGATTAGACGAGAGGTTCTGGGTTCGAGTCGCAGTTGCCACCATTATCTTTTTCTATTTTTCTGTGTCTTGTTCTCTTTCATATTTTCGTTTATATTATTAGTTGTATCTTCTTCTTCAATAATATATAACGTTATTAGTAACTCACGTGGTAGGCTCGTCCAGCAATGGAGGGTTGAAGAGCAGTTCCAGGGCTATAGCCAGGCTCTTGCGCTGTCAAGGTCAAGTAGTATAAGGTTGTTAGTAACTCACGTGGTAGGCTCGTCCAGCAATGGAGGGTTGAAGAGCAGTTCCAGGGCTATAGCCAGGCTCTTGCGCTGTCAAGGTCAAGTAGTATAAGGTTGTTAGTAACTCACGTGATAGGCTCGTCCAGCAATGGAGGGTTGAAGAGCAGTTCCAGGGCTATAGCCAGGCTCTTGCGCTGTCAAGGTCAAGTAGTATAAGGTTGTTAGTAACTCACGTGGTAGGCTCGTCCAGCAACGGAGGGTTGAAGAGCAGTTCCAGGGCTATAGCCAGGCTCTTGCGCTGTCAAGGTCAAGTAGTATAAGGTTGTTAGTAACTCACGTGATAGGCTCGTCCAGCAATGGAGGGTTGAAGAGCAGTTCCAGGGCTATAGCCAGGCTCTTGCGCTGTCAAGGTCAAGTAGTATAAGGTTGTTAGTAACTCACGTGGTAGGCTCGTCCAGCAATGGAGGGTTGAAGAGCAGTTCCAGGGCTATAGCCAGGCTCTTGCGCTGTCAAGGTCAAGTAGTATAAGGCTGTTAGTAACTCACGTGATAGGCTCGTTCAGGAACAGCACTGGAGGGTTGGAGAGCAGTTCCAGGCCTACAGCCAACAGCCATTATATACTATACTAGTGGTCGCCCAATGGTCGAAATTCGACCATAATTAATTTAATGTGTAATGTTTTATTTTATTGATTTTATGTATTTTTTATGAATGGTTTAAAAAAATATTTGCATTCTGCACCCCTTCTCTATCTAAACTATAAGTATACGAAATTTCATACTCCCCCGTCCGCGCAATTTTCGTAAAAAGGGGTACAAAGTTTTTGCTTCACGTATTAATATACTGATGATGATGATACTGATGATTATAGCTCCTTTGCTATGGTATAGTATATAAAAACTAAAAAAAAATTGGTTGTCTGTAAAGTCGGTTTACGGACGATAATTTTACGTGATGACTTCATATAATAACGATGGAGTGGAAGAGAGATAGATGCGTCATAAGCCGAACGCTTAGGCCGAGCGCTTGCTCCGCGCTCTCGCTCGTACGCTCAGCTCAGGTGGAACGTGACAATGAGTCATGCTTTTTCGTGCATGCAGCCGGTGTTAATCGATTTATAAGACGTTATCACGTCAAAATGTCCCGTCCAGGTGTTGTAGCACTTTCCAAGGCGAAGTAGTAGGTACAAAGTTGTTAGTAACTCACGTAGTAGGCTCATCTAGGAACAGCACTGGAGGGTTGGAGAGCAGCTCCAGGGCTATAGCCAGCCTCTTGCGCTGTCCGCCAGACAAATGTCCCGTCAGAGTGTTGTAGCACTCCTCCAGTCCGAGCATTGATAAGGTCTCCTTCACCTGGGAATAATGAATAATGAATATTATTGCAGGGTAAACTAATAAAGAGGAAATGTTTCGAAAAGAACCTGTCCTATTACAACAACAGTATAAAGAGTATCTATAGGTCAATAACAGCAACTTCTGTTTATCTAAACATGAACTTTTAAAATCAATTGCACAAAATGTATAGTGTCAAGGTAATTTTTTTTAATATATTGAGGTAATTATAAAGTTAATAAGGTTTTCAGAACTGGTATCTTGATACCACATAAAAAAGACTTATCCCAAGGATGACGGAGATACAAAAATAAGAATGGCAAATTATACTATAAAGCAGAAAATCTATGAGCTAAAGCCGTAATAACTCTCGGAAGGTAGTTACATTGTGATGCATTTAGCACACCTTTTATCTGAAATTTCTAGGTCAATGCAACACTTTCAACAGTCCAGGTCCAACAGAGCTGTAGATACTTTCAGTATCGCCCCGGTGAAAGACCACTATTCTGAATTGAAATGTTGCTCGAAATGAGTTAAGCAGCGTTTGGTGACTGACTCTTCTGTGGTATTCACATAAAAAATAAGCTATAAAAATACCTATCTTACTATCAAAATATCAAGATTTCGAAATGGTGGGGGGGAACTTTGGCAAAATCAGGAAATGAAACACTCATGGTAGGAAAACTAGATTTTTTTTCAAATGCCATCCGAAGAATTTAACATAATTATAGGCATGAAGCAAGTTTAATAGTGACCTCTTACTGACAACAGCGTAATTATTTAAATTCTGTCAGGTAAATTATACTTAGTTTAATATTCTTGACAAAAAAAATCCGAGTGTGCGGTAGAAATGAAACCTTCAAAGTAGACAGGAGTGGGGAGGCTATAAAGCACCGCACAAATAATAATAACAATAACGTAATATTTGTATAGCGCAGTTTTGTGTTATTTCACTTCAAGTGCGCTTAACTATAATAAACTTAAAAGTAATCCTATAGTGTTTCTTAGGAGTCCTTACAAAATATTGATAAAATAATATATAACAAAGAATATACAGTATATACAAAGCAATGCCAAGAGAACAAAATTAACAATGATAGTGCTATTTTGGCACACGTGGATGGCACAGATAATGATAAACAAAATCTCAATCAATAGGAGACTTGAAAAGTGAGCTCATAACCAAAGCGGCCAATGCGGTAAGGTTTCATTCTATCTCATTCTCTCGCAGGCTAAATCCTACGGATGAATGCATTTGTCTCTTTTTAGTGTAGTTTCAGTTTCTTCGTGTTTCAAATCACAACGGTGCTAAAGAAGTTTCACTTCAATAATTGCCAAAGCATTAATTATCGTTTCGTTAAATCGCTTCACTAGGTCAACTACTACATTTCATTATGTAAATACAATTGGTAATGCTCATTTCCCAATACAAAGACACCATCATTTTAATTTCTCTTGTCTCCCCTCCGTTCATCCTCTCATTTCAACCATAATTTGAAACGATGATCTCTTCACGTAGACGTTTGGAGCTCTTCACAGATTCTCCAATTTCACCTGCAATCAACCACCATTATGAGATGGAGCTGCCGAATGAACTTGGACTCAAACAGTAATCGGTAATCAGTGTTGCCAACTTTTCTCTTTTAGTACACTTCAGGTCATAAAAAAAAGTTCAGCTTCTCAACTCCTTTTTCCAGATATTCTTGGTCTTATTTTACACAGAACTCGTTCACGTAAAACATTATTTCTTGAAATCTTTGTTTTTACCACTCGACCAACATACTTGGTCGTTGTTTTTATCGCAAAATTTCTCTAGGCACCAGAAGATAATAATTATGTACGTAGTAACATTGAGTTGTATAAAAGCATAGTAATTATTCAGAAAAACTTGAGGCACGTGTATCGTGAATATTATCCAAACTCCATACACTTTTTGCTGTGTAAGCTATGGGCCATCTGGACCATGCTTCATGGACCATCCGACTAAAGTGGTAATAACTTCTTTTATGTAACTTTAAGATAAGGTAAATAAAAAAGTCTCCGTCAACTTTGGAACTTGCGGAAAGTGGAATTGGTAGACGTCATTTATCATGGCTAAGGAGCATTGGACCGGCTTGGGTGCCGCTTCTTTCACTTCTTCCCAAACTTCCTTCAGGCGCCGAATCCCCGCTCAAAAAGAAGAAGATGGAGAGATATGTAATTACGAATGTTGAAGAGAGCGCGCTAATATTTAAAACGATAAAATTGAAGCGAAAATTGTGAAAATGTTTAATAAAACACGACTCGCTTAAAATAGAGCAAAAATCTGAGGGGAACATCTAAAATAGCTTTTAAAGAAACACTGTGAATTTTTTCATACATATAACTTCTAAAATAAGTGACATTAACTTGTTTATAATAATTTTCGGAGCATACTTGGCGATTTTTTTCTATCGAGGGATTTTCATGTAATTTGCGTTTCGGCGTTGATCACGTCTACATATTATTAAAAATAACATATATTTTTTTAGGAGCTTAAAAACTTCAAATGTTTATGGGAGATATGTAAGAAACCGGCATAAATTCGGGTAGCGGCGGCTTCAGCACCCAAATTCTCCAAAATAAATAAATTCTCGTAAAATAAAAAAATCCTCGTATGTCAACAATCAAGTACATTATTTTAATTCAATGCTCGGCTCCGGTTACCGGAGAGCTCAGAATGAAATCAACTCAATACCTACTTTGAAAAGTCATTAAAAGTGATGAAAAAAAAATTGATTAAATAGGTTACGTTAGGTTAGGTTATGGGCTATTTATTTTTTTTTCATAGCTTTTAATGAGGTGAGGTGTTGAGTTGAGTTGATTCTGGGTTGGCGGGGAACCCTCGGCTCCAGTGGTTTTGGTAAAAAAATTATCTTACAGTATGACCATGTACTGTGTTGGTCTGCTCCTGAATATTAATATTATGATGTTAATATAGTTTTAGAGACGAAGTGCCAACTGGGATGAGTGTTCAAATTAACCCTCGAAGACTAATCCTGATCGTTTCGACTAATACTGCGTACTCGCGCTATACACTGACGAGAGTTTGCAGGCATTTGCTTTGCAGGCAAGTGCTGGCATTTTCAATTTCAATGGAGAACGCAAGTACCTACTTAAATAATGTGTAAATTATATAAAATTTAGAAGTATATACAAATATATTTTTAATGTTTCATAAGATGATGTCTACAGAGAACAAGAAAAAATGTGCTATTATTTTCAGAGATTTATGTCCCCCGCTAATTTTGATATCGAAAAATACATTTATATAATAACTATTTTTTCCCCGCGGCTTCGCTCACATGGTATTACGGGAAATTACTGTAGCGCTTGAACTTATCAATTATCTCCCCCCCCCCCACTCCACCCCCATCCCCTCCCGCATTCCATATATTCATTCCCTTACATTCAGTTTTCAAACATCTCGCCTACCACCTAAATTTCATAATGCTATAGCTCAAAGAAAAAAAGAATTACTTATCCAATTTGTTCATTCGTTCGGAATTTATGCGCTTACAAACATTTCGGATGTTTATTTTTATTTAAATATTTGGAAGTTCGTTAATATAATAAAAAAAATACTCTATTTATCATTCAGTCTTTATAATCATTACGAATTATATTTTTAATATAGGAACTCTCATCTGACATTTATTCCAAGCTTGTCCAAAAAAAAAAAACGAATTCTAATATTTGAATTTTCTGCAGTAGTAGCTGACCAGTAGACTGAGTACCTACCAGCATAGAGCCCAAAAATATATCAACATTGTTTCCATGGAAAAGATTTTTTTCTGATGTTAGCAAAAACTCGCTTTTGTTAGCGACAGAAAACGTATAACAAATATAATATATTAATATTTATAATTTCATAACGCCAGAGCTTACCATCATATACAACCTGTAGTCTGCGCATGTAATTTAGCTTTATATTGGTGAAAGAATTATTAAAGTCTTTTTATTGTGTTATGCATGAAAAGGTCATAAACAAACTCGAGCAGTTTCGCATTTATAATATTAGTATGGATTACTAGAAACTCCGACATCTATGTTTTTTAAGGAGTATTTTGACATTTTTTAATAAAATGTGGTTTGATTATTTTATTCAAATAATGTGCTTGTTTTATCGGAGCAATAACAAAAATAACTTTTGGTATACATATACTATTTTTTTTTTTTACATTAACTCCACACAGGAGGCCCTGAGAATTTCCCACGGGGCCTATGTCATCTTTGAAGATGTTGTGTGGAGGGTCTTTTGAGGAGAGGAAGGAGTGAACATGGGTCTTGAAAAGGCCGGCAAATCAGTCAAAGTCGGCAAGACAGCCGACCTGTTCTCATGTGACTAATGTCAACCATGTACAAATGTTGGGCGCGTGTTTGGCGTGTTTCCCAACTATGCACCGGTGCCGAGGGGATCAATAACGCTCGTTCCTCGGAGCATCTTCCATTGTAATACCAGCAGAACAAGGACAATTTCCCATCTGACGCCTGTGCTCTAAAGATTGTAATCCGTTTGTTAAGTTAGGAGAATCTCTCAAACGTCAAGGGTTTTTTTTTACGTATTTTGGAGCTCCAGACCAGAGGTGTCAAATTCAACCGTGGGGCGCACTTGCGATTTGTACATTCGTACTATGAAAGTATCTGTACAGCCCTGTACAGTACGCCCAGTTTCTGAGAGGCGAACTTAACTCTGGCTTCGATGGAGCCCCCGTACCTGATGCATATCGATGGAGGTCCTGTTCGGAAGATTGCTTCCGTTGAAGGAGACTAGATTTTCATTTCGATCCCTTTTAGATTGGATTGGATCTTTGAAACATTTAATTCGACGAGGTTATTCTTACCCCAACAGAAAACACTCTCCGAGCCATTGGGGTTTGTGTGCCCTTTGGAGGCTTTCAAACAAAAAGCTTTTATGGACTGTACTGTCATCCGGGTAACAATGTATCGGTGCGCATGACAAGAGGCCATTGATATGCAACAAAAACAAAGACGGAGACAGAACCGATCCCTGTGGGACGCCAGCATTTATCAAATGCGAGGAAGAGGTGAAATCATCAGCAACCGCCTGCATCGACCTCTCCCTCAAAAAGTCGGTAATCCACGTACACAAAGATGCGGGAAGTCCGTAAGAAGACACTTTGTTGACAAGCCCTCGGAGCCAAATCCGGTCAAAGGCCTTGGAAATGTCCAGTGCAACGTTCAGGCAAAAAAAAAATTCCAGGCACCGCCCCCAAGCCCGCGTCACATACGTGAGAAGATCACCGCACGAGCGGTTCCCCCGGAATCCTATACTATATATAGAGTCTATAGACCATAAATGAAGTCTATGAAACGGCTTTTAAAATAATGTACAAGTTAAAAACCTACGTTAACAAAAAACTTTGTGAGGGTTGGTAGTAGTGTTAGTGAAATTGGCAAATGATTGTCTTTACGTACGAAAATAATGATTAGTTTTCTTGGGTTAAGACCGTGAATCACGTTCCAATTGCACAATCACTTGCAAAATAATTGATTAATCATTAATTCGAAGAATAATTGATATCGGATTAATAATTTATTTAACGATTGGTGCGGGCTCATCACGATCCTCGTGGCGTGCTGCAGAGATCACATGACGTACGGAAAAGGTTGACTTATGATATTTAATCACGAAGTAATGACTTTTATACCGCACTTCGATTCATTAAATATGAATAAATTGATTCAGATAAATAATCAATGAATCAGAATAATACCATCTCTAATGATTCAGAAGAACCACTTAGGTACCTACTCGAGTATTTACATATTTAGAGTATATAGAAGGTTTCACTCAAAAGAAACCGGACTGCTTCGTACGCTGTCAGATGTAACTCTAGCCATAGAATCAGGTAAGTTAGCACTTATCTCACTTTTAGTCGACATTTTAGAAATTAGAGTGCAGCGTTTGAAACGATTGATCACGACTTCTTCTTTAAGATATTAGAGTAAACATTTGACTCCTAAGAAAATAAGATGACCAAATGTATAGGAAAAGACGACGAAAATATGGAAAAAATCATCCTTCATATTGATAAAAAAAAGTGCTTCGTAGACTCCCCACTCGTGTCTAATTGTGTCGTTGTCTAATTAAGTTGTCGTTGTTGTCACTCGTGTCGTTGTCTAATTTAGTTTTCTGAAGGTTTCACTTCTACCGCTTACGAATTCATTCCAAATTCCGACATCAAAATTTTGCTGGAATCATGTCTATCCATTTTCTAACAAGCCGTGAAGGTTGGAAATACACTCTCTAACTTCGAAATACTTTCTTCGGGGTACCGCAGGGATCCGTTTTAGGTCCACTTTTTTGATCCTTTTTACAAATAATGTCGCAAAATAAATCGAGTCAGCAAGTTTATTTTTACTGTACTCCAAACGAAGTCAACAGTCTCAAAATCCGTACAGCTGAATGCCTAGAAGCAATAACTCGTTGGATGTCTTCAAACAGGCTAAAGCTGAACCCATAAATGAACTAATACCGCTGAACCCATCTAAGACTGAGTTTCACTGGGCGGCCACAAAAAAACGTCAACATTTCATAGACGATTCACCTATTTCCATTTCCGGCAGCGATATTATTCCACAGACAACAGTCAAACTTCTTGGCGTTAATCTGGATTCAGACTTTCCGCTTAAAAGTCAAAAAAGAGGACTGTAATCACCAGTTTTTTCACCTAAGACAACTCAAGTCAGTCCGAAGAAACCTTACTACAGAGACGACAAAACTACTAATCAACTCGTACATAGTCTCACGGCTCGATTACTGTAACGACATCGACGCTAGCCTCCCAAAATATCAAACTGACAAACTTCAAACCGTGTTTAATGCAGCAGCATAGCTTATAACCGGAGTCTCTAAATATTCGCACATTTAAGAACTTTTGTAACATTCACTGGCTCAAGTGCCCTGAAACAATTCAGTACAAATTGTGCTGATCGGAGTTTAAATCTATGAATGAAATGACCCCACCTTACATCATTGAACATCATCAGCTATAGGCTAACTAATAGAACTTAAACGCAAGCCAAGTACTAAGTTTGGAGATCGCGCTTCGGGAGTAATTCGGCCTAAGATGTGGAATAAACTCCCTCCGGAACTAAGATGCATAACAAGCTCTACAGAATTTAGGTCCAAGCTAAAAATCTATATTTTTGGGCTCTCATGCCCTTAAATTAAATATTCTTATCTGAGACTATCAGGCTTGTATTGCCCATGATATGCCTTAATCACACTTTTCTAAACCAATCGAGCGACAGACCAAATAAAAACTTTTTTCTCGGATTGCTTGCAATTTTTTGTAGCTCATTTTGAATATTTTCCGCCTACATAAAAAAAACCATACCTCCGAATTTTAATACGAAGACACATAAACCAAATTAAGTGCTGTATAGCCAATGAATTCACTTATATTTAAATAATCATCTCATATTTTTAGGATACATAAAAAAATATTAAAAAATCATAAACATTTTAAATAGAAATATTCTCAGGATTTTCTAGCTGTAAACTCGCGTAGGAAGTTGAATTTTGCGTCCACATTAAATATTTTCTATGAAGTTTCTTTTAAATGGACTAATTGATGATCACAACCTACAAATATATATAAGAAAACTGAATTTTGATACGTTATCAAGTGTTTAATGTTTCTTTTGAACAAACTTTTTACACGAATTTTGGTCGAGAAATGACAACATTTTATCGCACTAAAATTGAATTTTTAAGGTACTCACCAAAAATAAGTGAAGCACGTTAAACAGAGAAATTCATTATCTTTAATGCACAATACCTATATTAACTCGATTATTGTATTATTTATTGAAAATAATCCATTTCCAAACACAGTCTAATCGGCAAAAGAACTACGCAGTAAATACGAACATAACCACAAACAATGTTGTATTTCAGTATTCACTGTATTTTTAAGTTTGAAACAAGTACAATTTGGATTTTGGATTTGATTCTGACTACATAATATTTTTAAATTTTTTTATTACAATACATGATTAATTCAATAAATATTACACTGGTGTAAAAATATGTTAAAAAATTCACTAAAACACGACCAAAAACGGCATTTTACATTCAGGCATTTTCACAGCTGACCGCTAAAAACATTTTTGTAAATTTCATTTTTTGCAAACATGATCGATCATTCCGTAAAAACTAGAGGACACTAATCTATTGAGTATAAGTAAAAGTAGGCTCTTCTAGCTTCTATATAACGTCAAGTTCACAGTTAACGTCATATTAAAAAATATTGCAATTTTTTTTTAAAGAATCCATGAAATATTTGCCAAAATATGGCAGCAAAGCAATCAGAGGTATTTAAAATAGTGCCATATTGTGGCAAAAAGCGCTCTAGTGGTTAACGAATTGGATTAACATTATTTGAATCTTAACACATCAATTTGTCTCTTACCGAGGGATGAATTACATTTACGAAGAAAATATTCCGATCAATTCCTTGTTCCCTTCGTACCGCCGTCATAAAATTTTGCTTTTGATTTCCAAAATACGCTCATTAAAGAACATATTATACATTATTATTAAAATATATATTAGGATTAAAAAACATATGTTCCCATTAATGTCCTCTGCATGCAAACTGTACCTAAAATCTCTAAATAAAAAATAAACAGTGTTAACAAAAAATAAAGTGACTTCCCAGGTAAGTACGGTCCTGTATAAATATTTCCTGTCTGTACAGAGTACAAATAATCGCGTTCATCGATCAAATCATTGTAGGTACATATAGTTCCGTATCAGTGATAGATGAACTGATGGATGCAATGTTTAGCCTTAAAGTTGTTAAAATGGTTTGTGTAGTTCGTCTTTCGTCATATTTTAATTATTTAAATCGTATAGGTATATTTTGTCTTTGCCCGCCGCGCAAAATTCTTTATTTACTTATACATTTTCCGGAAATCGACAATTTACATTTTATAAGTTTGCACTTGTGATAATACATACAGCCAAAATAAAATCAATTGTGGATTTCTTCCATGCGATTTTACCTATAATAAGACAACATTAAAAAAACAAGAAAATTTTACTAGCAAAAAATTGCTCGTGAGAGTCAGAAAAACATATTTTTTGGAGCTTATTCTTATTCTTATTAATCGTGAAGATCATTATTAAGACTTTTCATATTATAATAAAAATAAGATAAGATTTTGAGTTCAATACCGTTTTGAGTTCAATACAGAAAAATATAAAACAATAACAACAGAAACTCACTCATCATAATAAAACAGAATAACATTTTTTCTAAAGCCGCGGTTGTTATTTATTGGTAACCATAAGACAGGATGTACATAAAACAAATTCAATTCATAACAGAACTATAAATATAAATAACAGAAACCTGATGAAATACCAGAGAAATATATTTGATGAACTTTTTATACTTGTTAAGCTCTCATTTGAAAATGTCCATTTTTGATATTATGTTATTGTAAATATTGTTTAGTCTGTTGAAGCAACAATTTTTTTTATATTACATTTACAACTTTATAATATGCAATAATGCGATAAAAATAACAAAACAATACTACGTACGGTGAAAAGCAGAAAGTCAAAACTTCTTTCTTCTTTAGGCTTTCATCCTGGCTACTCAATGTTCCCAGGAAAGGCATTATATCAGTTTTTTCCGCTCCCTTCTTACATCATGAGATTTTTTATTATTCCGACACTCGGCGATTATGCTAATTGAATGAATACCAAAAAGTATGTCATTTTATAATAAGAAAACATGCTTGACCATGTAATGATGCGTTGTAAATAAACGAAAAACTTTTGACTATTCCGGTTTCGTTGTTTCTCGGCAGAAGAAAGTTGTTGCATCATATTAGATGCTTGTTTGATAGAAAAACCTTAGATGATTGTTTACATCTTGATTTGGCGAGTGAAAGTGTAAAATTTGATTATTATAAATTGATTATTTATGTTATTTTAAGCCAAATCAAAACAATATTCCCTGTAGCGTTAGGCATTCTTCTTCTAGTGTGGTGCCCTCTCCTATCGGGGGTTGGCTATGATCAGAGTTATCTTCTCCCTGCAGGCAACAGCTAGGAAGCTAGGAACTATTAACACATGCAGATATTTCCCGGTAGTTGGTTTTTAAGGAATATTGCGGAAATTTTCGTCTAAATGGTGAAATCCCTAGACTAGCTCACGAGGTTGTCTCCTACAACGAATTTTTTATTAATTAGGGAATGCTGGGGTCAGATCTTACGCATTTTTGGAAAATACCTTATTAGAAGATATTATTTATAAGCTTGTGGCGAAACAGGTCGGCCGCACTATAAAAGGCTGTGTAATCCTGAGCAGCCCTAGTTTTTAAACAAGATATTCAGTAACCAACGAGTGAGCCTATAGCAAAATTCATCCATAACATTACGCGCTACCAATGAATCTACTACAGGAATTAATTCGTAACAGTACCACGTATTTTGACGCTACAAACCGTTGTTTACGTTGTAATTCTTTGGTGAATAAATAAACAAGTGGTAATCAATTTAAAAGTGTTTATCATTACCTTATAACACGCAAGGTATGGTAAAACCATACCACCAAAAGCTATCAAAATGTTGATATTTACAAATGACCGAAAAATGTGATGTCACGATACATAGATACAATGACTGGCACAGTAGTACTGCAGCGCTGTCTTTCTGATTATGAATTGTATCTAGTATGGCGTCACGAGACACGGTTTTATATTATGTTTTCCCGAGTTAACTCCGAGAGTTCATAAATTCGTAATTTTTGATATCGAAAATTAATTTTACATGTTCTTCTTCTCAAGTCGGTTCCTCATTGAGACTCCTACTCGGATAATAAAAAAATCCCGGTTTTGAGGAATTTACATCAGATAGGGGAAAAATTCCGGGAATATTCCCGGGTTCACATGAGAGATGGGTGAGTCTGCATTTGCCGGACGCCTCCGAAACTTTCTCCTATCTTTTAAAAGTACTCGAGTTCTATGAGCAGGTCCCGAGTCCGAGTTCTTGGGTGCGGGCTATTGGGTACTGGGTGCTGTTGCGGCTACCAGGACGCACGGGTTCGGCCGGAGCCCGACCTTCGAGCCCGACCCAGATAGAACCCGAACAAGAGCTCGAACCCGGACAAGGTTTCCTATATCCTCAAGATTAGTCAGCTGTTTACAGACAAAATTTGGAATTTGTGGTTGATTCGGTTGTTGCACAGTTGCATATAATGATTTGAAATTATTGTGGTGTTCGGCGACCTTCGTGACCGTCACAGGTTCGGTACCCGGCTGACAATCGGAAGTAAAATTGCGGCATGCGATTATCCTGCAAATATCCTTGGATGTTCATAGTTCATTATACCGATAAAAAAGCTCAGGTCGCAAAGTATTTTAGAGATATTATTAATCCGGTAGGTATTTAATATTTTTATAAAGGTTAACAATAATGTTAATAAAAGGTTTTAAAAGGTTAACAATAATGATTATAATTAATATCATGTGAAATCCTCTTTTTACTGATTTTTTTTGTATTATTGTTAATTAGATAGGTAATTGTTAGTTTTACGACTTTGATTCTTCAATACGTAAAAGAAGATACTTTATAATGGATTGAAAAAATGCACGTTGATCCTTCACATCAATGCCTTTATTTGTATTTGTACTAATACTGTTGTAGTTTCAATTTAATAATAAAGTTTTTACGAACATTGGTCTATTGTCGGCAATAAATGCAATAATTAATTATAACCAATGAGAATTTTAGAAGACAGTTTTGTAAAACAAGTCATGTGAATAAAAGAAGAAACAAATATTCCAAAATTTAAAAAAAAATGTTCTAAAAAGGCGATCTAAACGTATAATCATAAACAATTTGTTCTCTTATATGTTATAGTTTTTCTTTGTAAATTTTTAACGGCTAACAACATTTTTGATGTTTTTTTCAATACAAAACGAATCAGTAGGATACAGATAGGTTCGGGATGGTGTTATATGAACATGAATCGATATTTTGACATAGGTATTTTACAAATTGAAAATATGAAAACAAAAATGTTATCCAGTGTTTATTTTATTAATAATGTACACAACAGACCGAAGGTTAACTGAAAATAATTACAAAGAATAAATAAAATAAACTGTATGTAAGAATAAAACAATAACATTTAATTAAACGAAGACATTATGAGCGAAACTCAATCGAAAATCTGGAAACAGAAAAATCAGAAAAAGATATTTACACCTCTGGGACTCGAACCCAGGACCTTCCTACTTTCCGGGATGGGAAATATAATATAATAAAATATGCGTTAAGAAAAATGAAGATAATATGGGTGGTTCTTAGTCGAAGTATGGTACAGTTAAAAGTGACCGAATTGGATATCGACACCTTGGCTCAGTTGATAAGAGCCCCCAACCCGGAAAGTATCAGGGAGGTCCTGGGTTCGAGTCCCAGAGGTGTAAATATATTTTTCTGATTCTTCTGTTCCCAGATTATCGATTGAGTTTCGCTCATAATGTCTTCATTTAATTAAATATTTCAGTTTGAGGTTTTACTCATAAAAAGTTAAAATAAAAAATAATAAAACAATAACACCTTACTGGGAATTTAAGGGAATGAAGTTTATAATATGATAGATTTTATGGGGCTTTTATATTGGGCACAAATGGTTACAATTGTTTTACAGGGGATAGTAATAATAAATAATGGTTTCATATGGTTTACACTGGATAAAATTTAAAAAATATATAATTTAAACATTTTCAGGAATAATATTTTGGCATGAAAGAATCGTTTAGACATGTTTTAAGCATTGTTAAAAATATGGATATTATTTAGGTATTCATTTGCCAAGCTATGTAGGCGAGTTAGTTGCAGGACTATGGTATTTTAGGGATGCAATGCACCAAAATGAAAAGTTTATAGAGATCACCCGGATTACGAAAGGTTTCCGAATTCAAATTCCGACAATACCTTTTTTATGTATACTTGTAATCCATTTTTAGATTATTATGCCTTGTCTTATTTAGCCAACCTTTTGTAGAGCGTTACAGTATCCATGATCACAGCAGATGTGTATGAAGATTGTGGTGAAATTTTGACAAGTAAAAAAACCCAAAATGTCTCATTTTTTACTCCATATGTCAGGAATGACAGGTTAAAGTATGTTAAGTTCGTTACTGAACACCCTTATGTATATTTTTTATTTATATTTATCTGAATCTGTGAGAAACAGTTGCGATGCAGACGAATTTTCCAGGTTTTATATTTTCTTATTAATTACCGTCTATCTGTGTTTCCTCTTAAAAAAACTTTACCAATTAGTAAAAAAATTTCACGTAATCTATATATATACTAATATTATAAATGCGAAACTGCGTGCGTTTGTTCGTCGCGCTTTTACGTATAAAACAATAAAACGATTTTAAAAATTCTTTCACCAATAGAAAGCTCAATGCGAGTACTGTAGGCTGTATATAATAATAATAATAATTTTTTATTTTAGTTATTTATTTCAGCCGAACAGAGCGGTGGGTGCAATACTCTGTCAGCCATATAAAAGTATACATTACATACTATATGAAAAGAAAAGAAAAAATAAATTAATAAAAAAAGATTTTAAAAATATATATATACACATATTTAGTACTCGTATATCTACTACGGGGGCTTCAGATGAATTCTCCATGTTTGGTGAAGAGGCGCGCCCTGCCACTGGGCCACGGCCAGGACGAGATAATGGTATAATGGTATATAATGGTAAGCTCTGGCGTTATGAAATTATAAATATTAACATATTATATGATTTATACGTTTTCTGTCCCTAAGAAAAGCGAGTTATTGCTAAGCAAAACAAATCGTTGCGGTGGAAACGATGTTGATATATTTGCGGGAAATTTTATAGGGAGAAACAATTTCTTTATTAAATGGCATAGCAAAGCATGCCGGGTACCAGCTAGTAGTCTATAATTGGCTGATTTGAATAGTGCCATTTTTGTGAAAAATCATCAGAGGGCGCTGATGATACGATCCCTAACACTGATGATACGATCCCTAACACGTATCGCTAATTTTGTATGTGCACACGTCTCAGATAGTATAAATTGTAAACCTTAACCACCAAGCAAAAAAAATCATCGGACGGTCAAAACATTTTTTTATTAACAGTAGTAATTAGAGTCAAGTTATTTGAACTTCGGTCCGACCAAATTCGCAGACTTATTTTTCAATAGGTAAATTGACTAGGACTTTTTGTCAATAGAGAATTCCAGTCCAATTTTTTATTTTTTTTTATGAATAATGACCTTCTAACTTAAATAACTGCATATTTATTTTTATTTTTATAGTTAGTTTTAATAGTTAAAATAAATGTCAAAGTTTTAATTTTTCAAGATCCCTCGAAAACCACCGAATCTAGTGTGACGTCATCATGACTAACCGAAGTATGAATCTTGTAGGGAACTGGAATCAGCTGTTCGACTCCCGCATTTTGAATTTCAGCATTGGAGCGTTTTCATAGACATTACTGGGCAATACGATCGTTTTTTGTACAGTTAAAGTTTTTGAATATTTTAAATAATATAGATAAACTAATAGAGATTCTTTATTTTTGGTACTGAATTATTTAGGCCTAAATAATGTTTTAATAAAAACAAAAACTATTATATGTCCAATTCTCTATAAACCAATATCACGGATTGCCGAACGGCTTGCGTCTTCATTTCTATTGATTTCTATACAACTTTGACCCAGGTGACGCGGCGCGGTGACGTCACGCCGCCAAAATCCAGCAATAGGGTGTTTTAATGACACGTTTTAAAATGGACTTTTTAATATTTTTTTAAAAACTCTACGTTAAATATTATGTATTTAACTTATATATTCAGAATCAGCGTATATTGGTCTATATGAACATATTTTTTTAAAGCCATAATATTTTTCACTGGAGTTCCTTATTATTGTTTACGATTTAGTCTCCATGTTTAGATTGTATTCCAATAGTTTTGTTGTTGTGACTGCGAAAGCAAGTAATCATGTATGTACTTAATGCATAATTAATTCTTACCTAATTAAAAGACGATTTAAAATTTGGTCAAAGATAATATAAAATTTTTATAGCCCAGTTTTGTGTTATTTCAATTCAAGTGCGCTTAATTTAGTATTCGGTACTTTTAAGATTACTCCTACGGTGCTCCTTGCATAAGATTGGTCAAATAACATGAAACAAAAACGTACGCTGTGTACAAAGCAATGACAAGAGAAAAAAAATAACCAAAACAGTGTTTTTATAGCACAGGACAACAATAATAAAAAAATAACGGTGTCGTTTTAGCACAGGACAAAACAAGAACATTAAAATTGAAATCTTTTTTATAAAAATATAAATACCATTCATCCGATTGCGATGAAACTTTGGTTATTTGTTGTGCACACGCCCGCGAAGGTTGTAGGTTATATATAATGGTAAGCTCTGGCGTTATGAAATTTGTAGAAATGAAAATGAGTGTAATTTAAATATGATTCCTTTTTCAAATAACGAATGTTCTGTTCAAGTTACAAATCTGAATTTTGTCGTATACACGCATAACGATCTACATAATTTGCTATATTTCGCGAAATTAATTTGTCTCTTAGAAAAGAAGTTACGTTCAATTGAAAGTTTGGGTTCTAA
The DNA here is from genome assembly GCA_936435175.1 of Glyphotaelius pellucidus. Classification (NCBI taxonomy): domain Eukaryota; kingdom Metazoa; phylum Arthropoda; class Insecta; order Trichoptera; family Limnephilidae; genus Glyphotaelius; species Glyphotaelius pellucidus. The sequence goes on along the minus strand of OW386538.1, from coordinate 16,901,097 downwards.
AAAACTGTCGAATAGGGATTGTTTGTTTGAAAATTATTCATAAATGGTGTGTGCGCACACAAAGTGTAAGCGCATTAGAATGAACAAAAGGACAACGATTAGGATGGACGTACGCTGAGACATCGGTCGCACAGCAAGTTCATCGCAGTTGTGGAATGTATGAGAAACATACACGTCTCAGCGTATGTCGCTCCATACACTTCCATACAACACAAAAACCTGAACTATCTTGCGCTGAACATTCTGCGCGACCGATGTCTCAGCGTACGCCCACCCTTATAGTGTGAAGTGATGTGTGACAGACTAAACAAAAATGGAGCAGGGTAATCCGAGACGCCACTTCAAGCTCTAAGATAAGATGCATTTATTTTTTAATAACATAATTTTTGTCAAATTTATTGCTTTCAGGTTTACAGTATTTGTTTATTTACAAAGTAGACGGACGAGTAGTAGTAGTGGTTTATTAAGATAAAACCAGAGCCCCCTCACCTGAACTAGTCATTTCACACAGATTTGATGAGGATATTCTTATCCAATTTATACTTCAAAGCCATGGGTGTAGGCACGGTGGGGCAAGGTGGGGCGTTTGCCCCCTGGCTGGCCGATGCAAGATCTCTGAGATTGTCGACCGGGTCGCGTTTTCAGCACTTCATAGGATGATTTTCCTTCTTCCGCTCATATTCTTTGTATTCATTTTGGCCCACCCTAAATCAAAACCTGGCTAGGCCCATGCTCAAAACCCGTGGAGTTTTTGGAGGCTGTATTGCTTGTAAACAATGACAAAGAAGCTCATCAATAACAAAAACAAACCTGCAGGGTCTTGTCCTTGTCGCTCAGCGAGAAGCCTAGCTTGAGATGAGCGGCAACCGCCATGGCCTCTCCGGCGGTGAGGTGGGCGCGCAGCTCATCTTCCTGTTGGATGTAGCGAGACAGCCGTTGAAAGCGCTGAGGGGCGCCCCGAGCGCGCTCGCTGCCGTTCACGAATACCTTCCCTGATACTCCGGATGACCTGCAAAAAAAGGGTTTGTTAAACAACGATTTAAAAAAAAATCAACACCTCAAAAAGCTTTCAAATACATCTATTTGAATTTCGATTTTTTTTTTAATGCAAATTTTGGAAGTGAAATTAACCCACTTCCCAATATTAGATCGAGTAGATAGACTAGTTGTCAATGACAATGCATTATATCAACTTTTGAACCATATCAACCAAAGAGACGGGCCGAAAATTGTTAACAGATGTATTATAGAAAAAAATTGGTTGTCTGTAAAGACGGTTTACGGACGATAATTTTACGTGATAACGTCACGAGCCGAACGCTTAGGCCGATCGTGCCTCTCTATCGCTTATTCGCCCGCTCGGCTCAGGCGGAACGTGACAATGAGTCATGCTTTTTTGTGCATGCAGTCGGTGTTCATCGATTTATAAGACGTTATCACGTCAAAAATTGAACCCGTAACTTTTGTTTTGCCACATTTTTTCCACTTATTTTATATGACTACATTTATTTTCAATTTTCGACCAAGTTGCGCTATATCTTGGGCCGGTTTGTAGCCAATTTCTGAGAAATGCATGTGTGTGCGCGGTACCGCCAAAATGCATTGTCATCGACAACGAGTCTATCTGCCGAGTGTCAACTCAATCGGATGTCGGGAAATGAATTAATTTCCAACTCCAAAATTTCATTCAAGAAAACAACATCGAAATTCAAATATATTAATTTAATGACAAACAAATACCTTTGTGTAACACCACTATTTTATTAACAATATCATTTTCTTCGTCAGGATAATAAGTCAATAAAAAATAACAAAAGACAAACAAGTATAGACTAATTAGAACATAGACAAAATATTAGATAGGAGAGGTGATTAATTACCTAAAATATATCATAAAAAAAAAACAATTATATAAAATAAAATATAAAAATTATTTTAGAATGGGTAAAAAATTACATTAACATAATAAAAAATCTTTTAAAAAGAAAACAAGAAGTCTAAATAACAAAATAAATTATTATAAATATAAGTATTAATACGAAAATAAATTTAAAAGATGGCTATTTTTAAAAAACGTTTGGTTATTTATAATATTTAATTTACTATTAACACTTTTTCTAATTTCTAAAATTTCTAAATTATCTAATTGTATACCCGTTGTGTTAGTGTGTAAAATTTTTAAACCTTTATTAATATCAAAAGAATGACCTGTTTCCAAAATATGGTTTGCAAATTCTGAATAATTATTATTATTTAAACATCTTAGATGTTCCTTAACTCTAATGTTAAAATTTCTAGAAGTCTTCCCAATATAAAAAAAGTTACAATCATTACAAATTAATTTATAAACCCCAGATTTGTTCAAAAACACACCTTTGTCCTTGTTATTTAATATATAATTTTTTAATTTGTTATTGGCGTAAAAAGCTGGTTGGATATTATCTGGCATGTTTTTAATTATCAAATTTGAAGTGTTATTATTTAAAAATACATTTTTTCTCCAATTATTATTCTTGTCAACTACGTGTGGATAAACAAAAGATCTAAAAAACTTTTTCTTATATTTTTTGTTTAACATATTATCTATTAATTGTGTAGAATAACCGTTATTTATTGCAATTTGTTTAATTGTATTTAATTCTGTTTTAAAATTTATTAAAGATAGGGGAACATTAATTAGTCTACTTAGTAAGGTATGAAACGCTGCTAAATTTTGTGAAAATGGATGATTAAAATATATTAATATTATATAAATATATTAATTTCCATTTGCAAAAGATGTAAAACTCTTGGTTGGTGCCTAAAGCTAGTGCACTGTATAAGTATGTGTGTGAAAGACCGATTAGTAGATGAAAGGTTCAAAGCGTTGGGTTCCCCCTCAGCTGTAACGGGACGGGTTCAATTATGTGCTAGCCATCATTGCACGAAAAACATTTTCCGCTTAGAAGGTGGTAGAAGTAATTCAAATATTATCTCATTATCAGGTTATTCTTGAAAGGTGGTAAGAGAGGGGGAGGCGAAAAAAAAGACAAAGTATGGAAATTTAGATCAGATCATTCTTTTTAACATTGGGAAAGCCATTATAGTCAAACAGATACCAAGTGCACTCCCAAAATTTCAAACGTGGAAGAACGTTCTTTCCCATTTGAAATTTTGGGAGTGCACTTGGTATCTGTTTGACCATAGTACCCTTTACACAGAGTTCGAAGCGGGACGTGCCCCGCGCCACTTCAGGCCGCCGCGCAGAAAAGTAAAGACCGAAAGTAAGATAACGGTTTACAGCGCAGTTCACTGTGAGATTTTTCTGCGCGGCGGCCTGAAGTGGCGCGGGGCACGTCCCGCTCCGAACTCTGTATGTAAACTATTATACTATTTATAGAATAGTTTTGACTCCAAAAGTGATCTTCTCACCAGGTCGTTACGGAAAGTATTTCTGGATAACACATTAAATAATATATTTACGATTAAGCACTTGAGATTTTCTTAAATTTTTTCTTTATTCATTGCTTTGATGGTTACATAATTTGTGGATTTTTCGACCACCATGCTAGACACATGCCCGTGTTAGTTGAAACAATAATACCTACACCAAGACAATGAATTTATTGCCAAACAAAAGTTAGAGTCTTTGAGACAATGAACATTTGACCCAGAAGCAAATATAGGTTTATTACATCCATAAGTTGACAGTTTTGTTTATCGCAAGAGGAAACCGCAGAAGTTTTAATGTTTAACTATTAAAGTACTTCATATTTAATAGTACTTAATATTTTTAATATTTTAAACTTTTAAGCACCTAATATAATTGTAAAAATAATACAAGATGTGCCTTGTGGGCGTGATTCAATTACAGGTCTAATTTGTGCCTACATTTCCGTACAAATTGTGTTTTACCATGATTGATTACGAATTTAAAAGCGTGTACAAACTTTATTTCAAAATAAAAAATAAAAATAGCTGGATTATTTCCGATGTAAAAAGCCACTCTAGTTCCAGGAAAATACAGCTAGAATTGGTAGGACTTACGACAGAAATAGTTCTTAATCTTATCTTCGAGTTTCCACGTCAACTGTGTATGAAAAATCTGAAATTAATAAAGCTGTCCGATAGAAGTTTGGTATCATATTTTATTTTAATGTCGTATTGACGGCCCTGCATTTTTCAGTTTCTAATAGAATCATACGAACTAAAAATTTATTTAAATGCCACAATAATGTCAAACCATTAGTTTATAAACAATATAAACGTCCCCATAGGACGCACAGCTTGGGTAACCAGTATGCAGAAATAGCACCGAAAGAAATAACGTATATTTTGTTAGCTACAGCCCAATATTGTAAATTTAATTATATTAGTAGATACGTTTAAACTGTGAAATTGTTTTTTTTTTTTATTAGACATTTAGCCGTAAATATAAATAAACTTGAGAATTAAAAATTGCTTCTTTAACACGCTAAATTCTTGTTATATAATTTATTTATTTTTTATAAAAGAAAGACAAATATTCCCGGGTTACGAATAACCCGACAATATTTGAAAATCTCATATCCCACGGAAACTTCGACCAAGTATATCAAGACATGCCCTGTGAAATTAAAAATGACGCCAGAAACCAAATAAAACTGGCTCAAGGCCCATTTATGAAAAAGTGCGAGCATTGTTTCGTACTATTTGGATCGCATAGTGCTTTGTGTTTTACCTTTTATCGGTCCACACTGAAACTAATTGCTGTCCCAGCCGTCCTGAAGGAATTAATTTTTTCAAACACAAAAATATCCTACTTCCGAATATTGTACAAGGTACAGTCCGCGGACTTTATTTTTGATAATGTAACCCGCTATCTGAATACATAAAAAAAATTATGCCTTACAGATAGCTTTAAGGCAGCGTTTTAATAAATGTAATAATATTGACGTATTATTTTTTTGGCAAGCAAAGTTTCTGACGTCACTTTATCACCCAAATGCTTGTGACGTCACCACACACCGATACTAACACATAGACGAAGGGCTTGCGGCACGAAATGGCAGTGGTTTTTAAACTTTTTAAAAACGCGACCCGGTTTGTATAAAACGGAAACCTTTAAAATACATTAAACGCAGATCTTAACAAAAAACCGCTGCACTATTCTTCAATTAAGGTCGAAAGTTAACCTATCTTAAGCCATAGCATTCCGAATTTCTACCGTTTTACAACATATTTCTCTAAAACACTTAAAGTTTTTAAGTTTCTAAAAAAATATATGTTGTTTTTGACGATAATATCTATACATTTGCCACGCCGAAACGGTAATTGAATGAAATTCTTCCGATAGAAGAAAATCGTATAATTGTATATTTCGAAAATTATTATTATTGTTACATTACAAGTTATATATATATATGAAAAAAATCATAATTAATTTTTTTCTTTAAAGCTATGACATTTCCCGCGAGATTTTGGTTCTATTTTAAAATAGTTTAAACGAGTCATGTTTTATTAAACATTTTCACAATTTTCGCTTAAATATTATCGTTTTCGCGCTCCCTCTAACATTCGTATTTACATATCTCATCTTCCTCTTCTTTTTGAGCGCTTACTAACGGGCTTTAATTAACTACGAATTTCTGTCATTTTTTAATTATTACCTATACACAAAAAAAACTTAATGATTGAGCAGCTGATTCAAAACTTTTAAGAAAGATTATAGTTTTCGGCTAAGACATTTTGCAAAACAGAACAGAAGTCTTTGAATATTTTTTAGCGCAATTTTTTTGATATTTTTTGTAGTCAACGGTCGACGGCCTCCGTGGTCCCGAGGCAAGACTCTCGACTCACAATCCGAAGGTCGCGGGTTCGAACCCGGCGTGCGCAAATAAATTTTATTTGATTAATTTGTGTTATTTCACAATTTATTCATTTAAAATAATATATAGTATATTTGCGGCACGTTCCAGAGTGGAAGATACTATCAGTATCGCCCTGGTGTAAGACCACCATTCAGAATTGAAACGTTGCTTGAAATGGCTTTAGCCGTGTTTAGTGACCAGATCTGAATAGCCAGGTACTACTTCCCCATCTTCCTCTTCCCTATCTCCATCCCCTCCCCACTACCTTCAGCCTCACAACATACCCCATTTGGGGATGCCATAGTCTCACTGGCTCCAGACGGGAGCAGTTGGGACTCTTGTGCGGTATTTCACATTAAAAAAAAAAAGCTAAAAGTCCAGAAAGCAGTAAAAGGTCTTGCGGGCTGCTGGTTGCTCATTACTGAGTTAATGATACGCGGCCAACCTGGGCAGCCCACGGTGCGTGGGCGGTAAAAGGGTCAATTTTTCGTAATTATTTTTAAGCAAACGATGAATGGATTTTTTTTATTTTAAAACTCATGATCAATATATACATATACGGGACTGTGTACAAGTTTTTGTACACGAATCTAAAGTATGGTTTGCAGTGTACACCGCTTTCAACAGGACACTTCGACGAAATTGCTGCTTGGTGGTTGACAACGAGCCATACGGTTCATCAGAAAAGTAAAATTTAAAAATTATCAGACGCATCCGCCGCCAAGACCCGGACAAACCTCAATCCATGAACCCGGGCACCCCTGCATAGTCACCAAACGTAGCGAACCACTTGGGGTGACCTATGGCAGAGGCGTTGGTTACCAAAAAATGGTTCCCGAGGCGGCGGTACCCATACTCGCCTCCGAAATTGAATCGCTTGTCATAATAAAGTAAAAAAATATTTTTGACTAATTAAATTTATGAACGTCTCGCGATCCCCACTTTGAAAACCATTTATATACAACACAGCTTGTCGAAACGTCACGCATGCAAAACGTGAACACCTATGGAAGTGTTAGTTCGACAAATCACACAATGGGATTCGGCGGTGCCCAGTTTTATATTGCCGAGAGTTCGCATGCTAGACGGCGGAATTCGAAGGAGAGTTGTATTGCGAAATTACTGATACTTGGGGTTGTTTTTCTCTGATTTTTACTATGAGACGGCTTGTCTAGAGTATACTAGGTCAATGCACGGAAAGCTAAACATGTTGCTTGTGTTGTGATGGGGGACTTAGCCAGCCTAGGAATCGAACACGCGACGTCCGGGAAGGATCCAAACGCGATGCCAACGCAGCCATTGACCGGTTCCACATAATGGATATTTTTTTATGTATGTGATTATAATTTTTTTCCTCATGAAAAATAAATATGTTGGAACTAATTTGAATAAAAATAGTGTTGGTATATTTGTAGGTACTTAGGTACCTATTACGTTCAGGACTAATAATGTAAGGTAGTATATCCATCATTTAGAAAAATAATACTAATAAAAAGTGTTACTTAAAAAAAGGGTTAAAAATTATTAAAAAAAAAAAAAAATTATTTTCCATTGTTGAAACAAAATGGTTCCGTGGGGAAAAAATAATTTGAAAATATTATAGATAAACCCACCATCCACCCACAAACATATTTTCCCTATCCCATTACGCCCCCTCTGTTTTGGCAAATGTAACCCCATCATGGTATCCCATTATGCCCCCTTCGTCGTGGTATCCCGATGCGCCCCCTCCGTTGTGGCAAATGTAACAATGTCGTGGTATCCCATTACGCCCTCTTCGTCGTGACGAGGTAGGGGAAGCTGGAAATAAAAATGTTCTCAAAGTGGGCGACGAGCAAAAAAAGGTTGAGAACCTATGATTTAGAGCCAAGGGTCGTGGACCTAAATAAAAAGATCAAAGATTTTTAAGAAATTCCACCTGTTGTTTGTATTATTTGATAAACAACATTCAATTGCCTATATTTAACAAATCATCATGTAACACCTCACTTTATTACTTTGCAGACCAGAAATATATTACACAAACAGTGGAGATTGCTAATTTGCAATTATAAGCATTTTCCTAGGAATTCGTGTATTAATTTACTTCGGAATTTTGGTTATACCGCAAACTGATAAAGCCAGGAAATTAATACAATAATCTCCTTTTCCTGCAGGTGCTTCTGCGTCATTGAAATACATTACAAAGAAACTACTACTACAATGAGTACGAAAACCAACTCCATAGACTATTCAAATGAATGCTGAGCAATGGCTCCGAGTAATGGGCCATTACAATGAGTAGTGAAATGATACTGAATGTATCTCAGATGAATATTCTTAGAAGGATCTTTTTTTTAGTTCAACACGGGAGGCGCCTCAAGCCTCTCGAATAGAAATCCGGAGGACGCGGGTTCAAATCCCAGTGTGCGCAAATAAATTTTATTGTATCAATTTGTGTCATTTGACAATTTCATTAATTTAAAATAATATACGGCATGTTTGCGTCAGGTTCCAGGGTGGAAGTCTCAGTATCGCCCCGGTCCAAGGCCCGGCATTGGGAATTTCTTCCGATTTATAACATATTTTTCTTCAACACTCTATGGTTTTTAGTTCTTAAAAAAATAAATGTTATTTTTTAAGATAATATCTACACATTTGCTGAGCCGAAAGGGGAATAACATGAAATTCCCTCGGTAGGAAAAAATCAAAGTACGCCCCAAAAATTATTAAAAACACACTTTGTTCCATTATTTAACATGTTGTAGGAATGAAAAAAATTGACAATGTATCTTATAAAAATAAACTTAATAACAATAATTATGTAAAACAACAACAAAAAAACAATGGACAATAAGTTTGGTAGTTGACACATTCGCACAATATGTCGGGAGTAGGTTAAGTTGATTTTTTGGAAAGGAATATGGAAAGTTTCGGGATTTCTTAGAGACGGTGAAAGACATTTATTTTGGGTAGGAGAGTAGATTCTACAATGTTGTTTATAATTTTGAAAACAATTTTTATTGATATTGATTTTAATAATAATAACAATAACAAGATATTGTATAAAATTGGGACGGATATGGCAGATGATAGCAGGATGGACAATCTATGGCAGATGGCAGATGGCACATAGATGACACTATAGCAAGGATAGAACATAGTCGGCCATTTAATAGGTCTCTTAATAAAGGTTTACGGGATGTAGAAGAAAGAAGAGTAGGTAGGCCTACATTTAGGTGGCTGTATGGTGTGGAGGCCAAAAACACCGCATCATTGGGGTATTTATAAGGACCATGAAGAAGGCAGTACAGATATACTCGATCGAGTGGAAGCCTTTTTAGAAGCAACTGGGATTCTAAAAGAGATGCGAAGAATGTAAGTAGATATGTATTAGGCTGAAAATTAGGTCGCAACCGACAAATACAATCAAATATCGTGCTAATTCCATTGGAAACTGCACGACTCGAATGGTAAATAATAAATTATACACATGAAAGTCGTATTTTCATTATTCTTCTAACATCCATAAATAGTAAATAATATAGGTAGACTTAGTTTCTCTGCAGTTTCACTGCGGTTGAAATCACAAATTATGTTAATAGACAAAACACACAATCCCACTTAAATGCATTGACAGTAGCTCTGCAAATGGATGTTTGACTGTAATTATTTGAATAAAATGGGCACAAGACAATAAAAGCTCAATGCAACAAATAAGGTCAGAAGAAAACAATAAAAAGCACCTTAATTGAATTTGCTAGTACCTACGTAATATTCGATTTTGCGATTTGCGGTTAGAATTAAATACAAAGCATTATTACTATTTAGTCAAAAGGAGCGAGGGGACTGAGGCAATGAAATTGAATTAACGGAGGAGAGGGGAGGGGGCAAACCCTTTTACCACCATTGTACCATTTTTAAGATAATTTAAAAAATTCAAAAAACGTGCGTCCCGCAAAAACTAAGAAACGAGTCCAGGTACGATCAAGGGAGTTATATGGTGTGGTATATCTCTATCCCCCCCTCCAGGATGAGAGTTCCCGTTTTTGCCAAAAGGGCGTGCTTTTAGATATAAGGGCAGGAAGTTTTGCCCTCTAGAAATTGCAAGAACAGTTCCTTCCGGAAAGTTCTAGACTAGAAGGTTCGATAAAACTCTGGAAGGAGTGGCGGAGTATGTCGGCGAGTCTAAAAGTTTCGAGAACGTTCTGGATGGTTCGTAAATGCGCTAGAAAGTTATGGAAGGAGAAAGTTCTAGAGACTTTCAGAAATGAGTGACGGAGTGTGTCGGTGAGGTTTGATAAAGCCCTAGAAATACATCAGCATTAGTCTGCATGGAAGACTTGGCTGATTAAGTTTGTCAAGGTTTTACTTTTAAAAGTTGAAATGTTTGTGAATATAGCGCCAGCGTCTCAAGTCTCGACGGCTGTCTGACGGTGTGACTATAGTATACTGGTACATCAATTAATTGGGCTATTAAGTGAGGCTAAGGGAATGGAGGAGGGAAGGAGATGAGGTGGAATAAGGTTGGGAAGTGATTACATGATTACCGTAAAGCTCTCGTTAACAAACTCTTCCACGTCAGTATGCAATTAGAAAGAAAATTCTCCTACTTTTAACCAAACTAAAGCTAAAATGATATCCATTGGTAATGTTCCAGTAATAAACAGCAACAAGAGAAGTCTTATACGAGATGGGGTGGTGGAACAAGACGTAGTTAGGTTAGATGCTTACGTGAGTCCTGCCAGAATGTTGAGTAGAGTGCTTTTGCCAGCTCCCGAAGGTCCCATAATGGCGGTGAGCTCCCCAGATTTGAATCTTCCATCCACGCCATGTAAAATGCTCTTTTTTGCTGAAACAAAACAGAGAAAAACATTAAATGTTAATGTCTACAGTAACGATATTTGTACAGCTCCCACTTTAGCGATAATAACGTCGGTAAAGACTGACAAAAAGTTTATGACATGGCTGTGTTAAGCAGGGTCAAGGTATATGTAAAGCGAAAAAACATCAATCTTTAGGTAAGCTAATCACTCACAGGTCGGCATCGCACGCATCGGACGGATCGTATCAAATGGATTTTAAATTCTATTTTATGGTTGGTAAATTTTGGTTTTTTATAGTTAGTTATACATGTGTGTTCACTTATCCGTACCGGACCGCACTACGCCATAAATCCGTGATGCGATCCGTCCGATGCGGACCTGTGGACGCTCACCTTCATAGTGCTATCTGTGGCTTATTAGTTATTAATCTTTTATGACAATTTTAATGGATATGAAATGTTTAAAAAATACAACAAGATAATTATTATTACTCGTTCTTTCGATAGATTTCCATTGACAAAATCACAACAATAAAAATGATGACAAATAAAATTATTAATTTGAATATAATATAATATTCAAATTATGTAAATGTGCTTAGCGAAATTGAATAATTATGATGCAATACTACAAACCGTTCAATAATAATATTATTACGTTTGGATTAATGAATAATGAATACGATTGCTAGGATAATCAGGATTATAATAGCAATCGTATTAGTTAGTTAGTTTGGTGTTTATTTTAAAAATATCCAAACTGAGTAGGAATTATTACGTTATAATTTAAAATCGTATTAATGTTTGACGTCATCAGATCAGTACAAAGGCATTACATGTTGTAAAATGTTTAAAAAAAAAATCAAATTCAAAAAGTTTGACCTTTGTGGTACTTCTTTTTCAAATGTTTCTTACTGAAACTGGTGGCACTGACAGTACAAAAAAAACTGTTTCCACGTATACTATTTAATGACGTTAAAATGATCATATTAATTCTGTAAGTACTTACCTAGATATTCGAGAATAAAACGATTTTTCAAAAGAAAAAACATTTGAACATAATTCCGATTTATTTGAATTTAATAAAGAGGTTTTTCATGTTACTGTTTTCCCACAAAAAAACATCGCTAAATAAATACTCTGTCCAATTTAAGTTCGTAATTTATTGTAGGTGTCAAAAATAATTATATCCGCATCTATTTCTCTCACGGACAATCTCGGCCGTTGAACTTCCGTAAGCTATTTATAATTAACTTTGCCGGCGCAAATCTCACGACCTACATCTTCAGGGCATGCTATGCGCTATCAGGGACGGACGGTAGACAAGTTCAAATAATACGCATAAACTTAAACCTGTTATTGATTATTTTCGTAGTTTCGGCTTAACCTTTAATAATGTAATTTCAGCTTTTTTGCAATTATTGGACATAACTAGTAAATTTTAAAAATGAAATAATACCCATTATGCATCGATATATCAACTTCCAGATTTGACGTGTCGTACAAATTGCAAGATGAATGTGGCCCATTTACGAGTAATATCTCACAACAGTCAAAACTCACGAATTCCTTTGCCTCGCTTTGAAACCGGCTTTATTATTGTATTTTATTTTATTTCAATTTATTATTTCATATTACCTTTTTTATTGAATTTTATTAAATTGTAAATTAATAAAAATATTACAAAATAAATAAATACTGGACACTTTTCCCATGCTGAGGCCCCCATTATCATATAATGTTTGAAAATACATTATTCTATAAAAAAACTAGCACGCTTCGCTTCAAGATAGCAGCTCACTTCAGCCTCGCGACATACCCTAATTTGGGATACTATGGTTTTATTGGCATCAGGCAGTAGGACGCAGTTGATATTCACACAAATAATGATAATTAAAATATTTTACAAACTTTTCCCCAATAACATCATGGTTTTTGGGAGGCGGGAATGGGAACCGCCGCCCCGGGAACCTTTATTGGATAACCAACACCTCTGCCATAGGTCACCCCAAGTGGTTCGCTACGTTTGGTGATTTAGCAGGGGTGCCCGGGTTCATGGGGGGAGGTTTGTCTAGGCGGATGACCAGGACACACTGAACCACAGATTCCTACCCACCCCATAAAATCTTTTCCTTCCCAGAACTTTCCTCTCCTTCCTTTCCTCAAAAAAACCCTCCACAAAGCATCCCCAAAGATGACATAGGCCCTGAGGGAAATTCATTTTCTCAGGGCCTCCTGTGTGGAAATGGTTTCCAGTTTACCCCTGCTCTCTATTCACAGAGTAACCGCAAATTTTATTGTATTTCAAATCACAAAGTGCAGATGAGAAAGTACTCTTTCTTTTTCTTATTCTCCCCGCCACAAAAGAAGAAACAAAACGCAGCAAAACGAACCGAAAGAGAGAGAAGAAATAATATAAAATATAACGATGACCTATAACATTTATCATGGTCATAATTCATAACTCGTTTTCCACCTTTAAAGAAGTTATTAGTGACAACGAAAAGAAAGTTGTCCGAAGTGGCAGATAGAAAAAACTATTTGTACCAAAAGGTCTGCCATATGAGACCAATTTCTCCGGTCTAATGAGCTTCTTATTTGAAAAAGAACGACAGATAAGAAGTGGCAATGACTTGCTCTGGTGAAGATGAATAATTATCTCAACTATCATTAAAAATTCAGGAGCGGTGACCTCTGGCGTCAAGATAATTTTTTGATAGATATTTCAAGATCAACGTAACTATTTTGACCTTGCCGCGTACGTATTTGATAATGTGTCATCTGAGAGGAAAGTCGTATCTTTTAAAAGCTAAGTATGTTTTTGTATGCGGTTGTAAACAATAAAATTAGATAGACCTTTGGAAAAACGGCGCCCTTGAGGTGATTTTTTTACAAAGACGGCGCCATACAATTTAGTCATTTTATTATAATATAAAATGACTTAATTGAATAATTGTCGTGCACATCTCAAATAATCACAAAAATTGATTACTAGGGCGCTAGAGCTATTCGAAGATGATCGGTTCTACTTCGGAAGTTTTTTGAGGCACGCCTCAAACTAAAAGCGCGACCGCGCGACTGCTACCGTTCATTTCGATTACACGGGACTTCCCCACCCCCCAAAGCCCACATGAAATCAGCGGCTCTCGGAGGCAGGCATACATTCCAGTCCACAAAGACCCCTATCCCCATATGGGGGTATGTTGGACCTAACTAACTAACTAACTAACTAACCATCACGCCGTTTCCCCGCAGGGGTAGGCAGAGAGGACGGACCGCCAAACAACTCGATCTTGGCACACACTCCTTGCTTCGTTCACATTCATACATCGTCTCATACATGCTCTTCTGTTATTCTGACTCTTGACATCGCCCGACTCAAGTATCTGATTCACTTGGTCGTGCCATGTCTTCCTCGGGCGTCCCCGACTTCGTCTACCATTCACATTTGCGTCATATATTCTCCTTACACTCCTTTCCCCATTCATTCGCTCTACATGCCCAAACCATCTGAGCGTCCCTTTCTTAATCTTATTCATTACGCTTACATCAGCCTTGCATTCTTTGCGGATCTCCACATTTCTCACACGATCATACATGGTTTTACCACACATACGTCTCAGGGATCTCATTTCTACAGCATTCAGTCTACTTTCATCCTTTCTCTGCCAGTTCCATGCCTCACTGCCATACATCAGGGTAGGTACCAGCACTCCATTATGGACGGCTAGCTTCGCTTCTTTTGACAATTTTTTGTTGCTGCCAACGGCGTTCAGACCTCCATTAATGGAGTTACCGGCATTTACCCTTCTTTCGATATCTCTATCAGTCTTCCCATCTCTCGTAAACATACTTCCCAAATACACAAACTCATCCACCTGCTCCAAGTATTCGTCGTTCACAACTATGTTGCACATTGTTTTCGTACTCTCTCTTTCAAATACCATTACTTTAGACTTACTTACATTCATCATTAACTCATTCTTCATACATACTTCGTTCATCCTAGACACGAGCGACTGTAGATCTTCCATACTGTTAGAAATCAGCACTGCATCATCAGCATACAACAGGCAACATACTTCTAGATCACTCAATTTCGCGCCCAATCCCATCTCTTTCAACTCTTGCATACAATTATCCATGTATAGATTGAATAACCACGGTGACATTACGCATCCTTGCTTAACACCTTTTGTGATGTCAAACCACCCCGTAAAATCACCGTTCACCCTAATACATGCAACGCTTCCCTCATACAGAGACGCAATTGCTTGTATGAGATTCTTATTCACTCCGTACTTGGACAACACCTTCCACAGCTTTTTCCTGTCAACTCGGTCGTATGCTTTTTGTAAATCTACAAAGGCACAGAAGAGTTTCTGGTTTTTTGCAAGAAACTTCTCAGTGAGCATACGCAACGAGAAAATCTGGTCCATGCACCCCCTTCCACTCATAAAAGCGCCTTGCACATCCCAAACTTTTTCCTTTGTTTCCATTCTTACCCTTTCTATCAATATTCTACCAATGTTGGACCTCACATTATTAATTTTGCTGATCCCTCTCCGAATTATTTGCGCCTCCCCCAATGATACTCGTATATGCTGGCTTGAGGCTTGATCAAGCGACCTTGACTGTCATTTGTCCTGCCTCTGACTACTCAACACTGAAATTTTCTTTTAGTCTTCGGGTATTTTACCCCAAATATTCAGTTAACATTCTTTGAGGCTTCACTGAAAGGTTGGTTAAGGGACTCGTAAGCTAAGTGTGGTTTATGGTCAGACCGAATGCCATTCACATTTTTTGTTGGTACTTGCCAATTGAATTGAGATTTATTATATTTTTATGTTCTATATTTTATACAGGTGATTGCAGGTTTTTTACACGATGCAATGCGTAACACGTCCTTCAGGAGTTGCTTTGTATCGCCGTTATCTTTTGCATAATCCAGCTTTGGGATGATGCATATGCATGCAGGCAGGATTGAAGGGCCCTATGTTAAGTCCTGAGCGGATGATTCGTGGTAACGGGTTCTGAGGGCCGTATGGGTAAACGATACTTACGAGGCTTACCTCGGTGGCATCAGCTACTCTGCGCATCACTAAGGTCCGATTCTTACCGCAAATTTTTTTGTTGTCTATGTTAGTTTTCGACTAAGGTGTCACTCTTTATGCCACTTTTATTGGCATTGGCTGTTGGCAGATCAGCTTTGAAACCTCTCTCTCCAAAAATAGCTGTGATTGGTCGGAATACTTCAAAGACATATCCGCTTATCCTTAGTTGCTGGTCCTTTGATACTTCTATTTGCTTTTCAGCAAGGACATCTTGGAGGGCTCTTAGATGAGCTTGGGTATCGTTTAGTATCTGGACTAAGGACAGTGAGATACTATTAGTCTCATTTTCATATACAACTGAATAATTAGAAGCCGTATGAGCGTCATCATCTTCAAGCACTAGTGGGTTTAAGATTTTTATGAGATTTTGCGAGAGCAAAGTATAAACGCGAACACTTGTTACTTATAAGTTTTTAGATTTTCACGGCCAAAAGTATTTTCGTTATTTGTTTTTGGGGTGTTATGCCGTGTTGCGCTACCTCCTTATTTAGCCAACGTTTCGGACAGCGTTACAGTGTCCATCATCAGGGCAGAAACTTGTGGTTTTTGTTGTTTAAAAAAAAATATTGCCAGATTCTTTGATATTGTCAGAATTAAATGAAAAAAAATATATGAATACCGCACAAGAGTCCCTAACTGCTCCCGTCTGGAGGCAGTGAGACTATGGCATCTACAATTGGGGTATGTTGTGAGGCTGAAGGTGGTGGTTTGGGAAAGTAGATGGGGAAGAGGAAAGTGAGGAAGTACCTATTTAGATCATTCAGATTCAAGCTATTCAGATCAGGTCACTCAACACGGCTAAAGCCATTTCAAGCGACGTTTCAATTGTGAATGGTGGTCTTACACCAGGGCGATACTGAGAGTATCTTCCACTCTGAAACGTGCCGCAAATATACTATATATTATTTTAATTGTGAAATAGGTACCACAAAAATTAATCAAATAAAATTTATTTGCACACGCCGGGTTCGAACCCACGACCTTCGGATTGTGAGTCGAGAGTCGTACCTCGGAAACACGGAGGCCGTCATTGGTTTTAAGATATGGCTAATGGTGGGTTTATATTTGTCTGACGTGTCATGTCGTGATGTGCTCTGACGTGAGGGCTAGCGTTCACATCTATATGTCGTGTTCTGACGCTTTCTGACGATATTTTGAATCAATACAATCATCACAACATAGCACTGGGCCGTGCACACTTGTCTGATCTGTCATGACCGCCGCCGACCGCGGCAGCCCCCGTGCCCTCCACTTCACCGCTCTAACGAAAATCGAGAAAGCTTCTGATGCGACACGGCAGAACGCATCACGTCAGACAGCGACATACTAATATAAACGTCACCATACTAATTGTATGAAACCGATACCGTTCTGACGCGTCACGACACGACACGACAGACAAGTTTAAATCCACCATAAGGCGTATATTTTATGGTTATGGAATCTGACAGGATTTTCAAATGATCAGGTGTTTTCCGGGACACCTGTGAAGAAAAATTATTCTTACCACATCGCGTGATTCGGAGAAAATTGAATGGCATTGTAGATACTGACGTAAGATATTTCGTTCAGCGGAAATATGCAAGGTTATCCCAAATCACGGACTTGATTTTAACGAGAACTGATTGAAGTGGAATTGTTAGAGCAATTTAGTATCGAAATTGAGTACAAACAATAAAAAAATACAACAAAATACAAAATATCTTTTTTATCTCCCAACCTCCCTAAACCCTTTATCCCTTTTCTCCACTATTCCTTTCGCCTCAGAATATTCTACAATAATAGTTGAGCAAAATTTATTTTGTACGCAGAAAGAAACTTAGCTGGTTAATGCAACCATATTTAAATAAAACATGTATAACTATATGCAAGTTATACTGATTTCCAAAAAGCTTTTGATAAAGTTAACCACTCCATCTTACTAAAAAACCTGAACAAATAGGAATACCTAATGGAGACCTATTTCGTTGGGTGAAATCATGTTTGTATAATAGAACTCAATTAGTTCTTATTAATGGATACAAATCATCCTGTTTAGTTGTAACTTCTGGTGTACCACAGAGTTCAAATCTTGGCCCCCTGCTTTTTCTTTTATTCATAAATGACCTTGGCTCGAAATTAAACTGTTATTATGCTTTTTTAATTAAGTCTGTTTCCGATCATCAATTGCTTCTAAACGACCTCAGCACACTCAATAACTGGTGTACTGTCAATGATATGCACTTAAATGTTGAAAAATGTTACATTTTAAACTTCACTAGAAATAGAATTTTAAAGGATTTTTCTTACATTAACAATAATATTATTCTCAAAAAAGTATCTTCAATAGGGGATCTAGGAATCACTCTTGATTTTAAATTCATACTTGATGTACATATTAACGACATTAAGTGCAAATCATTAAAAATTACGGGATTTATTCACAGAATATTTAAACCTTTCAAAGATCCTCAATCAATTTAAACTCTTTACAAAGCCTTAATTAGAAGTAAACTTGAATATGGAAGTACTATTTGGAATCCACATTACTGCAAATGTGAAAAAAATTGTAGAATCAGTTTAAAAAAAATGACTAAGAATGTTATCCTTCAAATGTGGACTACATGACCATATTAGATCGTACGACTTACGACGTGATTACTTCAAGATTAATACCCTTAAAACTAGAAGGCAAATGACTGATCTAATATGTTTACATAAAATTATTCACGGCCATCTTGATACTACATTATGTCTTAGCAGTATTGAAATAAATGTCCGCAATTCCCATTGTTTGAGACGCCATAACATTTTTCACATGAATACATTTAAAAATAATATCACCTACTTTAGCCCTCTGACCCAGATGTGTCGACTATATAACAAGATAGGGTGTGCTGCAGTTGATATTTTTGTCGATAATTTGTACGGATTCAAAAAAAAAGTTCTGGCGCTGTTACAAAATACTAACTAATTATATTGTGACAATTATTGTCTCTCTATGCATGCCTCACGTATTTCTTATATCTCTTCTTATTTTGTTTGCGATGTTTTTGTTTTTCTAATTGTACGTATCTGTATTTAATTGTATGTTATTGTAGATTTTTGTAATTGTGTAATAACTGAGTTTTTATAACTCGATTGTAAGTGCGAACAATAAAAGAATGCGATTAAACCCAGTATAAATAAATAAATAAATAAAAACTGTTTGTTTCTCTAGTAAACTAAAATAAAAAGTAAAAATAAAAATTTAAAAAATTAAGCAAGTTAATTAATTAAGTCCCGTTTGTATGAACGCCCATTTTCCGTTTTTTCAGGGTTGAAATTGCCAAAGACTGAACTTGCCAAATGTCAAAAATATTAACATTTAACATCAGTCCAAGCCATTGGAACATTCTTTAGCGAGTAAGGTAGTTTAGACTTCTTGGTGCGTCCGGAGATTAGAAAGGTCACGCAATTGCCATGCGTAGTTATATAAGTCGTTATTTTTTAATTACCTTCAAATGTCTTAGTTTTAGAGGACACCTCTTCTAGTAAATCAATGAAGAAAAAACCACTTCCAAACGTGGACAGAATGCGGATGGAAAATAATCACAGAAATGATTCAGAGAACTGAGAAACGTGACCTGAGTTCAAGATCAATACGAAGTATAAAAGAATACGATCAATCGGGTTGACACTTGACTCTTGAATGAAAGAGGGAATTTGGGGAGTGCCTGGCTATGATTTGGCCATTGAATATTACAGTCAAAACTGTATCGATAATCTTATTTGTTGTTGAATTGTGGAGAAAACTTGAATAAGGCATTGCAAGAAAAAACGTTGTAAGTATCTATTTGTCTTGTATTTTTTTTTGTCTTGACATTGACACTGTGAATGTGAATTGAATCAGATCAAAGGTAAGGACTTACTTATACAGGTGAATAATCGAATGATTGGGTTCAATTAACTATAATTTTGTTTTGGGAGGCGGGAATGAGTAGTATAAATGAAATTAAAAAAAAAACTAAAGTTAAGCTCAAAACTTCCTTCTCCCAAGAAGTTTTCCAGCGCAATAGAATCCTAATTTAAAAAGGAAGGCATGTTTTTAAGCATCCAAAATCTCGAGTGGTAGATACTTTCAGAATCGCCCTGGTCAAAGATCACAATAGAGAATTCCAGTTCAATTTTTTTATTTTTTTTATGAATTTTCCTTCCTTCTAACTTAAATAACTGCATATTTATTTTTATAGTTAGTTTTAATAGTTAAAATAAATGTCAAAGTTTTAATTTTTCAAGATCCCCCGAAAACCACCGAATCTAGTGTGACGTCATCATGACTAACCGAAGTATGATTTTTGTAGGGAACTGGAATCAGCTGTTCGACTCCCGCCATTTTGAATTTCAGCATTGGAGCGTTTTCATAGACATTACTGGGCAATACGATCGTTTTTTGTACAGTTATAGTTTTTGAATATTTTAAATAATATATAAACTAATAGAGATACTTTATTTTTGATACTGAATTATTTAGGCCTAAATAATGTTTCAATAAAAACAAAAACTATTATATGTCCAATTCACTGTAAACCAATAACACGGAATATCGAACGGCTTGCGCCTTACATTCTATTGATTTCTATACAACTTTGACCCAGGTGACGCGGCGCGGTGACGTCACGCCGCCAAAATCCAGCAATAGGGTGTTTTAATGACACGTTTTAAAATGGACTTTTTAATATTTTTTTAAAAACTCTACGTTAAATATTATGTAATAAAACTTATATATTCAGAATCAGCGTATATTGGTCTATATGAACATATTTTTTTAAAGCCATAATATTTTTCACTGGAGTTCCTTATTCAGAATCTAAACGTTGCTTGAAAACGCTTCATCCGTATTTGGTGACCAGATCTGAATGGTTAGGAACGTCCCAACCTACCTCTTGCTCGTGTTCTTCGAACTCTTGAGCGGTATTCACGTTTTAAAAATGTGAATAGAATAAAAATCAATTAACGAATATGTAACCTTCGTTGAGATACATAATATCTGTGGCGGACGGACACCTGGCGAACGGCGTGAGTTTGATTTTTATACAAATCCACAGCTCTATTCCAAGATTGATGAAACTTTGCACGCTTGATCTTCCTAACAATAGAAAATCACAGTCTACATCTGAATTCGAAAACACTGTGTAAAGCCTGGGCAACGCCGGGGAATACAGCAAGTTTATCACATTACAGCAGCGTTCTGTAAAATGTTCTCTTTCATTGTGAAATTTTATAATTCAATACGGCAACGCATACTTTCAAATTTAGGCGCAGCATTGTAAATGAGGCTTTAGACTATTATAAAATATCTGATAGAAATCGAAAGCCGTTGAACAAGCTAGTCGTGACTTCACTGTTGTTATTATAACCTATACGCGTTTATTTGTTCATAGCTATCTACTACCTACTGAGGCAAGTTAAATTGAAGAAAAAAAAACAAGTTCTTTCACACAATTCCTTAAAGAAAATGAAAGTTACCACACTTGAAACCGCTTCAGTTGATTTGATTATACACAATAATGTTTCCTAAAGAAGCGACAACGCTAGAACGATGAGCTCTGGCCATCCTGAAATTTAAAGAAAATTTCTGATTATTTCCTTATTCCTTCTTTTACTTAAAAACACCCTCCACACAGCATCCCCAAAGATGACACAGGCCCTTTCATGTCAAGAGCTGCCATCAAATGTTAGGTTACTAAAGTCGATAAAGCGACGACTTTGTAAGATACTCTCAGTATCGCCTCAGTAAGACCATCATTCAGAATTGAAAAGTTGCTTGAAATGGATTTAGCCGTGTTTGGTGACCAGATCTGAATAGCCAGGTAGTTGCCCACCTTCCTATTCCCCATCTCCTTCCCCTCCCTACTACATTTGGCCTCACAAAATTGGTGATGACATAGTCTCACTGGCTCCAGACGGGAGCAGCTGCGACTCTTGTTAGGTTTTAAATATAAAAAAGCGACCCTAAAACTATGAGCTCTGGCATCCTGAAAATTGCCGTAAATTTGAAATTATTGTAGAAAAATATTTTTATATGTGTTGCTAATCAATCGGTAGGTTACGGTCGTTCAATCAATTTTTACTTAGATTTTCACGAATAAAGCGACAGATCTCTAGAATGGTGAGTTCTGGCGTTTTGAAGTTTTATGAAATTATTTCCATATCATTTGTGAGCTGTCAATCAATCGTTATGATACGGTTGATCAAACAATTTTACTTGGATTTTCGTGAATAATCCACCCCTGGAATTTCACGGTTTGACAGTTTCACCACACTGAAACGCAGCGTATCTTTTATTACATAGGTAGGATTGCTTCTGAGATAAAACTCAGCTTGAGATGTTATTAGACAAAATATAATTGAAAAATCATCGATCAGCAGTAGTATAGTTATTTATGAAGATTAACATGGTGAACAAAGATTTACATGCAAATGCATTGTTTTTTTGCAAACTATTGCCAATATCCACTGAGTTATTGTCATTAAATAAAAAACATCTCGACGATGTGCAATTTAGATAATACGGACATGTAAATGGTTTTCCTCCCCCTTTCAGCACATGTCTGACAAAGCATTTTCCATATCGCTGGGAAAAGTAAGCCAGGATATAATTAAACTTAATTAAGTTTTTCAATTTCCATCTACCATAAATAAAATCGGCATTGATCTAAGTACCAGGACATTCAGGTGTTTGAGGGTAACGAGTGGGCTGACAGGCTAGCAAAGGGGGCTGAAGCTCCACTTGAGGGATCCAAGCCGACAGTAGGAGTGGCAACTAACCACACCGAACTGTGTACATATTGAAATGGCTCAAATTCCAGAACTGGAAGGAAAGGGAGAGAATCTCAATCCGAATGAGACAATCCAAATTACATCCTCATAAAAAAATCAGACCCTAGACCAGAGGTTCCCAAACTTTTTGTTCTCGTAGACAACTTTCAAAATTTTACTGGTTTCGGTGGACCCCCTGCTGCTACATTTCTACCATATTCCCAAAACTCGACACGCGTTGTACTGAATATTGAATGGCGAGGTGTGGTCTGTTACCACAGACAGTACCGGATCTCTACGACTTTTTCAAAGGGGGGGCAAAATGGACCAGTATTCGAGATTATATTTGCCACGACGGAGGGGGCGTAACGGGATATGGAACGTGGAGAGAAGGGGGGGTATGTTCCCATCCCAGTACAGTACATCCATATTCCATTACGCGCCCCCCCCCCCCCTCACTTGCCTAGCTGGACGTTTTAAGATCTCATGCATAACTGGTACAACAACGTGCGCTGTACGCCAGTCGCTCTGTTATGGAGGGTGCGTAATGGGGTATGAGACGGGGGGTGGGATGGGATATAGATATGGGGCAAGTGGGGGTCCACGAAACCCATTTCATTATCGCGCCTACGTGGACAACCGTCGGGTCTCCCGTGGACCCCTAGGGGTCCACCTGGACCACTTTTGGGATTACTGCCCTAGACGAACCAGATAACTTCTCAATATGGACAGAAATTCAATCAGGGAACTGGTAGGATTACTAACACTGTCATCTCTGGAGACACGTGCAGCTGTTGGGAGTGAAAAACGCTGATAGATGCAAGAAATGTGAAGAGGATGAAGAGATTCCAATTCAACGGTGGTGCCAATGTCCCGCCCCGGTTGAAACTAGGAATTAGGCCAAATATTCTAGACCTAACAACCCTGGGGAACATTATTAAAAGAACCGGGTTACTGTTAAAGTCCTGAGGTGAAATATACGATAGTACAATGGGAGCTTGGCCTGAGTGTTCACGGGAATTATCCGTAAACCGTCTCCGCTGTATAAAAATAAAATAAAAACTTAATAAAAGAAATTAGTAATAAAGCTAATAAAAACAAATTGAAAAAATGAGTTCGATTTTTTACATGCACGAAGAAGAAAAATTTACGGTGTATTTTTTGTATCAATTGTATATATAACAGTGGACGCGCATTAAAACGAATTACCAATGTCTTAACACACTCTAGTTCCTTTTTTAATAAATAATTTAAAAAAATAAATGTCATTAGTATCATTCCAAAATTTTATGCACCGAATCTTTTACTGATTTTCTGGGAGCCAATATTGTCTTCAATGAATTTGAGGTTTCACGCATTAAGTCATTCATATATTAACCGGGACTGATTCTGACTACTGGGAGCTGCAATACTGAATCAATCAATCATATCACAATGTTATCAGATACAAAAATGTAATATATTTTTAACAGATGTGTGCATTATCCAATTTGAGGGCATTTTTTCGACAGTTTAACATTTCATTTATACACTAAGGCAGGCTCTTCAAGTAGATACACCAGTTTTCAAACAAGATGTCTAATTTCCGTAATCCACTTTCCCATCAAATGCCGCAATTCTGGCCTTTTGCAGAACAACTAACAATATTACAGTAACACGCTTGACGAGTCAGGTGGATCGCGGTGTTTGATTTCATTTAACTGATAATTGGCCGTAGGTCTGCAAGTTCCAGTTATGTACGCGTATACTGCCTCAATAGCTTTGCCTTAATTTGGGCAAACTAAGTAATTCACGCGTATTTAGTTTGAAAAGAAACTTCGCAAATGTAAAATCCTTGGTATACAACTTTAAGCGTACAATAAGACGACAATATACCCTAAAATATATTCAGAATCTTAACGACGGAAGTAAAGAAGCCGTGTATACAAGTTGCGACTTGCGACCCGTGTATTGGACGGACCCACTGTCGAATTTGCCCTAAATGTTTCTAAACGAATACCTCCAGAAGTTATTAATTCATGGTGTAGAAAAATAAAATCTGGTGCTTACCACTAACTTTATAGTTGAAAAACTGGTTATAAAGTTTTGAAATAGTTGAACGTAAAATATATAAATGGAAAGGAACAACAAAAGGCATCTTGAATGGAATCATGCAGATATTGCAGATATAAGAATAAGTATATCGAATTTTGTAAATAATCCTTTTGGGATCAAGTCTCCGGGGGATCGAGTAGCAGAGGGATCAATTGTCCCCTGGAACAACTGGGGGGTAACTATTGGGGGATCTAATATCGTGGAATCAAATAATCAGCATCCTCGTTTACTTTTCCTCCTCCACTAATTGTATCAGTCGCACAACATTTCTCAAATTAGGGATGCCAATCGTGAACAGATGGAACTCTGGTATGTTTTTAGGTTTTCACGGCCAAAAAGTATTTTTGTTATGATTTTTGGGGTGTTATGCCGTGTTTCGCTACCTCCTTCTTTAGCCAACGTTTCGGACAGCGTTACAGTGTCCATCATCAGGGCAGATGAGCTCATGTTATCTTCTGACATATCGCCTCTGGAGCGGTTACGTCTAAGATGTGTATTTTCTATGATTGATCTGCGCTTAAAAACGCTTAGGTGTGAACGGTCTGAAGGGATTGTATGGAGTTCGTTATTTGGCGTGCTATGATCTTTTATATATAATAGCTGTGTGTGAACTAGCTTTTATACTTATATTTATAATAATTTATTTTGTTATTTAGACAACTTGATTATTTTGTGTTAATGTATAGAAGTTTTTAATACGTAAATACAATTATTACTTATTTTTTATATTTTATTCAATTATTTTTTGTGATACCTTTAACTAATTAATTACCGCTCAATGCAGTACTTTTTTCGTTAGTAGGCACTTATTTGACTATATTTGTTTGTCTTTTGTTATTTTTGTTAAATTTATTTTTATTCTGGCGACGTGACGGTAACCATGTTGATAATTTTGATTAAATAAGTGGTGAATTAGCAAAAATTGAAGAAGTAAATATAATATTCAGTTGGTTTCAATTGAGTCTAGCGGAACTACGCTAGAAAAAATACGAAAAGAAGAGTATAATATGAAATATGTTGCTAACCATGCTAATCACATTGCATCACCAAAGTAACCGACGATGATTCGCGCATCTTCATTATTATCACTAATTGAATAACTAAACAACATGTTGTTTCAAAATATATAAGTGACTGTTTTTTTGTGATGATTGGCCTTCGCTTAATGCCAGCTATTATAAATAATTTTTATTGTTTTGTAATTACCCAGAATTAGTTTATTCTAGAAAATCATTAAAATTTTTAACACTTATTTTATGGTTCATCTTATGTTCTAATTGGGAGTCAAAAACTATTTGGAAAAATCATCCGAGAGGTCGATTTGATGTCCCGGCCTCGTGATCTGGGGGTTTTGCTTAAGGCCACGCTTCCCGGCGCAAAAAGAAGAAGATGGAGAGATATGTAATTACGAATGTTGGACAGAGCGCGCTAATATTTTCAATGATAAAATTGAAGCGAAAATTATGAAAATGCTTAATAAAACATGACTCGTTTAAAATAGAGCAAAAATCTCGTGGAACGTATCTTAAGTATCATTTAAAAAAATATTGTGATTTTTTTCACAAATATACCTTGTAAAATAATAGAAATAGACTTGTTTTAAACAATTTTCGAAGCAAACTTTGCGATTTTTTTCTATCGAGGGAATTTCATTTCAAATGTTTAAGGGAGATATGTAAGAAATCGGTAGAAATTCGGATAACGGCGGCTTAAACTCTTCTGATTCCGTTCTAAATTATGATGGCAATGTTTGTATAGCCTTAAAATAATCTCCCTAAACTGTAGAGAAATTAGCTGAAATAACGCAAGTATTTTTTTACATACTAAGCCATTTCGATTTTCTGGTTTTCATCGGGAAATCTTTTTTTCTTTTTTATTAGTCATAAAATTCTATATAATAATTAATTACATAATATTTATATATATATTTGATGTACCCCCATAAATAAGCAGGGCTTGTGTGTATGGGGGGAGGTGTTATCATATTGGTTTTATTTGACATTACTCATTTCAAATTTTCAGTATAATTTTTAAGGTGAGTTTTAAATTCTTTTATATTAGTATTCATGATTCTAATTTTTTCAGGTAATGAATTAAAAAAATTAACACCGAGATATTTATGATTTAGCTGTCCTATTGTTTTTTTAACATTTTGGAGTTAGATTGACGTTTGTCTAAGATTTCTGTTATTTTTAAAGGGTGAAACTTTATTTTGAATATTATCTTTATAAATTTGTAATGTTATCTTTATAATTTTGATCCCAATATGAACAGAGAATTAATGTGAAACATTAGATTCAAA
This sequence comes from Glyphotaelius pellucidus, assembly GCA_936435175.1. Classification (NCBI taxonomy): domain Eukaryota; kingdom Metazoa; phylum Arthropoda; class Insecta; order Trichoptera; family Limnephilidae; genus Glyphotaelius; species Glyphotaelius pellucidus. The sequence continues at coordinate 16,874,175 of OW386538.1, read as the reverse complement.
TTATAACGATAAGCAATAATATCTTATATTTTTTCTTATTTTTGAGTTGTGGAACCGTGTTTAGCTTTCTCTTCCTAACGTCAATTTTCTTGACAATCTTGCTACTAGTGGCGTAGACACGAGCTTCCGCTCCCCGGGGAAAGCTTGTAAACCGGAATTCAAACCATTCATGTCATGTTAGTCCATATGTAGCAAGCGTTCCAAAAGAAGAAAATGGCTTGAAAGGGAGATACGTAAGTAGGCGAAAATATTTAATGAAGCGTAACACATTTAAAATAGAGCGAAAATCTCTCGACAAATATCTACAGTAGGCAGTATTTAAAGAAACTGATGCCTGTAATATATTAAATAACTGGACCAGATGTGTTTTTTTTAATAATTTTCGGAGCATACTAGGCCATTTTTTTCTATCGACGGAATTTCATACAATAACATTTTCGGCTCGGCAAATGTGCAGAGATTAACTTAAAAAATATCTTTCTTTATTTTTAAATTTCAGGGAAAATATACCGTAAATCGGTAGAAATTCGGAATGCGGGTTTTTAATTAGATGTACCTAGCCTAGTCTCCTTCAAGATAAAAAGAAATATAGCACGAGATTAGGCTCGATTAGGCGCGGGTGTACATATAAAAACTCCCCATAGTTTCATCGCAATCGGATGAATAATGGTGTAGGAAATAATTTAATAACGCCAGAGCTCACCATTTTGTGTAGAAACCTCCGCGAGCACGCGCATGACAAATCACCAATGTTTCATCGCAATCGGATAAATAGTTTAGGTACCGCATAAGGGACAAACAAAGAAACATTCATTTTTATATATTAAGAAGACGATCGCCCTATTAATATAATATATAAATAAAACAGCGGGTACAGTTAGAAATATTTTTTTGAGAACATACAAAACATAACTAAATTGAACTATCAAACATACTGAAGACCATGTAAAGACAACTGGATACTAAATACAAATGTGGAAAAACTACAGGCCGCCTCAGAACAGGGAACCCTAGTGAGGAGGACTGTAAAAAAAAAAAACTTTATAATACCTTAATAAAAAAAACTTTATAAAAAATAATGCCAATGAAGACTCTAAAAACGACGTACTGCGCATTAGCCCAATCAATTATCACTCACGGTATGATTGGTTGGGGTATAACAGGTTTGAACAGTACCTACACGCGACGATTTTACTGCTGCCAACACTTCGTGTTGGCGTGTAAGAGAGAGAACGCGGGAGCGGTCTCTTTCGGCGCGGCCAGTTTCAGCTGAGCTCTCTTGGGGAAGACACGGTGTTCGAGCCTTGCAGATTTGGTGTGACGGAGTCCGTGAGAATTATTCGTTTCTTGTTAGTCGATCATGTTTAATATTTCATAGCATTTTGTTTAGTGAATTACCATGTTTCCATTAGTGTCTCATGCTTCACATGAGGATGGCACTCACAACCAGGTTTGATATTGTAGCTTTTCAAATATGTCGGTACATGTAACGATGACGCAGCAGAATTTAACATCTTTTAGATTCATAATTTCTAGAAGGCCACCCCTGAGTTAATCTTAATATATTTATTCATAGTCTGATGTCTCTATTAGAAATTCCTAATTAAGTAATAATTTTATAAATGAATTGCCCGCATACTTTATGAATAAATATTAATTGTTCTTAACAATGTGAGTGTTGATTTTAAATCTACCTTAGTTGCCTTTTCTCTTGATTATTTGCTTGATGGCGATCCTGGGACACCATTTGATCATTGTTTTAGGGTTCCAGCCTGAGCAGAGAAGTGATTTTGGTAGGTTGATATAAAAATAACAATTATCATTGTTACAAAATGGCGCCCAACGGCTTTCGAAATGTTCTTTTCTGCTGTGTCATAGTATCATAATGTACATTATTGTTAATATTTTACAAACTAGATCGACTCTCAAGGCGGCTTATTCCCGCGGTTTCCGTTTCTGCAAGGCCCGAACACAGCTGCTTCTAGTAAATTCCAGTTTAATTTAAATTCATAATTTGTACATGATCTCAGCTGTTGCTCAAGACGTTTATCGTCTCTTATAATTGTTTTGATGCCCAGTTCGCTGGCATCACTTAGAAATTTTTCTTTTTTGAATAGAATTCTGGATTGAACTGCATGGCTGAAATAATTTGTTACAAAATTTTTTTAGTTGCATGTATTAATTTTTTTTTCTACCTTCCTATTAGCTAGGGATGGAAGAACCGGTTCACAAATGGAACATATTGTACGACCAGCTGATAGGATGGGGTTTATTTTATGCAGATTCAATCAACTAGCATTTCAACTTTCTGATGGAAACTTAGTAAGTTCATTTTAATTTTACAAGCTAATTTCATGTAACTATAGCTGAGCTAATTTTTTTAACCTTATATTTGATTTGATGGCATAAATCTTGGTTCCAATTATTTTGGCGGCAATATTTTATCTTATCAATAATTTACCTCAACAATTTTGTTGAAATTATTTCACTGTGATTGTTAACAATGTTATCAAAACCTACATAAAAATTTCAGTATATGATCACATGTGATAAAATTTTTTTTTCCTACCTTCTTTTAGGTTATCATTGCAATTCTAATGATTAAACTAATAAAATTTTTCAGTCTACCCAACTTTTAAAAAATTTTACAAGGTGGTCTTTTACATTAATAATGATTTATTTCCCTTTATTTTTTTGGTTCTCATTTATATTCAGATTTTATCTTTCATCTTTATTAAATATAACCAAACGTGCATTTCAGACTTCTTGGATTCTTCGGGTATTCTTCTGATCACATGACGTCGTGAACGGTTGGGTTCTGCAGATTTCCAGCTGACCTGATAATGCAAGGCAACTAAAGTTTGTTTTTCAATTTTCTTAAATTCTATAATTCATTGTCCGGGTTGTTTTGGGTTTATCGATGAATTTTTCTTGTGCATGTTTTTATTAAGAAAGATAAGTTCCTTGCTAAAGTCAATATCTTCTTTTGGGACAATATTTTATACAATTTTTTTTCTCCTTTGATGGAATTTTTCAACTATTTCTGATTGCGTTTCATGAACAAGGACTTGAAAAGTTTTCATTATGGTGAATAACTTCCATCGAACATTTTGGGTCTCCTAATTAAATTTAATATGTAATTGTTGCTGGGGTTTTCAAATTTTAATTTTCTTTGTTCTGGATTTTTCAAATATTACAATTTATTTTATTCGCTATAAAGTGGTACAACGTAGAAAGCACATATTATTTTATTTGATTTTATCAGGTTCGTAGTTTTTTTTTAAAGTTTTCATCTAATTGGGTATTTAACATTAATTTTCACATCTTAAATTTAATCATTTGCTAAATCTTTTAAAGTAAATATTTACGTCAATGCCATCTATTGGATTTTTCAAAACTAAATATTTTGGTTCCAGTCTTCGCTTATTATTACCTTCTTTTAATTATATTTTGGATAAACATTGATTATTGACATCTTTTGGTTTTTTTTTAACAGTTACACATTACGGTAAACTTAACAAATGGTTCCTTTTAATATTTCTATTCAGAATTGGTTGGGATCTTAGCTAGTGATCTATTGATTGAAGTGCAATTTTATGGGATTTATTTGAATTTCTTTATCAGGATTATTTAATGTCCGCAAGTTATTATAGGATATTTGTATTAGGGAACTCGGGTTAAACATTAAATTTTAGCTTTAATGCTCTGTGGTATGGTTTCACGAGATTTTCTTATTTGCTGCGTTTTCGGTATTTGAGCACGTTCCATGATTTCTTCCTGCTGGAAAATCCTCTGAGTTCGTTCGCTTTTCTTGTGTGTTTCCATGCCGGTACTTTTCCTGCCTCTGAGTTGCACACACAATTCTTCTGAATTGACCGTTGTATGTAAGCTCGGATGACGAGTTACTTTCAAGCGCAGGAGACGAAAGAACCCTTTGCTTAATCGATTTGTTCTTAAGAGGAGGGTAGATTCGTTTCTGTTGGCATATTATTAAGAATTTTGGATTCCATATTTTGGGTTTTTTTTTTCATTTTGGGGAAGTTAAAATGTAGTTTTGTACCTATATGTGTAGGGAAGACTCTTGGTTTCATCTCGTTCAGAGGTTTTCAATGAATCTTGGTTTTAAGTGGGGGTTTTTTTTTTCAAAATGTGATGAAGGATTTGTGTCTACTTCTGACATTTCGTGGTGGGAGTTTTTTTTTTTGTGCAAACATGACCACCACATGTTGCATAATTTTGTTTAGTCATTGTTCGTCTTACATGTTGTCTTGTCTTGTCATAGTATTATGTAGGGAATTAATGTGTAATTGATTTGTGTCATGTTCAACGCGGAAGGATGATTAACACTTGTCCTTGCGCATTGACGTAGTTGGATATTGTTGTATTTTCCTTGTTTCATATGAGTTGGGAGGTGCTTGTTCCTATCCTTGGGGAGCAATCACTTTTCAAACATTTTGTTTTCCTTGTTTTGTGTAAATTTATGGAATGAGTTTTTTTTAATGTGATAAGTGACGGTGTTTTGATCTACTTTCATTACTGATAATTTAAAAATTAGTTTGGTATCATTTATGTAAGTTGATTATGTTGGTTGTATAATTTCTAGGAATTTTAGCCAAGAGTTTTCACAAGAAAGTCTCAGGAGCTGTAAAATACCTATTACGATTTAGGAATCACCCTCTTGGTTAATTTTCATATTAAATGTCATTAATCTGGTTTTTGCTCTCTTACAATGTGCTATTTTACAGTTAATTTTATTAGATTGCATGTTTATTAATTCAGTACTATGGATATTAACTATATTAAGGTGTTTTCATATCTCTAGCTCTCCTTCGGGTGTTATTTTCATGATTGATGTGGTGGGAGCTGATCTTCGTATGTTCTTCAATTCCGGATAATTACATATTAACATTTTCGACTATAGACATGTTTCATAATCAATATTGTGACATCATTTAACTTGAGAATCTTGTCTTTTGAGCTCGAGGACATTTTTCTCGACTTATTTGATTTCTTGATATTGTTCAATTCTATTTTGTTTTGCCTTGTGATCGTCAGAGGTGGCAAGGAAAAGATAATTATATTTTTTTCATGATTACGCTATTTGATTTAATTAAATATTAAATATTGATTTTTATCTCTATTGATGTAGTTCACTGACACCTTCAGTCGGTTATTGCAAGTTCTTAGATTTTTTAGTATAAATCTTATTGGTTTGTGTCTGGGGTGGTTAGGCTTTCAGAGTTTTTCAAGAGATGTCTCAATTTTAAGTTTGTTAATTTTTAATTATATTTCAATTATTCTGTCATATTGAGTTTAGGTTTCAGTATTTTTTTGTTAATTTTCAGTAGTTCAGTAATTTTTACAATTTTACAGCAGCACTATAAATTCTTAGCATCACTTGTTTTTTATATTGGTAATTCTATAGCTAGGCAGTAGATTAGTTTAGCGAATTTTCTCACAAGAAGAAGATGTGGACCTCCATGCAGTGGATTTTCAAGATCTCAAGAAATACAGAGTATTCGGGGTTAGTTATCACACCTCCTCCTCCCCGCGAGTATGTTACGCTAGCGCTTTTCAAGAGGCTCAAGATAGTTCCTGTTACAAACATTGTCTGCCAATTTCATTTCTGAAGAAGCTTCTGTTGTCGCTGGACTGTATTATTCAATTCTGGCTCAAGACTGAGATGGATGTCTTCTGATCACTCCTTCGGACCTGTCGGTGATTAGTGTTTTGGATCCAGTATTGCCAATCATCATACCCACTTGCAGCACCTGGTGAAGGAAGAGTTCGATTCAACGCTTCCTTTGAAATACTCAGAACAATTTGGTACTTTCATCTGGACACCTATCTTCTTGGAATTACCGCTACTGAGTGGAGCGTAGAAGAGGTCCGCTACAATTATACCTCACTACCGGAAGGCATTATTCCACCTGAGATGTTTTGGTGTTTATCATCATGACTCATCACTCTTCATCGGTCACGCTGCGTTTCCATGGACTACATTCTATAGAAGAATCTTTCAATCATTTTCTCCACCGTTTGGATCAACATTAGGCATGATCTGCAGAATGTCCATACTGGGTTTCAACGCCAGGAGGCGTCCGAAATTTTCTGATGAAAATTTCGCTTTTCGTGGGAGGGTAATATAACAGGTTTGAACAGTACCTACACGCGACGATTTTACTGCTGCCAACACTTCGTGTTGGCGTGTAAGAGAGAGAACGCGGGAGCGGTCTCTTTCGGCGCGGCCAGTTTCAGCTGAGCTCTCTTGGGGAAGACACGGTGTTCGAGCCTTGCAGATTTGGTGTGACGGAGTCCGTGAGAATTATTCGTTTCTTGTTAGTCGATCATGTTTAATATTTCATAGCATTTTGTTTAGTGAATTACCATGTTTCCATTAGTGTCTCATGCTTCACATGAGGATGGCACTCACAACCAGGTTTGATATTGTAGCTTTTCAAATATGTCGGTACATGTAACGATGACGCAGCAGAATTTAACATCTTTTAGATTCATAATTTCTAGAAGGCCACCCCTGAGTTAATCTTAATATATTTATTCATAGTCTGATGTCTCTATTAGAAATTCCTAATTAAGTAATAATTTTATAAATGAATTGCCCGCATACTTTATGAATAAATATTAATTGTTCTTAACAATGTGAGTGTTGATTTTAAATCTACCTTAGTTGCCTTTTCTCTTGATTATTTGCTTGATGGCGATCCTGGGACACCATTTGATCATTGTTTTAGGGTTCCAGCCTGAGCAGAGAAGTGATTTTGGTAGGTTGATATAAAAATAACAATTATCATTGTTACAGGGGTGGTGCGGTTAAAACTAATATGAAACCCTTCGACAAAGCTCAAGAAGTCTTAATTAAAATTATTACAAAAAATCCTATAGATTCTCGACCGTACAGTTATTTAAGGTATTTTCTGTTTTGAACACACAGCAACTGAACATCAAAATTATTTCTGCACATTACCAAAAAGACAAACTAAACCATCATACCGTACAACACTATTACGAAACAAGACATGGACATCAACACATGACTCCGAAGATAAATACTACCTATTGAAAAAGACATTACCATAATCTGGCTCAAATTTTAATTTAATTGAAAAAGACTTTAAAGATATTCACGTGACAAAAAGTCAAATCAAAAACACAAAATTCACACATGAATAGACAACAAAGGCATTGCATACTGCGGGCAGATCACTTCTACAATATAACAATACACTCAACGCCTGTATTTTTTCTCTTTTCCTCTCAATTAATTTTATTTCTTTCTTCTTTATCTTCTTTATATATCTCTCATCTCTTTCTTTTTTATTTTGTTTCTTTCCATTAATCTATTTAAATTAATTTTTTTATGTGTTCTATCTTCCAAGTTAAAATATCGAAATTAGATTAAATTCCTGCCACCTCGGAACAGGCTCTGCCTAGTGAGGTTGTTTATACCAAAATGTATGTGGGTCGTTCTTCTTTTTAACCTACATAAAGTTGTCTCCTACCAATATTATTATTTTATATTTATTTTAAAATGTACTGTACTAAAGACGTAACGAATGTGTGCGTTTTAAAAATATATGTGTTTATATTTTTGTAGTAAAAATTACGTTACAGAGTTGTAACTCCTCGTGATAGAAGTGTATTTCATACAAATCACAGTTGTCTTCTGCCATCTCGACTTGTGTATATTCTATGTTGTTGTTATTAAATTTTTCAAAAAAAAGAAATGATGACATAAAATATAAAAATATTTTTAAACTCTAAAAGGTATAACCTATCAAGTAACAGCGATTATTATTTTAATGATGTTAAATAAAATATTTAAGAAAATCTCAAAAACTTGTCTCCTATAACTAGGGTTGCCATCCGTCCGGGTTTCCCGGATTTGTCCTAGTTTAGAGGGCATCCGGGGGGCGTCCGGGCGGGGCTTATTTGTAGTCCGGGTTTAAAAATTTAAAACTGATTATTAAAACAATTTATAACAAACGGTAATAAGATTCTGTTTTGTGAGGTACATTTGGAATGATGATAAAAGATGACTAAATTTAATTTTAAGGTCTGAAAATAAATAAAAAGGTGATGTATGACATTTTCAGCTGTTTTTATGACACTGACTATGTTTAAAAAAACCTGTTGACATGTCCGGGTTCTGGGTTCTAAAATCCGGGGTTTTCACGCGTCTTGTCCTGGTTACCAAATTTTAGAGATGGCAACCCTACCTACAACCAACGTTTATGTACGTTAATTCTGTCACGTGGGTTGTCATTCGAAATAGTGACAAACACGCAGCTCGTGTTTGTCACTCCCAATAGGCATTTTAGGTCTTCTTCCCCCCTTGCTACAATTTCCCCTCTGAGTTCCAGAGGGAATTCATTTATAGTAAAAAAACAAATGTGACAGAGTGGTGGAAATGTAACAGAGTAGTAAAAGTTATGTAGGTTAAAAAGAAGAACAAACCATGTGTATAACATTATAATATTATCTTGGTAAATAAATAATTTTTAAAAATACATATTATTAATAGGGGCTTTTACATAGGAAAAGTAAAATTGAATGGTTTTTTCTTGTTTTTATACATAACTGAACTGCCCAAGCAACAATCTTTGTATTTATTTAGTGGTAAATTGAAAACGTCCACTGATTTCTTTAAGTACCGTACCTCGAATACTACAAAATATAGCTTCATCGGAGCAATTGATGTGGGATCATACTCGAGAAGAAGGACTTATTATATCAATTACTATATGAGTTTTGCTGAAATAAAAAAAAAACTTGCAACAATGTTAGAAGATTTCGTAACAATAAATCTCTTCACATTCTGAACAATGTAATTAATTTCTAGTTGTAATTCATTATTCTATAATTATAATTCATCGACCGACTAAGAAAATATATTATCGATGATGTAATTATGTGTTGATATGATCTTTAGTTTAGAAAAGGTTACAGATAAACAAAACCAAACTAATTAGGCTAAAACGGTGCATTTCAAAAACAGGCTCAAAATCAACTTAATCGAGGCTATCTCTAATATTTTGAGGTCAACTCCTCAATTTCCAAAAAAAAAATTGTCGGAATTGTTGAAATTCAGAAAATATGGTTACATAAAAACAGAAAATGATCATTGAGATTCTCGGAATCAGGACGACCTTCATGACGGAGCAGTTAGCCCTTGGTTATGGACGCAGAGGTCAAATAAACAAAATAAAATGTACAATAAAATATACGAATTTGTTACAGACCACTTTAATAATTTAATTAAAGTGGTCAGTAACAAATTTATGTGTTTTTATTGTAAATTATGGCGTGCCACAAAGTTGCTGTTTTGTTTTGGAAGAAGGAACTTCATAAAATAATAAGGCCGCTTCAGGAAACTTTCAAAGGACTCGTGACATTTTATTTTGCTTTATTCCCAATTACATTGTGAATAATTTCGGAGACCCAAACTACCCAAGACAGACCAAGGATTTTACTGTTACTTATTAAGAAGTTAGGATGGTGAAAAGAGAAGGAAAAAACCTAAACACAGGCCTTTTATATCGGTCTTGTCTGAAGAGAGTTTGCGTCTCCTGACATCTATTGATAATTTCATTTGTTAATTAATTGACTTTAAACAAACCAACAAATCGAAATGTCTGGAGAGGTGTGAGCCTTAGCTAATTTAAATTAAACAGTTGCTTTTAACAAAAAAATAAAATGTTTTTTCATTGCCATTATTTTGATAACACGGGCGTTTGAACAAATTGCATAATGTATTTAAGATATATTTAATGTCAAAGTCAACCTAGACAACTAAATGTCAATGATAAATTCAACCATCCAACATTTATTTATGTATTTCTATGCTCGCACATGCAGTTTGCAGGTACGTATTTATTTCTATGCTCGTTAACATAAAGTTTGCAGATATGTATTTATTTCTACGCTCGTTAACATAAAGTTTGCAGATATGTATTTATTTCTACGTTCGTTAACATAAAGTTTGCAGGTATGTATTTTTTTAAAGAAAAACAAACACCTCTTTGAAAAGTCATTAAAAGCTATTATTTTTTTTTTTAAATAGCCCGTAACCTAAACCCAACGTAACCAATTTTTTTTATATAATTTTTACATCACTCTTAATGACTTTTCAAATGAAGTTCTGAGTTGTCCGGTCACCATTGTAGGTTGAGTTAGTAGCAGTTAAAGTAATAATCTAGTAAGCAAATTATCTATATCTAGACTTAATGTCATACTTGGTTTTACCGGTAGTCAATTAATGTCATACTTAGTTTTATGAGAGCTCGAAATTTAAAACGTGTCTGCACTATGAAAGACCTTGGTATTGTGTTTGATAGTAGGTTAAATTTTCATGATCATGTCGTAATGACGTGTAAGTACTTCGCTGAGGATGCTGGGTTTTGTCCTTCGTACTGCAAGAAATTTCAGAGACACCCGGGTTCTCACAGTATTATACAATGCTTTGATTAGAAGCAGACTTGAGGGTGGTTCGGTGGTTTGGAGCCCACACCAAGTGAAGTATTCCCTCATGTTGGAGAAGGTTCAGAAGAAACTTCTGAGATTTATTTACCTGAGGGAGTACGGCTTCTACCCGTGGCTCTACCGTACCGACTTTCTCTTGGGCTGGCTGGGTATGAACCGTCTACGGGTCAGAAGGGATGTGCTCATTATAGCACATTTCTTCAGAATGATTCGTGGACGATTCGAAAACTCGGCTATCATGGAGAGTATTAGTTTCTATGTTCCCGGCGGTTATCTCCGTCACCGACAGCATAGACCGTTCTATCTCCCGGCTTGCAGAAGTAACTTGCCAATGGTTATGCCAGTCGGGACACCAGTCTTGTTAAATAGAATCACTTTGAATATCGACATTTTTAGCATCAATGAAGCACAAATTAGACAACAAGCTTTATTGCTGTTAGTCTGATGGTGCTTCATTGATTTTTTAATTGTTCATTGATGTTTAAATTGCTTAATTTGTTTAAATTGTTAATACTATTAAAATTGCTTAAATATGCTTTAATCTTAATATTATCTCCATTTTAAAAAAGATTTGAAATTTTAATTTTGTTATGTTTTTAAATGAATAAATTGAATTGAAATGAATTAATTTTATAAATGCGAAACTGCGTGTGTTTGTTTGTTACGCTTTCACGCATAAACCATTAAACCGATTTAATTTTTTTTATCACAATAGAAAGCTACACTATAATACGCAAGTAATATAAGATGTATATAATGGTAAGCTCTGGCGTTATGAATTTATAAATATTAATATATTATATATTTATTATACGTTTTCTGTCGCTAACAAAAGCGAGTTATTGCTAACATCAAAAAAAGAAGCGTTGCGGTGGAAACGATGTTGACATATTTGCGGGATATTTTATTTCAGGCGTCGTAGTTAATATCTATCTATTTAAATAAAAATGAATCTCCGAAATGTTTGTACACGCATAACTTCCTAACGACTGCACCAAATTGGATATTTTTTTTTAGTACTGGTGAGCTCTGGCATTATGAAATTTGTATAAAAAATTGTGATAAGTGGCACGCGAACTGTTTGAAAACTGAATGTATCGGGAATGAATGTATGGAATGCGGGAGGGGGGAAGGGAGGGAGGAGAGAGAGGGAGGGAGAGGGGGATAATTGATAAGTGCAAGCGCTACAGTAGTTCCCCCTAATACCATGCGAGCGAAGCCGTGGGTAAAAGCTAGTAATATATAAACTATAGCAACAATGTAGTTGAACAGAAAAGGATACTACGTAAAATGAACTTAAGAGGAATACACAAGCCAAAACAGTGCATATTTTTAGCGTGCCTTTTGCATCACCACGAATATAGGCAATAGGCATAAAAACCGCTTGGCAGACGGTCTAGAAACGGTCGATTTACGCGTGTGTGGTACAACGGTGCAATTTACAAAAACATCATTTTGAAAAAAAAAGTAAGTTACTACGAAAATAGTGTCAGCCGCCCGCATGGCGGGCCGCTAAGGAAAAGGCCACTGAGTGGAGGTGAAATTAGAGTTGACGTTTGAAGAGCCGCAAACGCCTACGCAAAGAGCCGCAAGTAGCTCGAGCCGCGGTCTATCGACCCTTGGTAAAGGTCAAGATTCGTAGAAAATTTACATATATATTCTAAGGACCTTGGGTATAGGTGCTGCAAGAACCTCGAAACAATAATGATCTTGAATAATATTACGTAAAGCTGTTCAGATAATTTTTATTGTGACCGCATTGTTGTCAAGTTCAAGTGACATAGATAAAACAAGTCAAATACTCGGACGCATGTTTTTTTTTTTTTTTACATTAACTCCACACAGGAGGCCTTGAGGAAATTAATTCCCCTCAGGGCCTATGTCATCTGGGATGCTGTGTGGAGGGTCTTTTTGAGGAGAGGAAGGAATGAACATTGGTCTTGAAGAGACCCATGTTGTAGGAGGGAGGAAACACAGATGCCGGCAAATCGTTCCATAGCCGAGCTGTTGAACTCAAGAACGAGTCGAAAAAACGACCCGTTCTCATGTGACAAATGTCAACCGTGTACATATGTTGGGCGCGCGTTTGGCGTGTCTTCCGACTATGCACCGGTGCCGAAGGGATCAATGACGCTAGTTCCTCAGAGCATCTTCCATTGAAATACCGGTAGAACGTGGATAGCATTCCCACCCGACGCCTGTGCTCTAAAGATTGCAACCCGTTCGTTAAGATGGGAGAATCTATCAAACGGACCGCCCGTTTCTGCACAGAGTCGAGAGTATTTTTCAAGTATTTTGGAGCTCCAGACCAGAGGTGGCTGCCAAATTCAACCGTGGGGCGCACTTGCGATTTGTACAGGGTAAGCAGTTGTGTACTATTAAAGTATCTGCGGGCCCTGTACAGTACGCCCAGTTTTTGAGAAGCTAACTTTACTCTGGCTTCGATGGAGCCCCCATACCTGAGCTGGTCACTTACGACAAGTTAAAACTGTTACGACAATGTTAAAAAAAATAATGAAGCAACAAAAAAATCATGGAAATCTACTTTGCTTGTCAAATTTGAAAATTACGATCAAAATTTAATCATAATAATTTTTCAAGAGAATCCAACGTTACGTCTGAATCGATCCCCCCACTACGGTGCAAAGCGATGTGCCGAGATAGTCCGGATAGAGAGGTCTAGGTTAGGTCTCCATCAACCAGTCTCTACCGATCCAGCTTGCCACGCAGAAAGTGGGCATCTGCCGCCAAGACCTAGGCAAACCTCACCCCACGAATCCTAGCTAAGCTAAGTCACCAAACGTAGCGAACCACTTGGGGTGACCTACGGCAGGGGTGTTATCCAATAAATGGCGTCCTGGGCGGCGGTAGCCATTCCTGCCTCCCAAATCGAAATCTGCACAACTATACTTTTAAAGGACATTTAAAAACTCCATAGATGAGCGAGCCTAAGTTAGTTGCAATAATCTTGTAATAATCTTGAAAATTCAAATTTCGTGAAATACATTAATATAATACAGATTAAATAAAAAAAAATAAAAAATGTGATAACATATTAAGTATGTATATAATTGAAACATCGAATATATGATCACTGCACTGCCTTGATCGTATTAATTATTCCAGTTATTTTTTTTAATATTCTTACACAATTTATCGTAGTTTCCGGATGAGTTATCTTTAATGCGTTAAGGTAGGTTAAGGTGATCTGACCTTGATGGATATGTTCAAAGTATCGGACAAAATATTTATTATTTTGGCCTTGCATTGTAACGTGCCGGCCCAGACCATTAGTGCGTGATAGACGCGTGAGGCTATAAAACGACGCGTACGTTGCGTAGATAATATAAGTCAAGGTCGACCACTCGAGCAAGTTTTTTTTTAGATAATTTGACTAGGTTAACGGGTTGAGTGAGGAGTGTAAGAAATGATTTGACCGGTGGAATTTGGTGCAGGCGGAATCACGTCACACTATCAGAGGCAATAGTCCTACTAAATACTGACTAGCAGTTTATATGTTTATCCCTCATAAATGAGGGTGGTTTTTTTTAATGTACCTAAGTCATTTTTATCTTACTAGCGCAGAAATTGATCAAGCTTGTTTTTATCGTACTTGCGCTGAAATTGATCAAGCTTATTTTTCATCTTACTCTGCAGAAAATAAAATTGATCAAGATCATTATTATCTTGGGCTTAAATTGATGAGGCTCATTATTTTAATTTTACTTGCGCTCAAATTGACAAAATTTTTATTGCTGAAACTGAAATCGAACAAGCTCATTTTTTATCTGACGTCTGCGAAAAGTGATTAAACATTTTTTTTAAACTTTGAAATGCATTCTGGAACAGACAGGTTGAGATGATTTAAATCAGTGATTTAATTTGCGATTAAAATCAAGATATATTTTTTTAAATCGTTGATTTAAATCACTACTTTTTTACTGCAACCAAAACCGCCTAAAGTGCCAGGCATCTTTCCCGATCATAAGCCATGGCGCGCATACAAATTCAATGCTACGACTGTCTACACGTGTTAGTTTGATGAATAGTATTATTCGTGTATGTGCCAAAGTTTCATTGGAGTATTGGTCGATAAACAAGTCATACAGAAAAACGCACCTACTGATTGGTGGTTAGCAATATATAATATGAAAAAAATTATAACTGAAGAAGAATTGGAAATAAACAAGCAACTGCTAAGTGTAGGTAATTGCTTCTTCTGCTGGGATTAAAAGAATATTTTCGGCATTCAATTTGGTGCACAATAAAATAAGAAATAGATTAAATAATGAGAAGGCGGGAAAATTAATCTTCCTTTCGAAAAGACTAAATTTGGACAAATCACAAAACCAATATAAACAAGATACCCAAATAGTTTAATTTCATTGTTTAATATTACTTTTAAGTCTTAAATTTATTTTTTTTTTGTTGATTTTTTATTGAATAAGCAAACACTATTGCTTGTGATAAAAAAAAAGTAATCTCTCCAAGCACATTTCGTATTGCAGTTGGAAGAAATTTCTTTAAAAGACAAACCCCTACCTTTTGTGCTCTCTTTTTGTTATGTTGTATTATTTTTTAATGTAATATTCAAAAATGTTTGTGTGCAGTAAAATAAAACAAATAATAGATGACGAAATTTTAGAAAGACTGGTAAATTGATTTTTAAATTTATAAATTAATACTTAAAATGATCAATAACAACATTAGTTTTTTTTTTTTTTTTTACAAAGACCGACTTCCAGGTTAAAATGGACGAAATATAAAAAAAAATCAAATAAATCCGATTTTTATGATTTTTTTTAAATCATGATTTTTATCAACCCTGGGAACTCATAATAAATTTAATTTGTCATTTGCCGCCAATCATTTTCCGTGCATAATAAAAGTTTAATGTGAACATTATGACGTTCTCTTACCAGTATTAAAAATATTAATTTTATCGTTCTATTGACATTTGAGAGAAATTTTACAATCGTCGGCGGGGTTCTCAATTAAATCCATCAATCATAAAAAGAAAGCATTAATGACAAGTAATAAATAATAAACAATTATTGCACGTCCATTTTACTGCAGCAATAAGTATGCATTCAATAAAGATAATTGCAGATTACCCTACCACAAAGAGGCAGTTAAAAAATATATGGTAAATAGCAATTGAAAAAGATTTATTTTATTGCAAATATTTAAAACGTGTTATTAATAACGAATATATTATTTTCACTAAACTTATTCTCTAAATGCCGATGAACCTGATCATACTTATTATGAATGCTAAAATATTATGTATATCAAAATGATAACTGGTTTTTGCATCTCGAGTGCCATTCATGAATATGGAATGAGCGCTTTTATTAATACCGTGACGATCCACGATTACGGTACCGTTATGGCATACAAAAAGGCAATAAACATACGAGTACGTTCCTTATCACAATATGCAGCTCTTTCTTACCGTGCCGTTACGGTACCGTAAGCGTGGATCGTCACGGTAATAATAAAAATACCCAATGCAAGCTTCAAATCCCGCAGAATCCCGCGGAATAATGGAGATTTTTTAAAGGTGTTAAACTGAAATAATGCCAATATTTCGTAGACGATTTTTTAAATATTTGTTATCAATAGGAGGCGGAATGCGGAGGCAAAACGAAAATTCCAGAGCCGCTAATTATTAAAGGCAAAACAATTAAACTATCGTTATTTGACCGTTCTAATCTGTTTTATGGGGCCAACGAACTTAGCTATAAAAAATAAAGATCATTTGGTTTTTGCCTATTTCAGCATATCGCTCGCCATACATTCCCAATGTTTTTGCCTCCGCCATCCGCCTACTAGTTATCAATAATTATCTTTGATACATCAATATTATTTAAAAAAAAACATTCAAAATTAAGCCCAGTGAGTAAATTAAAGGGACTTAACGAATCGCTAATCGTTGGTAGAAATTTTTTTTTTTAATACATCGGAGACGTAACGTAATACCTTATTTATTAAGTATGATGACTTTGATGAAAAAATAAGATCGTAATAAACATAAACTATGGAGACCTGTCTTCCATACAAAACAGTATGTTTTTGGCGCCGTATCCCCGTTCAAAAAGAAGAAGATGGATAGATATGTAATTATGAATGTTGGAGAGAGAGCGCGCTAATGTTTAAAACGAAAAAGTTGAAGCGAAAATTGTGAAAATTTAATTTAATAAAACACGACTCGTTTAAAATAGAGCAAAAATCTCGTTGGGAACATCTAAATTAGCATTTAAAGAAACACTATGAATTTTTTCATACATATAACTTCTAAAATAAGTGAAATGAGCGTGTTTATAATAATTTTTGAAGCATACTTTGCGATTTTTTTCTATCGAGGCAATCCCGCGAGATACGGGATTGCAAACCGTATTCATTAGCGTATCACTCACCCACTTTGTCTCATGTTTGCAATTTAATTGGTTTTCAATTGTTTAAACATTGAAGCGCTAAATAAACGTATGCCTACGAAAAGCTTAAAAAGTGTTTTATGAATTCCACAAAATTGGTAACCGCAAGCATTTAAAATGGTAGAGCAATCCATACTAATATTATAAATGCGAAACTGCTCGAGTTTGTTTGCTACGCTTTCACGCATTAACCAATAAAAAGACTTTAAAAATTCGTTCACCAATAGAAAGATAAATTATATGCGAAGACTTTGGGCTGTGTATGATGGTAAGCTCTGGCGTTATGAAATTATAAATAGTAATTATATTTGTTATACGTTTTCTGTCGCTAACAAAAGCGAGTTTTTGCTAACGTCAGAAAAAAAATCGTTTCCATGGAAACGATGTTGAAGCGCATAAATTCCAAACGAATGAACAAAATTGGATAATTCTTTTTTTCTTTGAGTTATAATATTATGAAATTTAGGTGGCAGGCGATGTTTGAAAACTGAATGTAAGGGAATGAATGTATGGAATGCGGGAGTGGGTGGGGGTGGGGGGAGGGGGGATAATTGATAAGTGCAAGCGCTATAGCAATTTCCCGTAACACTATGCGAGCGAAGCCGCGGGGAAAAGCTAGTAGTTAATACAACTAAAAATATTGCAGCTTTCAACAATCCAGAGTAATTAATATGGAATTGGGGCCCTTCGCTAATATTCTGATCTTTACAACTCTTCGTTTTGGTAGTTAATAAACAAAAGGAAACTCAGCATTATTTCATATATTTAGACATTAATTATGTTTACAACCAATTTAACTCAAAATAGCATGTTAGGAAATTTAATAACGTGAACAAATTGCAGACTAATTCAAGGTTTTGATCCAAAAGCTGAATTTACAGCACGAAAATGTTAGGTTTTTCGTAAAACACTTGTCCATTACATCGTAAGGCCGTGATATTCACAGGTTTTTGAGGCGCCTAATAGGTGTGCCAATAAACAAGTTCGCGTTAGAAAAAAACATATCTTATTTGTAACCCTACGCCATAACAAGATTTAGTGTTATCGAATATATAATTGTACTATTGACATCTTGGTCAAGCGAAATTCAGTACAAGTAATAATTTCCCGGACAAGTTATTATGTTCATAGCATCGTCAGGGTTCGCACGATCCCGGCTCGATTAACGGTGGCGACTTCCGGCAGGTTATGAGACCCTTCGGTAGCGGAGGTCAGTGTTCGGTGAATGGAATGACCTTGTTGAAGAGCCTTCACGACTCTGGGTAGCTATTCTCCAAGCCCTCGTCGCTCGCAATCGCCGTCGAAAGTACGTACATTGGTCGACGTGGTTATTCTTGAGCCAGTCGACGGAACATTTTTAGACGCCAAACGCCAAAAGTCACTCGCCACAACAACGAGTAGGGTAGACCAGTAGAAACGGAGAAGCGAGTGGTTGTTTATTTGCGTGTCTACGCAATTGGCTGTCAAAATTTAGTATGATCGTTTTCCCGCGCGAACTTTCGCACCCGCAAGATGTCGAATATTGTTATAAAGTCGTTTTAAGGTTACATATTACAATGGCTACTTTTCCAGCGATGTTTGCTGCAATAAACCATGACGAGATAGCTGAAGCAGCTGCTTTGAGACCTCCAAGAGCGTTTCATCAGAGGGTCGATTCTTTCGCCGATACGACAGATGAAGCCTTCATAAGGAATTTTAGGCTCATTATTTTTGATCAGAACTAACTAGTTCTATGAGCAGTTGCTTTTGATTATTAGTTATATGGCCATTTCGAAAATTATCAACCGACCCAACTGTTTACCGTTTCACTGTTTGACGCATAAATATACTAATACCGTTTGACGTTTGACATTTCAAAGTTACACCACTCAAAAACATCAGGAACATAGACAACATTCACAGGGCTACCAATATAATCATCCTTGCGACCGCTCGCCGTTCAAGAATACGTAAATATGAAACATTCGAAAAAGTTGGTCGCGAGGACGAGGAATTTTTCGCTCGCAGCTGGCGCATGGCGAGTAACGATTGATCGTTGCTCGGGAATAGCTACCCTGGACTGGCGTAATACTGGCGATGCTGTGCCGCCAGCTTAGCGATCCGGTACTGTCCATGAGAATGCTGCAACCATCTGATCGTATTCTGCAGAGCTGATGAGACGGAATACGGAAAGTAATCAAGCTTTTCTGGGTGACTCAACTGGCAAAATTTAGTTTAATCATAATAACATTGATCCTGTGCGGGATCACGGTGTGAGTTCAAGAAATTTTCACAGCTTTTTGTCTGCGAGTGGGTGCAATGCGAAATACAGCCAAATCATGTGTTTTGGTTTGCAAATGTAATCCCATAGAAACAAAATAGACAACTTTTATTAAATACTGCGAGCAGAACACACTTGACCTTTCCTTTAGAGCGGTGTCACACACAGCTATAAAATATATGGCTTGGCCTATTTCAGCATATCGGTCCCCGTACATTCCCAATGGGAATATATGGCGAACGATATGATGAAATAGCCAAATCATATCTTTTACAGTTTTGTGTGACACCAGTGTTAACCGTGCATTTTTAGGTGACTCTTTTTACAAGTAGGTATGAGGTCTATAAAAATGTTCTGAAGTGTAAAATCTCCTTCTTACGAACCTTTTTTCGATTTTTTTTTTAAGTTTCAATATAATTTGGCAAATTATATTTTTTAGATTCTGACAGGAAAACATTTTAATATTTGTGCCTGAACTTCATAAAATAAAACAATCATGTTGCCTTTTTGTAACGAAAACAAAGGCCAGCGTTAATACGATCCCCTAGTCTTGGACCCATTCGGAATTAGACCAATCAATAGCCAACAACAACGGTGTTTTGTTATTTCGCTGGTACATTTTTGTAGAACACAGCGACGCGAAGAGCAAAGCACGTCCATCCGGCGCGAATTGCGGGCGGCTACTGAGTGGGATAATACGACGCGTTTTCGTTCCATCTGCGGATCGCATGAGGCTGAAATTTGCAGTTGGGTAACGCCTCTTAATTTCCTGTAAAAGAATATAGCCAAAGTTCACTTTTTTTTTTTGTTAAGTTCAGGCATAATTTTTTTTGCGATTATCATAAAAAAAACTGAATTTGCAACATTATACAATAAAACCATATCCGAAAAAAAGGGTTTATAAGTAGGAGAATTTGCACTTGAAAGTGTTTTTTTATAGACCTAATACTCTATTTTTTGCCAGGCTTAGAAGATTTATAAAAAAATTATCGATATTTTTTAAGGCCAAGATGTGTTCTGCTCGCGGTATTTCATTGAAGTATCTGTAATACTTCTAAGCGATCAATTTTTCAAAACCAAAACACATGATTTTATATGATTTTGCATTATTTTGCATGGCTTCATCTTAAGCGTTAAGTTAATTACAACCTCTTCCTTACCTGCGTAAGGAGTTTGGTTTAAATTTTACGAATTTGATTTAAGGTTCCTTGGTAAGCGTTCAAAGAGAAAAACAAGATGGACAAGGTTTGAAAGGGAGATAAGTAAAGACGAATATTGAGGGAGCGCGCTAATATTAAAAAAAATATTATAATTAAGCGAAAATTGTGAAAATAATTAATAAAACACGACTCGTTTAAAATAGAATAAAAATCTCTCATCAAAGCCTAAGATGCGTATAAAGATACTGTGAATTTTTTCAAACCGATAACATGCTAACTAACAGAACAAAATGTGTTTTTAATAATTTTTTGGGCGTAGGCACGTCGTGATGTTTTCTTTCGAGGGAAATTTATACAATTACCGATTCTTAAAAATTTATGAAGCCGACGACAGACTTAGCTATAAAAGCGCCGGCGTTATTTGGCTTAGCCTATTTCAGCATATCGCCCGCCATACATTCCATTCCCATTGGGAATGTACGGAGAGCGATACGTCGAAATACGCCAAGCCAAATAACGCTGACGCTTTTATAGCTGAGTATGTCCTTAGCATAAAGTGTTCTAGAGAAATATGTTATAAATCAATGGAAATTCGGAATGCGGGGCTTGTACCAAACGAACACGGGTAATAAAGACGGTTCAATGATTGATCCGCCGATAGTTCCCCCCTCCCACCCCACGGCATACATATATGAAATATGTGGTCGGTTTAGGTAAAATACGGTATACCTAATTACACAAAATATAACTAAGTGACCCCGAAGGGATGTGCAAAGAGGATACAGCGTAGAATAACAAAGTAATAGAACATATTTGCATAAATGCATCAAGGAAAAATTTAATTGTCTATGTACTATATGTATGTACACCACACACAGTAAATAGACAAATGCTATAAAGGGAAAAAGCAGATGGTAAATGTGGCAAAACCCCGTTCTAGGCGCTGCGTTTTCTTAGAAAATCTATGATTAACTAATATTAAAATCAATACACTTTAGATATGGTAGTTAACGACCAATATGTATAACATTGAGCTGAATCCATCATGCGCCAACATGAATTCCATTAGCATGCTTCACCTGCCCGGTCTACTGTTTCTTCGCTTCGCCAGGCATGAAATCCATCAGAAATTTACAGCGCGGAAAGCATTGTTCGTCATAATAATTTATCGCGGTGCGGAATCAAGGTTGTTAAAAGGAGAGTGATGACGTTCATTCTCGATTAATTCTAAATTCGTACTAGTATTTTACGGTCACCATTTATTGGGTCAGGTTCATTGTTTTATAACGATAATAATAAGTAATAAGTTATGTTAGTATCCCAGGGTGGCTGTGCCACGCGCAATACACAACCATAAATAAATATAAAACAAAATAACTAACAATCACAAATTCACTCAGTGGCATTTTCTTAGTTGAGACCCCACATATTGAATCTCTACCAATTTATAACATACTAGTGGTCGCCCAACGGTCGAAATTCGACCATAATTAATTTAATGTGTAATGTTTTTTTTTATTGATTTAATGTGTTTTTTGTGCATCATTTTAAAAAAATATTAGCATTCTGCAATCCTTCTCTATATAAACTATCATACTCCTCCGTCCGCGCAATTTTCGTAAAAAGGGATACAAAGTTTTTGCTTCACGTATTAATACACTGATAACAAAAATTATCACTCACAAAGAATAGACACTTACAATGAAAAAAAATATTTACATATCAATATATTTACATAACGTTTTGATTGTGAAAAAATGAATCCAAAATGTAAGATTTTTTCAGTTACTCCCAGGGAATAATTGTTATAATTTTTAATTGTATGAATGAGAAAAAAGTGAAGTGACAGTTTTTTTTTTTTAAGTAAAAGAACTGTGTTCTTTTAATTTTGTATTTTTTAAACTTCACTACATTTTTATTAAAAATGTTTTTGGTAAACTTTTTTTCCATGTTTAAATTTTAAAATATAGCTATTTTTAAATACTACAGTATATTTAAAATACAGATATCTAAAAGGTAATTTTATCTAGTTTCTATAAAGGTTTTTGTTTTACGACATCTTCAAAAATAAGAAATATACAAGCCTTTTAAAATACGTTAGCAAACTTCCAAAATTCGTTCAGAAATTATTAATAAAACAAGTATATACGTATAGTAGATAAAAAACACCCTTTGACTTTGTATACAATGTATACATTCCACGATTAATTTTTTGTCATTTTTAATTAGTAATGTTTTCACACTCACGGTCGTTAATCAATTGAATAAAATTTTCATGAAGTTTTTAGTAAGGCTGTTTAATTTTAGCTCTTAAAAAAATACCTGTTAATTTTTAAGATAATCTCTATACATTTGCCAAGCCGAAAAGTAATTACAAGAAATTTCCCATAGAAAAAAATCGCTAATTATGCTGCTCCGAAAATTATTTAAAACACATCTGGGTTCTGTTATTTAACATGTTATAGTTAAAAGACAAAAAAATACAGATTTTCTTTAAATGCTACTTGCGACATTTGTCGAAATATTTTAGCTCTATTTTAAATAAGTCATGATTTATTCAATATATTCTCCCACGCCTATTAATTATAATCGTTTTTTTTTAATATTAGCACGCTATCTCTAACATTCATATTCACATAACTCCTTTTCAAACCATCTACTTATTTTTGAACGCTTACTACAAGAGCCGTAATCGTTCAATTTTATTAAAATAAAAATGTAATATTCAATTTTATTAGAATAAATATGTCATATTCAATTTTATTACAATAAAAATGTAATATTAATTAAGGATATCTGTCTTACTCTGTCTTGTCACTGTAATATCTGTCTAATGAATATGATAAACTTACGCTACCGCTAATTTTTCTGACTCTAGTTTGAAATTTAATTCTTACGTCATTTTTAATACTAGTATGATCTAATCTATTCGATTGCGGGTATCCTAAATATTTATAAACCTCATCCCCTTTCGTACTTTTAATTTTGAAATTTTTAAATATACCCTCGTCTCCATCTACAATTTTGCCTTTCTCTGTATGGATCGTTCTATATTTATCTAAACCAAAAGTCATTTTAATATCATCTGAAAAAATTTTAACTACCTTAATCATTTTCTCTAAATTTGGTTCAGAATTTGAATATAATTTTATATCATCCATAAATAATACATGCGAAATTATACTACTTTCCCTAGTATTACCTTTAATTTTTATTCCAAATTTGCCTTTAATTAACATTTTATTTATTATAATTATTATTATTAGTGAAAAAAGAGTCTTTTGTATTTTAAGCACCAGGTTGCCACTTCCTTCCATCTTGTTTTCCATGATAAAGTGTCAATTCTTAGTAATAATAAACGTAAGATGAAAATATTGAAAAATTTTCATATCATCCAATTAAATGTGGATCTGAATGTAACGGAATCTTTCAATTCAATTTTCATCCACTTCCCGAACTTCCGAAATATGTGAATTTTCACATACATGATAAAAATGATTACAATACATGACGTGGTAAGCGTGTTTTTGTCTTTTTTAGACCATATTTTTTTTACCTGCCCACGCCCTCACTGTGCCATCTCAACGCCCCCTAATTTTCTCTGGGTCTTCTACTAGCCCCCCCTGAAAGTCGCAAAAGCCTACAAGGGGGCTTTATCGCCCACGTTGAGAACCAATGATATAATATGAACAAAATAACTAAACTTTTGTTACGTTCCGCGTCATCGATTTCGTAGTATCGTAGGTCCGGGAGACAAACAATATATTCAGTACGGAGAACCAGTAATTATTCGTAACCAATAAATTATTACCGACATGTTAGAAATAATTGATTATTTATGTTTCACACTTCATCACTGACTTTGAAGGTCTTATGACATCTTGAACATGATGTCTGATTAGACTGATGAGCCATTACAAATAATCAATATAATATATTTAATCTATTTTCTAGCTGTTTTAGTTCTTCTTAGACTTTGTATTCGTGCAAAAACTACGAAAATGAAATAAATGCATGCATGTGGACGATTCCTTCGAGCAAAGGTCGTAAAGCTTAAAAGTGAATTTTGTTTCGAAGTACAAATGTAAGTACCATGTACATTTGTTACTTAAATTTTAAATTTTTAAGAGTTTTACTTTCCATGGAAACAAAATGTCTAGATTTAAAAAAAACACTCAAAAATGAAGTTTAAATAATGAAAATTAGTAAACCGCTTTCAGTCGACCTATTTATTATACCGAGAAGACCTGGGTTCAGACTGCTTTGAAATTTGAAAGCAGTCTGAATCCCGAAAATGGTGTAGTACGAATGATTAGCGTCAACGACTCAAAATACAGCAATTATTATAACTCACAAGCCTCCGGTGGTCGCGGGTTCAAATCGGCGTGCACAATTAATTAGATTAAATTGTGTTATTATTTAACAATTACTTAATTAATTAAAAATAATATAAGGTATATTTGGGGCACTTTCCAGAGCGGAAGATACTCTCATTGTAGCCCTGGTGCCAAACCACCATTCAGAATTGAAATGTTCATTGAAATCTGAATAGTCAGGTACTTCCCCATCTCCTTCCCCTCCCCACTACCTTCAGCCTCACAACATACCCCAGTTGGGAATGCCATAATATCACTGGCTCCAAATGGGAGCAGTTGGGACTCTTGCGTAGTATTCACATAAAATAAGAAGTCTCAGAGGATGATAAAATACAGCCAAAAATTTTCGCACTGATGGTGAATACTTGAGGCGATTTTTCACAAAAACGGCGCTCTACACTGATGGTGAATACAGCCAAAAATTTTCGCACTGATGGTGAATACTTGAGGCGATTTTTCACAAAAACGGCGCTCTACAAATTAACAAATTATTATTATTACCAGCTCAGAATGCGACATCTAACGAATTCTGTTCGACCGAGAAAAAGAACTGAAAGAGAACAAAGGTTTTCATATCTTGGCCACACGGTTCAAAATAAAAAAAATGACTTCAAGACAATAAAGATATTTTAAACACAAAACCTTTGTTCAACCAACTAAACAAATCCAACACCTACATTGTCGTAACTGGCACACTCGACACTCAAAACTCGACCTGAGCGACGAAACATAATACAATAATTTATTTTTGAAAACGCTGTTATTTATGAAATCTGTAATTGATTAAGAAATCAAGTCTGTCGAATAAGAAAAAGGTTAATTGTCAAAACCGGCACGGTAAATGTTTATAAAATTAAGAAATTTGTGGTCAGTTCGCAGTAAGAAAAGGAAATCATTCTTATTCGTGGCGTAATATTTATTTTCGAAAATGTCCCGTTTTCGAAAAGAAAGCGTTATGCACCTACACAAACATACCGGTAATCTTGAAATACATAAATATATAAAATAGCCAACCCTAATATGACATGAAAAAAACATTACTATCTTATCAATAATAGGCTCCTGAACGAATAAGTTTATAAGATAATTTATTTAATTTATTAAGGTGCTAGAAATCCAATAATCCGTGCGCTGGTAGATGCAAGACGAGTTGTGATCTAGCCTCCTGCATAGTAAAGTAAATGCACTCGTAAAATCCGTGCTAATTTTAGTAAAAAAAACCTCTTTAAAGTTTAAACAAGAGTCTAGAATTCCAATCGTTAATGCGATTGGTAGCGGAAAGATGAATTGTAATCTAGCCCCTTTTGTACAACGCTCTTGAGGTGATTTCTTGCGAAAACAGCGCTGTATAAGTTGTCCAAATTTATTACGATTATTAAGTATTTACCTTTTTTCGGTGTCCCGACTGAGGGAAAAAATAAATGGTCACGTTAGGTATGAAACATCAACGAGTCAGAAGGGGTGTGCTCATTGCAACAAATTTCTTCAGACTGATTTGCGGATGGTTCGAAAACTCGACTATCACGGAGAGCATTAGTTTGTATGTTCCCAATGGTTATCTCCGTCACCGACAGCATAGACTGTTTTATCTCCCGGCTTGCAGAACTAACTTGCCAATGGTCATGCCAGTCGGGAGGGCTGGCGGCAACGGCAATCTTTTTATCATATCTAATCTATTTTCTCATTTAAAAAAGCTTTGAAATTGTAATTTTGTGATGTTTTTAAATTGAATTGAATTAGCACCATGTGATTTGAAACTCGGATGAAACGGAAACGACACCAAAAAGAGACAAACACATAAATCTATAGAATTTAGCCTGCGAGAGAATGAAATAAAACCTTATCGTTTTGGCCGCCTTGGTCATGAGCTCACTTTTCAAGGCTCTTGTTGATTGAGATTGTGTGGGCGAAGGTTTCACTTCTACCGCGTGCGAACCGCACTCGATTTTTTTTTTGTATTCTTTACGCCACAAACTCAGTCGGACTCGTAAAATTCTATTTCATATTACTTTAAGATATATGATTTAAGCAGTGTTAAATAATGGCAACACCTCGCATTGTGTATGCATATAAAAGGATACTGTAGACTGTAGACACTTCCAAATAATTGTAATATATTCGAAAAATTATCGACCGAATCGAATATTTGTTTATAAATTAATTATTTTAACATGAAACAAAAAAGAATGAAGTCACGATAACCTTCATAATACATTTGTGTAATTAAATATGTATTTTTAATTCGTGTAAAATTGTGTTTTTTATATTACGCAAGGAAAAACAATCGTAAAAAAACTAAATTTTAGAACATTATTGTAATAATTAATATTATATTAATATTTTGAATATGGGGAATCCATTAAAAAATTAATGTCATTGGGAAAATGTCTAAATAAATCATGAAACTTACAGATCATATGACAGAACCCAGAATACCCCATGGATTAATACTGTAAATACACAAGTTGATGCTACGCATAAATTGAAGCTTTTACAAGCTTTTCTATGTATTGGAATTACAATAAAATTATTATTTACATAACAAAAAATATAAGCGTAAACCACAAAAAAATTGTTTTTGCATGACTTAAGTAATATAAAAACCAAAAAATTAAAATATCCCTTTTGGCTAAGACTATTTTTGAGGTTTTGTACGTTCTAACATTTTTTCGTTCTTATAAAATTATGCAAAAAATAAATAAAAACCACTTTTTCGCTTTCTTGCCTCGTGCAAATAAGACGCTAGATTTAAAAAAATTTAAGGCATGAGAATCGAAATGTTTCTGGCGTTTATATTAAGGTGCAAATGTCGATTCCCTTAATCTTTTCTGATGTATCTGAACCTGAAAGCAAAATAATGTTAAACTCACATTTCTAACTCCTAAATATATACATTTACTAGCTTTTACCCGCGGCTTCGCTCGCATGGTATTAAGGGGAAATTACTGTAGCGCTTGCACTTATCAATTATCCCCCCCTCCCCCCACCCCCTACTTTATACATTAATTCCCGGTACATTCAGTTTTCAAACACCTCGCGTGCCAGCTAAATTTCATAATGCCAGAGCTCACCGAAAAAAAAGAATTATCCAAATTGTTGCTGTCGTTTAGAAGTTATGCGCGTACAAACATTTCGAAGATTCATTTTTATTTGAATATCAACATCGTTTCCACGGCAACGATTTGTTTTCTGACGTTAGCAATAACTCGCTTTTGTTAGCGACAGAAAACATATAATAAATATAATGTAGCTTTCTATTGTTTAACCGATTTTAAAAAAATTTTAAAATCGGTTTTTTGGTTTATGCGTGAAACAAGCATACGCAGTTTCGCATTTATAATATAAAAGCGTTTTTACCCGCGGCTTCGCTGGCATGGTATTAGGGGGAAATTACTGTAGCGCTTGCACTTATCAATTATCCCCCCTCCCGCATTCAATGCATTCATTCTCGATACATTCGGTTTTCAAACAGCTCGCTCACCAGTAAAAAAATAACTATCCAATTTGGTTCAGTCGTTCGGAAGTTATGCGCGTATCAACTTTTCGAAGATTCATTTTTAATTATATAGATAGATAGATAGATATTAACTATGACGCCTGGAATAAAAAAATATATCAACATCGTTTCCACGGCAACGATCTGTTTTCTGACGATAGCAATAGCTCTGGCTGTGGAACGATTTGCCGGCCTCTGTGTTTCCTCCCTCCTACAATATGTCTCTTCAAGACCCATGTTCACTCCTTCCTCTCCTCAAAAACACCCTCCACACAGCATCCTCAAAGATGACATAGGCCCTGAGGGAAATTATTTTTTCCTCAGGGCCTCCTGTGTGGAGTTAATGTAAAAAAAAAAAAAAAAAGCTCGCTTTTGTTAGCGACAGAAAACGTTTTAAAAATGTAATATATTATTATTTATAATTTCATAACGACAGAGTTTACCATTATATGTAGCCTATAGTACTCGCATATAATTTAGCTTTCTATTGGTGAAAGAATTAATAAAATCGTTTTATTGTTTTATGCGTGAAAGCGTAACAAACAAACACACGCAATTTCGCATTTTTTTTTACATGAGCTCCACACAGGAGGTCCTGAGGAAAATAATTTCCCCCAGGGCCTATGTCATCTTTGGGGATGCTGTGTGGAGGGTTTTTTAAGGAGAGGAAAGGAAGGAGAGTTCTGGGAAGGAAAAGGGTTTAAGGGGTGGGTAGTAATCTGAGGTTCAGTGTGTCCTGGTCATCCGCCTCCAAGACCTAGACAAACCTCACCCCATGAACCCGGGCACCCCTGCTAAATCACCAAACATAAACACAATTATTTATTATAATATTAGTAAAGATATAGATATTATCACCTCCATTTATAAATTTTAGGCTCACTGCTTATCTAACATCAAAGTGTATTTATAATATTTTAAGTGCAACGATGATTCAATACGGAGATCTTGAGAGACTTTCTATCATAAATCCACAGATAAAACAAATATTTGGATATTATGTAAAATATAATCTGCGGAAATCCTGACATGTAAGCACTTTATGAATAAATTTAAAAAAAAAAAAACATTACATAAAACGTGGATTTTAATACATTCAACATAAATTAGCATTGATTATATTTACCGAAACAGCCGGTGACTGGAAGTCACTATCAATGAAACACTTTTAATTTCTTGACCAGGATAATAAGTGCATGGTATTAAAAAAGATTATGAACAAGTTTTGATTAAAAACCGTGACGTAATAAGTACCATAGATTTTTTTTAAATCAGATTAGCCAATTTACACGTGGTACGTCCATCCTTACACGTGTGCACAAGATAGAGAGTACGGGGTACAACAACTTTATAGTAAAAGTCAAGGGGTACGCAGGCTCAAAAAGGTTGACAACCGCTGCACTGGACTAAAAGAGACTTACGTGGGACCGTGGATTTAAAAGAGTACATGGGTCGTTCTTCTTTTTAACCTACATAAAGTTGTCTACACCAGTTTAGTGGAGAAAAATTCAACAGAATTACCAATATTATTATTTTATAATTACTCTAAAATCTACTGAACTAAAGACGTGATGACTGTGTGCGTTTAAAAAAAAATGTGTTTATATTTAAAAGAGTACATGGGTCGTTCTTCTTTTTAACCTACATAAAGTTGTCTCCACCAGTTTAGTAGAGAAAAATTCAACAGAATTACCAATATTATGATTTTATAATTACTAATTTTTATAATTACGAATTCAATATTATGAATTTAAAGAAAACTGCTCTACAATGAAATTCTCACTGATTTAAAATCGTGGCTTTTAGGGAGTAACCTTATGTACTAAGATTATATTTTATGTTCTAAGATTATATTTTGCTCACTCTCACCACGTACTAATTTGCAAATATGTTATTAATTACTAATGTATTGCTGTTATATGTTGCTAATGCCCTGCATTCTCAATAGTCTAAAGATATTAAAGAGAATATATGTATATATTTTATTACATTTTTTTTTCTATTCTACTGTTTTACACCATAAAAATTTTGTTTCTGTATTTACATAAGTAATTCAATACATCTGTTGTTACATAAGTAATTCCGCCTAGTTGTTCCGGGTTGCAATCTTCAGTTGTTTTTTCCTTAAATGTACCTAACCTCCTCTAAGAGGCAAACCAGAAGAAGGAGCACTTTACACAGGTAAAATATTATACATGTTAAGTTATGGAAAATATCGTCACTTAAGGATTTATACGGCCCTATAAGAGGAAGGCTTGTGCACCATATTCGTGGAATTATTAGAAAAGGTGGAATATTGTAGACTCGACATAATGTCAGTCGCATTCTATTAGGTTATAAAACAATCAATAATGTCCTCATGAATTGTTTGCAACCGAGACATACAGCCATATTAGAAGCAAAAATATATGCTTAGTGTACAAAAGGATCGGACATTTTGTTCCGGTACTGCATTATAACGTGTATATGTATATAAATATATGTATATGTAGGTCAATGGGATAAAGTCAAAGGTACACATAAATAGCATTGAGTTATTTTTATTAGTATTTCGATATCTTTATGAAGTTGAATTTTTAATTTTCCACAAAATTATTTGATTTTACGCCCAGCTGGGCTTTACTCAGATTATACATAATAACAGAATGTACCTACCTAATTAGGTACCTATCTTAAATTATAAATAAAAGTAATGTAAAACTGATACACTTAATGCTTTATTAAGCTATATGTTTAAAATATATGACAATAACATAAAATAAAAGAGAAACTTAAATAAATCGCATTACATAATATGCTACTATAATGTGTGGTATTAAGTAGTGCTAGTATAGATTAACTGTGCTTAATTCTATAAATGGAGTAAATAAATATATCAGTAAGTAAATATATCACATTATATCGCCTATCCCCAAATTTGCCCAGATCATGCAACCTATAGTTTGTTTGATAGTTGGTCGTGTAGGTATTGCTGAAAAAATGTTGTATTTGTCATATTTCCTATCGGTACATGGAATTTAATAGTGGCGACTATGGCAGAGCTGACACATGGGTGGTCAATGACTATGATATAAATAGAATAATTAATCCATTTTGATCCATTGGTGCCTGAGGATGCTCACCATAAATCCATCATTATTACTGCTGAGTTTGTTGAACCCCCAGTCATAAAGGAAAACTCAATTAAACGGCCCTCATTCCACAAGGCCAATTATGATGACATAAGAGACAGCCTGGCACAAGTAGATTGGAGCATACTTAACCGATTCCGTCAATCCTGCAGTATCGCATTTTTACAATATTATTGATAATTTAATCTCGGTCAAGGTTCCATTGAGGCGTACTGGTAAACATTCCTACCCCCCGTGGTATAGCTCGTCATTAATTAAACTTATTCGTGAAAAGCAGAAATTTCACAGACTATATACTACTTATAAGAACCCTTCTGATTACATTACTTTTTCAAGGCCACGCACCAGACAGAAAAAAATGGCAAAGAAGTGTCATGAAGACTTTATTAATAATGCTGAAGAGAATATCGCCAAAGATCCCAAGGCATTCTGATCATATGTTAAATCAAAAAAACTATCAGCATCTATTCCTAGCGTTTTAAATCTTAAGGATTTAAAAGCCGAATGTGGCCAGGCAGTCTGTGATTTATTTGCTGATTATTTTCATTCTGTCTACGAACCGCCTGACCCTCTGGGGACTTCCTGCGATGACTCTGTAGAGCAGGTTTGTGCGATGGGATCAATTTTTATCTTTTGTGTATTTGACCTTGTATGTAAATATTTAAAACGGCTCGATTCCAGCAAGGGAGCTGGGCCAGATGGTATCCCACCATTGTTCATTACCGAGTGCGCAAATCATTTGTCACTTCCTCTATCAATACTGTTTAATATATCGCTCAAGACTGGTACATTTCCTGATACATGGAAAAGAGCTTACATCACACCAATTCATAAATCGGGAACTAAGTGTGAAGCAGATAATTATAGACCCATTTCCAAGCTCTGCATTTTTTCAAAGGTGTTCGAAAACATAGTCTATGACCAGTTATTCCCTGTGGTAAAGAATTCGATCAATGAATTTCAGCATGGATTCTTTGCAGGTCGCTCTGTTGCTACAAATCTTATAATATTTATAAATTTCTTGTCTGCCTCCATGGATAAACGTGTGCAAGTTGATACAATCTACACCGACTATAGCAAAGCCTTTGACAAGATCAATCACAGCGTCCTGCTTAGAAAACTTGCTAATCATGGTATTCATGGAGATCTCCTTCGTTGGTTATCTTCATACGTGACAAATAGGTCCCAGGCTGTGACGGTGGGTGGATTTTCTTCCATCTGGAAAATCATCACTTCCGGTGTGCCTCAGGGGTCCATTTTGGGTCCTTTGCTTTTCTCTATCTATATAAATGATATTACGACATGTTTTCACAACTCTCAAATTTTACTATTTGCTGACGACATGAAAATATACCTTCCTATAAGCTCCCCGGACTGTTCTACGCGTTTACAGGCAGATCTTGACCGACTGACGGATTACTGTCTTAGAAATAAACTTTTTATTAATATTTTTAAATGTTGCAAAGTTACATTCACACGTAACCGTGTGAAAATACTGCACGATTACACCATTTCTGGATCGCAGTTAACAAATAAAGATTATATACGTGACCTCGGTGTTATTTTGTACTCTAAACTTACATTTGAAAAGCACTTTGATAACATTGTCACTAAAGCAACAAAAAGTCTGGGTTTCGTACTGGGAACATGCAAATTTTTCAAAAACACTAAGACTTATCTGATTCTCTACAATTCACATGTTCGTCCTCACCTGGAATACTGTTCACAGGTTTGGAACCCGCGCTATATTGTTTATGTTAACGGGTTAGAAAGAGTTCAGGAGCGATTTCTCAAATTCCTCAATTTTAAATCATTCAACATGTACAACTCTTACGACGAAATCGAGAAACATTTTCGAATCACAAAACTACTCAACAGGAGGCTTGTCGCTGATCAGATGCTCCTGTACAAAATTATTAACTCAAAAGTTGACTGCCCGGATTTGCTAAACAAAATAAATTTCCACACGTCCATTCGATATAGTAGACAAAATACCCTTTTCTATATTGATAGATGCAACACCAATTCCAATCAAAATGAATTTATACAAAGGACATGTAACTACTATAACAACAAATTTGCAAATATAGACACACGTGC
Organism: Glyphotaelius pellucidus; assembly: GCA_936435175.1. Classification (NCBI taxonomy): domain Eukaryota; kingdom Metazoa; phylum Arthropoda; class Insecta; order Trichoptera; family Limnephilidae; genus Glyphotaelius; species Glyphotaelius pellucidus. Next base: position 16,840,715 of record OW386538.1, on the reverse strand, counting down.
TGACGTATTTACTGCTAGTTGCTGTCGCTACAGAACTTCACTGTATAACATTCTAGGTGCGAATAACACATGAATTAATTGTATCTAATATTATATTTGCGTGGCAACTTTCCCTTATCCCTCTCCTCCCCTTACCCTTCCCAACCCAAATCCCTATTTTGCAGTCTATTTCAGTTATAATCACACTTATTTTAATGTTGTGTATTAGTTTACCATTTGTTGAATTCACATTTGTACTCTTATTATTTTTTTAAATATTCTAGTTTATATTCAGTTAGTCTTGTTTCTAAAAACCTATCTGTGTACATTAATAATTGGTCTGTTTTTTTATCACCCTCTTATGTTTATTGTATTACTAAGACTGTTAATGTTCCTTTAATAAATAAATAAATAAATAAATATTACATACGTAATACAGCAGGGTCTGAAATAACTATCCTATCAGACAGACAGCGTAAATAAATGCAATTGATTCATCAACTTGTCATTTTTGTACCAAATAAATTGTGCTGAACCATTTTATGTTGTTAGTATTCTTTATACAAAGGGGGGCAATTATGTACGTGAATTATACTCCACTCGACTTCTTGTACATTCGGTCCACCACGTATTTTATAATTCTTTAGCGTTTTGTAATAATTGTACATTGCAAGAAGGATATCGATATTTCTATTCACTTTATACTTTGAGCAGTAAAAAGTAAATTAATTCATGACTTCATCAACTAATGATTTTAACAATGAACGAAATTCTTGCGAATGACTTCACATTTCTTGATTCTACGTTGTATCACCGGAGTTTGAAGTGAACCAAATGCACGAAAAGTAAATCACTGATAGCTCCGTTGAAATATCTCGCTCGTTTCATAAACGACTCGTGTAACAGGTAACAGAAGGTGAGGTTATAACTGAGAAACTGAATTCTCAGCTGCAGAGCCATATTACAGAATAGACTAGGAGCCGAGAAAGACAAACCCTACGTCATATTTTGTAGTGATAATGGAAGTTTAGTAAGCCTTAAAAAAGCTGGCTTGCTGGTGCGCCTCTTGGCAGGTTCCGCGCAGTCAGTAATGTCAAAGTAAATAAAAAATAAAGTCATCGAGTACACGAACGGGAATGGTTTCATATGATAAAGGTCGATTAGTAGATAAGAAAAACGCAGATCTGCAAACCGGAAGCCTGGCACGTTCACAGGCAGCCGGTGTCAAAGTGGGATAAAAATTAGTAAATTTTACGTCATCGAGTACACGAATGAAACCAACGAATAACTGTAGTCTAGATCATCCCATTGAAAAATTTTTAGGTCTGCCGACCAGCAGCCTGGCAGGTTTTTGTGTACAATTTTTTTAAGTATTTTTTTGACGAAATTTTTTCAAAAAAAAAACGCTCACTATTTCCATGACTGCGCGGAAGCTGTCAAGAGGTGCACAGGCAGACCAGCTTTTTTAAGGCTTACTAAATGTCCAGTATCACTACAAAGTAGTTTCATCCGTGTACTCGACGACGGAGGGTTTGTCTTTCTTGGCTCCTAGTCTAGAAGTGCATCAAGTTACTTTACAACTAACCGTATACTGCAATGAGCATGTGCCGTTTCTAGCACCGAGAAGTCGGAAGAATTCAATTACCGTGCATCTGACTCGTCAGGTACCCGTGAAAGCAGTAGGAAAATAAAAGGTACTCACTAACCAGCTTTTGGAGGATAGTGTATTGTATGTAAGTCATTGGAAAAGCTACATAGCCCCTGATTTAGTTTTTTTCTTGTAAAGGATGTAATACGTACTTCTAAATCCTTGTGTGGTTTTTCTTGAACTCGTAAAGACGAATATATTAATGAAATTATCATTGTTCTATGTATATTAACGTAATAATCTGCAGTCTTTGGTCTTATTAATTTGTCTGTCATGATTTTACAAAAATTTCAATGTAAATATTTGGTCACATTAAAAAATAGGTAAGTCGTGTTTAATTTACACAACTACTCCTATATTATTACAACAACAAGTTCAAAGTTCAACTGCGTGTCAGTGTAGACCAATAACCCTTCATATTTAATATGTATATATTTTTATTTTGTTTTTTTATATTCTTGCACATTTCTTTATATTGCGTCTGTTAATGCACTGTATACGAAAATCGACTATCACAACACAGGCATGAGCCTAGTATGGTGGTCGAAAAATCCCCAATTTGTGTAACAAACAATTCAAAGAATAAAGAAACTTTAAAAAAATATATTAAATATTGTGTTATTATTTTTTAATAGGTTATGGGAAAATAAACTTAATTTTGAAACGTTTTCAAAATTATGAAAGGAATAAGCTGTTGTTGATGAATTGTTCATTTAGTTGCGATAAATTGTTGCCAATACAACAATTGACGTAAATTGTAAAGAAGAAGGATGAAAGTTTTGGCCCCTACATTAGTGGCTGATAGTGCCGGGCGTAGCGAACCGCGCACGCGCAAAGTTAATCCACGATTTTTGACTTTCCGGATTCGACACCTGTCTATAAAAGGGATCATATCTCAGAGACTAATTATCCATAAACCAAGTGGTTTTTTTTGAAGAGGAGTATGTTTATGTATGTTTCAATATTCTAGGTATCTCAAGGCACAAAATGTTTTATTTTTTCAAAACATTTAAACAAAACAACCGGGAGGATAATGTATTTCGTTAGCCTCGGAAAGCATTACGTAAGCATATATGTGTATGAAAATGCATTTTTCCCGAGGGCAAAGTACAACCAGAATTATTAGAAAATCGGGCACGATTGACACGAATTAGAATAACACCGAAATCCAAAGCGTAGTACTGTCGCGAATAAGGGCCACCTAAAGCGGTATCTGATGAATTTGGGTCAAGTATGGATGTGGATTTAGTTAGATAAGTTTTAGATTTTCAAAGTATTTTCGTTATTTGTTTTTGGGGTGTTATGTCGTGTTGCGCTACCTCTTTTTTTAGTCCATCGTCAGGGCAGATGTGTACTTTGTACCGCTGACTAGTGATCACTAGTCGACAATGGATTCGAGGGACAAGCTATTTTAGAACCAGTTCCTACGCCATTGCCTGTCTCGGCTACTTTCTACCGGTGACTAGAGATCACTAGGTGACAGTGATTTCGAGGAACAGGTTTATTGGAACCAGTTCCACGCCGGATTACGGAGACAAGTGAAATCTACAACTATTCTAAAGTATACTGTAATACCGGCTCGTATGGGTTTTTATTTGGTATGGGTTGAAAACTTGGAGAAAACAAAAAGATATCTCACATTACTAGCCTAATAAATGTAAGTTAACAATTCAAAACAAAATTTGCATATAATTTCAATATTCAGTCTATAAACATCAACATACATACATACGGATACACTACATATATAGACTACATACGGATGACGTAAGAAAATAATTGTAGATAGGCGGTGTCCGACACAGCGTGATACATTTCAAACTTAGGTATCTACAAATGAATTAAATTAAAGGAGTGTTACAAAAAAAATCGGAATGGATGGTGTTGATGTGATGAGTGTGTGTTTTTGATGTGTTAATAATACGTAAGATTCTATTATATTGTTTATCTTTAGGCTCGTGTTTTTTTCGTGTTGGATGCTACCTAAATCATTTTACGTAGACAATTGGATCAAGATTTTGCTTATTCTTGGATGCTACCTAAATCATTTTACGTAGTAGACAATTGGATCAAGATTTTGCTTATTCTTAACTGTAATTAAACCTAAATTCATAAGACGCAAAATATACTTAATGTAATAATATGTTTGTAATGAAAGATACAGAACCAGGATCCCAGTAATTCCATAGTTGATGCCAATCAGCTCGCTATAGTAATGCATCACAGATGTTTCTTCTAATCACACGTTTATCAAACACGCGGCAAATCCATCGTGCATAGAATGAGAGAAATACAAAAATCTAACTACTGGTGAATTTCAAATAATTATTCCCAGCTAGCAGAACATCAAGATCCTCCAGAAATTATTTATTCCCAGCTAGCTGAATCGAATGATCGAGTTTCTCCAGCAATTATTTATTCCCATCTAGCTGAACATCGAGTTTCTCCAGCTATTCTTTATTCCCAGCTAGCTGAACATCGAATTTCTCCAGCAATTATTTATTCCCCGCTAGCTGAACATCGAGATTCTCCAGCAATTCTTTTTTCCCAGCTAGCTGAACATCGAGTTTCTCCAGCAATTCTTTATTCCCAGCTAGCTGAACATCGAGTTTCTCTAGCTATTCTTTATTCCCAGCTAGCTGAACATCGAGATTCTCCAGCAATTATTTATTCCCCGCTAGCTGAACATCGAAATTCTCCAGCAATTCTTTATTCCCAGCTAGCTGAACATCGAGTTTCTCCAGCTATTCTTTAATCCCAGATAGCTGAACATCGAATTTCTCTAGCAATTAATCATGATTTCTGCAACTTTTTACTAAGGAACCTTCTCTTTAATCATGATTTCTGCAACTTTTTACTAAGGAACCGATAATTTGCTGATTTTCAAATTCAATCCCATTCATAATTCGTAGTAGTAATTATTAATGTATACATTACGTCAATATGATCATGAGTAGCTACCAAATAGTAACAATTATAAAGCAGAAATTGTTTTTGAAAATAAGCTTTGCCATTATGAATTATGCTTTGAATAAAGACATTATTACCGTAAGTGTATACAAATGCACGGATAAACACAATCCTACGTGTGTGTTGTTTATATAAAGCCATACGCCACATTTTTTGTTTTATATAATCCTAAAAAGCAACATAATATCAGGTGACTTCATGCGGAAAACTATCATTGCAAATTAATAATAATAATAATTATAATTTTAGATATTCATCTCCACAATGTATTTATGAACCACGCCCCCGACCTTGACTTTTAACTTATTTATATTTCTGCCACACGTCAATTACAAATGCAGCTGGTGCAACGGTTATTTATATACTATCCACATTTTAGCACGTCATTCGATCTTTGAATGTATCACAGAATCCATTGACCAGAATAGACCTAAATTTAGTCCAGTAGGTATCTAATAGATCAAAAATACTATCTAACTGGGTCACTGCATTGGCTGCGTCAATCTAACATGAGAGGACACTTTGTTTTTCATTGCCCGCTTATGCAATGATTTGTTTCAAAGGTGAATTAACTATTATACCTAACAATCAACCAATGGTGAATTACTATTTTAGTTTTTATGCATATGACAAATATACTTTTTGAAATAATTCAAAAACATTAAATAGGGAATGCACCATAGACATGAACATTCCATTTGGAGCCGGCTGGGTTACCTTCGAGCTCTCATCAGAACATTTTACGAAATAACACGGCAAAAATGGTGGCTAGTTCTATGAAAGTGTAAAAATGGAAGTGAAAAAGAGAATAAACCCAATTGTCGTATTACATTCCAAAGTTAAGCATTAATTTAATTTATTTTATGCTTATTCAGATCATATAATATGATCAGTTTTAGTAACACATCTATCACCATAACGAATGTAGGCGTTTCTCAAGTGTGCTCGTCGCTGATTACTGGGGTAAGTAAATTATGAAACATTTGTAAAAATGTTTTAACTAAATACGGCAATAAAATATTCGACTCTGAAAACAGGTGAACTTTACTTTGCCGTATTTGGACTTCGCAAATTTGTTCATAACGTGGCGAGCAATTCGCGCTCCCATGTAAAAAGGTCTATTCATTAAAAAGCAGATTTTACTTTTAAGAAGTAAATGGTGATATTATAATGCGAGATGCCTATATCAGATTGATTTATTGACGAATCACATCATCACAGTCATCTTCCCCCTTTCGCGTCTCGCTGTAGTTGGTTTGTACTCCTTACCTGTCTGTTCTCGTCTAGTAATATTCGTTTGTCTATGGAATGCACCGAAAAAAATGCACAATATTAAAAAATAAGAACAAATACGAAATTATACAAATTCAATTTCGGCGAAACTCAATCGAAAATCTGATACAGAAAAATCATAAAAAGAGACCGTCACATGTAGGACTCGAACCCAGGGCCCATGACTTGCCGGGTCAGTGCTCTACCAACTGAGCTAATGTGTCCCTATTCGATTCGGTCATATTAAACTGTATCATTCTTCGACTAAGAACTACCAACATCATCTTCATTTTCTTAACGTATATTTTTATTGGCTGCTATCTTTGTGTATGATTGCAAGATTCAACCAGAACTAAATGCTATCCAGATATTGTCTTGGATAAATTTATGCATTTTTCATTTAATATGCGACATCTATTGACTTTTATGCAAGTCTAAGATGAATAATTATTTTTATTTTTAACTTAATGAGTAAAACTTCAAATTGAAATATTTAATTAAAGGAGAAAATTTTTGGCGAAACTCAATCAAAAATCTGAAACAGAAAAAGACCGAATCGGATAACGACGCATTAGCTCAGTTGGTAAAGCACTGACCCGGCAAGGAAAACAGATGGTAGCTCTTTTTGTTAGCCCTAGAAAAGGCTAAAGAAGGAGGTAGCGAAACACGGCATAACACCCCAAAAATAAATAACAAAAATACTTTTAGCCGTGAAAACCTAAAAACATACCAGATGGTAGCTCGTTCCACACACGGGCCGACTTACACAAAACGAAAGAAAAAGTCGAATAAACGACCCGTTATCATATCTATGATCTCATTCAAATATCCCTGTAGGAAAATAACATCATACTTTTTTAGTGTAGTGAAAATTTTCGTTGCAAAACTTAAGAATTATAAATTTGTTTGTTGATGTTTTCTCTATAAAGCTGTACGAATCTACGTAAGCTTGTCATTCAAAATAAAGACACACTGTGGACTGTGGAGTGTACACTAAAAGATACGAACGCTTGTAAGGCAATGTGATGATAACAATAAGTCACAAGGATTCGTCACTTTTCTTGGTAGAATTCATCATCAAAATAATGCCGATAATGAACAAAACAAATGACGTAATATAATGAATACCTGCATTAATAACTAATAACTGTAATAAGAATAACTAATAACTTAATAAAGAATCGGAAGACCACGTTAAATGAATTCAAAACAGAAACGAATTTGTAACCATAACTGCTTTCAACTTGATTGCTTCTATGGTCAACGGTTCGCTTAATCTTAAACTTCAACGTTCGATGAATTTGTATTGAGAGAATGACAGCATTATTCAGTTTGTTCATTATTCATCATGCAATTTAATTCCAGAATTGAGCGTCACAGAGCAGACTTAATTAATTATTTATCACAGTCCACACTGATTTACAATAAGAACTCTTAGTGATACATATTGAGTCACAAAACGTTACCTCTGCGTGCTAATTTGCATTTATAAAATGTGGCACGAGAATAGCAATACCCCTTCAAGGGAACTTTAATTTTTGGACATTCTGTATGTACCTTTATTATGTACATTGTTATTTTTGGGTGTAGATACAGAGTGTCAAAAATTAACGTTATCCCTTGAAAGGCTGATAGGCCAACTCATGACGGATCAGAATATCATAATAAGACGTTATTAAATTTTGTTAGTTTTCGAGTTATTTGCATTTCGTGAATTTCATTTTGAAAAATCAAATATTCTAAGATTTTTAATATTTATTACGCAACTAGCCCTGCTGTTGATCCAAAATAAAACTAACAGTGCCTATTCCTTTAGAAAGCAAAATCATTTTTGCCCGATTCATGAGTTTAAATAGAAAATTAAACTAAATTAGAAGCAAAAGTTCTAGAGTTCATTGAACCGTAAGTTCATTGAATCGAAATTAGTTATGTATAGTATAGTAATTAGGTATGTTAATAAATAAATAAGTCATTATAATTTTATTATCTTTAAAGCTGTGTACTACGTACAATTTCACATTTTTATTGCTAATAATATTATTGTAAATGTAAAAAAGTTTGGTTTCAAATCAGACAAAACGTGTAAGTTATCATTACACTATTTCATTTATTGCACGTTTGGATTAAACTTTAAATAATTCATTGACAAAATTCAAATAATTTTTATTTCTTATAGAGGAAACTTGTCCTCTCTGGATTTTGACAATAGTGCAGATATTTTTTTAATATAATGTACGTATCGACAACTAGCGTGTCGGTACGTTTTTTTTTTTGATAAGTTACTACTTTTAAGAGAGAGTTAGAACCCTCCAAAAATCTGTATTTTTTTATATGAACGCCATCAACAGACATTCAGTATACTAACTAAATTATGTATTTTTGTAAAAGCAAAACGTTATAGAGATAGAGTAATTTCTTCTAATACAGTAAGTAAAAAAATCTTTAAAATCGGTCCAGTTTTAGAGAAGACAAATGGGAAATACAAAGCCTAGATTTTGATGATTTTATTTTGGTATTATGAGGTGCAGTTATCCCTTTCGCACAGTTTTCGGGGGAGTAAAAGCGACAGTGATAGCAACAGCTTGGTAAAATACCTATTGTTCACATTTCTCGGCGACCGGATTTCTTTTAATAGTCTTACAAACTGGGTGGACTGAGCCGAATTCCCTCAATCAATTGAATGTATTGCACTTGTTTCAACTGTTTGTGGCTAAAATGTAACAAACTCATTTTAAACTACAGCAAAACATTTTATTTAACTTTTTATAAAAGCAATAAAAATAAACCTCATGATAACCTTAAAATTAGAATCCACAATACAAGTTGCAATCAAGATACATGTACACTGTGAACTTGTTAAAGTAGAAAGTATCAAATATTTAGGAGTATCTATTGATACACATCTAACTTGGAAAACACAAATTGTTAAAATCATCTCGAAATTAAGATACCTTACATATACATTTTATAGACTTAAGGAAGTACTTAATCTTGACAAATTGAGAATGATATATTTTTCATTGGTGCAATCTTCAATAATGTACGGCATTATAGGATGGGGTGGTGCGCTTGATGCTTTTATTAAGCCTTTACAAAACACTCAAAAGCGCATTATTAAAGTTATGTACAATAGAACTAAAACATTCTCGACTGAGTTACTTTTCAAAGATACTAAAATATTCAACATCCGTAAATTATTTATATTGCAGACAATGAAATATGTATTTAAAAACAAAAATTGTTTCGAAAAAAATGAAAATAGAATTAGCAAAAGGACTAATAATATCTTTTACACCCCTCAAATCAATACCAAATTAATGCAAACACATAGCAGCTTTATTGGTCCTCGGACATTTAATCTTCTACCAAAACACATTCAAACGACAGATAAAATATCACTCTACATAAAAGAATTAAAATTATGGCTTTATGGTGCAGATGTTAAAACACTTTTGCTATAAATTCTATGTTAACCTTAATACATCACTTTTCATTTTAATTCTAACTCATATAACTTTTTTATAACTTATAACTATTGTTAATTGTACTTACTGATGTATGCATTTTTGTTTATATTACCCACGCACAGGCAGTGCCTTTGTGGGTTCCCATCACCTACTTTTTTACTTTACGTAGATTTAATTATTCCTAACTTTTGATTTTATTTGTTTCTTATATGTGTATTTTGAAATATTTATAATAATGGGAAAAAATAAAGATTAAAAAAAAAATAAAAAAAAAAAATAAAAAAAGTCCAAAAGTTTTGACAAGTTTTTCTTCACCCGCGGTCCTCTAGATACCTTAAATGGTCGTCCTCTTTAGTTATAAAGTTAATAGTACTTGTTTATTGCCAAGATATATTAGTTATCGTCTGCGGAAACTTGCCTCAGTTAGCTGTCCCACTTTCTTCGCAATTCAATGCCGCTGCATTCTCTATTATACAGCTTCATTCAAGTCCGTAGAAAATCGTGAGTACCTAGATAAATAGCTGGTGAGCGGCTCATGGGGGATAGCAAACCTTAACTTAATAACTTTGCAGTTGCTTGAATGCGAACAAAACACTCACATACATGCATTACATGCAGTGGCGGCTCGTGGCACATCTCACTGAGAGTTCAGGACAAAAGGGAGAAAAAATTCTCTGAGATATATGAAAAAATTCTATGTTGGTCTTTTCCACATTATATTTCTGGGGGTTAAAGCTAGAAATCCCGATACCGAAAATTGACATAATAGGCACTTCTTTATCCCAAAAATTAACTTAGGCACTTCTAGCACCAAGCCCCAGATATACAAATCTAATGGAATTTCATCACATCACTGCACCTTAAGAGGAAACCCGGTCGCCGAGAAATTTGCACATAAGATATTTTAACATAATGTTTGCTGTCACTGTCGCTCTTACTACCCCGAATATTGAGCGAAAGGAACAACTGCAACTCAAGCTGATAATAATACCTAAATAAAATCATCAAAATCGAGGCTTTGTATTCTCCATTTTTCTCCAATTTTTAAGATTATTTTACTAACTGTATAAGAAGAAAATACTCTATGTCTGTACGTTTGCTTTTTTTGTAAATACGTTGTCTAGTTTGTATACTGAACCTCTGTCGATGGCGTTCAAACCAGGCAATTTTAATGATTTTTGGGGGTCTTTGCATCGCTGATGATGACGCTCATTACATCGTTCGATATCGGCTCGATGCGAAAAAGATTTAATTTCGTGATTGTAACTCTTGCGCGATGTTCGAAAGAAATTTACGATATGACTGAGCGTCTTGGCGGTATATGCATGGCGTCTTGTGTCAAGTTAATCGAGCATGGTTCCAAGTCAACGTGTTCGATCGAGCCAAACCGTCGAGCATTTATAAGTATGTACATAGCAATAGATTAACGAAAATCATAATTTATGCAAGAAACTCTTCGTTGTATAATAAATATAAAAAAAATATATCTGCGGTTGATTATAGCAAAATTAAATTCCTTGCAAATTTGGTTAACAAAAGTCTTATGGGTGCTGCGCACTCAGGGAGCTGCCGCAGCTTAGTAGATTCCCAAGGTTTGCAGGTTTACCGCTCTGGCGCCACTATTATGTTTTGTATGAACCTAAGAAATATGACGGAAGGTTCCATAGCCGCTGATATTCTTAACGCACCTATGGGATTTTGAATTGATTTAAGGCATTCGGGATTCTAAGGGCATTCTTGAGCAACATGAGTGTCATTCGGAAGGGTGGATTTTTTAGCACATAATTTATATGGCGCGCTATTTAAAGCTTCGTAAAATTATATTACAAGTTTGTCTTATTTCCTTATATGTTTTTATGGAAGTTCTCTGTACAAACGCACTTTAGAGAAAACTGCCACTGATTACATGCATACCTACAGTACGTTTTAAAATCTTTATTCAACTTCAAAAAAGAAAACTCCGGTGATATCGAAAAAAGTTCATTTTAAAATAATAATAAAAAAACTTGAGACTTAAATAAATAATCGTCCCCTTTTTCGCTAATAACAATAGGAAGGCTTTTTTATACCGTTCACAGAACTACTCTTGTACTACATGTTCACAATGATTGTACTACATATTCATTCACTCTTGTACTACATGTTCACAATGATAGTACTACATGCTCATTCGTTCTTGTAGTACATGTTTACAGTGATTGTACTACATGTTCATTCACTCTTGTACTACATGTTCATTCACTCTTGTACTACATGTTCATTCGCCCTTGTACTACATGTTCATTCACTCTGGTACTACATGTTCACAATGATTGTACTACATGTTCATTCACTCTTGTACTACATGTTCTCAACGAGTGTATTACATGTTCATTCACTCTTGTACTACATATTCACAATAATTGGTGAACAAACGGGAAATGAAAAATATAAATACTTTAAAAAGTTCAAGATTTACAAAAACCCCTCTAATTATGCCTCTTTCTCTCTACTAAGATCGCGTCACAAAAAACTTAATCGGGAATGCCACAATAAATACTTAACTAAAATCGAAAATGACATAACCTCCGACCCAAAAAAAGTATGGAACTACGTTAAATCCACGCCCAAATCCCATGGTGTTCCGAATATCATGACATTCAAAGATTAAAACGCTGAAAATGGGTCTGACATCTGCAATTTATTCTCTAAATATTTTATTTCTGTCTACAACAATAATGCTCAAAGCATTCAGACTCTACCGGACAACCCCAATGAGCCTTGTGTTGCTAGCATTAATAATATTTACGTCGACCAGCATCATACAAAGAAGCACCTTGAAGATCTAGATCTCAAAAAAAGTGCAGGTCCGGATAAAATTCCCCCTTTATTCATAAGCAAATGTGCGCGCTGCCTGTCTAAACCATTATTTATAATTTTAATCGTTCCCTTAAGAGAGCACGAGGGATTTTCATTATTTTATGTTGTTTGCGTATCTTTAAAATCACCCGTGCCCATAACAGAGGCAAAATAATTTTTTTTTACATATTTATTTTTTTAGATACAAGTGTGTTTTATACCACCAGATAAAATTAAATATTTATAAAAAATACTGTCTTACTTTTAAAACAGTTTATAAAATGTCAGTTTTCAATAAATCGTCAATCGACCTTCAGATTTTTTCCATCTACAATCGTATACAATATGAAAAAAAATTATAAAAAATTTATTATAATAGAAAACATCTTAGCCTATACCACCCCATTTATATATTTTTATATTGTAGCTTAATAATGACATATTTTAATTTTTTTAAACTACGTAAATCAACAGTGTTTAAAACCATTTATTTGTACTAAAAAACAAAAAAAATTGCATATTAAAAATATTACCTAATAAAACAGTACTTTAACTATAAAATTAATAAACTAAATTTAAAAAAAAACGGCGATGTATTGGGTAATATATAATTTTTCTATGCACCCAAAAGACATAAAAACGATGACATCTTCGATTTACTTTCATTACGCGAAAATCTTTCGCCACGAGCGGTCGTCCGCGGCGCTATGTTCTGTAAGGTAGTGTTGAAAATATTTTTGTGTGTTTGTGCTAAGATAGAATACATATACATTAGAGGAATCAAATCAAGCAATCGAATTTGTTCGCGTAATTTGAAGGAAGCATGTCAAAAAGTTATTCGAAAACGTGCGCGGAAAGGACACGGACGATTATATGCTTATATTATTTTTACATGTTCACTACTATTAGCGTGTTTCTATGAAGAATATATTTTAGAAGGAATTATGTCAAAAGGAATTAGGTAACGAAGGTGGCGAATACGTGACATTCTATAGCACCTTGTACCTTCTCACATCTTCGCTGGTAGCTTCGCACAGGGACCCAAATGTGGCCGATTTGAAGGTAATATGTCAAAAGAGACAATCATATCAAAGTCAGTGCCCGGAACAAATTAGTCCTTTCCACGTGCTCCCTTCTAAAAATGTTCGAAAATTTGGTAAAAGCACGAAGTACAGTCATCACTCGGTTTAACGAAATGATTTTTAATTACTGTATTTATTTATTTGTGTTTGTTTATCGCGCTTTTAAAAATATTTTTAATATTATCTTTAAAATTTTCATATTCATAAAGGATACCTAAACATCAAACAGCAAACAAGTCCAAATTTTGCTCCGTCAAAAATTCAAAAAACTATGTATAAATATGTGAAACCCAACGTAAAAAATGTCAATTTCTACAATAAATATTTTCTATAAACAGAGCCCGGAAGTAATAAAAACTAAAATAAACCCAATTTTGTGCTAAATGCCGATTTGTTCAATTTTTTATTTAACCACTACTGTTTAATATCCACTTACTCGTACTATAATACTCACGCACAGGCTTCGCTTATGTGGGATTTTTTGTTACTCTCTTGTATTTTATATGATTATGTATGTACTTGTATGAATATGTATCAAAAAAACTTTGCCAATAAAAAAATCCATTACAGAAGAAGAAGAAGTTCTTTAGAAGCTCTTTTTAATTATATGCATAAAGACAACAGTTATTGTTTTGGCGATGACTTGGGTAGGCAAAACAGCTGTTATAAGTGATGGCCAAAACCATATTGCTTTATTTTTTTCTTGATATTTTATATAATTAATTTAATCAATATTAATGTCAATACAAAGGGAAATTTCCGCTCTACAATTAGAGCAGAAAAACGTAAGGAGAGGATATGACGCGATTGTGAATGGTAAAAGAAGTCCGGAGAAGACATGGAACGATCGAGCGAAGCACCGTTGTGATTTTTCACTAAAACGGCGCTACACGAATCATCCAATTATTATTATTATTAAATAGTTGAGAGTCACAACTGTACCTAACTTTATATATGTGTACCTAGCCCTGAAAAAGGGCGTTGATCAATAAATAAATAAATAAATAATATTTTTCGATGTCGTCATATCAGGCAGTAAATCATTTAAAAATAAACACTTTGTAAAAGTTTATCAGGGTGTTTATAATGAATAAATATCCGTGTCGTCCCAGTATTTCGAAGTATGTAAGTATTTCAACGGATCCTAAAATATTATATTATTGAAAAGTGAGTGTCAGGTTTCAAATGTCACAAGGGCTGTGCAAATAAATGGTTGATTATTACTATTCTTATTTCTTAATAATTATTCAAAATAAATTATTATTATTCATAAATTATTTAACTAAGCTATTAAATGCGCCCTTGGTTTTAAACAAATTTAAATAAGTTCATCATCTTTTTCAGTACACGCGTAAAAATACGGCTCGGGGTTGTAAATGGTTTGGTACAAAGTTTTGAGGTTGAGAATTCTAGTATACCTGAAAACTGGGTGTAGTTTTAAGGTGGAAATAATATTATTGCTAAGAATTGAAGGAGTTTTTTTTTACATTTGTTTTACAAACAAATAATTATTTGATTCATCTCTTCCTCGGGCGTCCCCGACTTTTTCAGATTGTGTAATCAGATTGTTACTATTAAAAGACAGTTACATGCAGTGCCAGTAAAAGATCGTTACTACGCTATGTCGTTGAGACTCTAGACTGGAATCTGAAATATTTATTTATTAACAAGCCTAAAAGGCGTTTTACATAAAAGTGATATAATTAATCATTATATACAGCGCATAGCAAAATTTCTATATTTCATAGTAACTAATAATAATAATACATAACCATACTAAAATATAATAATCGCTGTTTAGTATTGAAGTGAGTTTTATGTTTTCTTCTTCTTCGTGTTATAAAAACTGTTTTTTTTTCTATGGCTACTTAGAATATAACCTAAAATTTCAAATAAATAAGTTTATTTTTCTACGGTGTTTTATATTTCCATGTTGTGACAGCCCTAACAGTCCAGAAGTAAGTGGACGCATTTGGAGACAGGCGGTTGGAGACGGCGGGCAAGCAGGTGTTCTTCTGGGTTGGAAGCCTTCAGAAAAATTCCCAGAATTTATGGAAAATTGGGTATATATTGTAAAATGTGGGAATATTAGTAAACATGTAAAATAAATCAATACATCTCCAATATTAATTTTATAATGAGAAGATGCATATTTTTAAAGAACTTGTTGTCGTTTATATTTTTAAAATTAAAAATAAACATCGATTGTAGTGTTAAAACCCCATAAACATTTCGCAATTTATTTTTAAAATTACTATTCGAACCGTGAATATTCGCCGATTAAAAAAACTGTTTTTTTTTATTTTATTATTTTTCATTCTAATGGGGAATCTCAAGGGAAATTTCCCCACTTTATAGGGAAAAATCGAAATCTAGCGATCGCGAAATCGGCAAAGATGTATTTGTCATTTTTTAATTTTTGTTCGGGAATGATCGTTGTAACTCGGGATTTTACGAGCAGATACTAGGGTCAAATCCATGTCAAGTAACAAAGTACAATAACATTTTGCGGAATCCACTTAAAAATGCGACGAGGGCGACACAAGCGACTAATTTTTTAACTATTTTGGCAAATTTTGACAAAATCCATTGCTCTGCTGGGCTCTTAAAGAGGGAATATTGCCTAACACCTGGAAAACAGCTTTTATAACAGAACTACTCTTGTACTACATGTTAACAATGATTGAACTACATATTCATTCACTCTTGTATTACATGTTCACAATGATTGTACTACATGCTCATTCACACTTGTAATACATGTTCACAATGATTGTACTACATGCTCATTCAATCTTGTAGTAAATGTTCAAAATGATTATACTGCATGTTCATTCACTCTTGTACTACATCTTCACAATGATTGTACTACATGTTCATTCACTCTTGTACTACATGTTCACAATGATTGTACTACATGCTCATTCAATCTTGTAGTAAATGTTCACAATGATTTTACTACATGCTCATTCAATCTTGTAGTAAATGTTCATAATGATTATACTGCATGTTCATTCACTCTTGTACTACATGTTCACAATGATTGGTGAACAGACAAATGAATTATATTCCTAGATAATTAAACGGTAACAGATACGAAAAAAATGTATGACACAATAATATAACATTCACAAATTTAATTTGTTTGTTTTGACAATGATTCAAACAAAGTAAAATGGGTAACTTTACACCAACAAAACAACAAGTGTTTAATTATTCAGTTAAGTTACAAAGTTAAATATGATGATTTTGCAACCAGGAACTCCGATTTAACCTCTCTTGCTCTTTACAAGCGTTGTTTATGAGAAAGCGAATGAGGTTACAACGGAGCTAAGAGCGACGTGCCCATTTAATTCATAGATTCATTAGATATATATATATATATAATATATAGATCCACTATGGCTTGATCCACTTTTCTCGCGAAATTGCGTTGGAGGCTGTAGGATTTATTTTCCCTTTTTGTTTTACCTACTACGTAACTTATTGTCCAGCCATTTTAGTTCACGGTAAATAGAACGAGACGAGAGAAATTCTACTTTCTGATCGCTGCCTCAATGTTATGACAGCGAGTACTTTCAGATTCATCAATAATATTCATTTTTAATATGAATATACCGGTATCGGTGTACCTGGCAATACGTTTTGCAATGCTACTCAAAAAAGAAAATGTTTGAGTTTTAATTCTGTTTCTTAAGTGCTTTTATATACAATTTTTTTTCCGTCTGATGCGTCACGAATAAATCAGAAGATTTTCTGATGAGTGAGCAGGCCACATACACTAGTCCGTGGATTACCCAAATGTATCCAATGCTATCCCCTACCGCTATGTCTTCTTTACAATCCCTTCCTCTGACCCTCCCTCTGCCCCTCCCTCCGTCGCTCCCTCATCCTCAAACTCTCCCACGCGTCTCCGATCCCGCCCCCGTTCTGCTTCTACCGCTAAACTATATGAATCCCACACAGTTGAATTTACTTTTGTTGACTATTACCCAATGATTCACAACTGCCGAGAAGGGGGCCGATATTTTAAGTAGCAAATGTCAAAATAATTAAAAAATGACGTTGACGATCAATTTGATGAAAATGTCTAGAGTGGCGGGCGTTCAAACATCCAGACCTTGGGTTGGTTATTTTCTTAACCTCTCAAATGCCACGGTAGGAAACTCGAAAAGTTCGCGATGTTTTGACTTTTGACTTTGACGTAATATTTTGCGGATTTATTTTATGTTATCTTATATATAATATTTACCGAAACACGTTCCCTGAACAATAAATAAACTATGCTTACAAACAATATTACTTGCGTTTATTTGACAAATTGATAGGTTTATCGATCTTTTCATGACACGCGACGCTCAAAGTTTGACAGCTCGAATCGCGGCAGAAATGTCATTTCGAAAGTCATAGATATGTGCAAAGATGATTATTTGAGAGGCTAGGTGTGTTCCTTATATCTGTTACGTCAAGAACAAGAATGCCCCAAGCGATTCTGACCTTGTCCTTCATACATTTTCTTTATACATAAGGTTTAAAATCGCATATCAAAAAGTTTTTTTTATGGCGCGTCCCGGGCGCGCAATCGGCAGTCCAGGAGAAAGGAAAAATTAATATCAATTTGCATGTGCACAAATACTTAGTCAAAGCAAAATGCATATCTTATTATTATTCTTACATATTATCATTATTCTCTTCCAGACGAAGGAAAGTATAGACGAACTCATTTTCGGTGGAAATTTATTTCATGGTTAAAAAAGGCGATAATTTGTTTCGTTTTATCTATACAGCTCTAGTTACAATGTTATGAAGACCATGCCAAATAGATAAATATATTGTGTACTGCAAACTAGCGAAGTACATTATTACGATAACGGTAAATATTCTGCACAACTAAATCTAGGTCGAAATACGAGCGGGAGCATCAGCAATTACATGAAAATAATAGATAAAATCGGCTATAAAATCACACCTTTAAACTATTATTACTGGCTCTACCCACAGATTAAATTAAGGAAAGGCTGGAGATAAAGCAAACGAAACCTCATATTTATGCTTACTACTTGACAAATAATTCGATGTCAAGACGGTTAAATAGTGTTGATTCCGGCAGCATTATTTCAACCATGGCTTATGTCCATACGCGGTCGCGTTCCAAGCGATTCGTTCGCGCTGCATACATTTCGGTTCAGCTCGTCAGCGCTACGTCGGTCGTCGGTAGTGACGCGACGATACTATTGAACGCTTAAAGCCTCGATGACATAGAGCGAGTTTACAAGTTACTATCTGGGAAATTCACTATTTGTTAGTAAACTCGCTCAGTGTCATCGTATTACTTGCTAACCAGTAGATTGTGGACAATCTATGAAAAAAGTTGAAAGGTGGTCAGCTTTACTGGCTACTCGCTAGTGTTTGCCTAAAGATGACGGCCCAAACAGCTGATTTCATTTGTCAGAATTAGTTCGGGCGGCAGCCGTTATTCTCGCTACTGGTTAGTGCTGCGAATTCAAGCTTTCTACAAAATGTCGACGCATGGCGCGGGAGTCGTTATATTTTAGCTGCTACTGTTGCTACTGAGCGAGTACAGTTTTGTGTGTCATCTCACTCGCCGATTCACCCGCTTTTAAACTTACCGACTAGTAGCTTGTAAACTAGCTTAATGTAATTGGGGCTTAAGAGACGCAGACGCTTTCGTAGGCACTTACCTACGAGTACACATTATTATAATGTACCTAATATCGCAAATTCGAATAAGTATGAATAGATATAACATCGGTTCCACGACAAATAAGAACCGTACAAATCAGAAGACTTTTGAAAATTATATAAAGTCATAAAAAAAAAACTACCCAAAAAAACAAGTTATTTTAGTTTTTAATCACTTTTCTACAATGACTTTGTATCACTTTTCGTTCTGATTTGTTCAGGTACTACAACATTACAGACGTGAAAAATGGAAATATCGCAATCACAATTGCTGAAGAGGGAGTAAAGCGTGAAAGTAAACGCTGTGAGATTCGAACTTGATCTGTGTAACACTCGTCAGTCAAGCGCATTACCCGTACCGACCAACTCCTACGAGTACCTTCCATTAAAGTTTCACTATGCAGTAGGTTAGAATCTTTCTTAATTTCTTATGCAAGCTCACGAAGCACGATACAACGCTTTCCATTAAAACAGCATTTATCACTTACTAATGTATTCACGATCAGCGCTTCACACAACACAGTAGGTCAATTATTAGCTAATAATGGGACTTATCAATAAGGCATATTTCTCACAGGCAATATTAGTTGATTAATTTGTGAAAGACCCGCTGCTTTTTTAATAGGCACAGATTTTTGAAAGTACACTACTTTTAAACATAGTTACCACAAAAGACATCGGTTTCAATCGCGGCAGGTGGAAAAATACGCTTTTTAAATTTACATTTCATAAAAAAAAAAGTAATTTCTCCTTACGGCTGACATTTCATGTTACTTTTTTGCTTTTTTCGCAAACTGAATGATTTCCAGCGATTTCCAGGGGTACCAATCGATAAATATTTAAAAAAAGATTGCCATATCGCAATAATCACATATATTCGAGGAAGGTACTAGTATAATGCAATTTTCGTATGAAGGTACTAATATGGTGCAATTTTCATGTTCTGAATAAAAAAATAATGGAGCATATTTAGGATATACGAATTAAAATCAATGTACTATTAATTAGGTTAGGTTATATTGGGTTTGGTTAGATTAGGTTTGGTTAGGCTAGGTTAGGTATATAAAAAGGCGTTTTTAGAAGACATCCAGAAATTAATTATTGACAAGTTTAAATCTGTTTTTGTAATAAAAAATGTATTAGAATAATTACACATACCCGTTAGACAAACTCTGCTTGCCGTACAAACCATTCAAAACCCAGGATGTATATCTAAATGAAAAGAACAGCGCGTGCGCGTTCTTTATTTTCGTTCACTTGTCTTTTATTTTGTAATAACACATACCCGCTAGACAAACCCTGCTTGCCGTACAAACCATCAAAAACCCTCTATATTTCAAACACCACGATGTTAAACTTACTTACATTCATTATTAACTCATTCTTCGTACATACTTCGTTCATCCTTGTTGGAAATCAGCACCGCATCATCGGCATACAATAGGCAACAAACTTTCAGATTACTCAATTTCTCGCCCAATCCCATCTCTTTCAATTCTTGCATATAATCCTCCACATTATATATAATAATTCTATCCACTCTTGTCTACTTTAGTTTTCTGAAGTTTCACTTCTACCGCGTGTGAATTGCACACACTGATTTTTTTTTTATTCACCCTACTCTAAACATGACACATATCCTAATCAGGAAATAAAAGTCATAATGTAAACAAAAGAAAGCCCCGTGACTGTTATCTAACTGTTTGCATAACAAAAAACATGCTGTTATCATATATTTATCGAATTGCTGGCACAACCACAATCAGTTATAGCTAGGTGCAGGTCAATAAATAATAAAGGTGGTGTTCCGTAAATAGCAAGAGATTACCATGCACAGGCGTACCGCTGATAGCTCCGTTGTAACAATCCCTCGTTCTCTTTTAACATATTAATTTTGGTTGTCGAAATTGTAACTGCATAAAAGTAAAATTATTCAAGTTCAGTGAACTTTTCGTTTTCAAAAAAGGAACTGATAAATATACATCATTTCAGGTAAACATGGAATATCGCACAAGAGTCTCAACTGCTCCCGTCTGGAGCCAGTGAGACTATGGCATCCCCATTTGGGGTATGTTGTGAGGCTGAGGGTAGTGGGGAAGGGAAGGAGATGGAGAAGAGGAAGGTGGGAAGTACCTGACTATTCAGATCTAGTCACCAAACACGACCAAAGCCATTTCAAGCAACGTTTCAATTCTGAATGGTGGAGTTGTTAGGTACCTACCAATAATCATTTTATTGATTAAAAATTCTTTCTTCTGAACTTGTATTTCTTTTGCTTAAATGTTTGACAGATGCTGAGATGAATTAGTAGAATGAAGATACGATACTGAGACAACGTGAGTGGTTTCACTGAAGTAGGTCCAGTGGATATACTTTAGCAGGTCGTTCGTGTAGCTATTTCATTCGTACATATTCTTTGAATCTTTTTCATGAGCGGTGCTATATTTTTTTGTTCTATTAGCAGTAATACAGCGAGTCTTGTATTTTTATAATGCCATTGTTTAGATGTCTTAATTTTTCAAGTTTAATAACATTCGAAAAAAAAACTCTTTTGAAAAGCAATTCTGAGGCAAATATTTTTTTATAAATACTTTCAGCTTCACAAATCCTACAATTTATTATAATATTCCGTGATTTTTGTCGGGTCTGCGCTAGTAGCCACCGACGAAATAAAAAAGAAATTTAAATAAAAATTAAACTCACTGCATCGGAATTTGGATAATGAGTATTCCCTCACTGTGAATGTGATGTCCTTGAATTCCAGGTCGACAGGTCTCCTCTTGGGGAAGCGGAACTCCTTGAGGATCTGCTGGTTGAGATGGAAGTGGTTGTTGTTGACCTGCTCCAGGTCTTTAGGATCTCCTCCGTTACTGCCCACGCCCTCAGAGGAAACAGACTCCGAGGATTTGCTGCAGCAGCCCAGGCCGGACTTCTCGTCCTGGCCCGACTTGTGCGAAGGCGATTTCTCCATCATGATGATCCAATCAGTCAGAATCGAAGATCTGTCAGATTCCACATGTATTTTGTCAGATTGGAGAAAGAATCGGTCAGATCCCACGCGTATTTACTCGGATTAGACTGAGAATTGGTCGGATCCCACGCTTATTTAGTCGGATTAGACTGAGAATTGGTCGGATCCCACGCTTATTTTGTCGGATTAAACTGAGAATTGGTCGGATCCCACGTTTATTTTGTCGGATTAGACTGAGAATCGGTCAGATAATTAAAATGGTAATATTAATTTTACGGTCAAATATTTACACGTGGAATCGCTTTTATTGCGTGCGAATAAAGAGTAGGTTTATCATTTCACTGCTGTATTGATGTGTTTTTAACAACGAAACAAATTATGTTCAATCATTTATTTTGCACCGCACATAAAAAAAAAATGCTAACCACGCTTTAATAACGTAATGCTGATTTAAACAATATTACATGATAGAATTTTTGGCTTTGTTTTGTAATGTTTTTTGGCACTGCGTATCAGTCATTGTCATCGGTCACCTGTTGACAAAAAGAAACAAGTATTATTATCAGTGAAATACAGAACTACTCCTCTTTTCTGATAAGGTGTACATTGTACATGATCAATTGTGACCTTTAATATAATATTTTGCAAAATATATATGTATAAATGTAACTCACGTTATTTATATTACAATAAAAAAATAAATAAATAATAAACAATACATATGCACACTTTTTGGCCTATTTCAAAAAAAAAACTTTGTAAATATTACTTTTATTTTTAATAAATACTATTGCCGATCAATTTTCGCTACTGCCGTAGCTTCTTCGTCAGGACAGTATGCAGGTTGATTTTAAAAAGCGATTCCTGAGCATATTTGGAGTAAAAACTGTAGATGTCGTTTTGCTGTTGGGTAGTATTTTTTTCAATAAGACCTGTGCCACAGCTAAAAAAGATAAAATATCATTTGGCTTGGCCATCGACCAATTGGCCTATTTCAGCGTACCGCTCGCCATATATTCCCATTTGGAATGTACGACGAGCAGTATGCCGAAATGCCAAGTCACGTGATCTTTTATCGCTGTGTGTGGCACAGATCTTAAAAACAATAAAACAACTCGCAACTGAGTGGTCAGGTACTAAAGGGTCTCGTGATAAGCACTCCATCTCGTTTCAGCAGTACGGTACGAAAAATCGCGCGTATCACGTGATCCCAGAGCGACGTATAGCAGTGTGATCAGTGGCGACGTGTGATTAAAAAAAATGTATTTAATAGATAAAAATATCATCGGACATCAAAATGATATTTACTTTCTGTACACCAAATATGCTCAGGAATCGCTGGTTAAAATCTTTCGGGTACGTGATATTACACCAGTGTTAATACTGCCCTAACGTACGAAAAATAAGTAATATTTACAAAGTTATTTTTTTTATTTTTAATTATTTTGTCACATCGAAAAGTACCTGCTTAATAAGAAAATAATATAAACAATACTGTAAAATAAGTCAATATTCGTTAAAGATTGGTGAGAGAAATTATTAACCAAAGCCGTGAAGAAGAATAAGAGTGAATAATAATATCTGTAAGAACTGTCCGGAGCCAGTGGGACTACCGCATCCCCAATTGGGTATGTTGTGATGCTGAGGAGACTGGGAAGAGAAGTTTGGAAAGATTCTGCCTCTTTGGACTGTTCACCAAACACAGCTAAAGCCATTTCAAGTAAAGTTTGGAAACTGAATTGTGACCTTTCATCGGGACAATACTGAGGTGGCTGGTGGTTGTTGGGCTTCACCCTGCGAATATCTATACTCTCTCTCTGGGCGTAAAACCATAAATAAATATTAAAAAATAATATTATTAATAGGAGGATTTCTACAAACACCGCCGCACCGTGCGCTTCCATACTCCTTTACGCATATTTTTTTTACGGACGTGCACGGTGCGGCCATATTCTCCTAAAGGTTAACAGACAGGAAGTTGAAATATAACGTTGAAGTAGACAAGTTTTATCATAAATTTTATTAATATAAAACGCATTACAATTAGTAATTCATCAGAAATAATTATGGTCAGTAGATTAGTGGAAAATTATTAGTATTGTATAATGAATTGATGAAGTAGATATGCATACTAAGCGGTTCTACATCGCCATAAGCCAAGTTCAGTAATTTCCGCAATCAAAGGTGATTACTATTAATCACTCGATGATTCCACGGGACCAATTAGTATTACTGGAATAAAACCCATGTTTGTCATTAAACAACATATTGATACAACTTGTAAAATTATGAAATAAGAGTCTGTGTTCATGAATTGTCCATACCTCATAACATAGATAACAGAATCTATAATTCGACATGTTTACAATTCAAGCCTCCTGTCAATTTAAAAGCGGATCACGTAATGAAGAGTTTTGTTCAGAAGTTTTACTTGATGAATAGACTTGAAGGTGTTATATTAGTAATTTCATTATCATAAAAAAATAATGAGATACTCATTACCGATAGTATAATACATCATTTTATATGTTTGCAATTGAGGCTTCCTTGTACAGTTGAGTACAAGGAAGCACTTTTTGTGTCAAGTTTAATTATTTCCTTGAAGGAGAAATGTGTATTTGATAATTAGTATGGAGCTAACAGAAACTCAAGGCCATGACTAACCTGATACACAAAAGATTACGATTCGTTTCATTTAAGAACTAACTTGCCTATGGTCATGCCAGTCGGGAGAGCTGTACTGTTGTTGAGTCACTTCGAATATCGATATATTTAACTTCAATTTAGCATAATTCAAACGGCAAGCTTTGTGCTGTTAGTTTAAATCTGTTTATCTCATCTAAAATATTTTCTCTTAAAAACGCTTTGAAATTGTAATTTTGTAATGTTTTTAAAATGAATTGAATTAAGTTATAAAAAAAGATTAAGGTTACCATATTCAATACAAATTTATTGGATGGTGAAAAATTATTCATATTAAAAGACTCGAAATAGAGTTTCAGACAAAAGGGATTTTTCATTTCAGTTTTCAAAGACAATAATCGATGTAAATCAATTTTTGTTTGAACAATCGTAACCACACGATTATTTATGTAGTAATCGTAGATTTCAAAATAAGAAACGATGCAAATTCTTCCACAACCTAATTGGGTAAAAATTATGTAACCTCAATTGAGTAAAAAATTATGTACTAATAATAATATTGGGCAACCTAATTAGGTAAAAATTATGTAGTAATAATAATAATCATTAATAATTCCTTGGCAATCATTTTCCGGTTGATCTGTCTAAATAATCTAAGCAAGCCTTGCATTATTCTCGTATCACCTCGTTCGTCTTATTAATATCTTCGATTTGCTTCACATACTTCTCAAATACTTTAATCACATTCAGTCTAACTTCGTTCTTCTTCTAATTCTACGTCTAGTGCAAGGTTTCCCAACCTTTTTGAGGCTCTTTACTGCAGTATTCATGGGGATCTTTTTTAAGTTATTCAAAATTTTGACAGTTAACCCTCAATGTGCCGAAAAATTCAGGGTGGATTTTTGACGTTTGTACCTAGTGTGCCGTCGAATCCATCTTGGATTGGCTAGTAGGTAACCTCACTTTGCCCAGTTGTATTTTGTTGTATAATGGCATACTAAAATACTTTTTATTCGCCTGACAAGTAAATGACGTACAAATATCATAATATTACCTATTCTAAATTCTCGATTAGTCAAACGCAAATACATTAAACAACCCATCCTTAGGATGGGTTGTTTAATGTATTCAAATGTGTATTATTTAAATTTATGTATTATTTTTTGAAACAACCCATCCTTAGGATGGGTTGTTTCAAAAAATGTGATGGATTCATCAAATATTTGAAGTCGATTTTCACGTTCTGTGTAGGTTTTATTCAAGTTCTGTTATTATATCGTTATAGGACAGCTGCTTCACAAAACTGAAATAATCACAGAACTTGAATAGAACTTACACAAAACGTGAAAATTAACATCAAATATTTGATGAATCCATCAAATTTTTTGAAACAACCCGTCCTAATTTAACTTTGAATTTTATATTTGTGAAAGTGAAAAATATATCTGATTTTCAAGTCTGTGTAGGTACTGTATTTATTTACGGGAAAGTTTCAAATAATTTTTTATTGTGAAGTTCACTTGTTTCGCTTTTTGTAAGGTATAATAAAACCCAAGAATATTTCGAATTTCTTTAATTGTACATTTTTTATAACATTAGAGAAAAAATATTTCTCTGAATATGTTATACCCTGGAGACAATACGTAAGACAGCTATATAAATATATTTAAAACAAAATATCCGGTAAGACGGGAAAAAATTTTAAGTTATTAAGAAAAGTGTCAGCCGGCGTATGGCGGGCGGTTGGCATTTAACCCCACACTAGGAGTACAAACAAGGTCGCGGAGGTCGGCATTCCAAGGGTTAACCCTTCAGGTCTCGAGCATATTCTGGCAGAAGGTCAAAATATTTCCGCTTTGCAATAGAATCCAATGAAATTTTTTTGAACGAATCCGAAAACTAAAAACTGTTTTTGAAAGGTGATAAAATACGATGTCAAATTTAATAATTAAAAAAAAACATAATTTGTAAAATTATTTGTAAATAAAAATGTTTTTAATGCAAACATAAAAAAGTTTTTAAAATGACTCATCTTACTATTTTGATTAAATACTTTTTTCCAACAAAAATTACTGATATTAACGAATAAAAAGATAGTTATTTTATTAGACAAATAATGTTAAGCAACCTCACTTTTTTGTTTGCAAATTAATTTTTTTTCTTTCAAATAACGGTCGTAAACACTGTTTTCATAAAGGAAAATATTTTAATAATTTTGTGGTTAATTTTTACACGTGAATATAAAGTGTGGTGTTTACTCTTTCTAACACCGTTAAGATCATCTTTCTTACCATGATAGTAAGGGAGACAACGATTTTTAAGAGATTTATACGAGTTAAAAACAAACATCTTAGCCTGAGAGCAGTAAAAGCACGGTTTAAGGGGTGGGTAGGAATCTGGGGCTCAGTGTGTCTTGGTCATCCGCTTCCAAGACCTAGACAAACCTCACCCATGAACCCGGGCACCCCTGCTAAATCACCAAACATAAACACAATTATTTATTATAATATTAGTAAAGATATAGATATTATCACCTCCATTTAGAAATTTTAGACATCTACGACAGAGGTGTTGGTTATCCAATAAAGGTTCCTTGGGCGGCGGTACCCGTTCCCGCCTCTCAAATTGAAATTATTATATTAAATAATATTGAAATTATTAGCCTGAAGCACTAATCTAGCAAAATCAATTAATCCTACGACCAGGATATAGTTGCTTTCTTCCATGGTTGTAATTTTAAAGGCTATGATAATGATTTTCCAAATTCACGATCCTAATTATTGGGATCCACCAAAATTTGCTCCGTTTACAACCATTTGGAAACCATTGAGTCTAGTGCCAGCGTCGCTTCTGATAAAAAAAAAAAATTATATTTTCAAGTAGCAAGTTGTGAATAATCAAGAAAACAAACTGATTTGTTTGAAAAAAAAGGCTATAAAAGGAGCTACCTGATCCAAATAATTTGCTGATTTGATACGGTAAAAATCAACAACGCCATAATATTACGATGTTGTCAATAATTTTTTGCGAATCGTAAGTCGTCATTAGGATAATTTTTTTTTCTTCTCAAAATACACAGTAGGTACTTAGGAAATATAATCGAATCTGAAAATATACACGTAGAACGCAAGGTTCGCAAGAAAATGTATTTAACATACATTTTCTACAAACCTTGGGTAGAATGTATGTAAATCTTTTGTTTACTTGTACGAATTTAGAACTGCAAAAAAAGAGAGAATTAAAAAATTGTATTGATGTCATTTGTGGAAAATCTTACAAAAAGTACACGTTTATATCGTTTAATGTTCATAAAGCAAGGTTTGTCATTCGCTTAGATATTTTGAACTCTTGAGTCATGAAATTTCTAGGTCAATACAACTATATTCGAAAATATAAAACTACCTATATACCGAAAATATAATATCTACAGGTCGTTAAGAGACCTACTTGACTTACTTTTTAACCAGCGGTTCCTGACATTATTTCAAGTGAAAAATGCAAATGAAATATCACCGGAGACCAAAATTTTATTTAGATTTTTTACTCCAAATAATGTCAGGAATCACTGGCAAGTACGTCAATTAACATCTTGTATATAACTATAAATGCTCACAAAAATATTTTCTATATGTACTTAGACCTTTTTTTTTTTGAAGTACATCAAAGTACATCAAGTGTTGCTTGCCATTTGTTTGTCCGTTATGGGTTCCTAAACCATTCATCCAATTGTGATGAAACTTTGGTTATTTGATGTGCGCATGCCCGGGATGGTTTCTGTATATAATAGTGAGCTCTGGCGTTATGAAATTTTTTCCTGTACTATTTGTCGGTGACCGGCCAACTCGGAATGAAACCAAATCAGAACCATCTCAGATAAGTCATTTAGAGTGATAAAAAATATATATAAAAAATTGGTTAAATAGGTTATGTTAGGTTAGGGTTATCGGTCTAATTTAAAATTATTTTTTTCATAGATTTTAATGACTTTTCAAGGAAGTGTTGAGTTGACATTATTCCCAGTTGGCATGGAACCCTATTTGTCATATTGCGATGAAGCTTTGGGGATTTGATGTGCGCAGGCCAGGGATGGCTTATATATCTATATATGTTTGAAAAACAAGTGTATTTCATATAGTTTAGCAGCAGGGAGGAATGGAGGGAGGAGAGAGGAAGGGGAGGCGGAACGGGAACGGAGATGAATGGGAAAAGCCACGTAGGGAGAAACCATGTCTTTATTTAAGTGGCATTGCAACGCATGCCGGGAACTCGCTAGTATATTATATTTTTAATATAAAATGTGGGTAAACAAAATTTAAATGTTCTAGGAATCGATTGTTAATTCGGATGAGTTTGAATCTATATGTGTAACAAAATGTGCAGACTGAATTTTAATTGAAACATTCAAATTCTTGAAAATCTCGATTGTGCCGATCCAAAAATAGCAAAAAGCAACACATGATTAAAGAACACAACTCTTAGGTCAATGCTCCGAATGTAGAACATAGAATGGCTTGACATTGAATTTGCACGAGCAATTTTATAAGAAGTGTTCAATGTCAATGCCATGCAATAATGTTATATCTGAGTACCCGGTCGCGCGCCGATTGAAAAATCAATAAAGTGAGGCGACCAGCAGCCCGAGGGAGCGATTCGTTATTACACAGAGTTTATGATGGCATAATGTTAATGTAAATGATTGGATTTACTACGTATCGGCAATGTTTACGCTGAGATAAGATTATTCCTTAATACATCATATTTCACTGATGTCTAAAGTAGTTTCAGTCGTAAAATAAGAATAAACTTAGAAAGTTTCTAATTCTACTTTCGCAATGAAAACAAAAAGGTTAATTTATTGAATGGATGCAAAAGTTAGTAGTATTTGCAGATTTTTTTGGTCGTTTTTAGGAGGCACCGTTGTTTCAGGAAGATTATTGTTGAAGATTATAGATTCTAATTCGAATGAAAGGTACATCAAGGATAATGGAGCATCCCGTAGATAAATTGAACACTTTCGATGTTTCATTTTATTGCAGGTACACTGCAGGTACCTTGAACATGTTTAGTTTCAGTAGAATATTATTGTGGCCAACTAACTATAAGCAATATGAGCATACCGCCCAGCTGTAATTAGTATTTGAGTAAACTTACAGGGATGCCCTAGTGAGATGTGCAGTTTATGTTTTTATGTACATCTATATATTTTAATAAATGAATAAAAAATTATTTATTTATTTATTTTATCTTAGGGAAATCAACAGTTTATAACTTGATTAATTTATACATGTTTAATATACCTATCTGAAAAACCAATTATAGATTTCCTCATTGTAATATTATATTATGTACTAATATAATATGTATGTAATATTATATTTTACTTGAGATTCAGCATCGGAGACTGCTAAAACCATATAAAGTTCCCTTACGTGAAGAAAGCCATACAACTGCTAATACAAAAGCAACTAGGTATACAAAAGTAATTAATCATCCCTGTTCTTCCGATCTTGGTGCGTCACATTTTCACCTTTTCCGCTCTCAATCAATGGGGGATTTACGCTATCGATTTGTCGCGCAGCAAGTTGACCTGTCGTGTTGTAGCAACTCGCCGCACAACTACTCAATTTTCACAGTCGATTAATATCGCATGCGACTAGTTCTATTTTGCTTGAGTGGTCGCCTGCAAAAATCGACGGTTATTCGCCGCATGCGATCTGTCGCCGCACGACAAAAACAGAAAGCTTGTACCCAAGCACTTCGGCGCTTGCGATTTTAGCTAAGTTGCCTGTTGGAACAACTTTTTGCATGATCCATTTTAAAAAATAAACAAAAATCGACTAGTCGACTAGGCAGATTGTGTAGTTCAGCGGTTGTCAACCTTTTTGAGCCTGCGTACCCCTTAACTCTTTCTACAAATTTGTTGTATCTTGTCCCCTTTATCTATCTTGTGTATTTCACGTGTAGACGTGAAATGGAAGACGTGTTTCATTTGTAATTTTTTAATACTCTCATTATTATATGAATTTAATACAACCAAGTCACACAAATACTGTTGATGCAATTTTATACAAACACGACTTCTGGCATTTTTAACCAGTAATTCCACACGCAAAATTGAACAAAACGCGATTTTGCGCACCCCCAATTTTAACCTCGCGTATCCAAAGGAATACGCGACGCGTACCACAGGTTGAAAGCCGCTGGTATAGTTTATCGCAAACAAATCGGGTTAATATAATCATGGTCCTTAATTTTTTTATTGGAATAACTCTCTTTTATAATAACAATAATTTTTAAGGTCATTAAAGAAGAAGATAATACTAAAAAATCTAAACGAAATATGAAAAAGAACAAGAACCAGAAAAATAAAATATCATAAAATAAAATAAAATAACGGTCGGAACTTAAACTCGAACCTAGGATCTGTCGTCTTACCGGGACGAAGAGACTCTTGTTTTTAAGTCATTTTTGTCAATCAAATATTTTACTTACAGAATTAACAATATTATCTTCGACTATTTTTTTTCCATATTTTTGGCAGCTGCCTTTTTTGCAAATGGAAACAAATGTTCGAACAACTGGTTTGTAACCTAGATAGTGTCTCTGATAATCATATCCAATTTTGTTTATATGGTACACGTGTTGGCCTTTTTCTAAAAGCCTAAATAAATATTCATTTTTATAATTAAAATAACTCTCTTTAACAAAAACTTAAGATTGATCCAATCAATGTAAGTGAAGAGAGTTATTCTAAAGGTATTATAATAAAAAAAACAACGGGAAATTAAAAGTTTCCGGGTTTATTCTAACCAGTGAAAAGTATTGTAGTTTCAATGGTGATACTTTTGAAGCTGTTACTGGCTAGAAAAATAGATCGGGAGCTATTTGCCCCCAATCTGAAAAGGACATAATACACCAAGCGATATCTTGGAAGAAAATCAAATAACAATTAAAATATAATACACGAAAGAAAAACATAAACACGTAGGGTATCCTCACTAGAAGCCAATAAAATATAAACATTCATGATTAATTATTTAAAGTGGATAATAATAATGATTACGATGACCACCAATTAGCAATAACTGAACTGGATGAAAGAAAAAATACGGATATTAAAATAACAAAGGACACATTAAACACACCTAATTGAAAAACACTATCAGAGAGTTCTAAACTGCCCATTGTTTGATGGATAGAACGTCACAGAGTAAGCCATACACATTGTGCATGTCATGCCCATTTAGAAATTAAAACAAATACTTTATTGTTTAGCAAAAAATATACAACACTCGTAAGAAAAATATTATATTTATATTAATTTTCAATCAGGCTTGATGAATAAAATCTAGTTCAAACGAATGCACAATAAAACATAAAAAATGAAGTCGATATGACTTGACACCTGAGAGGTTATCGGGTATCTATCTGTCTATACAGGATGTTAACCTTATTTTAACAAGTGATTTCTAACTTTGGAGTAAAAAATGAAAACGAAATTTTGGTCTCCGGCGACAAATTTGATATTTTTTTTTCAACAAAATTAAAAAAAATCAGAAGGGATTGAACAGTTAGGGATGGGGTGAGGGGATAGGCGTTTAGTCGGTTGAGTGACCAGTGACGACACGTGGAAGAAATTTTTTTTTTTTTTTTGAAGAAAAAAATGTTGAAAAAAAAATATCGAAAAGTCAATATTTTATTTACAGTTTTTACTCCAAATAATGTCAGGAGTCACTGATTCAATCAAGTAAGTCAAGTACGTCCCTTGATACCTTGTATATATAATAACATTTAAATTTAAATAAATACAATTTTTTTTTAAGATAATTTAAATGTGTTGTATTTAAATAAAAAAATTCTTCAAACAAAAAATAAAATATCATTACGTACCGAAAATCATTAAAAGAAAACGATCGATTGCATTAAATATCACACCTTTCATCAGCCAAACAATAGGCTGTTTGTAAATAATTCACTGACACATACGAATATAAAACCGAACGAAACAATAACATTACTCATTGAATCAGTTACTCATTCTACAGTAAGAACATTTGAATACGATACACGATTAAATAAATCATCGATATTATAAAGCGGTTTTCTGGTGGTGAGTGTTTTGATTTTCCAAACCAAAAGCTTGCACCGTGTAATTAATTATATTACAGCGGGCGAGACTGTTCTTCGCGCGGGTTTAAATACAACTATTCGCTTATCCACATGTTGGGTATGCTCTGTCGACTAGCGGCTATCGCATATCTGGTGGAGGGGTGGATTCGTCGACGGTGTCGATGTCGATGACTATTCGACGCTGGGTTACCTCAAAGCGTAGGCCGATAAGGTACCCGCTACGAGGCGTAAGCTGACTTCTATTTGTACTAGACTGTTTGCTACGTAATTATTGTATTGTATTTATTTGCTACTCTACAACTTTTCCTAGCACCGGTTGCAGTGTTGGGCCTCGAGCACATTTTGTCAGATGGTCAGATTATTTCCGCTTTGAAATAAAATCCAAATAAAAGGAAAATTAGATAGGAACGTATTTGGAAACATAATTTTTTTATATCAAACCTAAAAAAGTTAAAATGGCTCACCTTATATTTTACGTAAATAAAATTACTGGTAAAAAAAACGCACAAATATTTTATTTTTAGAAATTAAGATATAATTTTTTTAATTGATATTTCGCAATTAGATTTAAATGGTGAAATCTTTTTATATGCAGATGATACTGCAATTTTCTACTGGGGTAAAGATTTAAACATCTTACTAGAGAATGCACAAATAGACCTAGAAACAATCAACAGTTGGCTCAAATCAAATATTTTAACAATGAACGTAAAAAAAACAGGATACATGATCTTTAGCTCAACCCGTAAAATAATTCCTCCTCATGTACCCTTAAAAATTGAAAAGAACGACCTGCAAATCCTGATCCAGGAAAAATATCTTGGGTTGTGCATTGATCAGCATTTGACTTTTAAACAGCATATACAAGGTATTAAAGACAAAATCATCCCCTTAATTAGTGTATTCAGCCGGCTATCACATCTGTTGCCAAATAAATTTTAAAAAGGTTTATATTATAGTCTCGTACACTCACACTTAAATTATTTTATTGAAATCTGTCGAAACATATGTGAAACATATATAAATGAACTACAAGTAATACAAAACAAGTTAATCAAAAAAACTATTTCACTACAAGCCTAGAACATCCACAAAAAAAGTATATATAGAAACAAAACTATTAACATTAAAAAAACTGTATGAATACAATACATGTCTCCTTATATACAAAATAAACAATAAACTCATACATACAAACACAGAATTCATTAAAACATCCCAAGTACACAAACACTTTACACGATAACATACATTTAAACACCATCCACACTAACTATGGTAAACAATCCATTGGTTACGAGGGGGGCAACTTATATAATTGCCTACCAAACGACATTAAAAAAGAAAAAAGGTGGGTAAATTTAAAAAAAAATTGTTAATGTATATTCTTGATAAACAGCGTAATGAAATGGAGTAGCCATGTATTATGGTGTTTAGTTTGATTTAATGTATTTAATTATTTCTGGTTAATATGAGTGAAAATGGAATTTTCTTTTTTAATAGAATAAAAACAAAAAAAAAACAAAAAACATAAAAATTTTATATTCAAACCAAAAAAAGTTTTAAAAATGTTTCACGTTACGTTTTTGTAAATAAAATTACTGTTAACGAAAAAAAATAAGAACACATATACAATATGTATTTCATTAGACAATAATGTATTGTAAAAGTTATTATCACTCCCTTTTTGGAGTTTCATGTAAATTAAAAAAATTCACTAAGTAATCTGAAACTTTGGTTTCATACAGCGTACATTTTAATTTTTTCGTGGTTTAACTTTTATATTGCTTGAATATAAAACGTGGTGTTTTATCTTTCTAACACCATTTAAGCTTCGATTACATTGAGCGAGTTTACAAGCTACTAGCAGGTAAGTTTAAAAGCGGGTGAATCGGCGAGTGAGATTGTCATGATGACACACAAAACCGTCTACTCGCTCAGTAGCGACAGTAGCAGCTAAAATAACGACTTTCGCGCGAACCAATTCGGTCGACATTTTGTAAAAAACTTGAGCTCGCAGCTGGCGCCACACGCTAGCGAGAATTACGGCTCCCGCGCGAACTAATTCTGACAGTTATGAAATCAGCTGTTGGTAGGCCACTATCTTGAGCGAGTAGCGAGTAAAGTTGACCATTTTAAATTTTAAAATAAAATTTTAAATTTTTATTTTTAAATTTTTTAAAAAGAAAGACAAACATTCCCGGGTTACGAATAACCCAACAATGTTTGAAAATCTCCTACTACCACCACAGAAAGCCGAAAATGTTGCTTGTGTTGTGATGGAGGACTTAGCCAGCCGAGGAATCGAACACGGGACGCCCGGTTGGTACCCAAACGCGATGCCCATTCAACCACTGACCACCTTTCAACTTTTTTGTTAGATTGTCCACAATGTGCTAATTAGCAAGTAATACGATGACACTGAACGAGTTTACTAACAAATAGTGAATTTCCCAGATAGTAGCTTGTAAACTCGCTCAATGTCATCGAGGCTTTAGATCATAGATGTCACCACGATAGTAAGGAAGACATAACGATTTCTATGAGACCTTTATGTGTTGTTCCCAAATACGAAAAAATTTGCCTAAGCGGTTGCAATAAGTGTGTTTTTGTTGATGTTTATTTTTATGTGTATAATAAAAGATTAACGATATTGGCAATAAATAAGTTAAAAAAAATTACATTAGAAAGTGGCCTCGAAGAAACCTGTTTGTCTGGGATGATAAACTGAGTGCAATCATCAATAACTGATATTATTGGTACCATAAATTATGCAAAACGTCGTGTGTTTATTTTTGTGTCCAATAAAAGTCATAGGGCAAATAAATAAGTAAAAAATATATCATTGAAGAAGAAGATAACACTTATAATCTAAATGAAAATATGAAAGAAAACAAGACACAGAAAAATAGAAAAAGACAATGGTCGCAACTGGGACTCGAACCCAGACCTCTCGTCTAACCGGGACGTGCACGTTATCCAATTTCGCTATTGCCACCTTCTGTCAAACCGTCATATTTGTCAATCTCATATTTCAATTATTTAGAATCAACAATATTATCTTCAGCTAGTTCTTTTTTCCATATTATAGGCAACTACTCTTTTTATTGATGAAATATGACGGTTTGACAGAAGGTGGCAATAGCGAAATTGGATAACGCGCACGTCCCGGTTAGACGAGAGGTCTGGGTTCGAGTCCCAGTTGCGACCATTGTCTTTTTCTATTTTTCTGTGTCTTGTTTTCTTTCATATTTTCATTTAGATTATAAGTGTTATCTTCTTCTTCAACGATATATTACGTAGATGGGAATAACCTTCAAAAGTTATAAAAAGAGAGTTTTTTCTTATAAAAAATTGAAAAAATATATGATTGTTTCTGCGTATGAAAAAGTAGGTACGACCGCGAGCTGAGCCACGAATTACGGGAAAGGAGCGAAGCAGCCGCAAAGGTGCGAATTACCACTTGCGGTTGCTTCGTTCCTTTCACATAATTCATCGCTCGGTACTAATACCAAGCTGTTTATACTTTATACGCAACATTGCAAAGAGAATTATCTTGAAGAAAAAACTAATTACCGAGATTATTTCTTGGTACGCATCGATTACGCAGTACAAAATACAAGTAAGTGAAAAAAAATTTTTTTGAGATAATATAGTTAAAATAATTTAAAATCAAACGACTACATTATAATGTTTTTGTTGTGGTTATTGGGATAAAGGGGGTAGCTGTGGATATTACCTACCAATTTGAAATTTTTAGAGACGATACGATGATATTTATCCATAAAATAGTCAACAACATGTTACAAAATACTTCTCAAACAAAATTATATACAACAAGGACATTCACAGACACAACACAAGGACTTGCAAGGAAATCAGACTACAAAAAAGGACAAAACGAATACGCAGAACAGCTTACTATACAAAGGGATGAAGTTATAGAACACTCTACCAGAAACTTTAAAGGCCGCACCAATTGGAAAGTTCAAAATGTATTGTAGGAGATACATAAAACAAGAAAAAATATAGTTTGCAATATGAAATGATATAATTAATTAGGAAATTGTAAACTTAAATGTACAATTTACTAAAATAAAACTAATAAATAAAAATAAACTAAGAATCTATATCTCTTTATTTATATATAAAAATTTAGCTTCCGTATGTTTGCGTTCGCAAATCTTTAGGTGAAGAGTATTTCTATATGTAATGAAAAGCTCTGGTGTTATGAAATTTGTATAAAAAAATAAAACAAATTGATTCCGTATGCTTGGGTCCGCAAATCCCGGAAAGTAATCGATGGATTTACTCAAAATTTTTACAGAACATTGCATTTTAAGCTCTGGCATTATGAAATTTGTAAAATAAAATTACTACAGGTTTTGCGCGAGTGGTTTTAAATGTGTGTATTTCATATATTTTAGCGGCAGGGAAGGAAGGCAAGCGAAGGAGGTGGGTTTCGCGGGAAAGGTGAAGAGGGAGGGGGAAAGCGAATAAATTGTAAGGGGAACGCAGGACCGGAAGGGGACGCGGTAGGGGAACAGGGACGCATGAGAATGTACATGCAGGGAGAAACAATTTATTTCTTTGAATGGCGTAGCAACGCATGCCGGGAACCAGCTAGTCTATATATATATAAAAATTAAGTTACGTATGTTTAGATTCGCAAATCTTGGAAAGTAAGCGATGGATTGACTCAAAATTTTTACAGAACATTGAATTTCTGCAGAAAAATGTTTCCGTATATATAATGGTAAGCTCTGGCGTCATGAAATTTGTTCATATGAAAATTGGTGTATTTCATATATTTAAACGGCAGAGAGGGAAGGCTGGAGGTAGAAGGTGGAAGGAGGGACAAGGGAGCGGGAAGAGGGGGAAGGTGGAGGGGGAACGCGAGAGGGAAAAGGGACGCGGGAGGGGAACGGAGACGCATGGAAAAGGCCGTGCAGGGAGAAGCAATTTATTTCTTCGAATGTGGCATTGCAACGCACGCCGGGTATCAGCTAGTATACTGTATATAAAAATCAAAAAATGTTGGCTTCTGTCTATATATGTGTGTATATGAGGTGTTGTGCGTTGCTAAACCATTCATCCGATTGCGATGAAACTTTGGGGATTTGATGTGCGCATGCCCGCGATGGTTTCTGTATACAATAGCGAGTTCTGGCATAATGAAATTAAGCATTGCTAACCGTTCATCCGATTGCGATGAAACTTTGGGGATTTGATGTGTGCATACCGGCGATGGTTTCTATATTTATATAATAGCGAGTTCTGACGTCATGAAAACGCGTTACTAAACCGTTCATCCGATTGCGAGGAAACTTTGGTGAGTTGTTGTGAGCACGCCCGCGAAGGTTAGTATATATAATGGTGAGCTCTGGCATTATGAAATTAGTATTAAAAAATTCCAAAAGGTGGCATGCGAGCATGAAAAGGAGGGAAGAGAAAAATTCGGGAGGGGGGGTTCGCGGGACGGGGGAAGTGGGGAGGGGGAAAGCGGAGAAGGCAGAGTGGACGCGCGAGAGGAAGGGGACGCGGGAGAGGAAGGGCAGGCGGAATGGAAACGGGACGAATGGGAAATGACACGCAGGGAGAAATAATTTCTTTTTTAAGTGACATAGCAACACGTGCCGCGAACTCGCTAGTGCTAAAAAAAAAATAAAAAATAACGGTTTTTAGCGGACGTGTTCTGATTGAATTTTATGAGAATGCTAAATAAACATAAAAAATAACGACTGTTGGCAGACGTGTTTTCATTGGATTTTATACAACAAATATGTGAAACCAGCGAATATTAATAGTTTGTGCATATAAATCTAACACAATAGTCTATAATTTATTCGAATCGTTTAAAGGCACTGCTGAAAACCAGCTACATTCCAGGAGAAATCCTTAATGCAGTACAGCTGAGCAGTGACCTCTTTGTCATAGAATCAACGAAAAATACAAAAAATGTATAAAATTGTAAAAATGAATACTTTTATTATTAATTAAATAGTGCATTAATTTAACAGTAAGTGCACAGCAACATTAAACAAAATATACTTAATTATGTGATAATAAAAGTAATCACATCACAAGGCATTTCACTAGATTCCTGTTCCTATCAGATAAAAATAATTTTAAGGATTTATTTTTATTTATTAATTTTTTTTCAGTGTTAAAAGGAATATAAAAAATAGCCTTTCCTTGTCATAAAGATACAAGGTTCTTGTTTTCGGTGAGGCAATTCATTATTATAAGATATCATGGGAGTAAGTAAAAATAATAAAATATTGCAAATAATAACAAAACATAAGTAAGAAAAACTCAAGATTTATCAATAATAGATTTCAAGATTTAAAAGATATAAAAAAAAAGATATGAACTCTTACAGTATACTTTAATACATTAATTTTGACTTGATTTTGTGCTTTGAATGTGCACTTTAAATATAAGAACTTATCAAATAAAATCATTCAATGGGCACTGGACTCACCTTACGAATGAGAAAACACAGGAGGAAAAGAATCGTTATCTATAACATTGGTCCCTGAAATATAGGAAACTTTCGAAGAATTAAAACTAAACAACGATATCAATAATAATATTTTCATACTAGGTAATTCATAACTTTTAACATTCCAGACATATCTGCAGAAAGCAGTTCGAACAAAACTAGATAGTTAATATTTTCCAAGACGAAGTTTACTCAAACAGAATTTACAAAAAACACTCACATTTTTTATTTTACATGCACCGGCTATCAACACATTTAACTGTTAGGTACTCACGAGTACCGTATTTGACCGTATCGAATGCAAAACGCAAGCCAATAATAAATAGCTTTTGTTTTCAGCAAGGCAAGTAAATACCTACTGAGATTTGATATGTATATTTGATAAATTGGCGTTCAAAATCAAACGCTTTTTTGCGTAGTAAGAGCCAATACATAACGTAAAACAACCGACGAACGCTGCGAAATGAAAACGAATAAGCGAGTGGTTATTTTACCGGAACGAGGAATTCACGACGGACGCCGAGTCGGGAGTTAGAGAAAGGGGTGATGGAATTAATTATTACTGCTGACAGTGAATTGTGTGGTGCTTACCTTCTTATCTCTTCATCAATGCCTGCCTGATGTCATGCAGTAGATCACCAATAATTATAAACCTTCGTCGATATAGAAATAATTGTTATATTGTCATGCTCCCAGCTCACACTGAAGTGCATAATTTGATGTGTTGCATTTTTTTATCTTTTTATTTATGGCTAGAATGTAGGCATAACGTATGTCCGACAATTTATTATTTAAAGTTGCACGGAAAAAAATTAATAATCACAAATAATCAATATATTAATACGTGAAGCTAAAACTTTGTACCCCTTTTTACGAAAATTGCGCGGACGGAGGAGTATGAAATTTCGCACACTAATATTTTATATAGAGAACGAGAGCAGAATGCTAATATTTTTTTTTTAAATTATGCATAAAAATAGATTAAATCAAAAACAAAAACATTACACACACTACCATGTATTTGACAAACACACTC
The DNA here is from genome assembly GCA_936435175.1 of Glyphotaelius pellucidus. Classification (NCBI taxonomy): domain Eukaryota; kingdom Metazoa; phylum Arthropoda; class Insecta; order Trichoptera; family Limnephilidae; genus Glyphotaelius; species Glyphotaelius pellucidus. The sequence goes on along the minus strand of OW386538.1, from coordinate 16,800,471 downwards.
GCGTCTTTACTCTATTGTTTATTGTTAAAGTCTATGGTCAAATTGAGAATAGATTAATATTGTTTGTCTTTAATATTATTTGTCTATGCTCTTACTGAATGTCAAACATAAAAAAAACATTACAATTATGGTCGAATTTCGACCATTGGGCGACCACTAGTAACAATAAATCCGTATCTTAATTCAATAATGGAAAGATTCGTGATCGCAAAACTTTTGTAGGTACATAGTATAAATACACAGAAAATATTAGGTAAATGATTCCAATTTCTTCAGTTAATCAATGTAAATATTTGAGGTAGGTATTTCAGGTGAGGTATGTAAAAATGAAAAGATTGACATATCTAATGGTCACCACGGCGAAAAGGAAAACTGCTTGGCTCTCAAACCAGAGATGGTGAGTTCAAAATTCGGCTCAGGCAAAAAATAAATTTATTTTGTGTTCTATACAAATTAAGTAACCTTGTATCAGGGTGAAAGATACATATTATCAGCATCGCCCTCGTGAGAGACGAACAATCACAAACGAAATAGTTTGAAATGGCTTTAGCTGTTTCTATTGACCAGATCTGAACAGTCAACGCAATTATTATTTTTCCCTATCTCAAGGTATTCTTGAGTCATACCGGCTTTGGTAACTGGAAATCTGGTGGGAAAGTGAAATCACGATTTTACTATGAATCGGTTTACATTATGATTATTTTGAATAAGCTTTAGATACATTTAAGTTTTTCCTACATTTTTGCTCCAGTAGAATTAAAATAAAATTGTTAATGACGTAAAAAATATAAGCGTAAAATACATTCTTTTAATGTTAATTTAAAAAAAAATTAGAAAATTATGAATGCAATAGGAAACAACTTTTAAAAAATAACATTCTATGGCAAAGATTATTTGTGATAGTTTCCCTTGATTTACTTTTTTCTTTCATATAAAATTATGCACATAATTAATTAAATTTAAAAAACACTGTTGCTTACATCGACTATTCCCAGACTCCGCTTGCCAAGCGATTTATTTTTAATTACCCTATATTCGTAGTCATTTAAGACACAATAATGCTGAGACGAAGGCGACAGCTTGGTTCAGCGTGTACCTGCTTGGGCGCTGGTCGTTTGTGAGAATGTCGAGTTCCGAGCCCGATTCCGACTTCGAAATTAATAATTTACTAATGATTATTATTGTCTTTCAAAGCGCAAATAACTAAAGAAAACAAAATAAAATAAATTAAAAGTGAAAAAAAAATAAATAAAAAAAATAAATGAAAGAAAACAAAATAAAATAAAGAAAAGTGGGAAATACAGCCTGCCTGCGTAAGCGTCGCGCAGAATCCGGGCCGCGGCCACACAGAACAGAGCAGAGCAGAGCAGACGCGTTTCTGCGCGGCACGAGTCTGCCCCGCAGCGTATGATCAACGTATCAGCGCAGACAATGATCAGGTCTGCCAAGTCTATGTCTCAGCATATGCCCAGCCTAAGAATAGACATATTTTTGGCTTGTGTATATTCAAAAGAAAAAAAAATCTTATAAGTTAAGAAGCTATTGAATATACGGCAAATTAAGCAGGAAAAAAGATTTGTGCTTGTAATGCACCATTCTGTTGCATCGGGAACTCTAACACTAAATTAGTTATAAAACGTGCTTAGCTCCCCCTTTGTTTTCCATAGATCATCACTATCACTAATTTATAAAGTCGTTCACAAAAATTGAATTGGACGAAATTTAGGAGGAAGAAAAGTAGGAAAATAGTGACGCGAAAAAAATCTTTATTTCGCAAAAATACTTTGTGATGGATAAAAGATAATAATAAATAAATAAAAACGTTTATTCTATATAATGTAGGTAAAATAATAAGCATAATCTATTAGTTCCATGAACAGTTTACCTCGCGTCCAAACAGTGTGTTTCCAAATTTCTCTAATTTAATAAATCTAAATAATTATATCTACTTAATTATTAAAAATACACTTTTGTATTTTTTTCTCAAATAGGTAAGGAATTATAGAATTTGTCCAAAGAAACATCACCATCTCAATGAAAATTCTTTTTTTAAACTTCCTTCAGGCCGGTAGGTACCATATTATCGATTATTCCGATTGGACGGATCGTATGATTAAGCGAACTCTGGAGGAAAAAAGGTAGTATCCAACACGGCCACCATCTTGAACCGGAACGTAACAAACAAATTTACAGACAGACGGAATGCCAAATGACCGCGTTAAAACAGCACTTCGCTATGCAATTGTTAAGTGGTGCAAAATAAAGTGACCGTGTTTTTATTTAAATTATTAGTTTGAAATGATGAGTTGTGGATAACGGTGCTCAGCATCGGTATGATGAGTTGTGGATAACGGTGCGGTGCTATCGGTAATCAGCATATCGCTCGCCATACATTCCCAGTGGGAACGTAAGACGAGCGATATGCTGAAATAGGCCAATCCATGAAAGTACGACGGGCGGTCTGTTCCAGAAGTGAGAGTAATTTAGTGTAATTAGAGGATGATTAAAAACAACATGAAAGATAACATTTTTTTTACTTACTTAAACAGCGATTCCTGAAGTTATTTGGAGTAAAAAAGTAAATGAAATTTTGGTGTTCATTTTTTTGTGTTTTATTTTTTTTCGATTAAAAACGTTTAAAAAATCAGTAGGTATTGGGGGTTGTGCGGTTACTCGGCTGAGTAACCAGTGACGATACGTGGAAGAATTTTTTGTTGGATTTTGAAAAAAAAAAATTAAGACAAAAAATGTCGCAAGAGACCAAAATTTCATTTAATTACTCCAAATAATGTCGGGAATCACTGGTTAAAGTAAGTCATGTACTTCCCTTAACAACCTGTATATTGTGTAAAAAATAATCGCGCTTGCACATGCAACCGCATAATACAAGTAAAATGCATCTTGCACTTGTATAGAAACAAATCGGCACACTCCAAGAGGAAGCGCTGGTAAAAGAGACTTGAACTTGATCGAGGGCATTGAACCGCTACCCTTACTTATAAACAGGGAACGGGTTTTGCAGAAATGCATAATAACAATGAATGCTTTTGAAAAGGTTATATTTCGACGAAATTTTCTCGATATTGCAAGTTTTTCGTTTCAAGAATTTTGTGAATAAATATATTTATGTAAAAAATCTGTATAAAGCTGGCGCCATTTTTTTTTGCATCGAATACCTACAAATCAAATACTTTGAAGAAATTGGAAAGACGGAGAGCTCTTTTGCCGTGTCCAGACACTCCACTTGAGATTGGGTGTTCGTTTTCAGTTTACATTTGAATTAATATTGTTATTGCTTTTATTTTTTATTAGTTTTTACGGCAAAGTTTGTACAAACATAATAAAATAATAATGTTACAGTTTCTTTACTTCTCTATAGAGTTCCGAGTTCCTGTCCTGAGGCGGTGTGTAGTTTTTTGTTTGTTTTTTTTTGTTGTATTTAGTTTCTAGTTATGTTTACATTATTTTTATATTAAGGAGATCCAATAGTCCAGGGAAAAATCGAAATTGGAATTCACGCCCTTTGCGGGAGGAGTTTAAAAATATTTGAAAAAAAGCTTTTGGAATGGTTGAAAAAGGTATTTGAGAAATTTTTTTTACAGGTTGATTTCGTAAAGGCCTAAAAAAAGCATTAACTCCTTTTTTACACATTGTTTATTGTAATAACAAGGAAATTTAAAATTGATTTCACGGAACCGAGCGACGTGGAGCCACACGTCTGTTCCCTGCTCCGGCCAGGGGAGTACTGAAAAGGAAGTGGGTGTGGCAAGCCAGTAGTCCTTCGGTGAACGACATAAGGGTCACTTTGAAAATCCACATTCGTCGGCTGCCGGCCGTATCGTGAAATAACAACGCAAAAATGCATATTTTATTTTATTTTGTGAATATCGGGCGGTATTAAAAATCAATTTTTTTTTGCGATTATCATAAAAGAAACTAAATTTGCTACAATAAACAATAAAACCATACCCGAAAAGATGTTCATAAATAGGAGAGTTTGCACTTGAAAGTGTTTTTTTATAGACCTATTACTTTAATTTTTTCTAGGTTTATTAAAAGACATAAAAAAATGACCGATATTTTTAAGGGCCAAGATATGATCTACACGCAGTATTTAATTGAAGCATCTATAATATTTCTAAGCTATCAAATTTTCAAAACAAAAACACATGATTTTGTGAGATTTTGCATTATTTACTATGGCTTCATCTTAATAGCAATTATTATTATCCCTCTGTTCCCTCAGCCACGTTTTTACTTTAGTTTGAAATATATTCACTTCTATTTATATTTTTTTGTTTGATTTAATTTAGATAATAGATGTCGATAAGTTAGAACCTCCGCCATGTTACAGATAGCTGCTGGATCAGTATTATCAGAAGAGCACCATCGGAGTTACGATGGCCAAAGTAAGTTAGGGTATTCAAATATGTTTAATGAAAACTTGAAAGTTTTTAAATATTTCGTACGTCGGAGTTCTACCCGGAACATTCGAATTGTCTTGTATTTCTTGTTGGGACTTTATTGTCCCGATCTGTTTGAGTGCTCAAGGCAATTTTGTTATTATCGCAATAACATCTCAAAATTGATGGTTACTTACTTACTGTTGCTTAATTGCACTCACTTACTTTACAACTTATTTTAAGGAAAATAAGATATTAAGTCGCCGCTATCCGAATTTCTACCGATTTCTTACATATCTCCCTTAAACATTTGAAGTTTTTAAGCTCTTAAAAAAATATATGTTATTTTTGAAGATACTATCTAGATATGTTCCACGCCGAAACGCAAATTATATGAAATTCCCTCGATAGAAAAAAATCGCAAAGTATGCTCTGAAAATTATTTAAAACAAGTTTATTTCTATATTTTACAAGTTATGATAGCGCCAGTTACTATGGGCTGCGCTCGGTGAACGATTTTGTGTTTCAATAATATGTGTAATAAATAAATAAATTTTCCAATGGCGATTATTTGTTGGCCCTCCCTCTCCTCTCCCCCGCTCTCCCGTTCCCGCCTGCGGGTGAGTTCGCAATAACCAGGACGAGTGTAAAGACGCAGTTCACGCAACACGCATTTTTTGTTATTACTATGCACGTAACGGGAAATATATTAATCGCATCATAAAAGCGTTGCAATTTGATTTAGAACATACGAAGTGAAAACAATAATACAAAACTCTCAATGACCCGCGAAGAGGAGGCACACCTTCATCCATTCCAACTTTATCCTGTGAGTAATTTGAAACCAATAAAATACTTGCCATTTTTAGTGAATAGAAATAGTCGAGATTATCAACCCTCTAGCTGAAACAAGTTATATTTGTGAAAAAATTCACAATGTTTCTTTAACGGATACTTAAGATACCTTCCACGAGATTTTTGCTCTATTTTAAACGAGTCATGTTTTATGAAGCATTTTCATAATTTTCGATTCGATTTTATCATTAAAAATATTAGCGCGCTCTGTCCAACATTCGTAATTACATATCTCTCCATCTTCTTCTTTTTGAACCGGGAAGCGTCGCATTAAAAGAAATAAAATGTTGTTTATTTTTTAGTGCCATACCATGGACAAGGGCGCCGGGAGGCGCGCGCTTTGTCGAGGCGATTGGTCCCCACCCGGAAGAATACAAGTCGGAGCACTTGTTTTTCAGTGCATATTAACCCCACTTGTTTTACGGCATATAGATGGGATTAGAAGATGATGCGACTATTAAACGAATGACTGCAATGGCGACATGTCATCGAAACAATCGTAAAATCTGGTCGGGAAATGAAATTTTCATAAAATGGATGAAAATTACAATTTTTCATCACCCAAGAATAGACTAAAATATCACAGCCAAAATTCCTGCCACCGAGTGATTTCACTTCTTTTTCTGTTAGATGTGTCGTTTCACGAAAAAGTATGTACTATAATAGTCTAGGAGACGTACGAGGTAAACCCTACGTCATCGAGTACACGGATGAAACTACTTTGTAGTGATAATGGACATTTAGAAAGCCTTAAAAAAGCTGGTCTGCCGGTGCGCCTCTTGGCAGGAGCCGCGCAGTCATGGAAATAGTGAGCGATTTTTTTCGAAAAAATTACGTCATCGAGTACACGAACGGGAATGATTGCATATGATAAAGGTCGATTAGTAAATGAAAAAAAAGCAGGTCTGCCAACCGGCAGCCTGGCACGTTCGCAGGCAGCCGGCGTCAAAGTGGGATAAAAAATAGTAAATTTTACGTCATCGAGTACACGAATGAAACCAACGAATAACTGTAGTCTAGATCATCCCATTGAAGAATTTCTTGGTCTGCCGACCAGCAGCCTGGCAGGTTTTTGTGTACGATTTTTTTAAGTATTTTTACCATTTTAAAATTATTTTCAATATCTTCATTATTATTTTTATTTCATTATGGTTTTAAAAACCAAGAATGCCATATTTTCAAAAAATAAGTGAGAATGATAAAAAAAAATAATTTGAGGGTACCGAGTGTACCCATCGGTCTGGCGAGCCTTTCGACGCCAAACAACTCACAAAACCTGCCGCGGTGCCCCTCACCGCTGTCGCGTGCCCATTTTATTGTACAAATTTATAATAATAATAGTCCTTTTAAAATTGCCTAATGATCTATGATCTATAGTTGTTGGAAGTTCGAAAAACCACCGCACCGTCGCCGTAAGAGCTGCGTTCGTCCGGAAAACGACGGAAATTTCTGAACCTCGTCCGTTTCATATCGGTTTCGCGTGCCCAGGTGCATCGAATACAAGATCAAAACCAACAAAAAACCGTAGTCTAGATCATCTCATTTATGATTTCTTTGGTCTGCCGACCAGCAGCCTAACAGTTTTTTGTGTACGATTTTTTAAAGTTTGTAAATGTTTATTTTTTTACTTTAAATACTTTTTTTGAATTGCGCTCAAGTATTATTCCTTATAAATCTTTTCAATCTAGTGATTTTTTTATCAATTCACATGCGCTCAAGTATTATTCCTTATAAATCTTTTCAATCTAGTGATTTTTTTATCAATTCACATGCGCTCAAGTATTATTCCTTATAAATCTTTTCAATCTAGTGATTTTTTTATCAATTCACATGCGCTCAAGTATTATTCCTTATAAATCTTTTCAATCTAGTGATTTTTTTATCAATTCACATGATACGTTGATACGTTCAAATGTTATGAAATATTATGTTACGTCATGATACGTTCAAAGTTTATTCTTGATTCAAGTATAAGGTAAAAGCTCCAGTGCTTAAACTTGCTAATTCTTATCATTTCGGAAGCTGGTTAAAACGTTCTTTAGTGAAGTTTATCGGATTTCTAGCATTCATTTCAATGTAAAGGTTTTTAATCAGGTAATCAATACAATTGTTTGCATAAAACACCATTTTTAGCCGAAATTATATTCGATTCTCCTCATTGCCAGAGATTTATCTCAACTAATCTCGTCATACGTCCTACGACTGGGCACGCGACAGCGATTCGGAACCGACGGGGTTCGGCAATTTCCGTCTTTCCCGAACGAACGCAGTTCTTACAGCGCAGCATCGTGGCAGTTGTTCGGACTTTCAACCACTATAAATAGTTAGGCAAACTTACAAGGACTATTATTATTTTATTTCTGTATTATACAGGGTGGCCCATAACTGTATACCTAGTTTCAATTAACAAAAAATAAATAATGGTATAACTTAGGTATATTTTATTTATATTTTCAAAAACTACAATAAATGGAAATTTTTATGTTATCTAAGTTTTAAAAATTATATCATCCAAGTGAGCTCCATCAGCTTGTTGACATTGTCTAAGGCGGATTCGAAATTTTCAAAAACACGTTGATTAGTTGCCCGTAGGATGACGTTCATTTCCCGTACAATTTTTTGTTTTAATTGATCTATTGTTCTTGGATTGTCTTCATAGACTCTTGATGAAGTATTCCCACAAAAAATAATCACACAGGCTGAGATCCGGGCTCCGTGGGGGCCACTCAATATCTCCTCCTCGTGAAATGATTTTCCCGGGGAACATCTCCTTCAAACGGTCCATGGACAGTTTAGCCGTATGACAGGTGGCGCCGTCCTGCTGAAACCAGGTCCTGGAATTGTGGCCTTGAAATTCTTAAAGACCTGGTACCAAAAACTCCTGAAGCATCTGACAATAATTCTTAGATTTCACTGTCACAGCAACTCCTCTCTCATTTTCAAAGAAGTTTGGGCCAATGATACCCCTAGCTGATATTGCAGTCCATACAACGATCTTCGGGCTATGTAAAGGATGTTGATGTTTCTGTCGGGGATTTTTCTCAGACTAATATCGACAATTTTGATTACTTACATGGCCATTGATATGGAAATTGGCCTCATCGCTGAACATTATGTTGAAAAAATTATCAAAACGTTCTAGCATCACATTAGCAAAATTAAGTCGAAAATCGGTATCATTTGGCTTCAACTCTTGCGTCAGCTGAATTTCATAAACTTTTAAATGTAAATCGTGGCGTAAAACTCTTTATAAAGTGGACTTCTTTATGAGTAAGGCTTGGCTTCTCTTGCGAGTCGATTGCTGTGGATTTTTCCTTACTGATTCACCAACACGCTGAATAACTTTTGGTATCCTCGCTGCCTTCCCGCGGCCTTCATTCATTATCCTTACGGTTGAGCCGGTTGTCTCAAACATTTTGATCCATTTCCGAATAGAATTTGCCCTTGGTGCTTGAGTTATGTCTCGTAAACCGAAATGAACACGGTACATTCTTCTCGAAATCATCATGAAATAATTGTTTACTTAATACGAACGAATACAAAACGCGCGCTGCTCTCTCGTGAACAGCTCCATGGCGACTAAAAATTCCATGAAATAGCGCGTCTAACGCTACCACCCACACCGCGCTAGCTCCACGTATTGTTGAAAAAATGACGAATCAAACCGCGAACACAGTTATGGTCCACCCTGTAGTATACGCACGCGATAGCGCCGAAGGGCTCCGCGGCCAGTTTCGTAAGTTATTTGGCGTTGAAAGGCTCGCCGACCGTTGAGTACACTCGAAACTATCAATGTATTTTTTATATTTATCATTACCACATGCCATTTTTAAATATGCCATTATAAGTTCTTAAAAATATATTGAAATAAAAATAATAATAAAATAATGAAAAATATATTTTTTAAATTTTAAAAATTTAAAAACTTTAAAAAATCGTACACAAAAAACTGCCAGGCTGCTGATCGGCAGACTAAGGAAGTCATGAATGGAATGATCTAGACTACAGTTTTTAGTTGGTTTCGATCTTGTATTCGATGCAGCTGGGCACGCGAAACCGATATGAAACGTACGAGGTTCGGAAATTTCCGTCGTTTTCCGGACGAACGCAGCTCCTAAGGCAACGGTGCAGTAGTTTTTTGAACCTGCAACCACTATGAACTATTAGGCAATCTGAAAATGATTCTTATTATCATAAATTTGTTCAATAAAATAGGCACGCGACAGCGGTGAGGAGCACCGCGGCAGGTTTTGTAAGTTATTTGGCGTTGAAAGGCCCGCCGACCGTTGAGTACACTTGAAACTATCAATTTAATTTTATTTTTATCATTATCACTTATTTTTAAAAAATATGGCATTATAAGTTTTCCAAAATATAGTGAAATAAAAATAATAAAAAAAAAACGAAAATAATTTTTTTTAAATTTTTTAAAATTTAGAAACTTTAAAAAATCGTACACAAAAAACTGCCAGGCTGCTGGTCGGCAAACCAAAGAAATCATAAATGAGATGATCTAGACTACGGTTTTTTGTTGGTTTCGATCTTGTATTCGATGCACCTGGGCACGCGAAACCGATATGAAACGGACGAGGTTCGGAAATTTCCGTCGTTTTCCGGACGAACGCAGCTCTTACGGCGACGGTGCGGTGGTTTTTCGAACTTCCAACAACTATAGATCATAGATCATTAGGCAATTTTAAAAGGACTATTATTATTATAAATTTGTACAATAAAATGGGCACGCGACAGCGGTGAGGGGCACCGCGGCAGGTTTTGTGAGTTGTTTGGCGTCGAAAGGCTCGCCAGACCGATGGGTACACTCGGTACCCTCAAATTATTTTTTTTTATCATTCTCACTTATTTTTTGAAAATATGGCATTCTTAGTTTTTAAAACCATAATGAAATAAAAATAATAATGAAGATATTGAAAATAATTTTAAAATGGTAAAAATACTTAAAAAAATCGTACACAAAAACCTGCCAGGCTGCTGGTCGGCAGACCAAGAAATTCTTCAATGGGATGATCTAGACTACAGTTATTCGTTGGTTTCATTCGTGTACTCGATGACGTAAAATTTACTATTTTTTATCCCACTTTGACGCCGGCTGCCTGCGAACGTGCCAGGCTGCCGGTTGGCAGACCTGCTTTTTTTTCATTTACTAATCGACCTTTATCATATGCAATCATTCCCGTTCGTGTACTCGATGACGTAATTTTTTCGAAAAAAATCGCTCACTATTTCCATGACTGCGCGGCTCCTGCCAAGAAGCGCACCGGCAGACCAGCTTTTTTAAGGCTTTCTAAATGTCCATTATCACTACAAAGTAGTTTCATCCGTGTACTCGATAACGTAGGGTTTACCTCGTACGTCTCCTAGACTATAACGGAACTATCAGCGGCACGCTTTAGTCACTCCCTCCGCTTGATCCTTGCATTCACTTGGTGTACGCAATAAATAAGTAATAAAACATTTTATATTGTGTTGAAATTATACGAGAATATATAATAATCTCTTCCCGTAGAAGAAATTATGTAAATTATCCTCGCGGTAATGTCTCAAATTATAAAAAAAATTAAAACAGAATCAAGATTACAAATAATAATGTTTTTATACCCCCCAAACGAATACCAAACAAATGCAAACTCACAGCAGTTTCATTGGACCTCGTACATTCAATCATTTTACGAAAAATATGCTAGTGAGAACAACTTCCTCAATACATAAAAAGGTTAATATACAGGTGTTGAAACATTATTTATTTATTTTCGTTATTTGTTTTTGGGGTGTTATGCCGTGTTGCGCTACTTACGCGTCCTTCTTTAGCCAACGTTTCGGACAGCGTTACAGTGTCCATCATCAGGATCAAAAAAAATATTTATTTCATTTACATCACTTTATGTTCCTCACAAACATTACACTTATTATTACACTATGCACTTACTATTACAATGTACACTATTGTATATGTTATAGTCAATCCTCGAACTTCCGGCGCTCCTAGGTTTGACTAGTCAATCAAGGAGCTTAACTAGTCAGACCTGAGGATTGACCAGCCAAACCAAGGAGCTTGACTAGTCAGACCTGAGGATTGACTAGCCAAACCTAGGAGCGCCGGAGCTTCGAGGATTGACTATTATAACATATACACATTTTGTGCAAACTGTTAAGACAAATTTTAATCATTTTTTTGCTTTATACGCCCACCGTTTGTTCTTTCTAGGCACAATAATAAAATATATTTAACTATATTTCCCACGCACAAGCTGCGCCTTAGTGGGTCCCCATTATTCTTATTATTTTCATAATATTGTGTATATCAAATGTAAAATTCGGGAAAATAAAAGAAAAAAAATTTGAAATAGTTTATTTTATACCAAATTTGGATACAAATCATTTCAAAAGTTTGTCATACAAGATGGCTGCCAGGCGATTTCCCTCATCCTGGATTTGGCTTTAATCTCATTAATACAATAGTGTTGTGCTTATCAACTACAGAAACTGTGTGAGGAGAGGATGGGACTGCCATGGACGGGGGCCGAACTTTCGGCGCAAGACAGGGGCGTATGGAGGCGCCTTGACGATGTAATGGGTCCCAACCCGATTAGGATAAGGGGAAGAAGATAATGATGACATTTTTTGATTTCAACAGAAACCCTGAAGCCGTCAAATACACTTCGTGATTCGAGACAAGTCGAAAAGGGGTGTTTCTAGCGCATATTCCGGTATTTTGAAAGGATTTACAGTAAATTTTAATACCCTCTTTATTTTCTCACGGCACGGCTTCAGGATGGCCCCAGAATTTTTTGCATGTTCTTTAATGTTGTCAGATCCGGCGCCGCGTTTTCCCGGGTAAAGAATAACTTAAACGAATTTGCAAAGGCTGCAGGTATTATATGCAGAATAATATGATACTTAGATAATAAACATAAGGATAAAGTGTTACTTAGGTAGTAAATATTAATATTAAGGAAAAAAATAGTATGTAAGTTTAATTTAAAAAGTGAAATATTTATATTTCTTTAAACTATATTTGTTTTTATTGTATCTAAAATAAATTCCCGGGTCTCATTGTTTAAGATAAAATCGATAGAAGACTGCAGGAATGTTTCTCTATAAATTAAACCTCAATAGTATATGTAAGTTTAACATGCCTGTACGTTAAGTGGTCCAAAAATTTTTATTTTTATTTTTCATTTGGCCACCCCGTGAATTTGTTACATGTATTCATAATAATAACATAGTAAAATTTCGGCGAGATAGATCAAGTAGAAATGGGTGCTCAATCGAATGTTGTTTTTGAATTTTTTATGTAAAATGCTTAATTTTAACTTTTTGTTATAGGACAGTTTCGTGTGTTAAACAATTAAATGAATTTTTGTTATTGTTTTTGGGGTGTTATGCCGTGTTTCGCTACCTCCTTCTTTAGCCAACGTTTCGGACAGCGTTACAGTGTCCATCATCAGGGCAGATGAGCACTCATCTGCCCTGATGATGGACAATTATTCGAGATATTGAAAATAAATTGGGGTTCGAGATATTAAGCCATCGTGAGGCTTAACCAACTTCATACTCTTCGGCAAGTTTTACTCCATTATCACCACATATTAAATGAATCCAAAAATGTGAAAGATCCCGTACATGTACTTATTCAAGAACTCATGGAAGTGTGGAGTGAATCTAGTATTCCGACCAGACAACAAAATCGTTGCATTGAAAAATTGATTAAGTTTCATGAGAACTGGCATTGATGAAAAATAAAGGAAGAAATTCTGAAGCACAAAGAAAAAGAGAGTATTTGTTTACAAAAGAAGTATACAACATTTTTGATATTACCCATGCAAGCGCTTTGAATTTGATAAAAATTGCGGAGGGCAGAGCGTTTCTCATCGATCAAAGAGTAGAACGTAAGAAGACGCACTCAATTGTCAAGAAACTAGAAAAGGTCAAAAAACGTTATTTAAACCGGAAACAAAGACCTGAAGATGCGAGAGAAATGGCTCTATCTGGAGATAATCAAGTTCGTGATGATTACGAAGAGCTAATAAAGCTCACCATGATTGTTTTGAACAAACCACCTGCGAAGATATATTGGAGCGCTCCAGGTCCAATTCATCATGCTCGTTGGACGGCGAAATTGCTGTATGCTTTGAAGGTTTTTCTCTTTCGAAATAATTTACAAGCATTCAAACTAACCAAGAGAAAAAAAAACCAAATTGTTCGATTTGTTAATTTTGGTGTGCTCATCTACACCAATGTTTGGATCGAAGAGCCTTTGGCAGCAGATGCACCAGTAAATGGCTTATTACTTTGGAAGAACTTAAAATTATACGAAGCCATTGTTTCCAAAATCAGTAAAGCAGCTAGGGGTGTCATTTGTGGTATTTGTCAGGTGTACTAGTTGCATTTGCCTTGTTTTCTGACAAGCTGTCTGATGCTGAGAAACAGGCTATTGTTCAAAAAATAAATTCTGATGGCGGCAATCGTTCAGTACGAGGTTATTCTGCTAAGTTTGCCTCAGATGTTACATTAGAAGCTTTTGCAACACAAAGAACGTTGTAAACGCTCTTAGTTCTTGATATCAAGCACTCTTTCTTGCAATTACCCCCTGATACTTGGAATGACAATGTTGATTACCTTCAGGCAAAGCTACGTCAAAAATGTACGTGTTGTTGATGATACAACGGAGAGAGGTGTTAAACTATTTGAAGATTACAACACGATACTCACTAAGAATGAGGAAGAAAAGCAATTTTTACTTCATATCTTTGAACAAAACAGAAAAATCGTTTCTACTGAAACATCCAAAAAGCAGTTAACAAACATGGTTTTGAAAGAATGCGACTAATATTATGTTAATTATTGCATTGTTACCAAATTTTGTTCACATTTAAACACTTTGTGTACTCATTTGATTAAAATACTTGGATATTAATAAACCTTAAATTACGTGCTTTACTTAAAATCCTCACTTTTTGTCAGAAACTTCAAATTCGATGAGCACCCACTTGTAAATGAGATAGGAGGCTGAAATTTTTTACACATAAAAGGGATGGTAGGTGTAACAAATCAAGGGAGTGGCGACACCTATATTTGAATATTTTTTTTTTACTATAGGGGCCTGGACCACCCTACTCTACGTATATAGTATTACTCGTTACTCTGCGGGCTTAGAACATCCTTAGTAAACTGGAAAATCGCGTAACATTATGCAGATATCCAGTTATAGTTTAGTGTATATTTACGAAGAGGTTAACCTAAGGTCTAGTAAGGACGTTGACTTCAGTATGTTTCTTGTTTTCAAATTATTTTGTGATTTTACTACCATCTCCATATCAATAAACATTTCCGTATTTGTAGTTAGTATGCGGTATTTTTCGTTTACATACATTGGGCGCCATTTCGAGGCGTATTAGAAATGCAATTAATTAAATTATCACGGTTCTTATTGATTCTAGACAATAAAACAACATTGGTAATTATTAATTATTTACCTTAATGAACATTACAAAGTAATGAGTTTATCATTTCTCTGATAAAATTGCATAATACATTACATGTTATGATTAAGCCCAAAACCTGCGTAATACGTTTGTTAATATAGTAACGGAGCACTTATCCAAAACTAAACATTTTCGTTATCTACGACACAGTCATAACATATTGACAAAGATTTACAATAATAATACAAAATTGGCATACTTTTATTTTACTTTTTAACGCGTGTAACCTTTACACCATGTTTACATTTATAAAAGTTAAACGTCCGCTGTGAAACAATAGACAAACGCATAATGTAGTCCCAGAGAGTAGTTGTATGTACCTACTTCATTGACGATCATCTTCTTCCTTCTCACATGTTTGCAAGGGCTTTTTTATGAGAGCCCGCACACATCCGATTCGAAAACCTGATCGGTAATAAAAATAGGCCACGCCCTTCCACGCCGGCCGTGCAATCCGGTCTGAAAAAGGGCGTGGCCCCAGTCGTATTACCTATCCGATTTTCGAATGGGATGTGTGCGGTGTTAATCCGATCCGATTGTCTGATCAGACAACCGGAAAGCAAAATGGGATGTATGCGCCCAGCCTAACATGCGCGAATCCGCCGGTTTAGCAGAGTTCTTTTGTAAACGCGCGAAAATGTTGTGGCGTTGGAGCGAAGCTGCTACTCTAAAATTATTTATTTAGGCTGCTATTAATCTCTTTTCGTGGCCATAGTTTATTTATTTTCATCTTACTAATTTATTCTTTCACCTCTTCTAAAATATCACGTCTTCTAAGCATTAAATTGTGTAGCAGCCCGTCATCTTGCAACGGACGGCGGGCAATAATGTACTTTACTTGAAAGTAATGCGAACGATTTTCGGTGAGTCAAGTAACAAGTAAACTCGCTACTTGACTTACTACTTTTTCAATGCGAACAAGCCTTTAAGGACATGTGAAATAATATAGAGATATCGCTTCTTTAAAATAAAATAAACAAATTAAATTAAATAGCATAAAATTATAATTAATAATACATATTTTTAAAAACATATATAAAGAAAGAAACATATTTAGAAAATGTTTTAGTGCGGAATGGTAAACGAATACATTTCGGAAAAGTAATTATGAAGATTTCATTTCGTTTTAATGTTCTAAAATATTGTTGTCAAAGGTGAGATATCTTCATCTCAAACGAAAGGCTTTTTATTTTTGGACATTTACGTCTAATATTAGTTAGGTAAATCGCGGGTACTTTTGAAAAAGACAATTAAATTAATTTTCTGCTAAAATACTGTATTACGGTTAGAGACTTAATCGTTTGTCTGAATTAGACCTGTGCCACACACAGCTATAAAAGGTAAAAGATCATGTGGCTTGGCATATTTCGGCATATCGCTCGCCGCACATCCAACGCTCGCGGAACAAATAGCCACCCGGCAATAAGTCTGCCTTTATACAATTATGTCACGCTAGATGTAAATAATATTATCCTTATCCAAATATATGTAAATAATATGTGTCAATTAAACCTTAATGGCGCAATCTTCTGATACGTAGATGGCAATGCAATATTTAAATTTGGCGAAAATTTTGTAATCTATTATAAAAATGTCAAATGGATTTTTAACTATTAAATAACTGGCTATTTAAAAACATAATAACAAATATTTAAATCCGGTTACATGACCTTAAGCTTGTCAAAAAGGAAAAAAACGCCGTCGCAAAAAAAAACAAACCCGTTACGTTATAAGGAATAAGGAAAAAACCTACAAATTTTAGAGACTGAAAAATACCCGGGACCGGACCATATCGATAAACATTTGACATTTAAGCAGCACGTACAAAAACTAAAAGAAATAATATCCTACTAATTGATGCATTTGGTAGAATAGCTCATCCTCTACCAGCACAAGCAATGAGGGGAAATTATGTAATATTGATATGGGGAAACACAAACTTTGCGTATTTAAACGACTTACAAACAATGCAGGAAAAAGTTATAAAACAACTGTTTAACTAAAACCCATCATAAAAGTAAACCAAGAAACGAACTTACTGAAAATCAGAAAACTGCATGAATATAACGGTTCCATGCTAACTGAGAATAAAGTCAACTCAACACCTCCTTGAAAAGTCATTAAAAGCTACAAAAAAATATTTTAAATTCGCCAATAACCCTAACCTAACGTAACCTATTGAACCAATTTTTTATATATATGTTTTTATCACTCTAATGGTGAGTGTTCATCTGTCCGCGCCGGCCGCAACGTACGCACGGCACGCAACGTGTATATATATATATAAAGTACCAAAACACCTTTTGGTCTCCGGTGTCATTTTTGATGTTTTTTTTTTATAAAGAAAAATGGATTGGGCGGTTACTCGCCTGAGTGACAAGTGTTCACACAAAAAAATATAAATGAGTCCAAAATTCCATTAAGGGAGTATTCTAGTCCAGAAAAAATAAAAAATAAAAATAAATTTCTTCATATTTCGATGGTTTAAATATTCAAGACAAGAATATCTCCTCAAAAGGATTTTTCAAAATAAGAATTATTTTAAAAGTTAGAGCCATTTTAGTTCAACCGGTTTAGACTGAATCCAACTAAAATCTAAATAGAGCAAAACTTTAAACGCGTGTTTCTCAAAAGTACTTTTTTCGGGACGGTTGACACGATATCTCAAGTTCTACTGAACCAAATTACTTGAAATTTGGTGTGTGTGAGCCTTCTCTTTGCATTACTCTATCGCACTAAGTAAAACTATAACAAAATTTCAGTTTTTATTATTTTTAAAAAATTTTGAAAATCAAAAAACTGGTAAAAAATGTCTTTTTTATTTCAGACAGCCGCTATTTTGCGATTTTATTTTTTTATTTTTTCTTAGTTCGGGTCATAGCCGCATTTGTTTGGATTTAGAATTAATTTGTTTTTTTTTTAGATTACTAAGGAGGGTTGGAACCGTGTCAACCAGGGCGCGCCATTTTTTTGAGATCCTCCACTTCAACACCCTATAAATTTTTTAATTTTTAATTATTTCGTTTTTTTTCATGTATTCTTTAATGTTTAATCAATATTTTGTTATATGATGGCTGGTAAAAATATTATTGTCTATTTTTTATTGCACCTGAAAAAATACCTACAATTCGTGCTTCTAGACTAGAAAACCCCCTTCACACATAAGAATACATAATATGTTACTTAGGTACTAAATATTAATATTAAGGAAAAAAATAGTATGTACTTAAGAAAGATAAATATGTATATGTTTTTCTAAATAAATAAATCAAATATATAATTTAATAGATCCCTGTTCTCATATTTTGAGATAAAATCGATAGAAGCCTGCAGGAATGTTTCTAGATAAAACCTCATTAGTATAGGTAAGTTTAACATAAACTATAGTTTTACTCGTTACTCATACAGGCTTAGAACATGGTTAGTAAACAGGAAAATCGCGTAACATTATGCAAATATCCAGTTATAGTTTCGTCCATATTTACGACTTCAAGATGTTTCTTGCTTTTATTCACCACCAATCTTCTATTCAAATTAATTTGTGATTTTACTACTATCCCCATATCCATAAACTTTTCCGTATTTGCAGTTAGTGTATGGTATTTTTTGTTAACATACGTTGGGCACCAATTTGACACTGTAATTAAACCATTAATTTGGAAAATTTATTTCATTAAATAAATTATCGTGGTTTTTCTTTACTTTAGCTCCACACAGGAGGCCCCGAGGAAAACAATTTCCCCCAGGGCCTATGTCGTCTTGAGGACGCTGTGTGGAGGGTATTTTTAAGAAAGGGAAGGATAGGAAATTCTGGGAAGGAAAAAGGTATTAAGGGTGGGTGGGATTCTGGGGGTCAGCATATCCAGGAGTGCCGAACGTATGAATCCATCCCTCTAACTGCAGTGCAAGGCGATGGATCGAGAGAGTCTGGCTGAAAAGGTCAAAGAGCCTCCCTCAACCAAGCTCTCTCGATCCGGCAGCAGGTGGGCAGATGCATCCGCCGCCAAGACCTGGACAAACCTCACCCCATGAATCCGGGCTCCTCGGCTAAGTCACCAAACATAGCGAACTACTTGGGATGACCTACAAGTATGGCCGAGGTGTTGGTTATCCAATAAATGGTTCCCGGTGCGGCGGTACCCATACCCGCCTCCCAAATTGTAGGTTCTCATTGAATCTAGACAGTAAAATGACATTGGTAATTACTTCCCTTAATGAACATTAGAAGAGTTACTAATGAGAATGAGTTTATCTTTTCTATAATAAAATTGCATAATACATTTATTGTAACGATTAATCCCAACGAGTGTATATTTGGCCACTTATCCAAAACTAAACATTTTCCTTATCTACGATAAAGCCATAACATATTTGGCAAAGCATTATTATAATAATACAAAAGGGGCAGAATATTATTTTACTTTTTAACCCATGTAACCTTTACACTGTTCATATTTATAAAAGTAAAATGACCACTGTGAAACAATAAACAAGCGCATAATGTAGTCCCAGAAAGATTTGTATGTACGTACACATACATCACTGACGATCACTCATCCTTCTCACACGTCTTGCACGAAAACGAAAAAGACAAGATAGGAATGATGATACTACGAACTTTGCAGTTACGACGCAGGACCTTGTACCTACAACGAAGGAACTTTATAGCTATCGTGAAGGAAATTTGTAGCTACCCCGCAGGAACTTTGAAGCTACCACGCATTATGCTTGGTTCACACTGAGCTATATATCTGCGAGCAGATATCTGTTGATTCGCGAGCGCTTATCTTTTGTCCTTTCACACGAGGCTATCAAATATTTCTTCCTGTGGTAGGAGAGGGGGTCAGTCGAATTAGGGAGCGGCAAAGGAACGCATATTTTTTGTACTGAAATCTGTCAACTTGACATCTGTCATCCACGGGTCTAGGCAGCTCCGTAATTACAATGACCCCCTCTCCTGTTTTAGTCGGAGAAGGGGAGAGTTATCTTCTGGGATATCGCGTCTGGAGCGGTTACGTCTGAGATGTGTATTGTCTATGATTGATCTGCGCTTAAAAACGCTTAGGTGTGAACGGTCTGAAGGTATTGTATGGAGAGCGTTATTTGGCGTGCTATGATCTTTTATATTTGATAGCTGAGTGTGAACCAGCTCTTATGTTGTAACTACCACGCAGGAACTTTGTATCTACAACGCATGACGTTGTAGCTACCGCGCAGGAATTATGTATCTACCGCGCAGGAATTTAATTATACTCTTAGTTTATTTAATAAAAGATTTATTAATTAATTTCATGAAAAACTATCGAATGCTTAGCCTAATCAATTTATCAGAAGATAAACCTCAAATGTTTCGGGAATCAGATTTTCCAATACACAGCGCAATTAAATAATCTAATAAATGTACTTATGGTTGCGATAAATATAAATAATAACCTTCTGGTGGGTCCATAACATCAAGAACATACCCACTTTTCATCAAATCTGGGTTGCATGCCGCAAGGTTCCTAAAACTAGAACAAAATTCGCATAATGACAATTGTGGTTCATCGCTCCCAAAACAGTATACAATGTACAAAATAACTAATATCGTTATTTGATAGTATCGTTATTAAAGCTCTCACTACAAAGAATGGGAAATTGTTGAAACCAGTAAGAGTTATCCTCAAAGAAACGATGAACCACATTCTCAGTGACAGGAAGGAAGGCTATAAAAAACTCAACAATTTTGTACCCTAATAATATAATTCACCCTAATACAGCACATGATTTCAATTCTGGGTTCGTGTTACGTATTTTCTGGAGCAACGTACATAATAATATTATTAAAAATCAATACTATTATAAATCCTCACATTAAATAATTTTCCCATTTAGTTTCTAGGCACCTTCACAGTAGCCGAACAGCAATCACATAAATTAGCCAAGTAATAACTGACCACGTGGAAGCAAGATCGCAACGTCCAGGAATAGAAATTTACACACATACTTATTTCATTATATTCTAGGGGACAATAATGTCCCATCAATGCTTGGACACCTAGAACAGAGGTGAAAGCGTGCCAAGCACGTGTAATTGACTGGTTTCATTGTAGTGTTTTATTACAAAGAAAGAAGTTTATTGCACATTATATGTCTTGCATATTTATCTACTGTATGTCCGGCCAATTAATAATACAATACTGTGACTGCTATTCTAATGCAAGTCATGGAAAATATCTTGCAAGAGAGAAAATTGAAATTTATGAAGTAATTGTTGATCAAAATGTTTACACGAGTTTTTTTGTTATTCTTCAGGCGCGCCCTATTTTTCGGAGGATGAACAGGCAGAGAGTTAACAACGAAATAAAAAAGAATTACTCCCAACAGTCCATTAACAGTGTACAATAATATGTAAACATAAAACAAAAGTGTGTAAAATAACAACAGCAAAAAAGAGAAAATAGTTAAAGCAAGTGAAGTCAAGTTAGAACAAAAGATACAAGAAATTTTGTTAAGTTCTGGGGGTTATCGCTAAGTTTATGGTAACGTCTGGTAACTCGGTGGATGTTATATAATCGAAAAATCCTTTGGAAAGAAATATGGATTATGAAAAAAAAATCAAAAAATGTTTCGCGAATCAGATTTTCTAATACACAGCGTAATTAAATAATCTAATAAATGTACTTATGGTGGGGATAAATATAAATAATAACCTACTGGTGGGTCCATAACATCAAGTACATACCAACTTTTCATCAAATCTGGGTTGCATGCCGCATGGTTCCTAAAACTAGAACAAAATTCGCTCAATGATAATTGTGGTTCATCGCTCCCAAAACAGTATACAATGTACAAAATAACTAATATCGTTATTTGATAGTGTCGTTATTAAAGCTCTTACTACAAAGAATGGGAAATTGTTGAAACCAGTAAGAGTTACCCTCAAAGAGACGATAAACCACATTCTCAGTGACAGGAAGGATGGCTATAAAAAACTCAGCAATTTTTTTAAGTACCCTAATGATGTAATTCACCCTAATACAGCACATGATATCAATTTTGAGTTTGTGTTACGCATTTTCTGGAGCAATAATCAAGAGACATAATAATATTATTAAAAATCAATATTATTATTAATCCTCACATTAAATAATTTTCCCATTTAGTTTCTAGGTACCTTGACATTAGCTGAACAATCACATACATTAGCCAAGTAATAACTGACCACGTTGAAGTAAGATCGCAACATCCAGGAATAGAAATTTACGCACCGACTTATTTCATTGTATTCTAGGGGTTAGTATTGCAGTAGATGGTTGGTATTGATTTTAATTGTATTGGCGACCATCCTGAGAAACTTCAACCGAAATAACACCTTCGTACCTGTAACACGAGTTGTAATGCAATGCTGGACAGCAAGGCAGGCATGTTACAAACATTTGAGAATATCAAAAGGGAATTTTTAAAGGTTCAAAAAATAGTTTAAAAATCAGGTTACGATGAGTATTTGGCTCTGGGTTGAGATTGGATACAAAATTGTCAATTTATTTGATTATCTCAACGGTCTGAAGTCAGAGTATCTACATATGATGTTGTGAAGCTGATGTAGGTGAAGGGAGGAATTAGGAATTGACGGCCAGCGTAGTCCAGCGGTAAGGCTCTTGATTTGCATTCCGAAGATCGCGGGATCGAATCCCGGCGTGGCAAATAAATTTTATTTGATTAATTTGTTTTATTTCACAATTAATTAATTAAAATTAATATATAGTATATTTGCGGCACGTTCCAGAGTGGAAAATACTTTCAGTATCGCCCTGGTGTAAGACCACCATTCAGATATAAGATATGGGTTAACAATATGGGGAAATACTACTGTAACCAACCTGAAACAGGTACAAGTTGCACAAAACGCAATTGTAAAATTATTAGTTGTCCCTAACATTTTCAAACAAAGACACAATACTCCGTTGCTGTTTCAGAGTGCAAAAATTTTACCTGTGAAGGCAATACTATGGTATAAAATTATAATTCAGCATATATTTACCCCGCAGCATAAAGAGAAACTAGATCATAAATATAGCACTAGATTCACGCGTAACGACGGGTTAATAGTTCCGAAATTCAATAATAAGTACGGACAGAGAACGTTTGAATACAACATACCGAAGATATTTAATTTATTACCTGACAATATAAAGCAACATAATTCTATGAATAAGGTTAAATATACGGTGAAAAATTGGTTATTGGAAAAAGAATATTTATTTTGATACTTGATACTTGATAAAATTTATGAAAAAATGTTTAACTGTAGATAAAAGATGTAAATTATAACTTTAAATATATTTGTAAGGAATTATAAGCACCTGCTGTCAAGCCAATTGCAATTGGCTTAGCGGGACTGGATTGTTGATTTATAAAATAAATAAATAAATTTAAAAAAAAAAAATTTAAAAAAAAAAAGAATTGAAACGTTGCTTGAAATGGCTTTAGTCGTGTTTGGTGACCAGATCTGAATAGCCAGGTACTTCCCACCTTCCTCTTCCCCGTCTCCTTCCCCTCCCCACAGCATCCAGCCTCACAACATACCCCATGGTATTCATATAAAAAAGAAGGGGAAGAACAAGTCTGAACCCGCTCACTAAACAGATCTTTTTTTTTTTTTTTTTACAGTTAATACCGCACAAGAGTCCCAACTGCTCCCGTCTGGAGCCAGTGAGACTATGGCATCCCCAATCGGGGTATGTTGTGAGGCCGAAGGTAGTGGAGAGGGGAAGGAGATAGGGAAGAGGAAGGTTGGGAAGTACCTGGCTATTCAGATCTGGTCACTAAACACGGCTAAAGCCATTTTTAAGCAACGTTTCAATTCTGAATGGTGGTCTTACACCAGGGCGATACTGATAGTATCTTCCACTCTGGAACGTGCCGCAAATATACTATATATTATTTTAAATGAATAAATTGTGAAATAACACAAATTAATCAAATAAAATTTATTTGCGCACGCCGGGTTCGAACCCGCGACCTTCGGATTGTGAGTCGAGAGTCTTGCCTCGGGACCACGGAGGCCGTCAAACTAACAACCATTTCAAGCAAAGTTTCGATACTTAATAGTGGTCTTTCACCAGGGCGATTCTGAGAATATTTATGACCCTTACGTTTCATTATCCACTGCCATTACATAAAGAATGTAATTACAAATACCTACTGATTATCCAATGATAATAACTAATAAAAAAAAACAATAAAGGATTGCAGCTCCTCCTCGTGTCTCGTACAGTTCGTGTGAATGAACAATTAATAAATGTGCACCAGACATTCCAGAGCCAGACGAAGCTTTAAAACTATCATCTTTTATAAAAGATTAATAAATTACAATGTTTAATAAGATATTATCATTATTGACTTAAATTTATTATGACACGACAGTAAAAGGAGAGACAAAAGACAATAAAAACAGCACGCAAGAATAACAGAAATGTTTTTCTGTTAAAACTAGAAATCTTGGAAAATTAGAAAGATGAATTTAAATAATATTTTCATGTAGTTTTTCATAATGCTTTCAGATTAGATAGATTTAAGTAAACCCTGATGAAGTAAGAAGCATGTTGATTTTTTAAATAATAAAAGTGGTTAAAATAAAACCGACTTTACAGACAACCAATTTTGAGTAAAAAATTGGTTGTCTGTAAAGTCGGTTTACGGACGATAATTTTACGTGATGAGAAAACATTGACGAAAAATTGCATTGATGCGTCATAGGCTGGGCGCATACATTCGACTTTTCCATCCGATTGTCTGATCAGATAACCGGAAAGCCTTCGCGCCATACATTTCTTATAAAAGCCCACACACATTCGATTCGAAAACCGGATCGGTAATAAAAATAGGCAACGCCCTTCCGCGCCAGCCGTCCGATCCGGTCCGACAACCGGATCAAATCGGACGAAAAAGGGCGTGGCCCCGGTTTTGTTACGGTGGCAAATGAGTATTGTTACCTAACTAATCATCAATGCAGTAAAAACGTTTCAATGCCTGTACAATAATTTTATGATTTAATTATTTTAAAACAGATTAATTTGTAAACAAGTTCTGCTGCGTAATTATTATTACCAGAATGCTTGTCGGAAATAGCCTGACGGCTATTACTGATAACCACTGATTTGGAAGACGGATATGAGTACCGCCGCCCCGGGAACCATTTATTGGATAACCAACACCCCACCCCAAGTGGTTCGCTACGTTTTGGTGACTTAGCAGAGGTGCCCGGGTCCATGGGGTAAGGTTTGGCTAAGTCTTGGCGGCCAATGCCTTTGCCCACCTATTGCATGGTGGGCCGGATCGAGAGAGATTGGTTGAGGGTGGTCTAACCATTTTTTATGCGAATACCTCACAAGAGCCTCAGTTGCTTACGTCTGGAGCCAGTGAGACAATGGCATCCCCAATTAAGGTATGTTGTGAGGGTGAAGGTAGTGGGGAGGGGAAGGAGATGGAGAAGAGGAAGGATTCAGTTCTGAATGGTGGTCTTACTCCAGGGCGATACTGAGAGTATCTTTCACTCTGGAACGTGCCGCAAATACACTATATATTATTTTTAAATGAATTAATTGTGAAATAATACAAATCAATCAAATAAAATTTATTTTCTAACGCCGGGATTCGATCCCGCGACCTTCGGAAGCGAGTCAAGAGCGTCACCCCTAGACCACCCCTTAACCCTAATCTAGACCTCTCCAGCCGCTCTCTTTCGACTCAGCCTTGCACAGCAGTTGGAGGGATGGATTCATACGTCGTCACTTCTGGATCCCAGATTCCTACCCACCCCTCATACACTTTTCCTTTCCAGAACTTCCTATCCTTAAAAACACCCTCCACACAGCATCCCCAAAGATGACCCGGCCCTGAGAGAGATTTTTTTTCTCAGGGCCTCCTGCATAATAACTGGAGCTCCCAATATGATGAGCCCTGAGGGAAAATAAATACCCTCAGGGCCTATCATATTTGGTTTGGCTATGTGGAGGGTCTTTAAGGAAACGAAGGAGACGGAGTTCTGGGAAGGAAAATGGTATAAGGGAAGGGTAGGAATCTTGGGTTCAGTGTGTTCAGGTCATCCGCCGCCAAGAGCTAGACAAACCTCACCCTATGAACCCGGACACATCTGCTAAATTACCAAACATAACGAACCGTTTTGGGATATCTAGATAGGGGTGTTGGTTATTCATTGAATGGTTCATGGGTGGCGGTACCCACCACGCCTTCAAAATTGAATTTGTATTGAATATACAAATTAAAATCTAAACAGGCCATCCTCCGCCAAGACCTATACAAACCTCACCTCATGAACTCGGACACCCCTGCTTAGTTATCAAACGTAGCGAACCGTTTAGGGATACCTACGACAGGGGTGATGGTTATCAATTGAATGGTTCCCGGGTAGCGGTACCCATTCCCGCCTTCCAAATTAAATTATTATTGAATGTGCAAATTTAAATCTATAAAGGTCATCCGCCGCCAAGACCTAGACTAACCTCACCCCAAGAACCCGGACACCTCTGCTAAATTATCAAACGTAACGAACCGTTTTGGGATATCTAGATAGGGGTGTTGGTTATCCATTGAATGGTTCATGGGTGGCGGTACCCAGTCCCGCCTTCCAAATTTTATTGTTATTGGACACACAAATTAAAATCTATACAGGTCATCCGCCGCCAAGACTTGGACAAACTTCATCCCGTGAACCTGGACACCCCTGCTAACTTACCAAACGTAACGAACCGTTTGGGGAACCTACCACAAGGGGTGTTGGTTATCCATTGAATGGTTACCCATTCCCGCCTTCCAAATTGAATTATCATTGAATATACAAATTAAAATCTATACAGGCCATCCGCCGCCAAGACCTAGAAAAACCAAACCCCATGAATCCGGACACCCCTGCTTAGTTGCCAAACGTAACGAACCGTTTAGGGAGACAGGGATATTGGTTATTAAAAGAATGGTTCCTGAGTGGCGGTACCCATTCCCGCCTTCCAAATTGAATTTTTATTGGATAAACAAATTAATATCTATGTAAGTAGTTCTACAAATTTAACTTGATAACAATAAATAAGTATCAATCTGTAAAACGAAACATTAAGAGAGTACCGTGCTAAGGAAATATAGTACTAAGTCCTATATCCTACTACTTATACTAGGAAGTCTAAAAATAAATGGATTGCGCCGTAGATTATATTTTGTGCCGATTGTAGCGTTTCGCTAGACAGGTTCTGAGCGACTGAAACCAAAATAGACCCACCGTGCCTTTCTATCGCTTGTTCCGCCCTCTCGCTCGCACGATAGGCTCAGGCGGAACGTGACAATGAGTCATGCTTTTTAGAGCCGGTGTTCATCGATTTATAAGACGTTATCACGTCAAAACGGTGCCACAAAATAAGTTTGCCGTGTTTGTTGTGAAGAAGAAAAGTTTTTATTTGTGAATTTAATTCTAAGGATGTCTGCCCACCGCCGCGCCGCGCGCCGCTATCACCGAGAAACAAAATTATTTCTGAACGACCGACGCGACGGCGATCGCGTGTTCTACGCGACCGATATCGATGGTTTCGACACACATATACATGTATGTGTAATTTCAACGCATAACTAAAACCAGGCAAAAAAACCGTGAGCCGGCGTTAGCAATTTTGTAGTGGAAAAATTCAGACGTGTTTTGTATTGCCGGCATTTCGGGCCTGCATCTAGAGATCAAGCGGCGAACCACTCACAATCTCAGCTTCCGAGATGACGGCACTCGGGTGACGGACGTAAGGCAGACACGCGGCCATAGTGATGTATTTATCGCTATTTCGACAACGTCATCTCATTATCAGTGACGGCGGCGGTGGACAAACGCCCTTAGATTAGGTGTCGTACTATGTACGGATTTAGTCTTATTATATTAATGTTTTGTTTGTTTTTCAAAATTTAAGAAACACAAGAAGAAAGCCAAGGGTTTACTCTGTATATATATTTTCCCAATATCATCTGTCGGGATAAATATCTTTGGTCAGGATGCTTACTTGGAGGGTTCTTTGGGGTTGTATACAGTCAGGAGGCCCAAACAAAGCGATTTTTCAAGAATTTTTCCTAAGACCTTTCTAAGACAATTTATAGCTGCTATAGTTGATCTCCAGGAGCTCCTCTCAAAAAAAGTATCTTGCGGTGACAACGATATCTCAAGACTGGATCATTCGAAATGACAAATTCAAACAGATTTCGTTAAAATAAATTTTGTAATTAATCGAAGAAATAAACAAAATAATTTTGTTGACGTTTCTTAAAAAAAAGATTTTTGACCAAAATTTTGGCCTTAAATTAATTAAACCTTCTTTAATAAACTAATTACTAAAAATATACTTAATAAATTAATTACTAAAAATATACTTAAGGAGCTTGTGTTAAAATTTGAGATCGATCTGTTCAGCCCTTTCCGAGAAATCTTAGTCAACGACTTTAAAAACACAGTTTTGAGAAAAACGCGTTTAAAGTTTCAAAAGCACTACTTAGAGTAAAAAAATTAAGCAAATATGCGTGAAACTTCGAAAATAATCGCCGGATTGACTTGAAATTTTCTGTGTATGTAGGTACTTATATATATGTACATTACGAAAATGAAATTTTAAAAATCAATTTTTGGAAAATTCTAAATGTATATAACCCCTCAGGGAAAGGAAGGAATAAACTGGGTCTTGAAGAGAGTGGACGTACAGGAGGGAGGAAGCACTGGAGTCGGCAAATCATTGCACAGCCGAGCTGATGAGAGCTCAACCAGTTTTTTTCAAGCCGCACTACAGGCACAGTGCGGCGGTCCCATACAAAGCTGGGTAGTTTTTTTTTTTAAATCTGAAAAATTTAACAAACATTTTACATTCGACAGGTCGGCTGACAACAACTGCATGGCGCTCGTTTATCAAAAAAAAATCTCCGAAATAATCACAAGTAACTATGAGCAAGGTGATGCACAATATTATTCGAAAAGTGCATTTACGTCAGTCATCTTGACAAGCTCAGTGTATAATATTTAGGGTGGGGTTTTTCACTTACCGAGGATGCTAAATGCAATGATAATTGTAAAAGTTTATAGCTTAAGTCATAGAAATGAGTTTTTTTCATT
The DNA here is from genome assembly GCA_936435175.1 of Glyphotaelius pellucidus. NCBI lineage: Eukaryota > Metazoa > Arthropoda > Insecta > Trichoptera > Limnephilidae > Glyphotaelius > Glyphotaelius pellucidus. The sequence continues at coordinate 16,771,582 of OW386538.1, read as the reverse complement.
TGACATTTACCGTTTACCTAAAATCTTACAGGCCCACAATGGTACTGTAAATGCTAAAGTAAATGTAATCAAAATGGCGGCCGTTGTCTAATGTCACTTTAGGGATAGATTTCGTATGAGATTTCGCGTTAATAAAGAAACTGCTCGACTTTTGACTTCATTAATTGCAGATATGGTATGTACTCTCAGTGACATGAAAGTAATGGTTGATAAAGTGTAATTACAAATATTTATTCATAAATAAAATAAAACTTTTATAAATTGTTTCTCTCCTCTGCTAGGAATAATGCTATCAAACCATCTGAGGAGTTGTTTTTGGCTTTACGGTTTTATGCGACTGGGTCAATGCAAAGAGTACTTTGGGATATTGCAAATACACACAAAAGTACAGTGTGTGAAATAATTTTTAATGTGTCAAAGGCCATAGCATCACTCAACAAAAAATTCATATCAATGCCTAGAAGTGATGCTGAAATGTTGGAAAATAATGTGAAATTTCACAAATTGGCAATTTCCGAACGTCGTAGGAGCCATTAATCGTAGTCATATACCAATAACATCTCCCATCACAACATAACATCTCTTCAATCACAAAATTTACACAAGATGATGCAATCATAGATATTGCCCATAGAATTCACCGAATGTTTGACATTTTTTGTGTGTGTTGCCACATGAAAAAAATATATGAACAGTTCCCAATACGAAAGTTTGGGAATTAGACTGTTTATCATGCTGTCTTCCCTGTTTACCTTTACTTAAGCAGTTGGCGTCTTGAAAAAACTCATTTTGCCGTAAATGTCAAATGTACTGCTAAAGTAACTGTAAAACTGCACAGCTAAAAGTAAAGGTAAATGAAAAAACCCACCCTTATTATGATAAGTTTTTAGATTTTCACGGCCAATAGTATTTTCCTTATTTGTTTTTGGGGTGTTATGCCGTGTTGCGCTACCTCCTTCTTTGACGTAAATTATTTTGATGCAATATTTTTTGCTAGATATCAATTATGGGATTGCCGTCAATAAAAAGCGAGCATAAAATTAAGGATGGGTTGTTTCAAAAAATTTGACGAATTCGTCAAATATTTGACGTTAATTTTCACGTTCTGTGTAAGTTCTATTCAAGTTCTGTGATGATTTCAGTTTTCAGAAGCAGCTGGCCTATGATGATAAAATAACAGAACTCGAATAGAACTTACACACAACGTGAAAATTAACTTCAAATATTTGATGAACTCATCAAATTTTTTGAAACAACCCAACCTTAGATTTTAAATTTTAATAGAATTTTGAAAAATTGAGAACTTTATACGTATTTTTTTTAAGTCTACGAATTCTTATTAGACTTTTCATTAATTCTTTATTGGAGCCTCGTATACCCGAGGTTGAAAAAAAAACAGGGTCAGGGAACTTACGTCAAAAGCATTTTGTTATCAGCAGTCACAGCAATTGATAGCAAAAATTATCGTACAAAATATTGTGCAGACCTTGGTTAGTAGACTTCATTATCTTTGGTAGACTTTATTCTCGAAACAAAAACGAAATTGAGGTATTTACTTCTCACTTTAGAAACTCACACTTGCAAAATAAGCTTTTCAATTAAATAATGCATCTTGTTCAACAGTTGACCGTTAATTGTGATTATTTCTGAGGCGTTGTCTCGGTAAGTCAGAGATCCTGAGACTATATATTTTCTGTGTCTTGTTCTGTTTCATGTTTCGTTTAATTTATCAGAATTACTTTCTTCTTCAATAATTAAATATTAAATTGATGAACAAAATTTATTCCAATTAAATTAAATATTTTTTCGCTAATACGCGCAATGCAATACATCCAACCTGAATGAATGTAAATTATTTGGAAGTCTCTTTTTTTGTCCCTAGACTTGTATGGAACCGTAGAACTATGAGCATTGTAAATATCTATACACGGCCACCGAAGTCTATGGTCATGGTCAATCTTCTTATTATAAGCGATCTAAGTTTACCAAATAACCAGTTAAGTTGTCGGCAAACATAACAAACCGCCGATCAATCACCATACAGAGTTACGTATTAGTACAACTTCGGTTATACCTATGAAATTGGTGTCTGGCGTTGGCCCTACCGTTATTTACCTTGTTCAATTATGATGTGTAAATATCCGTGTTCCGTGATCCGACTCTATTGTGTATTTACTTTACTAGTCCAGAAATTGGTATGACTGAAAACCATATAATTAGGTACAATCAATAAAACAAGTATCGGCATGATTCAATTCAATTCATCAACATAATAATGCAAAAGCCAGTACCAGCGTAGGCAAGGCAATTCCCTCATTGGAGTTAAAATCAATCAACGATCAACCATTATTCATTTTATTCCCTCATTGGAGTTGGAATCAACATCTATAAAATAACGGTCAACCATTTATCCTTTTATTCCCTCATTGACGTTAGAATCAATACCAATAAAATAAAGGCCAAACCATTGATTATTTTAATCCCCGGTAGGCGTTAGAATCAATATCTATAAAATAACGATCAAACCATTAATCCTTTTATTCCCTCATCGCCGTTAGAATCAATATCTATAAAATAACGATCAAACCATTAATCCTTTTATTCCCTCATCGCCGTTAGAATCAATATCTATAAAATAACGATCAAACCATTAATCCTTTTATTCCCTCATCGCCGTTAGAATCAATATCTATAAAATAACGCTCAACCATTTATCATTTTATTCCCTCATTGGAGTTAAAATCAATCAACGATCAACAATTATTCATTTTATTCCCTCATTGGGGTTAGAATCAACATCTATAAAATAACGGTCAACCATTTATCCTTTTATTCCCTCATTGGCGTTAGAATCAATACCAATAAAATAAAGGCCAAACCATTAATTCTTTTAATCCCCGGTAGGCGTTGGAATCAATATCTATAAAATAACGATCAAACCGTTAATCCTTTTATTGCCTCATCGGCGTTAGAATCAATACCTATAAAATAACGGTAAACCATTATTCCCTCATTGGCGTTAGAATCCATATCTATAAAATAACGGCCAAACCATTAACCCTTTAATTCCCTCATCGGCGTTAGAATCAATATCTATAAAATAACTAGTGTCCGACCAAAACAGGACTTTCTACCGAAACCGAAACTTTTTTAGATATGTTAAAAATCTATTGTTTACTGAGATATGGCTTATTTTTTACACTTATACAGACAGTTAACACGTGTTAAATGAAATTTAAAAAAAAAAACAATAATTGAAGTATGTTAAAAAAAAAATTATATTACTCTTATAAAACAAACAAAAAATATAAAAATTAATAAAACATGTCAACTACTTCTTGGAACAAAAATTTCTCAATAACCAAATCTTACATTATAAAGGAAGGATCATTGATAATTTTTATTTTAATTGCGTTTACAACCACATCATTCTCAAGACTAAATTAAACATTTATTGAGATCTTTTAATAGCAGTTAGTAATGTATGATTACTTCATTAATAACTAGTATGTAATTAATTATCAGTCTCAACAAAGAAAGAAAAGAAAGGCAAATACCGTTCCTATGATAAATTAATCAGTCTCAACAAAGTTACGATAAATAGTTTGTACGACAAGTAAGTACTTAATTTAAAATTTCTTTTTTTTTCTTTCTTTTTCTTCTTTTAATTGCAGTTAGTAATATATTACTAACTGCAATTCCTTTGAATGGCAGGAGACCATATTTGTCCCAGCTCACATGCGTCTCGTATAAATCGCTGTAGCTCCATTACTATCAGTGAGAATTATGATCTAAACAGTGTTAAAAAGGCAAAATACCACGCTTTGTAGACTATTCTAAAAACTAACGACGAAAAAAGTAAAATGTACACCTTTATTAAACCAAAGTTTTGAATCGTATGTTGAAAAAAAAATTTTAAACTTTGAGAATTTTTTATTAATTATTTTTATATAAAACGACAAAAAAGTGAGATGACAGTAACGTTTATAATACATTTGTCTAATAAAATATATATATGTTTTTTTTTTTTTTTCATTGCTAGTATTTTTAGTTAGAAAAAGCGTGAGGTGAGCCATTTTTAAAACTTCTTTATGTTTATTTTAAATTACAAAATTTGAAAGCATATTTTATTTATTTTAGTGTGGATTGTGTGTACACGCTGGTGTTTTTTTTTTACAATAGCTCCTCCACACAGGAGGTCCTAAGGAAAATATTTTCCCTCATGATCTATGTCATCTTTGGGGACGCCGTGTGGAGGGTATTTTAAAGTAAAGGGAGGAGAGGAAGTTCTGGGAAGGATAAGGTATGAGGGACGGGTAGGAATCTGGGGACCAGTAGGTCCAGGAGCGAAGGACATATTAATCCATCCCACCCACTGCGGTGCAAGACGATGTTCCAAAAGAGTTCTGCCTGAGAGGTCCCAAGGTCTCCCTCAACCAGTCTCTCCCGATACGGCTTGCCACGCAGCTGGCGGGCAGGCACATCCGCCGCCAAGACCCGACTGACAAACCTCATCCCACGAACCCGGGAACCCCTGCTAAGTCACTAAACGTAGGTGTAAACAATATATAGTTTTATCCTTGATGCATTTGAATGAAAATATGTTTTATACTTCGGCATTTAATTATGTTTGGAACAAAATATATAGATGTCATTTTGTTGTCCGATGACTTTTTTTTCTATTAAAAATATTAAAAATATTTTTTATCACACGTCGCAATTGACTAGTTAGGAGAGCAGCGCGTTTATAGTCTAGCGCAGCGGTTTTCAACCTGTGGTACGCGTTTCCCCTGGGGTGTTTTGTTCAATTTCGCATATATAATCACTAGTTAAAAATGCCCGAAGTCGTGTTACACTCTGCATAAAATTGCATTAATTGTATTTATGTGACTTGATTGTTAAATTCACGTAATAATTGGAGTTTTAACCTTTGAATGGCAGGAGACCAGATTTGTCTCAGCTCACATGCGTCTCGTATAAATCGCTGTAACTCCATTAATATCAGAGTTAGAATTATATTCTAAGCAGTTTTAAAAAGGCAAAACATTACGCTTTTTAGTCTAATCTAAAAAATAACGCCAAAAAAGTAAAATGTACACCTTTATGAAACAAAAGTTTTGAATCGCAATTTAAAAAAAAAATTAAAAATTTGAGATTTTTTTATTAATTATTTTTATATAAAACGACAAAAAAGTGAGATGACAGTAACGTTTATAATACATTTGTCTAATAAAATATATATATGTTTTCTTTTTTTTTCATTGCTAGTATTTTTAGTTAGAAAAAGCGTGAGGTGAGCCATTTTTAAAACTTCTTTATGTTTATTTTAAATTACAACATTTGAAAGCATATTTTATCACCTTTCAAAAACAGTTTTTAGTTTTGGGATATGTTCAGAAATATTCCATTTATTTGCGTTTTATTGAAAAGCGAAAATATTTTGACCATCTGAAAAATACGCCAAAATTTTCAAGGGTTAAAAAACTACAAAAGAAACATGTGTTTCATTACACGTGTACACAAAATAGATGGAGGGTATGGGGTACAACAAATTTGTAGTAAGACTCAAGAGGTACGCAGGCTCAAAAAAGTTGACAACCGCTGGTCTAGTTTATCTTGATAAGCGTTGCGTCTCTTTCTAGCAGCATGTTAACACGCGAAACAGCGCGGGTATTGCTCAAACCCATTGCGACGGGATATATTCCATAGAGATGTGATCAGTAGCGACGTGTGATTGAAAAATATTTAAAATATTAAAAAAAATATCTTCGGACAGCAAAATGACATCCACATTTTTTACTCCAAAATTCCTCGGGTAAGTTCTGTTATGTCCTGTATAAGTATGCCAAGGGGCCAAATATCGGTGGATCAACTGTCATGGAATCCGAAACACAGAAAAAAATACATGTAATCATAATAACGTTTTCTTTAAAAACCCTCAGGACCCTCAACAAATGTTAGGGTTAAAATTCAGTGACTCATCAGTGAAACATTTGAAATAGAAAAATTACTATCAATGAATGTCAATGTTGGGTCATATTGATTAATTCTTGTTACTTGTACAACGCAGAGACATAAATACGTGAATAAATCTTATCAACTGCGCCTGTGAACCTGACACATTATTTTACTAATTGAAGCATTTATCAACAACGAGAGTTCACTTTGAATCAGCGAATGACATTTAAGTTGTTGTGGGAAGCTAATCATCCGAACGCAACATTTTTTGCTCAAAAGGGTTATCTCTTTGTACTACTTTTGATCTGAAATAATTTATAATGTGTATTAACAGTCGACCCAAATACAGTATAGTCGTTGTTTTTGTCTGAATTTGTGAAGGTTACCTACTAATTTATCAGTGAATAGGATGTTTATTCTATACGAAGTCATCTGAATTAATAATAGTTGTAAAGTCCGTCTGATGTATAATTAGTCCAGTCAAGATGTACATCCGTGCTTGCAAAAGGTCGGGTCGTTCTGAATTTTTTACATGTTGTTAGGACCTAAACTAATATAAAAAAAAACATATTTGCAATTTCTAAAGCGCTGTGCGAGCGGCGCGGCGGTGTAGCCAAAAAACCATGAAATTTTCGGACTTTTTCAGCTTATTCTCGATATCTCAGTGAAAGAAGTGTCTGACTGGTAAAATTATTACCGGATATTTTTTTTAAAACAAACTAAATTTGCTACAATTTGAGACCAAGGCGAGCTCTATACAGCTATTGGTTCCCAAGATACAGTTCTTCAGAAATAGGCCATTTTTTCCAAAAAGTGAAATTTTTACGAAATGGTCACTTATTTTGTGAAATATCTCCTAAAAATACGCAACCCACGTCAAATATTATGTGTAATGAAGTTGTATCAAATTTAATTGGCTTTCATTTGAGATCAAATTGGTACCTGTAGACCTAACGGTTCTCTCATAAACGGCAGATAACCAAAAACAGTCAAAAGTGGGTTTTGGGGGGAAATGCAAATAAACTGTTCTCACTCTTTTTATGGTTTTATTACTGTGTTTATTATTTTATTGCTCTTCCGAAGGTAGACGTTTGTCTCTTCAGCGCTTAAACTATTGAGAAGAACGAGCAGTTCGACGTTTTCTCCCACTATGACGACCCGATCGGCTACTGCTCTTTTTGAAAGTGCCGTCATGACAATCTCTCGATCCGCATCTTCTTCGGCAGCAGCCACTTCTACTCCTTCCTTCTGAAAGTCGTCACAAAGAAGAGTTATTAGGCGTCTTTGTTGTTCTTATTGCCCAATACATGCTCTTGAGCAATTTGAATTGCTGTGAATTCATCGAATGTCAATTCGTAGCTGGAATGAGCTGCGTAGCGCCAGAGTCGTTCCGCCGTTTTGGTGTTTTTTTTGGTAGCATCTTCGGGGTAGCCGTCAAAAACGATGGAGACGTTCTTCCCAAAGTGGTTACGGACGTAGGTGGTATAACGCGCCAAAAGCTCGAACTGTGCTCTTCTGCTGCCACACGACCTTGTGCAAGAGGTAGCCAGCGTCCAATACGACGTGAGTGCTGGCATCTATGGGCGTGTGGCTGGAAAGAGGTGTGAAGGCAAAGTACAGAGTGGATTGTGCCCTTGTGCATCCCCTGTTCATTCAAAAGAGACATCGGGAACGGAGCCAACTCAAACTTGAAGAAGTCATCTTGTAAATCCTGTTCCGATTGCTTTGCAATACACACTCGCTGGAAAATTGTGAGCGGATCCACAGCTACTCTTCTATTTTTGTCCGGCAATTTAACGGATGAGGTGATCGATGCCAGCTTGGTAACTTTGTTTTTCCATTTTATTACTACCTTGTGTTTAAATGTTTTTTTTATCAATGTTTTTATTAATATATGAAAAAAATGTGTTTGAGTGTAATAACACACGCAGACTCGTCTTGAGCCTTGCCAACTACCATACCATGTTGAACACACCGGTTCTCGTCCGATCACCGAAGTTAAGCAACATTGGGCGCGGTCAGTACTTGGATGGGTGACCGCTTGGGAACACCGGGTGCCGTTGGCTTTTTGCTTTTTTTAATCAATGTTTTTATGAATATATGAAAACAATGTGTTCGAGTGTAATAACACATACAGAATAGATTCGCTAGATGTCGTTATCTATAGCCAGTTCATTGTGGAGTGCTTTGAAGATTCGATATTGATGTACGAAAATAAAATAAGTTTATTTTTTCCGGATTTCGTAGGATTTGAACCTCCGTTCGCTGTCTGTTTCCCCGACCGCTGAGAGTTGTCGAACGCCTTGACCACTGCGCTATCCAAAGAACAAGCCAATACGCGAAATTACCGCATTATATTAGAAATGCGAACACAAATAATACATTTTCGTCACGTGTTTCCGTTTCATTCGAATTTCTAATCACTCTAACGCCGCTATAAAAATTTCACTTCAAAAATATTTTTTTCATTGCAATATAGATACTCACTGATCTCAAAATTACATTCTCCATTTTATTGTTTTTTTTTTGTTTTTGTTTCTGGCTTTCACTCTTCAAGGGGCTCATCAATTTAAATTATGGAGAGAGGGAAGGTGAATTTATACATTGATTTAAATTAGTATCATTAATAAAAGATCTGGGTGTCGTTTTCGATAACAAGATGACATTCGTTCCCCAAATTGATGCAATCACGAATAAAGCACTTAAATGTCTGGGTTTTGTATTAAGATCGTCCAAAGATCTAACGTATACTAATACACTCAAAACGCTGTACATAACACTAGTCCGAAGCATTCTTGAATATAATTCTTTTCTCTGGTCGCCTTTATACAATTTACATTCACATAAAATTGAAAGAGTACAGCATAGATTTTTAAGGCATATAAATTATAAATTAAATATTCCAATAGAAAATTTAAATTATAATTATTTAATGCAATTACTTAAATTAACTGAATTATCACAGCAAAGAAAAATCTGTAATTTTTTATTGTCATTTAAAATCATTAACGGATATTTGGATAGCCCTGAACTAGTGAATATGATAAATTATCAAGTACCCAATAATTACAACACTAGACTCCATTTAATGTAGTTGCTTCTCGCATTAATTTTATGTTCAACTCTTGTCTTCAGAGATTACATCGTGGATGAAACTTGCTCTATTGACAATTTTTTTTTATAAAAACTTCGCTTCCTTTAAAAAACGTATATGTATGCAGATATTATGCAACAATCCTTGAATATCAAATTGTTAACAGTAACAAATTCACTAAACACTGCTCTGTAACTACTTAATATGTAATCGTTGTGTACATTTTATTTTGTGCTGTATATTGTAATGTTCCTGTATAACTAACTTACCAATGTTATGATGCTTCTCTATAACTTACCAATGTTACATGTAAAAGCCATCAAGGCGTAAATGAATAAATAAATAAACTTATGCCCTGAGGGGCGGCTTTTTATTCGGCTTCGCCCAGTTTAAGTGTTGGTGACCATTTTACGAGGGCTGTCCGTAAAATAAGGTCTCCAAGGTGCTGCGGTCGTGAGGAAAAATTTTACGCGTGATCCGGCAACACTGGCGTGCAGCCTGGTTCCCCCAATCCAAATCCCTATCAAGCTGCACTCTCTGTGACGCTTAGTCTCGGCATGGCAGCCGTTCGCGATGGAGCTTTTACTCTCCCGCTACGTGTTAATTACGCTCTGTAATTCGTTTTTGTGGGCAAAGAATAAAACCCCCGTAGACATTCATTCTCAGCTCCGTGAAGTGTACGGAAAAAAGTGTATGAGCGCGAAAAATGTGCGTTCACGATGAAAAGCGTGACGGGTGGCTATCGGTTTCAGACAAAACAATTGACAAAGTGGAAAAAGCAACGCTTGCAGATCGACGTGATGACGACGGGTGACGGTTCGGGAGCCATGTGACATGATTCCTGATATCCGTAAGACCACTATTAACAAGATTTTGACCAAACATTTGGAATACCACAAGGTCTATGCAAGGTAGGTCCCAAAAATGCTCACCGAAGATCACAAATAACAACGGGTTGAAGCAGCCCACGAATTCCTCGAGTGCTACGACATCGATGGCGAGGAATTCTTGGACTCAATTGTGACTGGGGATGAGACCTGGGTACATCCCCACGACACCAGCGATAAAGAAACAATCGTAAGTGGCGTTATTCAAATTCGCGGAAGCCGCGGAAGTTTAAGAATTACAGAGCGTAATTCACACCTGACGGGTGCGGCGTGAAAGCTCCATCGCGAACGGCTGCCACGCTCTGACTAAGCGTCGCAAGGAATATAACGTGGTGGGGTTTTGGCGTGGGGGAACCAGGCTACACGTCAAATTGTTCCTCAAGACCGCAGCACCTTGGGGACCTTATTTTACAGTAAGAAAACGGTGTTGCGTAAGGTGCGGCGTCAGAGTTGTACCCATAGTCGATTTCAACCGTACAAATGTTAGAAAACTTAATAATACAGTCAGATGTTCCTATCTGCTTGAAGAAAGATTGAAAAAATATTTTTTTTGTCATTGAGATGGGACGTTTCTTTGAACAAATTGTATAAAACTTCAGATTAAAAAACCTATCGGCAATGACATTAAATTACCTATAAAATGTCATCGCCTCTCGCGCTCCTGGCGTCTTTTCGAGCTAACATAACGCCAACATCTATTTCAAACCCAAGTACGAGATTTTTTGTTCCTTTTCAACAACATATTCTCAAGTTCGTTCCGCAAAATATCAGAAAGTATATAAACGCAAGCACTAAAAATTTCAGTAGACGACATCTTGATTAATAAGATCTGTTCAATTTAAATTAAAGTGGATGAAAGAAATCTTATTCAGTTTTTGTCGTTCAATAAAAGTTGATCAACTAAAACTGAAACGTCTGAACTAGGCATAAGAGTATCATGGGATACAATAAAAAAACTCCCATGATTTTTTAAACATGTATTAGTGTACAAACAGAAAGAACGCGGGTTTCGGCTTTCAGATTACCGGCACTCAGTGTCCGAGTCCGCCGGCGGCAGTCGGCACCGAGTTGTGGATATCTGAACCTGGCTTTACCCGGCATACAAACATTCTTGTCTTTAGTCGAATAGCGAGTATTTTAGCAACTAAACGCGTCCGAACACCGCAATTTTAGTAGTGTAGTTTAGTCAGCTCTTTAGTAAGGTCAATCCATTTCGTTATATTTTTCGGGGGAGTAGCGCCCCCCACCACGCGTCCCTGCGCGCTGACACGCGCGAACCCGTCGCAAGGCTTGTTCACATTGGTCAAGTGGTTAGTCGAGTAACGAGTATACTCGCCACTTGACTGACCGAAATGCTACTACTATATTTATGGTGTTCGGACACGTTTAGTTACTGCTATCCTCTCCACTCGACTAAAATATCTACCAATGCGAATGGGTCATTTAATAGAGTTCATTAGTAGACGCAGATTGAAGCCGTTGGAGCGAAGATGTTACTCTAAAATTCTTTATTTTTGCTGCCATTAATCCCTTTTCATATCCATAGTTTATTTATTTTCAACTCACTAATTTGTTCTTCCACGTTTTCTAAAATAAGCATTACAATAGCTTAATTAGCGTTTTTACTTTGTTGCGTTGCATCTTGCAACGCGCCGCTCCTAATGTACTCTACTTGACCACGATGCGAACGCTAGTCTAGTAGCGAATTACTCGCTACTCGACTAAACTATTTGCCCATTCGACTAAACAAGCCATTACTTTCGCTTTACTTTAAGAGTCCGTGTGAGGGGTGCTGATGTCTGTGTCAGTCCACGCTATATGCGCGCTATATTTTCGTGACTTGATCTATTTCAGCAAATTGGTCGCCATACATTCCCAATGGGAGCTACGTGCTAAAATAGGCCAAGCCCAAAAAATGCGAAGACACTCAGTTACGGATTTTTTTTTAGTAATTCGGTAGTTGTATTTAGATAGGTACTAACCAACTAGCCCCATTAAATCTCTATTTATTATTTTGTTTTTAAATAATTTGATAATGCTCCGTTGATCATAGATGGGTCAATAGTCTGATAAAATTACAATCGAACACAATCGAAAGGAAAGGTACCTACCTAGCTACATAGTATAATGCTTTAATCCCGATAACAAATACATAAACAAAGGAAGGTGAAAGATAATAATAAAAACGTTGGTAAATATTTACCTATCATCAATAACCATAACATGAATACACATACCTGTTGGTTGACTGTATTAGCTGTATCCGATGATTATATTTTATCACAGTGCGATACTGACACAGTTTAGCCACACAATGAATCCACTCTACAGCTCTACACTATAGCAGTTATACATATATTATTCACTCGAAATAACAACGTACCAAACTACGACCGGGATTTTACGAATACAAAGAACAAAATGACTCGCACATCCCGTCATTGTTCAACAACGCTCCTTGAAAATAGAAAATTCTTCACCATTTTAGTGATTTATCGTGGTAAATTCATTAAATTATTTGATTGTAGAGTGTAAAAGAGTATTTCGTTGATTTTGTACAATATTGTTGGCGTCCCGAAAGGAGAAACGTCAAACACGCACGGTAATCCACTCCGTTTGTAAATAATATTCCCGAATCAGCTGTCCGCAACGGAGTGGGGCAGTAGGGATAGGGAATTTCTCAGACCACAGTCAATAACATAAAAGGCGCCACAGACGAGTGCATCATGTATTCTCAGTGATTATTTGATTTAATTCATTTTAGATGATTTTTGATATTTTGTGAAATATGGTATTATTGGTTGATAAGCCCCAGGGTATAAATTTATTAGAAAACGTTCGATAAACCTTTTCCTATGAAAATTTAAATAGTACACGTGTGCGTTATGTGTTTCTATAAAATATATATACGGTGTCCGGAAACTCGTAGTATAAGCGGCAAACTGGTTAATCTACATCACATTCGATATCGATTTTGTATGTAACTTTTTTGGTTTGGCGTTCGTTTCCGAGTAAATCGAGTCCGAAGTTGGAATTTTTATGTTTTTTTTTTAATATCACATTAGGGGGCATACATTGATTACGTGAGCTAAAAATGGGGGGAGGGGTCCAAGGGGTAGTTCTTGAGTTCAACAGCTCGGTTATGGAACGATTTGCCGGCATCTGTGTTTCCTCCCCCCTACAACATGGGTCTCTTCAAGACCAATGTTCATTCCTTCCTCTCCTCAAAAAGACCCTCCACACAGCATCCCAGATGACATAGGCCCTGAGGGAAATTATTTTCCTCAGGGCCTCATGTGTGGAGCTAATGTAAAAAAACTCATATAAGCTGTTGGGGGGGGGGGGGTTCAACATTTCAAAGAATATAAATTATTATGGAGATAATTAAAAAATATATTTTGCCCGCTGAAAAATCTAATGGCTATTATCAAAAACATAGTTCATAGTAAGAATAAAAGTAAAATATAAACGTTCAGAGTTTTTAAAAGAAGGTACTTTTGAATGTTTTTACTTTTAATTTTATTAAATTTAAATCAATTTGCTGTAGTATTCCTGAAAGTTGTATTATTTTTATTATTTATGAAAATAAATGTAGTCCTTTAACAACTGTAGTATAAATCTCACATAGGAGGTATCAGTTGTTTAATTTCTAAAAAAACACGTGATGAGAAAAAATCGGGTTTTTGGGTTCTCCATCTGATGTAGATTCACCAGCTTCCCGCTTGTGCTACGAGTTTACGGCAACGTGTGTAGTTATTAGTACCCTCTACACACATAGTTCGGAGCGGGACGTGCTCCGCGCCACTTCAGGCCGCCGCGCAGAAAAGTCTCACAGTGAACTCGGCTGTAAACCGTTATCTTACTTTCGGTTTTTACTTTTCTGCGCGGCGGCCTGAAGTGGCGCGGGGCACGTCCCGCTCCGAACTCTGTGTGTGAAGGGTACTATTATCATGGGCGAAGGTACGGTGGCGCGAAGTGGGGCGTTTGCCCGATGCTCTGGAATTGTCTACCAAGTCGCGTTTTAAAACTTACTGCACTTCATAGGATGGTTTTTCCTTCTTCCACTAATATATTCTTTGTATTCATAGAGCCTAACGCATAAATATTATGTTGTAGAAGCCTACTTTTTTCGGTACCTACAACAGATTTTAATTTTTGCCCCACCCTAAATCATATCCTGGCTACGCCCATGGTTATTATTATTTATATTTTAGCCATGTCATGTAATATTACATTATGGTTCTAGTCTAAAATTTGAATGAGAAACAGAATATTATAAAATATATACTGTGTTTCGTTATAAGATTTTTTTAAATATCCATAACTTTAACAAGAGTTTTATCATTTTTTGCGCTTTCCGAAACGAAATTGTTATAAGCAGATATAAGTAATGTTTTATTTTATTCTAAAAAGAAAAACATAAATTAAATTAATCTCTGCTGTGAGTAATTGTAGCTGTATTGTGAGTAATATCTTATAATATAAAAATCTTATTCTTTGCACGGTAAAAGTTTACAGTCACCGCCATCTTCGAGAAAAATGCACAATACAAAAATATCGGTAAAATAGCGCTCTTTGGTTTGGAGCTCGAATAAAGTGTTTTGTTCCAATTTATTTTAATAGATGGCAGGGTTCAAGCGTTTTCGATTGTTTTTAAAATTTTTCAGTGGTTTTGACGCCATTATTTTAAAATGTTAAATTTGCTGCTAGATTTTTTTCTTTATTCATAAAATAACTATTGTATACAATTTTTGACAGGTTTTTCGACTAACCACACCAGGCACCTGCTCATATTATATATAGTAGCCGAATAATTAGATTAGAGTTCTCACTTATTAATATTGTATATCACTTCTCAACATGAGTTCCATTGTCAGTTCTACTATGGCATTTTCGACTGTCGCTTCACAGAGCAGTGGAATACGTACTAGATTTTGAGGTTGAAAGTTGTGACTTCAATTCCCACACAATGCAAATAAATTAATGATGTATATTTAAAAAACATATTGGCCTATGAGTAAGTAAGTTTGGGTGCCGCTATTTTGCTTGATTAGTAATACAAATCTTACAGAAATGCCTCCACGACAGGTCTGGTAATGAGGTCTGGCCGGGACTTGAAATCGGCCCACGCATTTTGAAGTTAGTCGGACCTCCACAAAGAATAGAGGGGGGGGGGGAAGTTTGGGAAGTTATTCAGATACACCTGCTAAACATTGTGTAGATTAGAACATTAATAAATAATTTGAAGGTAATTTGCAAGAGTGGGTGGTGTACTGGTACACTTGGTTGATTTTTCCACCTCTTCCACAATTCCCATGCTAAAACTGGTAATTTCGAAAATATTACACAAAAACCTTCATGATGCATTAGAAAAGAATCGGGGTAAAATATGTACTTGCCCGCCGCGCTGGCAACGGCGGCTGCGCCGGCGCATCGGACATTTATATGACTTGCCCATTGGCCAATCCGGGCCTGGAACATTCATGTTTTTTACTCTATTCTGTTCATGATATCTTCACCCATATGAACATCAAGCCAGTGAGGTCCAGTGTGCTAACATGACTATTTTTTCAGACAGCAATAAATCATTTAATTTTCTCCGTAAATTTTGGTACCAAGATCTTTAACCAAATAAAATAAAAGCTTTGTATAATAGTATAATTTATTTGAATTTTTTATCATAGGTATTCAATCTAACAAAAACATAATATTAAGCGCCTACACACTTTTTAAAAAATATCTCCAAAATGTGTGAATTACTTATGAACGAGACTAAACTAAACAATATCACATTAAATTGATATGCATTTTGGTTTGGTATATAATGCAAAGTACTTATATAAAAATAAAAATGTCATTTTACCAATGCAATATTTATTTTTTAATTACATTGTTTTTTTTAATTTATTTAAATGTAGTAGATATCAAAATATCACAAAGAGTAATAGTTTTTTTTTTACCTCACCTATTTTTTACAAAAGCCAAAACATATTTTTGTTTATATAGATTGATTGTGGGAGTATGATATGATTTATAAATAAATTGGGGTCCATCGTTCTTAAATCTCCATGAAAAGGTTATTTGGCTGTTACTACGAGCACACCAATTTTTATTAATAGTAATATTATTAACAATAAACGTACCTACCTAAATAACTTTCATACTTCAAGAACTAGGAAAAATTTGTTGAAAAAAAAATAGTTTTGTTACACTGAATTTCTTTATAGTAAAACAAGAGAGAAAAGCTTAATTTATGGACACTTGCCGGCAAACAAAGGTTTGCGACACGATACATGACACTTGCTGTATTTTGTATAAGAGGAACAAAATTTTGTGTTTTGTGAAGTTGATGAAAATTTTTAACCGTCTATTATCTTTGTGTGTGACACCGTCAAGTATTCCTCGCAAACGGCGTGTAGCCCTAATAAAAACCTGTAGGGCACTAGGTATTAGGTATTATCAGTGCCTTGGCTCCTAGGCCCTTTGTCAAGTCGGCGCCCGGAGCGGACTGCGCCAATTGGCGGGCTCTGGTTGTGGCACAATTAGTTTAATCATATGTCAATAATAAATAATTAATTATTTTTTTTATGAATGTCTTGCAATATTTAAGTAATTTCGATAAATAAAATGGATATAGCAGATTTTGATACTCACGATGCAGAGGTTTTTGAAACTCAACTGACCTGATGCGCAAGTTTCTAAACCCGCTATCTTGGATAATTGTGATATACAATTGGCAAAATAACTGCTTGTGATTGGTTGAATTCTGATATAGCGGGTTTTTATTGTAACTTCTTGAATGATATAGCAGGTTTCATTTCTCACTCGCAGTTTTAACATGGTTTTTGATTGTGATAAGAGAGGTTTTGAAACTAAATTTTTGGTTCCTCTTGGTCCTCGCAAAAATGTGAATAAGATGTCATACTCAGATCTTTTTGTCAAAAAAATCGTATATAACGGGTTTTGAAATTATAGGACTCATATCATCTTAATTTAAACTATATTTGTGATTTTTAAAAATAAATTTCAACAAACATAATCATAATTTTGATCATCCACTTCTAAGATTTAGAGTTGAGTGAAGAAAAAACATTTATGTAGTCCTATTTTAATGTTTATTTTGCACATATCAATTTGGTAAGAATTTCACAGCCATATAATGTATAAATTTATTCTTAAGGCAGGAATGTAAGGCAAATGTAAACAAAGCTAAGCTATTTTACAATTATTATTTCTGTACATAAATATCTAAATCTAGACAATGCTTAAAATTATAATATTACAGTACTTTGTTTCGTCTAATAATTTATTTATTATGAGAGTAAATATCTATCTTATCATTTAATTTAAAAATAAATCTGTCTTTAACTTTACCATGCAGCTGTCGCATATGTGATTCATTGGTAGCTATCTCCATGTATGTGTGTTGCATGATATATGAGCCACGGAGTTTCACTATAACACAATGCACATTCTGCTGAAATGCGCTGTGTGGTGTGATAAATTTTGTTGAAAAGGCCAGTATCAAAAAAGTTAATTTTTTTGGTTTTAAGTGGAAGTGGATTTTTTAGAATACTTAATATCAAATGCAATGCAAATAAGTACTTAATATCAAAGGCAATAAAGCTGTCATGAGTGATAAAAACATAGTTAGTAAAACTAAAAAATATCTACTTGACATAAATTGTTATAAAAAAACATAAAATGTTGTGTTCTTTGTTGCATCATTTGACAAAATTCAATAGCAAAAACAATAAAATACACATCATTTGTAGAAAATCATGAAAAATAAATCAATATTGCTTTGGTTCTGTCATGAAGCGAAATTAAAATCTATGAATGTCAATAAATACAAGTACATAAACCAAATTATATTACTAAATAAATATTCAATGTAATGTTTGAGAAAACATTTTATCGGACGGCAATTAGTTTCCAACGAAGAAGGAAGAATGCGGCCAGTCGCATGCTGACCAATATTACAGACAGCCAAATAAGGTCGTTCCAGAACATAGATCCGCTCATGGCAATTTCAGACAGGAACTTCTGGGGATATCTGTAACACAGTCATTATGGATTTAGCAATGCAGACATTTTGTGAGAAAAAACTGGAAGTGAGGGAATGAAGAATTTCGATTAATGGAGGAGAATCAAAGCAGAGCTGTGACTATAATTTCATCTGAGTACATAATTATGCATTTATTCTTTTGAATCTAGACATGACAATAACCTCTTCACTGCATTCTTGATGTTTATAGGATAATGGACACTGTTTGCGGAATTCATTAATTTTCTTTGAAAATTAACCCTTCCGTATATGTAGTGCTAAGGGCACAGTTTATTCACACATATTTATGTGCGATTAGCAGTGTAAACGTTAAATATATCATCTGGAGTATACCAAACTGCTTTTACTGTTGTTTGCGCCTTACATGTTATCCTGACACTTCTTTCGTTATTTGTGTTGTATGTAATCAACCCATCTGTTTCGTAACATTTTAAATTAGGTAATTAAAAATTATTGAATTGAAATGGAAAAATTGTTGTACATTTTTTCATTTAAATATCGCTGGATTCCATGAGAAAACAAACAATCTGATTTATACATAATCTGCAAAATAAAACTTTATTTTGCACAATTTTGTGACGTTAATTATGAAAAGGTAATTAACACAAGTGCCAAAACGACCATTGGATATGAAAAATTTGTGCCCATTGATCGCCATCATAATATGCACATGATAATCAATAAATACATTCTATTTGTGAAATTTTTACCGTCGGCAATTTTAGGAGGTATGAGGTCGCAGGAGCTTTGCTTTCCAAAGGTCAGCCATTCAGAATGTTTAGCTTGACAAGCAAAACAGTCAACTTTTCGAAGAGCCCTTGTCATCTGATAAATATTCATTAATACTAGAATAAGTTTATGTATGTAATATAAGCATAATATAAGATGAAAGTATGAAAATAAAAATGAACCTGTAATGGCAGTATTTTTCTGAGCACTCTAAGATCGGTCGGTCCCCTCCGTAGATGGCGCCCACGAAGCCTTCGAGTCCATAGCGGAGATAAGAGACGTAGGATCCCCAGTAAAGGTAGCTCGGCAAGTCACGGAGGGAGACTCCGAAGCCAGCAAACATCATCATTGGTACCGAGAGGGTTGGCCCTAAGAAGGTACCAGTCTGGACAAAATAAAACATGGTTATATTATTAATCTTTCTGAAATTCCACTTAACTTTAAATCAATTAAGTAGGTACTCAATTTGTTGGGGAAATGGTCTTACATCAATAAAATAATACAAAAGTGAATCGCTAATGCGGTCCCAACTTGCATAATCACTTTAGTTTTTTGTCTCTTAGAAATTCACCAGATGTGACGAATAAAGAGATAGATCCACATTAACCCTATGTAGTGTAAAAGATATATGGCAGTGTTTGTAAACATTATTTGTGCTATGCCCCACTTCAATGCTTCAAAGATTTCCATAGCCCCCCAAATAAAAAACCAATTTAGCACGAATTACTATTCTATATCTACGTATTCTATGGCCATAATAGATAAAAACATTTCAATAGCTTTGTTTTAAAATAAATGGCTGGCCATGGAAATGTTTTAAATAATTACAATAAATGTTTTACGAATGGTAGGAAAATATGGTCCAATTTTGGACCGCTATCAATCGCAGAAAAATAAAAGTGGTCCATTTTTCGATCATAATCGCTCCAGTGGTTATGGGATGATCTTTTAGCGTTCTTGATTCAAGCATAAACTTATTGATCACCGATGCAAAATTTTCACTATGCACCTGCTGATTCTCTTTTCGTAATACATGATTTACTTTTTTAATAAGAACAACTCTCCTTTTATAACTTTTGAAGGTTTTTCCCATCAATGTAATATATCACTGAAAAAGAAGGTAACATCAATAATCTAAACAAAAATATGAAAGAGAACAAGACACAAAAAAATAAAAAAGGTTGCAGGTTTTTTTTTTGAGTCCCAGTTGCAACTGGTAACCTTTTCTATTTTTCCGTGTCTTGTTTTCTTTCATATTTTCGTTTAGATTATTAGTGTTATCTTCTTCTTTAATCATAACTTATTTGTTTTTTTGCAAAATCGTATTTTTGAAAAATGTTCGGTCTTATCATATAATGTGTATGAATATATTCACAAAAATAGAATATAATATATCGTAAGGATTCAGAGAAATAATTTTTTAATAAGTATCAAGCGAACGAGATGTTAAAGACATTTTGTTTCTTCTCTGTTTTTTTTTCCAGATTTCTTGATTCTTTTTCTTAACATTGTGCTGAAGGCATGGATTTCTTGCACATGGTATAAAGCGTCGAATTTGTTTAGTATCTTGGATTTCCGATGATATAATACAAAGTAAGGTAGTGAGGTATTATAACGTGGTTTCACCTCCCCCCACCCAAAAACAATTAACTATCCAATCCACTTACCTTGTTTTTGAACACTAACTGAATTACAACTTTTTCAACAACCAATAGGTAATAATTCCCTCGACGAATTCACGCCAATTACAATGTACGAAAGAAATAAGAATGACACAGGTGACAAGCAAGGAATATTTCAGGGGAATCCTTAACCGAGCAATAGTAAGAGCTAGGAACGAAAATATAAATACAGACCGTGTTCATGTGTAAAATATTTTTGTGACAATATTCTTCTTAATTTTTTTTTCACGGTCGGGTCACCCGTCATTGGGTGGCACCCGGGGCGGGCCGCCCTCACCACCCCCCCCCCCCCCTAGCTACGCCACTGTGTAGGTTTATAGATAACTTACTGCAACTTTGAAGACGGCTCCGACCATTAGTCCAAAGCTCTGCGCAACAAAGACAACGAGAATAGAGATGGTGAAGAACATTGCAAACCGGGCGGGAACCAATGGCTGCGCTGACATGGAATACACTATTAATGAAAATAATAGGCAGCATATAACCTGAAACAATTAAAATATTTATTTAAAAAAAAAAGTCAATTGGGTTTAAAGATACAATAATACAGGGTGGCGCAAAATTAATCATCCAATTTTGTTTTTGAATAAATTTTTTAGTAAATAAAAAAAAAAGATTTTGAGAGATGGAAATCTTTATTTGGACCTTTAAAATTTTTTCTGTTAAGTGGAAAAGATGATATCCGTCAAGTGGTTACCGCCAGTACTGATACACATTTGTGCCCGTTTTATCGGATTTTCCATGACTTTCCGCAAGATTTCCGGTGATAACTGTTCGCATTCCTGTTGAATATTCTTACCTAATTGTCTGAGGCGCGTTGGCATAAACCCGCGACTTCAACTAGCCCCAAAGAAACAATTCTGGGATGGTTCAATTGGGTGATCTTGCTGGCCATGCCAAATCGCCTAAACGGGATTACGCGACCAGGAAACGCTTCCTTCACAATGTCCATTGTGGCTCATGCTGTGTGTGCGGTTGCACCGTCTTTTTGAAACCACATGTTCACTAAACCTCGCTCATCAAATTCCTGCAGTAAGAAGTCGTTTATTATGGCCCTATAGCTTTCGCCAATAACAGTGACCGTATTGCCAATGGTGTCCTCAAAAGAATACGGCCCAATCACTCCTCCCGCGTGAACGCCGTTCCATACTGTGTGGGGTGAAAAGCCATGTAATGGCTCTTCGTGCATCACACGCGGATTTTCAGTGCCCCAGAAACAAAGATTTTGCTTACTGACATAACGGCTTAAGTGGAAATGCGCCTCGTCGCTCATGGTGACTTTCGACACAAAATCGTCCACTTCATTGTTGAGATTGAGGATGGCAATTAATCCACATTATTTCACGTTCTTGCGGAGTATAGCGCTCCATTGCTTTTCTGTTTGTATTTTGCAACTGTCTAGTTCACAAATGTCAAATTTGATTGACGTACGACGCCATTTGCAAAAATTATAACATCTTCCGATAGGGTGATTAATTTTGCGCCACCTTGTATAATTTGTATGCGGTAGTTATGACACAAAAAATGATCATTAAAGTTATTCTTAAAAAACCACCAGTTTTTCCAAATAGAGACAGCGCAATATAAAACTTTTTTCTCCGATTGCTCGAGATTTTTCGGTGATCATTTTGAATATTTTCCGCCCACATTAAAAAAATCATGCCCCCGAATTTTAAAATGGAGACATACAAACTGAATATAGTTCTATATAGCTAATGAATTCACCTATCTTTTGTCGATTATCACATATTTGTAGGATGTAAAAAAAAAATATATTATAAATCTTAAACTTCTACTTAATTACTTACAAATAAGGGAATATTTGCCAAAATTGGCAACAAAGCAATCCAAGGTATTTTAAATAGTGCC
The DNA here is from genome assembly GCA_936435175.1 of Glyphotaelius pellucidus. Lineage (NCBI taxonomy): Eukaryota > Metazoa > Arthropoda > Insecta > Trichoptera > Limnephilidae > Glyphotaelius > Glyphotaelius pellucidus. The sequence continues at coordinate 16,749,295 of OW386538.1, read as the reverse complement.
ATATTGTGGCAAAAAGCGCTCCAGTGGATATGGGACAAACAAAGTAACATTCATTTTTATATATTAAGATTACTGTCAAATTGATTTATTGTACATAAACATCCCGATTTTTTCTTGAAGTTTCCATTAAAGCATTGTTTTGCGGAATTATCTACAATGTTATTTGCTGTTACTCAGCTGCATTTAGAAACCTTCGTTGGAAAGTGACAAGGTCATCAAGTAGAAATGAATAACGCAATACAGCAATAATGTTTATCTTCATTTTCAAAAAATTACATTGTTATTTAGAGAGTATTTTATCAGGTTAAAGGTTATAATTTGCTCAAATTTTTAGGAGTTACAGTTATCAGGTTGACCCATTAAAATTTGGTTGATTTCTCCAGATGTTAAATTTTTGTAGAGGAAACAAAACATATTAATTAGATACGTATTTCAAAGGTTATCAGAGTTTACTGGAATGGGAACTTTGGCCAGAAAACAAGATTATTTACAATAATAATGATGGCTTTGTTTGTCCTAGTACCCATTTACTATTTATTATTATTTACAGGTATATTTTTTTGTTGTGAATTGATTATTTACGTAGCAGAATTATAGTAGAACTCCCGAGAGATCCTCTGTAAACCATTGCATTCACATAGCGTAGGGAGTGTGGCGAACCCATCGCTCAGGGAGTGGAAACACAAACCTGCAATAGCCATCCCAAGCCAAGGTGTGTGCTACCGTGCTCAGGCTGAATGTCCTGGGGAACAGTGTCAAGAACGGTGCCTCCGAGAAACAAGGTCGCATCTCGGAGTATTTAGACCTTACTCCAACATTCGGGGCTCTGCTGGAGTGGACAAAAAAATTGGACCATTCGAAAACTAGGGGCCTTTTGGGAACCTAGGAGTGCTGAGGCCACCTCCGTGGACTTTCTTCCTGGGACTCTTAGGAGTAACCAAGAGGAGAAGCCGTGGAGAGGAGAGCTGAGGCCACCTCCATGAACCCTTCCCTTGTGGGGCCTTCACGGAACCAAGGGGAAGGGCAATCTTCCGGCACGGGGCCTTTGGGGAACCGAGGAGGAGTGAAGTGGAGAGATGATGTCCTCTTCCTATGTGGGGCCTGCAGGGAACCATGTAGGAGTGAAGAGGAGAAATGAGGCCATCTCCGTGAACTCTTTCTTATGGGGCCTTTAGGGAACCAAGGAGGAGTGAAGAGGAGAGATAAGTCCTCTTCCCTCCTGGGGCCCTCGGGGAGCCAAGGTGGAGTGGGGCTCTTCTCTTGTGGGGCCTTTAGGGAACCAAAGGGAGGTGGACTCTTCATCGTGGAGCCCTCGGGAACTAAGGAGTGGAGAGGAGAGATGAAGCCCTCTTCTCTCGTGGGGCCTTCAGGGAACCGCGGAGGAGTGAAGAGGAGAAATGAGACCTGGGAAGACACATTGTCGAACCAGAAGACAAAGCTTCATTTCCAATGACAATCCTGGTGAACTTTGTAAAAGGGACTGGATTACTGTCAAAGGAATGAGGTAAAATGGGAGATAGCACAATGGCCTAAGTGCTCACGGGAACTTTATTTATGTAAACCGTCTCCGCTCTTGAAAAAAAAAAAAAAAAATTGCATTCACAACTTGATTGTATGTCGCAGCTTGATTCTTTCAACAATATAAAAAAAGTAATATGTATTCAGAAAGAACTTAAGTTTATCATTTTTTTGTGTATTTGATGGAAATATTGAATACACTGATATATTGTGTCCTTTCTGTTTTCGTGCAAGATGCGTGCGGAGGAGTACAAACTTTTTATGTTGATGGGGCTGATGACGATAATTATTAAACTTACCGATATTGGTATGTCCACCAGGGTGTTAGAAATGTAGTAGGATCGCAATGAATACCATCTATTGAAGTGCTCTTTTTGTAAAATGGACATCTCATTTGGAACTGCGGAAGAAAACAAGAAGAAACATTACATTAATAATATTATAAACAAGATTCATCTCAGGTTGATTTAGTAAATAAAAAAACTTTAAATATTTTAACCTCTACACGAGTATGGATGAAACGGTTCGGCAAAAGCGAAAAAATGCACAGAAAGAGTATGGCCGAAACTTTTTGTCTGCGGCTTTTATTCTTCTTCTTCTTTCGTATGGTGGGGGGGGTCAGAGGGGGACATCTAGGTCTGCGAGCCAGTCTAGGGCTTCAGGCGTTGCCCTGTGGACCTCATCAATCCCGCCGGGGAATGAATGGAGCGGGCATTCTTTTCATTAAATATGATGGCTTTTATTCAAATGTTATCATATTTAATGAAAATATTTGACTTGTATTGGCATCTATTTATATTTGCGCATAGTTTGTGGAAATTTTGGAAGACATACCTACAATACCGAATTTACAGTTTTAGTTTAAAAATTCTTTTTGCATCATTTGGCTGTCGTCAGAGGAAGGAAGCAGTTTTTTTATATGAACATGTTTTTTTTCGAAATTGGTTTATTTTTGTAGATTTTTTTTTTTTACATGAGCTCCACACAGGAGGCCCTGAGGAAAATAATCTCCCTCAGGGCCTATGACATCTTTGGGGATGCTATGTAGAGGATGTTTTTTTTTTAGGATAAGAAGTGGAAGAGAATTCTGGGAATGAAAAGGGTTTAAGGGCTGGGTAGGAATCTGGGGTTCAGTGTGTCCTGGTCATCCGCCTCTAAGACCTAGTCAAACCTTACCCCATGAACCCAGGCACCCGTGCTAAATCACCAAACGTAGCAAACCACTTGTGGTGACCTATGGCGTAGGTGTTGGTTATTCAATAAAGGTTCCCGGGGCGGCGGTACCCATTCCCGCCTTCCAAATTGTAATGATGTTTTAATTCAAAATATAATATTATTTTTAGTTAATCTATGATAAATTATAAAAAAATATTTATAAAATTTACCAAAAAAAAAACTCACTCCTCACATACAGTTTTTTTCGCCAAAATTCACTCGTGGAGAGGTTAAATACATTTTTCAGATTATTTTAAAATTTCTTTTGTGGATGTTTTGAACACATAGTGTTGTTGTATACTTACAAGTTAAAATGGTTAGCATCATTGTTGACATCATGTGGTGCATAAGGATGGCAAACAATAGTTTATAGTTATCTAGGACCCTTGATCCTTCGTTTCCAGCATTTAAAAACAGTAGTCCTAACATTGCTCCTGTCATAACATTCACAATTATCCGGAGATGCGTTAGCGTCTGAAAATTATTATTAATGATTAGAGATTTCCTAATTACATTTGTATTCAAATTAATACACTACAATTTTTTTTTGAAATAGGCAATTCACATTAATGACCAACGGTTTTCAAATTACACTTATCCACTGGAGCGACAGCGCAATTTAAAACTTTTTTCTCTGATTGTTTGACAATTTTTGGTGATCATTTTGAATATTTACCGCCCAAATTAAAAAAAGTCATTCCTCCGAATTTTAATATGGAGACATACAAACTGATTATATTTCTATATAGCCAATGAATTCACCTATCTTTTGTCGATTATCACATATTCATTGGATTTATTAAAAAATATATTATAAAATCGTAAACTTCTACTTAATTATTTACAAATTAGGGAAAATTTGCCAAAATTGGCAGCAAAGCGATCCGAGGTATTTAAAATAGTGCCATATTGTGGCAAAAAGCGCTCCAGTGGCTAAATTAAAATTAATACATTATTATTTATGACCAGAGGTTTTTAAGTTATACTTGTATTAAAATGAGTATATTATTTAATGACCAAAGGTTTTCAAATTACACTTATGTGATAATATAAAATTATTAACTTCAAAATTTCTCCTTGATGTCTCTTCCCAAAACAAATAAGTATTTTTTGAAATTATATAACTATGAAACTATCTTGGCTTTGCATTTTTATGAAAATCATGGAACATACAATATACCTGCGCTAATTTAAAAAAAGATAAATTAAAATTTTCCCAAAACTCCATATTAATTTTTTATGTGAATATCGCACAAGAGCCCTAACTGCTCCCGTCTGGAGCCAGTGAGACTATGGCACCCCCGATTGGGGTGTGATGAGGGGATTTTATTATTTTTAATTATTCATTATTTTTAGGTATTATTTTTAATTAATTAATTGTGAAATAACAGAAATTAATCAATAAAACTTATTTGCTCACACCGGGATTTGAACCCACAGCCTTCGGATTGCTAGTCGAGGATCTTACCCCTCGACCACGGAGGCCGCCGTGATTACACATTACAAGCTGTAAGTTGCATTAATCTAAAAATTATGTGCGTAGTAATTAAACAAGATAATTTCCTTGTATGTACGTTTGAGGTACTTTTTATATGAAAAAAACACCTTTTCAAACCCAGAAAAGTATCTACATGTACGAGGGGGACCCAAAAGTAACGGCAATTTCTTTATAACGTTTTTTAATTTTCAATATTTTTACACCAAAATTTGGTCACCTTCAAAGTGTTCACCTTTAGAGTGTATGCACTTGTCCAATCTTTTTTCCACTGTTCAAAACAATTTTGAAACTCACTGATTGGAATGTCCTTTATGGCTTCCAGCGATTTTTGTTTCACTTCTTCAACAGTATGAAAACATTTCCCTTTCAAGTTCCTTTTCATCCTAGGGAGCAGAAAGAAGTCACAGGGAAGACAGGTCGGATGAATAGGGCGGGTGAACATCGGGTTCATTCCATGCTGCTTAATTACTGCTTCACAGACAATGCGGTGTGAGCAGCTGCATTGTCGCGGTGGAAGAACCAGTCCCCTGTGCGCCAAGGATTTAACCTTTTTCGACGATTTTTCCTAATGCTCTCTTGCAACCTCGTTAGTACCTCCATGTAGAAACTGTTAACTGTTTGGCCTGGAGGAACCAATTCTATGTCCACAACATATCTGAAAAAACCAATGAGCATCGTCCTGATGTTCGATTTCACGTGACTTTTTTCTGAAGACGAGAGAGAGAGCACTCTTCCATTGGCTTGACTGTTGCTTGGTTTCGGGATCGTACCCATAACATCATGACTCATCACTCATCACTAATAAATAACCTTGGAAAAAATTCTGGGTCCTTTTCCAGCTGATTTTTCGATTCGTGGCAGGCTTGAATGCGACGCTCTCTTTAATCCTAAGAGAGGAGACTTTCGCGTTTTCGCCGAAATAAGAAATCTTGATTTACTTAAAATTAAATTTTTGACGAAAGCGTGAACCCACAGCAACGCGGCTTCGCACACTGACCGAGAAAGAGTTTTCGTATGACAGCCGACCACACAAAACCTGTTCCCCCTCCACTTCTCCCGTCTACCGCCCGAGTCCCGTTACTTTTGGGGTCCCCCCATGCACATACTAAAAGTATCTACAAATTATAATACATTTAACACAATGATTATTTTTTGGTAGAAAGCAGTAACTTTGTGGTTTGACATATTATAAATTGAAATAACACAATAATTTTGTTTGCAACCACAATTTATCTATTTATTTATTATTTATTTATTAATTGTGGTTGCAAACAAAATTATTGTGTTCCATATTTCAATTTACAATGATTATTTTAATTCTACATTTGAATTGTGCAAAATATTTTTTGATTAGAAACAAAAATTTTTCAGTTTTAATCTTGATAAGTCAAGTTTCGTTCCATCATTTTTATGGGGTAAGAACTATAGGTTACATATCATTACAATTCAGGTGTTCAGAAAAGATTAGAAAACATTGATTTACCGAGTCTCGTTTGGCCATCAGAAATCCTCTTCTAATCAGCACCTTGAGCTGATTAGATTCCGGGGTTTCTTCCAGTCCTCTGTTTCTGTTGCTGCGCTTGACTTTGGATAAGGGGTGTTTCAGCCTGAGGGTCTTGAGGTCACTGATGGCGGAAGGGTTTTCAAACCATTGAAGACACTTTCCGTTTTCCATCTCCGTCACTAGTAATTTACCCTTTTCTTCACCGTGTTCTCCGCAGGCCAACTCGATCACTACAAAAGAGATTTAAAATAGTTAAGTCACTAGGTACGTACTGACATAAAATTGAAACAATAATTTGGTACTTTCTTAGTAGGTATTTTCGGTGACCGGACAACTCAGAATGAAACCAACCCAGAACCACCTCAGAAAAGTCATTAAGAGTGATGAAAAACAAAAATAAAAAACTGGTTAAACAGGTTACGTTAGGTTACGGTTATGGGCTATTTCAAAATTATTTTGTTCATAGCTTTTAATGACTTTTTAAAAAGGTGTTGAGTTGACTTTATTCTCAGTTGGCAACATGGAACTGTTTTTTCTTGGTAGATTTTACTCATTATTTGAATGTGTCGACATTTTACAAAATAGTGATAAATACACAAAAAAAGAAAAATAAAAATAAAACAATAACTTTGTAAACACCACTTTTTACCACAAGTGGTGTTTACAAAGTTATTGTTTTATTTTAAATTATAATGTCACAACACAAAGTATCTGCTTCATATGAACAAACAAAAAAAAAAAAATGGCTTTTACCATGGAGGAAGGAAAAAAGAGGAGATGGCAGTAGGGCAACTAGTAATCTACTAAACATCGGGGAACACGGATCATTATTAATATTGTATTGCCTTTATTGGCTTTTGTTATACAAATTTTTCAATTGTTATCTTTTTGCTAATATTGTTTGCTCACAGGGTTTCTGAATTAAACTTACACTACTTAGTACTTCTGTTTTTGTAATAAATTTCAAATAATTAAATAATATAACAAATAATTGTAAGAAGTGGTTAAAACTGGGTGTTTCCGTACTTACTACCGCAAGCAGACGACAAAATTCTCGTGGAAAATGCTTGTATTAACACCACCTCTACCTTCCTACCTCCATGGTTTAGACAGATAGCTTACGGAAAGAAAATACAGTTTGGGTGGGACAAAGTGTGAGGTAAAGAATTGTTTCGGGATTGGTTTAGTTTAGTAATTTGAAGATAATGTATGCACCAGAGAGGAAGATAATTGCACGCAAAAATGAAATGTGATCATTTATTGTATGCAACTACATGCAATAATAAGTGATTTTGTAGCATTTACTTATTATTGTGGATGGGCATATCTCGCCACTATATAACATTTTTATTTTCTGAACTCTGGTCAAGATAATTTAAATTTGAAAACAATGGCTTTTTAATTATTCTGTTAAATTTTATTGACATTAAATAACAAAAGAGGAGTTTGAGAAGTAATATACCTCTACTCACTTGGATAAATGATAAACAAATATAATTTTATTAAATGAAATGTGATGTGAACTCTGAAAAGCTAATTTGTTGACAATTTCAATCTGCTGTTATTTCAGGGGCCATCCATAAATTACGTCACACGAATTTCATGATTTTTTGACCCCCCCCCCCCCCCCCCGTCCCTGCCACACATTTTCACATTTGTGAGACCCCCTCCCCCCCAGTGTGACGTTACATATTTTGCAATTTTACATAAAAAAATAATCATATTTCAGCACGGTTGCATGGAATATGCGCTGTACGGTGACCGGACAACGGATGACTCAGAATGAAATCAACTCAGAACCTCATTTGAAAAGTCATTAAAACTAATTTAAAAAATTGGTTAAATAGGTTATATTAAGTTAGGTCAGGGGTTGGAATTTGCGGCTCTTTGCATAAGCGTCTGCGGCTCTTCGGCTCTTCAGACATCAATTGCGATTTCACCCCTACTGAACCAGCCTTATGGAGCTGCCGAACGATTATTTTGTTGCATTCCGAACACAAAACTGGTTTTAATTTAATAAGAAATCTTCTCCCCCCCCCCCCCCCGCTATAATATGGCTTTCTGATATTTTTGTTATCCTGTTTCTTTGACTAATTGGCTCTTCTCACTTGACAAACTGCCGACCCCTGCGATAGGTTATGGGATATTGTTTTTTTCATTGATTTTAATGACTTTTCGAAGAGGTGTTGAGTTAACTTGATTGTAAATTGGCCCGCCATATCAAGTAAATATTCAATAATCGTACCATAATCAGCAGGATTGTGGTATTGTGGGCAAGGCATATGGGCTCTCTCCAGATAGGGGACGAGGTTATTAGTGGTTCCTTGGTACAGGCACTCCCCAGCAGCTAGCACATACACATGGTCAAAGGTCTGGAAAAGGGAAGCAGAAGGCTGGTGGATGGTGCAGACAATAGTCCTCCCTTGCTGAGCCAACTGCTTCAACAGATTCACCACCTGTCTGCAGGATGAGCTGTCTAATCCACTGCAAAAATAAATAAATTAAAGACAATCATCCTAATTTCTTTTTATGATTCTCACAAATCTATAGGGATCTCATAAGTCTTATTTATTGTCAGAAAGTACAACAGAAAGAAAGACAGAAACATTAATTGCCTCCAAAAATAAAAACTCATCATGCAAGTGTGAAGTAGTCCATTAGCACATTTTTCACATGGTAAGTCGGTAAAGAAGGTGGTTGACTCACGTGGTGGGCTCATCCAGGAACATGATGAGAGGATTGTTGATGAGCTCCAGAGCGATGGACAGCCTCTTTCTCTGACCTCCAGATAGGCGCGCTGTCCTGGTGTTCTGGTGCTCGTACAGTCCCAACATGGACAGGATCTCTTCTATCTGAAAGGAGAAAACAAAGAATTTATACATGCCAAAATACAAAACAAAACTTTTGTCACCATGAGGGGTCACTGAGATACCCCACGCATTTTATAAGTATGTTTTTAGGAATACAAAAAATACCAACACAATAAATTCACTATTTAAGCTGATACACGAAGGAAAGTGGTTTCGGAGATTTTTGTTTCCCCTGTTGGTAACGGGAAGGTTAAATTGCTAATAGATAGTAAAAAAATTTAATAGATAATTTTATTGAACGATTTTTTTTTTACTTTATTGAGTACAATGCCAGTTAATACAAAAGTAACACTCGTATATCAAAAAATTCTGCACGGTGTCCGGAAACTCGTACCTTCAAGCTGGAGACCGGTGAATCTACATATTTATTGTCAGTTTTGTAGGATAACTTTTTGGACTTAAGTCCGAAGTTGAATTTTTTTAGGTCAAATTTGAAAAAATAAATCGGTAACTAGGGGGCTAATAATTTCAGCTGTTCAATATGTCTTTTAAAATGGCTCGAATTTTAGACCCGCCTCCAAAAGTTTTTTTAATCTTTAATTGCTGAAGAAAAGGAAAAAAAATAAGAAAAAATAAAAAAATGCTCAGATCGAAAAATTGTATTGAGTTCTCTGTGATGATTGTAGATTCACCATTTTCTCGCACGTATTTTGTAGTACGAGTTTCCGGACACCATGTATAACAGAACAAAGAATAAATAAATAAAAATGCTATACAGAATGTTCAAATCTGAACAACCTTTGAAATTTGTATATTATTTACCTACTAGATAGATAAATAAAACAATGAAACACTGAAAAATGTCAAACATTTTATGAAAAATCCGTGAGAAGTCGTAATGTTCAAGATCATTCAAGATTACTAAGGTGGTAAAGTGCAAAAGGAAAACAGATTATGACTTTTTTCGAAATTTCAACGTTTTTAGGTACTTAGTTAAAAACTTAAAATTGTCCCCTTTTATGAAAAATATTTTTGTATAGGAAAAAAATCTAATTTCGAAATCGGCAATACTTGTGTTTGAAACATTGAAAATGTGATCAATCTAGCAAATATTTTATATAATTACCTTTAGCTTCATAAAGCCTACGATTATAATATTCCGTGTTTTGAAAGGCGATGATCCCGAGGCAAATATTTTATAAATACTTTCAGCTTCGCAAATCCTACAATTTATTATGATATCCCGTGATTTTTCACAAGTCTAAATTAATATATCCAACAGAATATTTGATAATGTTTCGGAATATTTAGCAAAGTAAAACGGAAGTGGCTCACTTGCGGATCGGTGAAGATTTCGGCTCGCATTCTGTTATTCCTTTTCAAAGAATTGACGTCATGAATCCATGAATGCAATTAAGACAATATGGTTTTTATGGCTTACGCCTGTCTGAAGACCGGCGCTTAATTTAAGAGAGTCGTAAAAATGAAATAACAATCAATTTGTTGTCCCCGTGAAGATGTCAGAAAATAATTCACTCATGTTTTCCTCAAACTGTTCAAAGAAACATGCCAAAATATTTATTATAATTTGACGTTAAATTTGATGGAATTCTTGGTAACTGAGAGGCAATGAAAAATATTGAAGGTTGGTGATGACATGTAAACATGTGTTTACGTAAACTCCACTCACGTCCATAACAGAGACGATTGTTTCGCGAGTCATTCTCTTGTATTGTTTACTCGTTCATCTCGACGGTTTCCAAATAAGTATTTCGTTATTCGATACTGTTCGGAATCGGTTTTATTTCCATGTACCTACTCATCTCTCCACACTGTCAAAATCGTTTGAAATTGTGTTCAAATGAAGCCATTCATAGTCTCATTGGGTTTTTATACGTCCTTAAATATTTTGCATCAATCAATTCAAATCATTTTCCCTTCAATCCAGAAATATTTTGAAAAAAGAAAACTTATGAAAACTGTTGTAGCTGAAAATATCTTCAAAAGATTTTTTCTGGTATCGGGGAACCTTATGGCGGTGGTCCAAATGCTTGAAGAACTTAAATTGTTTTTAAAAAACCTTATAAAAATTTAATAGTCTTCCCGAAGAATTTAAAATTATAACAGATTTGGTCTCATTCAACAAAAAGGTCATATTATTATTAAAAAATTATCAACCATAACTTCACCAATCAAAATGCTGTAACTTCATTTCATGCCATATTATAATTTTGAACATCCTAGTACTTAGGGGTCATCCATTAATTACGTGATCTCAAAACGGGGTGGGAGAGGTTCAGAAAAATCTCACCAAATCAAAAATTAAATTGTTTCACTTCTTTTGAAGTGTCCCATTTTGAAAAAATCTAATGGCTATTATCTTTATAAAAATAAATATAGTCATTTAATAGGTGTAGTGTAAGTCTCACGTGAGGGGGGTCTCACCAAATATCACTTAATCTCACCAATATGGATGCCCCCTTTCGATTATATTTAATGTACACTCTATTATATAATTTATGAAATAACTCCTACACCAAGCTCAAGAGGTAGCTCTCTTAATCGGCGTAGTAATCTTTGAAAATGTGTATTTCACTATTTTGTTTTTGCCATAGTATCTACATATTATGTTTATTACTATAACAATGTTATAATTTAAACAATAAAAAATTCTCGCAAAGAAAAAAATTTAAACTTTAATATATTTTTGGCTACAACAAAGAGTTTATACAATTCATTTTCAATCCCAGCAATAAACCACACTAAAAGTCACCTCCAATGCACATAACCAACAGTAAAGATAATGTTTGAATACAGGTTTGTGTGTATTTTTTAGCGTATGTAAAGGCGCATTATTCAGTAAAGTATGTGGGTATCTTTTCTCAAGAATGAAATCCCGAGTCACCGGTCATCATGTCTTGGCAAGACGTTTTTCCTATTCGGTACTCGCGAACACGTAAGGTTAGTGCAAGTCTACTTATGCGGTAAGTTTGTACTTGCCTACCTTTACCTAAAGTAGTTGATTGGCAGGAATATGCGGTATTTAGGTTCATTGAAAAATGATAATGATGAAATAAATATATAGGCCGCGACCCTAGTCTGTTTGGGTGTGTCTGTACGCGACAAACTTTATATACAAGATTTCGTCACAATTGCGTGGCTAATCAACGTTCCCTACAACTATTGAAAAGCTATTTTTATACTAAATAGTTACCTACATAGGAATGCGCCTTTATTATTTTTTTTTCTAAATGTACAACATGTCGAGAGTGTTGTGTCAAAATTTCAAGTAAATCGGAGCAAAACTAACGAAGATATAGCGTTTCAAGCGACCGGCCCTCTTGCTCGATTCAAGTATATTTCGAGTATAAAAAAACTTTAAATCGATTTTCTCGCAAACAAATATTCAAAGTTCGTGAACATCATAACTCAAAATTTACTTGACCGATCGTTTTGAAATTTTGTACTCTATTTCTACAAACAAATCAACAGGTAGTGACGAATAGCTTTTTCTACCATTTTTTTTCCATATAAAAACAAATTCACCAAAAATTTTAGCAAAAATCAAATTAAAAAAAAAACGTTTCGTCACTACCTGAAAAAACATATCACCTTCTAAATGCATTCCGATTTTTTTTTTCAAATGATCTGTTAACAAGTTATGATGTTCACCGCATAACAACTTTTTTTCGCGTGCGCCCCCGAAGATTCGCTCTCACGGAATTATTTATAGATGTTTTTAATTGAATTTTTTTTCAAAGATATTCCATATGTCATACTATAACATGTATATAAAATAAATAAACCGACATCATTCGTATCTCCAAAAAAAAGCATGAAAATATGCCTTTTTCGCCTTTAAAACCTTACCCCCCCTTAAGGGGTGCCAAAATCGTAATTTAAGTGTTTGATTGAAAAAAAAATTTCTGATCCCGTACATATTAAAACAAAGTAATTTTTAATTCAAATTATGATTATAATTGCTTTCAATTGCTAGGCATTAAAGGTCACTAGAAGCTTAGAAATCAGTTAGTTGATGATTGTGATAAAAGCGAGTTAATGATTATTTTATTTTAATTGGTTCTATCAATAATTATGCTGACGTCTTTAGCATTGGTTTTCTAATGGTGCTTTATAATAAACTGTTCGGGTTCAACGCTTTTTCGCTCTAATAAATATTGAATTTGCCGACTAAACCTCTGATGTTTATTTCTGGAAAATTATACAAAGACGGATTCAACCGAGAGTTAAATATATACCAATAGTGTAAATAAGTTGGTAGTTGTAAATATAGTTTATCCATAATATTATTATATTTGAAATACCTAGTTGTGATTTATTTATTTATTAAAAGTCAGCTCACATGTTCGTTTGTGCTAATAATTTTAGAAACGTCCATGTATAAAAATTAACATTATTTGGCAAACATAATGTATGTTTAAATATTTTTAATTTTGAGTGTATTCAGTCACTAACTAAAAATCAATATTTGTGGTAGACATACTTTCTTAATTCATGTGCTGATGTTTTCCTTGTTGGCAATCTAATTTGCTTTGCATTTATCGTCCCGTGTCCGTGTATCTCGTGATTTTAATTATTTTTTGTTTAGTTCGGAACGAAGGGCGTGTATGCTGAAGCGGTAAAATCTCTAGATGGATGAACTCTGACGTCATGAAAATTGAACAGCTTTTTCTGTCGGGAATTTAAAAAATATATAAATTTATAAAAATTTCAATTTTCAATGTTCATGGTAATTTCCAACTTGAAGAATGAAACATCTATAAATTTACAAGATGTTTATAACATGTCAGATTCTTTCGATGATTTATTTTTATTGTCCCTAGTAAGACAGAGATGCTGGGTTCGATTCCCAGTACCGACCGCTATCTTATTATTTTCTCATTGTTCGACTTATTCTGAATCATGTTTTGTTTAGATTTATCAGTGTTATCGTCTTCTTCAATGATAAAAACATTATTTTTTAATTCAATCCTCCTCCATCTTAAAAACTACGTATTACGTAGTCGATTCTCTGCTTTTAGAAACATCTCAAAAATCCATGACAAATTGTTTCATCAACGTTAATCTATTGCTTTTCAGCCGTTTTGGTTTAACCAATATTTGAAAACTGTAACTATCTTTTATAGATTCAACTGGTATCACTCACTAAACGGTTTCACCAGAGAAACGTATTTTCTCTACTCCGACTAAACATAGTTATTTTAAAGATGGAGCACACAAAACCGTGTCTTGTATTTTTAACAGTTAAAATTTATATTTAACTAGCTGGTTCCCGGCATGCGTTGCAATGCCATATTCAAAGAAATAAATTGTTTCTCCCTGCATGTCCTTTCCCGTGCATCCCCGTTCCCCTCCCGCGTCCCCTTTCCCTCCCGCGTTCTCCTTCCACCTTCCCTGCCTTCCTTCTCCCCTCTCCCGCTCCCCTGTCCCGCTAACCCCCCTTCCGCGTTCCATATATTCAGTCCCGGTAATATTTTTTATTAAAATTTTAATTTTTCATCCATTACAAATATTCATTTTTGTATATTATAAGAACAATCCATCAAATTTGGTGCCTAACATGGGTGTACCTATTTAAAATATCTACAATTATTAATTCGATTCAAAGTACCTATTAGGCGAGTAGATAGATACTTCAAATCATTTCATTTTAAAAGAGTGTCGAAAATTGAATTTTGAATTTACAATCGATGATTTGCAAAATGTCATTCTCAAATTGAGACGTTTTTGACAGTTTTGGAAGAGATTTTGTAGATAATGATTAAAAAAACTTTTCACATGCATTGTCATGTGGTTGTAATAATCCAGAAAGCTTTGCGAGGATGAAAAGAAGGTATTTTGAAAGTTTCAAACATTTCATATGCTTAATATAGCAATACATAGACATTTTCGAACTCATACATACATATTTGAGCAAGCAAACATATTACAACTCAACATCTCCTTGAAAAGTCATAAAAAGCTATGAAAAAAATAATTTTATATTAGCCGATAACCCTAACCTAACGTAACCTATTTAACCAAATATTTATATATATTTTTATCAATCTAAATGACTTATCTGAGATGGTTCTGAGTTGGTTTCATTCTGAGTTGTCCGGTCACCATATTTGTAACGGAAAGGAATGGACAATTTCATTATTATTATTACGTTACGAATTACGAGTGTTCGCGCCGTTTTGGATCTCGCCTTGGATCTTGAGCGGGGGTTACTAGTACTTACAACTTACAACCCGGTTTCGCCCAAGTTTCAAAAGAATTTTTCAAATTGAACAATTATTATGGAGAAGTATGGAACAAACAATATAACCTAATTTTTTGCTGTAAAATTGATATTTCAAAGCCCATGATGGAAATGACGTAAAGTAATGTTGAATTCCAAATAAATTTTAGAGAGAAAAAATCTGTGCAAGTTTCATGACGCCAGAGCTCTCCACTTGAGAAGTTTCGCTCAGATTTGATTATTTATAGTGAGTCAAACTGTCTAAAGATCGCGTCGCATCGGTTTAATACTCACTGCACAAGCAATTTTTTTTCCAATTGTAATGATGGTAGTATGAGTTATTGAAATATTGTCAGATTATTCGTAGATACCTAAGTTAGAAATTATTGCCTCATATTATTCATAAACTTATATTAATTCCCATTCTTGCTCATCCATTGACATCTGTTTTAAGTAAACTCTGATGAAGTAAGCATTGCTTACGAAACATGTTTTTATTTAAATAATAAGGATGGGTTGTTTCAATAAATTTGAACAATTCATTAAACTTTTAAAATTAATGAAAGTTATATTCAAGTTCTGTGATAATTTCAGTTTTACGAAGCAACTCGCCTATAATGACATAATAACAGAACTTGAATAGAACTTACACAGAACGTGAAAATTAACTAAAAAAAATTGTTAGGTTGTTCAAATTTTTTGAAACAACCGAAGAATTTATTAATTATGAATTAAAATGGTTCCACAAAATAAGTTAGCTGTTTTTGAAGAAGTAATAATGTTTTCATATAAATCTGGTTTTTACCAAAACGAAACACGCAGTTTCATAGGAAATAACATATTAACCAATTTCATAACGCCTGATTTCATCGTTGTATAGACTTTCTTCTATTTTCTTGAACAAATTTTAATTATCGTTTGTTAGTTATTTTAAAAAAAATGACTTTGGTTAAATGGGGTTGATGTTTAAAATTTTTTGTAAAAATAAATTTATAGTAAAATATAAAATACTGGGAGAGCTGAGGGTGACATTTTCACCGTTCATCTAAAAATATAGTTTATTATGCTTTGATTTCTCACCGTTTCGTCCTTTTCACTCTGGTCAATATCTTCATCCAGTTTAAGATCTGCAGCGATGCGCATGTTTTCCAGAACCGTCAGCAGAGGCTGTAGTCTATCCTCCTGCATGATGTAGCAGGACATCTTCTTGAAGGCATCTGAAACGTGAGCCACTTTTAGTTACTGAAAGCCAGGCACTCCTAACAAGGCCGAACCTACAGGATTTTACATAAGGTAACACTTGGTGTGACAAATAATTATTTTTCTCCTGGTGCTGTGCCATGTCGGAGGATGTTATTATCTGGATGATATTCACACTGCAAGTTGCACTTACAGCAACAACTCAGCGTTATAGCGCTTATATCTGTCAACCCATTCAGACGCTACGTATGTTTGAAATACGTAGATTTCAGATCATAAAAATTGGCGAGTTTCGTTTTCAATTACTGGTGTAACTGCCTTTGCGCGTAATTGTTTTAATTGAATTTTAGCTACAAGTTTTTGTATTTTGAAATATGATTTTTGTATTTGATCTCGACCGAATTTTTCGGTTTTCGTAAAACGTAGATGAGTACTTGTTTTTTACATAATTATATTTTTGTAAATTGTAGGTACCGTCTTACAAGATAATGTGTTTATATATATATATATATATATATATATATATATATATATATATATATATATTTGTTTTCAGAGTGGTATATAATCTACCACAAGTATTTTCCCCAGAATTGCCACTAAGGTATATATAGAGTATGATATTTGACAGGATAAAACGGCCACCATCTTTAACCAAATTTACAGAAAGACGAAAGAAAATAAAAATTCCTTGTTCTACGCTTGGTCAAAAATATTTTTTTGTACATGGTTTCGAAGTCATGAAGTTCAGAATGCTTCTTTTACCTTTTCCATATTTATCTTTCCCTGTATCATCAGTTCCCTGGGTCATCAGTTTAAGGGTGTCTTAGAACTATTGGTTCCGCCTGGTGGAACTCTTACATGGAAGGTGTAAATAACGAAATATAAAATTATCATCATCAGTATATTAATACGTGAAGCAAAAGTTTTGTACCCCTTTTTACGAAAATTGCGCGAACGGAGGAGTATGAAATTTCGCACACTAATAGTTTATATAGAGAAGGAGAGCAGAATGCTAATATTTTTTTTAATTGTGCATACAAAATACACTAATTCAATAAAAAAAACATTACACATTAATTAATTAATTTCGACCATTGGGCGACCACTAGTTAAATTAATTAGTTAGAGTTGTGGGTGGCGGATGTACCTATTTAACCACAAACAATGCGATGTTAATTTAATGGGACCTACTCTAATCGATAGTTTGCATGAAATTATTAACCAAACGAACATTATGTAACTACATCTAGTTGCTTATCAGTCTTATCACTATGCGAAAATAGGATTGAAAACTAATTAGCCAATATTACTCGTAATGTTTTCGTTATTTGTTTTGTAATAATTAGTTTTGATTTTGTTTTTACTTGCGTAGACCCGTGAAACATTACGGGTTACGGGATATTGTAATTAAGCAGTATATGTGAAGCTGAAAGTACTTATAAAATATTTGATAATAAGGCCGAGTTTGAAGTTCGAAGTTTTCATTAAAGGTGCAAGTGAAACATATTCTGTACCAAGAGCATAAAACAGTTGGTGAAAACAATCAATTGATTGGAAGATGAAAAATAAGGGAATAATATCAAACGGTGATTTTCCGGTGAGTGCTTTAGAGAAACGATGCTTGAGTACTTTAGAATCAATAACAACCAATTTGTCAACCGGGTTCAGTAAATATCAGAAATTTCTCCTATCGATCCTGAAAACGTTCTTCGGAAAATTTCTCACAGAAAAGAAAACTCTGAAGCGAATGGCATGGACCAATCTTGGAAAAAAAACCTTCACATCTGTACTGGAGGATGCTAGGTCAACTAAATCTATTAAAAATCACGAAATCTGTAAAAAAAAATTAAACAAAAGAAATAAAAATTTCAAAAATAGAATCATTATAATTAATATTCTGATTACAAAATTAATGTGTCCGTTAAAATTTTGAAAATTTCAAACAGATTCGAGTTCTACAGTTCACTGAGCCAGAGTTACAGACAGTCACACAACCGAAATTAGTATTTTTTTAAAATAATTATTCGTGGTACTTGAAACGTAAGAAAATTTTGGCAGACATTGTCTGCCCCACTGGGATTTTCCATGCTGAGGAATCAATTTTACGTTAAGCGAGAGTTAAAATATTACGATGTAAAAGTATGCGGAGTGCGTTAGTGTCTATCAAATTCAACATTACACTTGTCCACGAGAAAACACAAAACATAATAATACATTTTTCAGTGTTGAAAAAAATCATGGTGCAAAATTAATTCCGCACATTCATTCATAAACAACCACTACGAGTTCTGTCATAGAAAAAACTCTGGGAGATACAATTATTTTGAATCACTGAAATACTTTTTATGAGGTTAATATGAGCCATATTATGTGTGTCTTAAAAATGAAAGTATGTTATTTAATATAAAATTTCTTCGTTGGTTTCAGTGTTGTCAACAAAGTTGGCAAAATCCCGAGCAGAAAAAACAGCTGCAACTTTAAATAAGTGCGAGGATAATAAAAATTCCGGACAAACAACAAAGTGTCGCTATCTGCACTTTGGAATTTTCAACATAACTACTTGTTGCATAATCTTGTTTAAGGAATTTTTAGCTTTATTTGCTTTACATAAGGATGTTAATAAACCAAATAAACAATATAAAATCGTTGACATGGTAGGTTGACAATTGGTTTTTGGGTTTTCACACATTTTTCGTAATGGACGTAATAACATGTTTCCCGGGCACCTTACATGGCTATTCCGCATAGTTACCTAAAAAACATACTCTCCATGATATAGCCACTACAATAAACACAATGTTTTTATTATGTCCCGTTTAAATGCAGAACAGCGGAAAGTAGGTTTATAATTGAGGTAAAGTAGGTTCAATATTTTAAATTAGCCGATAACCCTAACCTAACGTAACCTATTTAAACAATTTTTAATTTATATTTTTTATCACTCTAAATAACTTATCTGAGATGGTTCTGAGTTGGTTTCATTCCGAGTTGTCCGGTCACCGTTTCTACCCACTATCAGCTCTTAGTATCGCCCTGCTGAAAGATCACCGTACAGAATCGAAACTTTACTTAAATTGGCTTTAATCAAAGTTAATAATAGCCTGATACTTCAAAACCTTCCCCTTCTTCATTTCCTTCCCATCAAATTTAATTGGGTATTTACAAACCACAAATATGAAACTTTTCTATTTTCAGCTTTTGTACGAAAAAACTACAAATAATTGCGACATAAAAATCAAACTGGCTAAATCTGTCTCTTGATACAAACATTTGGGAGGCGGATATGGATACTGCCGCCCGGGAACAATTTATTGGATAACCAACACCTCTGTCAAATAAATTTAATGTTTCACCCCAAGTGGTTCGCTACGTTCGGTGACTTGGCAGGGGTTCACGGGTTCACGGGTTCACGGGGTCGGGTTTGTCTAGGTATTAGCGGCACTTGGGTTTGCCCACCCGGGTTTGCTGTGGCGGATCGGATCGGGAGAGACTGGCTAGAGAGAAACCTGTTTATCTCTCCAGCCGGACTCTCTCGGTTCATCGTCTGTCACTCCTGGACACATTGACCCCCAGATTCCTACCCACCCCTGATACCTTTTTCCTTCCCAGAACTTCCTCTCCTCCCTTTCCATAAATAGACTCTCCACACAGCATCTCAAAAGATGATACGGGCCCTGAAGGATTTTTTTTCCCCAGGGCCCCCTGGGTGGAGCTAACGTAAAAAAAAGGTTGTGCGTCGACCAAATAACATCGATGACTACCTTTGTACATATTATTTGTTTGTATATTTATATAATTATTGGAACTTTAATGGTTTATCAAATATTAATTTTACAAATTAACTATCTTAAAAATAACTGTTTGATTCCTAAAAAGTATTTTTAAAAAAATTGGTATAATATTCGACTCGAGAACACATTCTAACCACACAAAAGTAAACACAAACAGAACTTTTCCGATGCTTATGTTTATCGGGAAAATCGTGATGATTTGAATAAAAGTGTCAGTGCGTCACACGTTCTCACACGTAGAGAGTCTAAAGGTAAAATCGTTAATTGGCTCGTGAATCGTTATTACAATTACATAGTTGTACTGTACTATACCCAGTGTACCCATGGTCGACATAGTTGCACAATGTACAGTGATTAGCTGACAAGAGTCAGGGTACGAGAGCAAAGTCCTCCGCTGGACCTCCATGTTAAATATTAAAAAGAAGCATTATTTTTCAATGTAATGAAAATAGTGATATCTTTGTTTGCAGTTAAGTCAGTCATGAATCACGATGATAACAATGTGGGAATGAAACAGATTATAAAATGAGTTATTCGGTTGCCTTGTGAATCCACAGGGCGCACTTTGGAATGGCTTGTAAATCATGCGTTAATATTGAGTCGTTAATCTTTGCTAAGTAGAAAAGTAGTTAAGTAGAAAATATCTGGGATAAACCAGGAAAAACTATTTCTTTTATTTGCAGTTTGTCATTTCCTTTGTTAGTTAAGGACCTTTGAAATATTACTTTTAACGGGTAAACTTTACACTTGTAAGTAAAATTTACGGCTTACGTAAGATTTTGATAAGTTACTCACAGTAAGTAATTAATGCTCACGGAAGTTATTCGGAAATTTAACTTGCGTAAGTTCTCACGGGGACCACTACACATTTCATTTGGCGTGAGATGGCTTCCTGACAACAACGATTTGCTGCTGTCAAATTTGAGCGATTTTGTCAATAAAGACGAAAGGGACCAAATAAAGTGTTGGAATCGGTTGGAATAGAATTTGACTTGAGAGAAACGCATTTTTGTTCCATTAACGATGGAAAAAAAATATAGTTCTTTAATTATATCCGAATGACAGCTAGAATGACAGCAAACGACTTCGAATTCAAATATGTAGGTAATGTTATAAACAGAAATTTTGAGATTAGAAAGGATTGGACCGATAATTTAAAAGAAAGATGCTAATTTTCAAAAAGCTTTTTTTGAAAATGAGCAAAATAAATATCTCTTCGGTTTTTGGCGAAAAAATTTCTTGGCGATTACGTTCGTTTTCGTGGGAAGTGCTTATTTGAGTTTAATGTAGTGTAATATTCATACTGTTCTCGGAGGATAATAAAGTAGAAAAAATCCTACGAAAACAACTGTCTTTTAATTTTTGACATCTCGCATCGACGCATTTTGGTACTAATTCTTACGGTAATCGCTCAAATTATCAAACTGATATGATAAGCTGTGAGAAGGCTGGAAGTTCGCGCGGACACGATTAGACCTGTCAAAAACTTATGTAAGATCATCTTCTGTAACTTGTTATAAATTACGGTTTCAGTGTCTTTTGCTGTCGTTTACATTAATTGGCCATAAGTCACTTACGTGAGCGAAAAAAAATTACGTGTGTAAAGGCAGCATATGGTTAAGGCACCATATAATTATTTGTTAAATTAATTATTCATCGAGAAAAACGAGTGTTTTGAAAGCATTCACTGGGTGAAAAGAAAATATCATCACGTAGCCGGGTAGTGAAATCTGGTTTTCAACTAAATAAATTAGATAAGTTTTTAGATTTTACGGCTAAAAGTATTTTCGTTATTTGTTTTTGGGGTGTTATGCCGTGTTGCGTTACCTCATTCTTTAGCCAAATTAAATTTAACATACTTTATTTATTTTAATCTAATAATTTTTCTGCTGCTTTAGAGTATTAGTTCTTTATATTTGTTTGTATGAAGTAGTTATAATTAAAACAACTGTCAGTCCAATTTTGCCACTGCTAAAATCTCATCCAAGACTCTTTTATGCACCTAGCAATGAATAAACAAATTGAAAACCAAACAACTTCGCCTGGAAAACATTATTAATTATTTTCCTACATCACAGCTGATTAAGCAAACATTACAAAAATAATTAATTAGATCTTGTATAATAATAATATATTCATTTTTAATGGCTGCTAGGAATCGGTAAGAGATAAATATTATTAGGAAATATTTACTAATTTCGTTTGGTAATATCTCCTTGAACTGGTATTTTTGAGATATTAGCATTTTTACCACAAATACGGATATATTTTATATAAACAGATACAGTTTACGGCATTTTGTACGCTTTTAGAATATAGGGTGGTTACTTCCTTGAAGTCAAAAAAAGAAAAATGGCACTTAATAATAATAATATTGTTTACCGATACCCTGTAAGAGAAAATTTTTTTGTTTTAGAAAATGCTTTTAAAACATTTGTTCGTTGAAAATGCATTTAATATCCTACGAACCTTGCCCTGTACCTATCTATTGATGTAAAAATACCGTGAAATGATGAACGCGGGTTCGATTCACATAGGAAGCATTTATTACGTTTATAATGAAAGCTGTTGAGACTGGATTTGGGATGTTAGGTAATTTAGATTTTGGATTAAAAAAAAAAAAGATAATTTTTAATTTTAATCTACGTTACACGTTGCCAAATGCCTACCTAACGATATTTTGTAGTTGTGACATGGTTGGGATTGGATTATTGTGTTAATACTAGCGCATACTCGTGAAAAATTACGGGATATTACAATTCTAGGATCAGTGAAGCCGAAAGTTTTTATTTTTTTTATTTATTTATTTCATCCAAAATATATCATGAATGTATAATATAATATCATATTACTACATAGTCGTGTATTTGTTACATTTTGAGTATATTTTCCCTTTTTACTTTTTAATTTCTTCCTTTCCTTTTACACAGATTAATAATAACATATTTTAATGACAAAAACATTCAATTATAAAGTTAACAACATAAGGTAATAATTCATTAGTAAGTTAATATCTATAGGATAATAACAACAGCATTGTTATAAGAATAATGTTACAATAATTGATGTCATTAGATCAGGATCTAATAGGAGAAAAAATAAATGTATGTAAGAACGGTTATATAGAAGTAGCAAATTATACTATATTTTAAGTTGTGCATCGCCTGCCTCACTAGGCGAACCTGTATTGAGGCAGAATTTTTAGTAAATTGTTTCTCGCAATTTTGTCTATGGTTTACTTATAAATGTATAATATAGGTTCCTATATATCAATGCTTTATTTTATAGTATTTATACAATGTTTGCCTTGGGAACATTGCTTTTAAAAAACTAATTAGAGACGATCAGAAATTTACCATTCGAATTAAGATCGTTAGTAAACTTTAAAATTTATTATTCATATTTAGATCTGTCAAAAATATAAACAAAGGAAATAAACAATTCAAATATAATAATTATTATCATTTACTATTAAAATAAAATAATTTTTGGTAAATACTTCATCGTTCGTCTGATAAGATAAAGTGATTAGTTAAGGGTTCCAATTTTTAAAAATAAAAATTTATTGAACTTGAATATTTTTACGCGCCACGCAAGAATACAATTTCGAATCACGCACCCATGCACTAACCGAAAATAGTTCTCTTATTTAATATCTAGTTTTGGTTATTTTATAACAGTAATTCTAAATTCCAACACCTGCCTTACATTGAGTAAAATGATCAGAATATTATTTGAAGCATAAATTTGATGTAAACATTCTTACAAAAAATCAAATAAGGGGCCATCCATAAATTACGTCACAGGAAATTCATGGTTTTTTGACCCCCCCCCCCCCCTCCCCGTCCCTGTCACACATCGTCACATTTATGAGACCCCCTACCCCTTAGTGTGACATCATATATTTTGCAATTTTACACCTAAAATTTTTTTGCGTTTTAATAATTTAGGTTTTTACATGTAACATCACAGAGCTGAAGAACCCCCCATACCCCTCGCCCACAATGTCACACTTCTTTACTCTCCCCCCCCCCTAAGGTGTGACGTAATTTATGGATGGCCCCTAATTTCTAATTGAAATAGCTGTATCAATTATTTTATTACGTTATTATACGAGTATTATCAATTGATGGCTTCCGTGGTATTTAATAAAAATAAACAAGAAAAAAGTTTTTTTATTTTGACGACTAAATTAATAATATTTTTAAAGATACGTTATCAAACACGCTTTATAGAAGGTCATGTGCTTCAATTTACACGGTCTAGAGTTGTGGTCGTCGTATCACTGGGAGTATCCTCGAAAGTCGTAACCTCTCTTTTTGTTACATGTGTCGTTTGTGAGAAAGAGGAAGAGGTTACAAATACGCTATCAGTCGTATGTCTATAAACAATTTGCAGTTTTTAAGTTTTCGTGACACTGTGCGATTAGCCTTTTCCATTGATAAATTCAGTGTGAGTATCCCAACACAATCAGAAGGTCACAAGTTTGTTAAAATATATGACGAAATTCAAAAAAAAAATTACCACTTTAAGTTTTAAGTGTTATATCCGATATTATATGCAAGGTTATTTTGGTAATTCTCGTGTGCTAGAATGTACAGAATTTGGTTATAAATTGCTAAATGAATTTGTTATTAAAGAGATGGGTTACTACATGGTTTACGTTTTGAATTAATTTGAATTCAAACTTCTTTACATTAAAAAAATTCAATTCGAATACTATAATATACTTCATTGCATTGGTTATTTCCATATGTCAAAATCAAACATTTAGGACGGGTTGTTTCAAAAAATTTGATGAGTTCATCAAATATTTGAAGTTGATTTTCAGGTTCTGTGTAAGTTCTTTTCGAGTTCTGTTTTTTTATCATCATAGGCCAGCTGCTTCACAAAACTGAAATCATCACAGAACTTGAATAGAACTTACACAGAACGTAAAAATTAACGTCAAATATTTGACGAATTCGTCAAATTTTTTGAAACAACCCATCCTTATGCGCAGACTATCCAAAATTCAGAATTGCAACTTTATTGAGAAAATTATAAGTGTACTAGCTGGTTCCCGGCATGCGTTGCAATGCCATATTCAAAGAAATAAATTGTTTCTCCCTGCATGGCCTTTCCCGTGCGTCCCTGTTCCCCTCCCGCGTCCTCTTCCCCTCTAACGATACCCTTCCACCTTCTCGCCTTCCCTCTCTCCGCCATCCCTCTCTCCTCTCCCCTCCCGCATTCCATATATTCAATCCAAGTATTTTCAGTTTTCAAACAGCTCGCGTGGCAGCTATTATAATTTTTTTATTCAAATTCTCATTTTTCATATATTACAAATATTCTTTTTTGTATAATATAAGAACAATAAATCAAATATGGTACCTAACACATGTACCTTTTTAAAATATGTGTAATTCTTGATTCCATTCAAAGTATTGAATATTAGTATTGATACCTACTTCAAATAATTGCATTAATTGAAAGAGTTTCGAAAATTGAATTTTGAATTAACCATCGATTGTTTGCAAAATGTCATTCTTTAATTGTGACATTTTTGGCAGTTTTGTAAGAGATTTTGTAATGATTAAAATAAGCTTTTTCATGAGTTTATTGTTATGTGGATGTAATAATCCAGAAACCATCGCGAGGACGGAGAGAAGGTATTTTGAAAATTTCAAACATTTCAAATGCTTAATATAGCAACACATAGACATTTCCGAACTCATATACCCTCTAGCATATTTTGATTTTTATATATGTGTATAGATTTTATGAACGCGAGTTTTTTTAAGAGAGGCTATCTTTCGAAATAATTATAAAAATACCAGCATTTTATTTTACAATAATACGAAGACAGTAGTTTTAATATTAGATATTGTTCTTTGTTATATTATTGTTCCCCACAGTTGAATTTGGAAGCCACTCTGGTCCGGAGTCCCAAAATACATGAAAAAACCCTTGACTCAGCAGAAAACTTGTGCAGTAATGGGTGGCTCGTTTGATAGATTATCCTTTATTAACAAACGCATTGCAATCTTTAGAGCACAGGCGACGGGTAGGAACTGTTCTTGTTCCACCAGTATTTCAAAGGAAAATACTCCGAGGAACTAGCGTCATCAATTCCTTCGGCACCGGTGCACAGTCGGGAAACACGGCAAACGCGCTAAATATTTTAACCAATTATTGTCCAACATATTTACAAGGTTGACATTTGTATGAGAACGGGTCTAACCTACGACTCGTTCTTGAGTCTAACAGCTTGGCTGTGGAAGAATTTGCCTTTTTTTTATATGAATACCGCACAAGAGTCCCAACTGCTCCCGTCTGGAGCTAGTGAGACTATGGCATCCCCAATTGGGGTATGTTGTGAGGCTGAGGGTAGTGGGGAGGGAAAGGAAATGGGGAAGAGGAAGGTGGGAAGTACCTGGCTATTCAGAACTGGTCACCAAACACGGCCAAAGCCATTTCAAGCAACTTTTCAATTCTGAATGGTGGTCTTACACCAGGGCGATACTGAGAGTATCTTCCACTCTGGAACGTGCCGCAAATATACTATATATTATTTTAAATGAATAAATTAATCAAATCAAATTTATTTGCCACGCCGGGATTCGATCCCGCGACCTTCGGAATGCGAGTCAAGAGCCTTACCGCTGAACTACGCCGGCCGCCTGCCGCTTTGTTTCCTCCTTCCTACACCAGGATCGCTTCAAGACCTAGGTTCACTGCTTCTTTTCCACAAAAGACCCTCCACACGGCATCCCCAAGGATGACATAGGACGTGAAGGAAAATATTTTCCTCAGGGCCTCCTGCGCCTTCCTTCCAACCACAAGAA
Source organism: Glyphotaelius pellucidus (assembly GCA_936435175.1). Classification (NCBI taxonomy): domain Eukaryota; kingdom Metazoa; phylum Arthropoda; class Insecta; order Trichoptera; family Limnephilidae; genus Glyphotaelius; species Glyphotaelius pellucidus. The sequence goes on along the minus strand of OW386538.1, from coordinate 16,722,685 downwards.
AATGCTTCTAACTTCTAATGGAAGAGTAGTATAAAACAGAGATGTAAAATAACAGTTCATATTGTAAAATTTAATTTTTATGTGGATTTCTGGAATTTGCATGAAAAGCTGAGAAAGTAAAAAATTATAAGACATTTAAATAAATATGTTCAGTTAATCGTAGTTTTAAAATTCATCGTCTTCCATAATGTTTATATACGAGCACGCTGATTTATATAATATCCTCTTTGACACCTTCAATCATAATTTATGTACGTAACCACCTACATATTTACATTGAAATCATTTTATCATTAAAGACAACTAGAAAACATCGTGTTCAACATCAATGCCTCAGGCCTCGGGCCTATTTTGTCGGAAGGTCAGAATATTTTTTCGCAATAACAAACAAAAAAAATTGAATATTTCTCGCACCCGAAAACTGAAAACAGTTTTTGAAAGGTAATGAAATATGCTTTCAAATTTTATAATTCGAAATAAATCTACATATAATTTTAGAAATGGAAAAAATAAAAAATCCAACCTTGATTTAGTTTCATGTAAAAATAATGAACAAAAAAGTTTTTTTATTTCAAATCGCGATCGGAAATTTTGCTTTCGTAATGGTGTATATTTTAATTATTTTGTGGTTCATTTATAAATTTGAATATAAAGTGTGGTGTTTTCTCTTTACCCCGTTTAAATCATTTTTCTAACCATAATAGTAAGGGAGACACAACGATTTCTATGAGACCTATATGTTCCCAGGGCTGGGCAGTATTTGAATTACTTGTAATTGAAATATACTATTTTGTATTTGTATTTCAATTACTTCCTAAAAATGTATTTTGTAATTGGTATTTCAATTACCTGATGCTGAGGTATTTTGTAATTTGTATTTCAAATACTTACGGCTTCAAAATACATTTTCAAATAAATTTAGCGAACTTAATAATGATAATTAAAGATAAACTGACATAGATAATACATAGACTAAAAACGCTAGAATCCAGAGGAATATATGTTAATATTTAGAGTTCGCAACACTGTACGTCAAAGCAAGTATCTTGTCAATTGTCGTTTTCATCATTTCGCGGTATTTATTCATGAAGACGCGAGTTAATTGATAATTGATAATGGATGATCAAATTCCGCCAAAACCACAAAACTTTACAAGAGGAGCGGAGATGAGATGTGTCTTCTGAGGAATATGATTGGTCAATTTTTGCAAGTCTCTGTTTCACTCTGCTCAGCTTTGCTTCTATGGAAACGCACCCTTAGATAAGGGCACTTACGACAATTTATTGCAACCAAAGGTTCTAGCAAAACCAAATGTATTTTGTAATTTCTATTTTGTATTTCAAATACACGAATTAAAAGTATTTTGTATTTCGTATTGCGAAAAAGTATTTTTTAATTTGTACTTTAATTACAGCAAAGCATGTATTTTTCCCAGCCCTGGTTGTTCTAGAAAACGAACAAAATAGCCTTAGGGGTTAAAAGTGATGCAAAAAAAATTTGGTTAAATAGGTTACGTTTGGGTAAGTTATGGGCTATTTGTTTAAAGGGCGTTGCAACTGATTAAATACCACTTTGTTGTTAAGGAAACAATTATATAATATTTATTATATTGCTTTACGAAAATTAGAGGCGGTTGATGCCCAGCGCCCAGTGCAACCAAAAAAAACTATTTTTTGTAGTCGAACTTTTAGCAAAGATTTCACGAAATCTTATTCAAATAAGTACGTGAAATAAGAATACTTCGATAATTCATAAAGCGCATTTTTTTGTTAAATATCACAATAAGTCCTATTGAAAATTTTAAATACGTTATTGGTTTTTATAAAAAATAAAAGTGATTCTTACCAGAAGATACAAAGCTATGAGTATTAGAAGATGGTCGTAAACAGAATAAAGGCGTTTTTGCGAAAAAAAGCTATATTAAGCATAGGAAATGTTTGAAACTTTCAAAATACCTTCTTAAACCCCCGCGAAGGTTTTTGGATTATTTCAACCACATGACAATATATCTGAAAAGTTTTTCAATCATCACAAAAATTCTGAAGTGAAGTACTTACATAATAATTTGAATCCAATCAAGAATTATAAGGTATTTTAGATAGGTGCCTATGTTAGGTACCAAATGTGATTGATTGTTCTTATAAAATTGGATTGTTCTTATATGATTTACAGAAATGAATATTTGTAATATATGAAAAATGAAAATTTGAATTAAAAAAATTGTAATAGGCACGCGAGCTGTTTGAAAACTGAATGTACTAGGACTGACTATATGGAACGCAGGAGGGAGGTTGACGAGACGAGGGAGCGGGAGAGGGGAGAGGAAAGGCGGGGAAGGCGTAAGGGGAACGCGGGATGGGAACAGGACGCGCGTGGAGAACGGGGAGGCACGGGAAAGGACATGTAGGGAGAAACAATGTATTTATTTGAATATGGCATTGCATCGCATGCCGGGAACCTGCTAGTATAATATAAATGTAACCACCATTACCAAGCGTTTGCAATTATTATAACATAATTTCTGCGGGACATTACTACCAATAACAAATAATTTATTCATTTTGGTTATAGTTATAAGAAGTGTAACCGATTTCCACCAAGCAACAATTGCTAAATAAATAATAACGTTATATGTTTTTTTAAGGTGGAATGTCAAACCACAGACTGATTACTTCAATAATCAGGATAAAGGAAATACTTTTGCCTTGTTTGGTTTTCGAAAAACAAACTATAAAAAAATTTTCACACATATATTTATACATTCATTCATTAATTCAGTTTTGTACCATTAAATATTTTTAAATCTTATTTTTTAATTTCATTATTTGTAAAAAACAAACATTCGAGGCTATTTATGATGAAATAATAATAAAATATAATTAAGATGGGGATAGTACTTACTCAGTTCTCTCCCCCTCCCGTTGACATAGACGGCTCCCTCCACCCCCGTAATCCTGTACCCGGACAACACGTCGAGCAGGGTGGACTTGCCGGCCCCGGAGGGCCCCATGATGGCGATCAGCTGACCCGGTAGGAAGCGCCCATTCACTCGGTGGAGGATTGTCTTAACACCTTGAAATAACAATTTCATATCTGAATATATTTTTCATCACGCGTCGCCAATGGATACAACATAGGGAATCACGTATTATAAATTGTAATTTCTAGCCGCAAATTGTTGTCAAAAAATCTGCTCTCTCTCTATGGCCCGGTAATCAGCCAGACCGTATCCTTGCTATGTATGACATTCCTCGCTCCAATTTAAGCGGGCTAAATTTACTGCCCAAGCTTTCCTAATCCGCAGAAGAGTTCCTAGTTTTATTCCTATTTCCTAAGAGGCGCTAGCAATCATACGGTAAATCTGCATCATTTTACAAGTATAGATTATTATATTCATCGAGCGATGAGGAATGACGATGTTATTAAATGGCAATCAATCAAAAATAGTTCAATAAGGAATTTAAAAAGTTTCAAGGTCAGGACAGCTTGTTTTCAGCGATTAATTTCATTAGCAGTGCACTGACTCCAGCAAAACAAATACTAATTAAAATTAATGTACTCGCTCATAGAACCATGCTGATTGAAGTGGAGAACTTTATAAAAAATTACTCGTTAATTAAACATGCCTAAAAATAAACTGCCGTCGTTTTTGAAATACCGCGATTTCCCGGCGCATACAGGATGAAGATGACAGAAGGGGGCATAGGAATACTACTCGTGTATTCAGTAGATTTGTTTTTCAAAGAAAAAAGAAACACGTTCCTCTATTAAATTCATAGACAATGCTCGTAATATTGGTGACACCTAGACTTTCTACCTTTAAACGGATTATGCTCCAAGCTGTGCTTAGCTCGACATTCCAACCAAGCCGAGCTTATAACCGACTGATTTACAGGATCTACGTCTGGCCAATGTCAAGCTGTCGTGAAACTCACGACAAGATTTTATAGATAACTAGCTGGGTTACCCGACTTAGCTCAGGACAACATTCGAGAGTGTTCTGGAGTGTTCCACAATTTATTTTATTTATTTATAGTGGACCCGACAGACGTTGTCCTGTACACAACTGTCGGGACAAACTAAAATTAAAATAGAATAATATTGAATATTCGATACTGCGATGGTAGCACAGTCTGCCGGATCCAATGTAAAACATTCCAAAATCAACAACTCCTTAGAAAAAAAATAATTAAAATAACATTTTCAGTGGACCAAATTGCGAATCTAAACTCCAAACCATTCTCGAATCCCCTTGAACCCACACAAAAAAAATCATCAAAATCGGTCCAGCCGTTTAGGAGGAGTTCAGTGACATACACACGGACAGAAGAAATATATATTAAGATTAGCGTTGCACGATATTTCAGTATACCCAGGAATGTTACGAGTTACGGATTAGGTTGTGAGGAAACCTACCCGATAGCAACTTGATAAACGTTGAGAAAAGGCAACTGAAATACCGGCCCTAAGCCGTTAACGTCCGTTGGACGAAGTAAACATGACGCCAGGCCGGTTTTACTTCCTTATGAATGCGGTGTTAATTTGCATCGAGTCTATGGACGAGTGAGTGAGAAAGACTGAGAGAGAGACCGACGACGAGGCACAGAGACTTGAGACAGTCGATGTGAGGGCTTGGCATACGGGATTTTTACCCATTTTCTGGTGGCTTGTGCTGCCCGGAAATTTGTTAAATTTCAAAGGAAGTTCTGAACGGTGGGCACTGAAGCTTTCCTGTGCTCTAGGGCGCTCGAGGCCGGCAGTCGCCCCTCATTCAGTTCGGCCGACGGTCAAAGCGACAAGTGCCTTTCTCAAGGCAAAAACTGCCTTTCTTAAGGCAAACCAATTTAAAGCGCGATAAGTTCGATTCCCCTCACCCCCGCCATGTCCGCTCCTGCAGACACAATATCCAAAAAAACAAGGAACCCTATCGAGATGGTAGACTTCCACATCCCGACCGGGGCCCTAAGGGCCAGAGTCAACCCCAAGTCCGGTGCCGTGGAATTCTTCTACACGGACACGGATATCCCACAATTTCCCACTATCCCCCAGCACCCGCATACCGCTTCCTTCCCCACCCCGGGGACCAGCGCTGAACCCATGGAGCCAGAATGGCAGAGGGTAACAGCCACCAAGCGCTGCCACTCCCCCCCTATCCAACCCACCCCGTACCTGTCTCAGCAGAACAGGTTCGAGTCCCTGCCTGAGATCGGTGACGCCTCCACGTACACCGTCCCACCGCCCAAAAGGCGACCGGCCACGACCACGACCACGTCCTACCAACATCAGGACGCCGCCCAAAATGCAGCAGGCAGAAAAAGCACACGAGTGCCGCCTGTTATCATGACTCTGGGGAGCATGACGCATGGCGACATAACAGCCGAAATTAAAAAACACATAGGCAATGCGACTTTCAACTTTCGCTACAACAAGGGTGGCACCATCAGCGTCCTCGTGAGCTCCGTCGAAGCTCACACCCAACTAACCAATGCCCTACGTCAGGAAGCCAAGACGACCTTCCACACATTCACAACAGAGGCCGACAAGATCAAGAAGACCGTCATCAGAGGTCTCCCAAAACTGACAGCGGAAGAGATCAGCAATGATCTGAGGGATCAGGGCTTCCCACCAAAAGCCATCATAGAAATGACCACCCCGGGGTCTGAATACCCGCTATACCTGGCCCACTTCAGCCGGGAAACCAATATGGGACAGCTACGAACAGCAGTCCGTTTCATCTGCCACTGCAGAATCTCGATGCGCAAGTATCGAAGCGGCCACCTCCAACACGGCACGCAATGCCACAGATGCCAGAAGTTCGGCCATGGCTCGAGGAACTGCGCCCACCCCGCCCGCTGCGTAAAGTGCGAGGGAACCCACGCTACAGCGGACTGCCCCAAGGTCACCCGCGAACTCCCGGCCGCCTGCTGCAACTGCGGAGGCCCTCACCCCGCTAACTTCGGCGAATGCCCTAAGAGGGTAGAGTACGTCGCCGCCCTCCAGCGCAGAGCTAGAGAAAACGCCAGTCAGAGGGCCCCCGAGCCACGCCAGAGGGCCACCGAAACCCCTCAGAGGGCCACCGTAACGCCTCAGCCATCAACATCAGGCAATTTAGGCGGCCGGCGGACCTACTCCGAAGCAGCGGGTGGCAACACCAGGGCTTCCCATCAAGAAGAGCGTCGTGGGCCAGAACCCAACACCAACACCACCTCTGGTGACGAGGACATCATGTCTCTCCTGCGCGGCCTCATGAAGGTTCGGGGAAGGCTGGCTGCCTGCATTTACAAGGAGGAGAAACTGTTCATCCTCATGGAGCTTCTGACGAACACCATCAATGTCTAGCACGGCATCGGAGGTCAAAATCCTTATGTGGAATGCCTGCAGCATTCGACAGAAAGTCGAACAACTACTAGACCTGGTCAACAAACTAGAAATCGATATCATTCTTCTCAGCGAAACACATCTCGACGAAAAAACCAGCTTGAGAGTGCCTGGATTCGACATCCACAGAAACGACAGACCACTCCCAGCGGACAGAAGATCACGTCCGTCAGGTGGCACTGCGATCCTAACCCGTCAGGGCCTTTTGACAACGAGACTACCGACACCTGTACTTCAAAACATGGAAGCCACAGTCATCAGAATGGAGATTAAAAAAGAAATGCACACCATCATCGCTGCATATTGCCCATCAGACGCTAACAATATCGTGAGAGGCGATCTCGACAAGCTGCTTGCACTCGGCGCCAAAGTACTCATAGGAGGGGACCTAAATTCCAAGCACAGGCATTGGAACAACTTCAGAGCCAATAAAAACGGAAAAATCCTGTATAAACACCTGGAAAGCCACGACTACCAAGTACTCGCACCAGACAAGCCGACATACTACAGAGCTAAAATAAAATACCCAAGCACTCTCGATATTGCGCTGGCAAAAAACATATCAACGACATCTCCCCTGATGACACTGGTCGAACTACCATCTGACCATCTACCGGTGAGCTTCACGATAGGCGGAGAAATCAGGAGAATAACGAGGACTCAACTCGATTTCCAAAAAGCCGACTGGAAAAGATTTAAAGAAGGGATCAACGCTCAAATATACCTAACATCAGAGACTCTAACCACGCCAGCAGACATAGACGAAGCCGTCGAATCGCTGACTGATATCATCCAAAGAGCACGAGACGATTGTATCCCCAAGAAAAAAATCCAGCCCTTTGCCGTGAAGCTGACACCGCACATAAAATTTCTGATCACAGAGAAAAATAGACTTCGCCGAATCCATCAAAATACCCATGAGAGGTGCTTCAAGATAGCAGTCAACTCTCTGGGAAGGGAAATAAAAGACGAAATAGCGACACTCAAGAACACTCTGTGGTCAGAAAAAGTAACTTCCCTAAGTACAGAGGATCATTCGATCTGGAAAATGGCAAAGGTCCTCAAATATCAGGACAACAGCATTCCGCCTCTCAAATGGCCCAACTCGACAGTCATGGCACTCTCAAACGAAGAAAAGGCAAACACCTTGGCTGACGGATTTGAAAAAGCGTACCAAATAACAGACGGGATGGAAGACCCGGCCATTAACGAAACGGTGAACAGAGCACTCGAAGACCTCGACCTCCTCGCCCAAACGGATACGGAGGAAATACATCTTTGCACTCCGAAGGAAGTGGCCCTCATCATAAGACGCCTCAAACCAAAAAAGGCTCCAGGCGAAGACCAAATAACAAACGCGCTGCTAAAACATCTACCGCAGAGAGCGATTATTCTGATTACAAAAATATTCAACGCCTGCCTGCTGCTGGGCCACTTCCCGTCATCCTGGAAGAATGCGTGCGTCTTGCCGTTCCATAAAGCAAAAAAAGATCGCTCAAATCCGTCATGCTATCGCCCCATCAGCCTACTGCCGACCCTCAGCAAAGTCTTGGAGCAAGTCATCCTCAATCGATACCTCCCACATCATAACGAGAACAAGACTCTACCTGACGAACAATTCGGTTTCAGATGTAACCACTCGACGGTCCACCAACTGACACGGGTCACAGAAGACATCTCAAGGGCCTTCAACACCAAGAGGTACATTGCCATGGCGCTTCTCGACCTTGAGAAAGCTTTCGACTCAGTCTGGATGGACGGGCTCATATACAAACTGTATATCACCAACACGCCCATATATATTATAAGAATAATCCAAGAGTACCTGAAAAACCGATCATTCGCCGTTAAGGTGGGAGAGGCGAAATCAACAACAAGGAATGTACCTAAAGGCGTGCCGCAAGGAAGTTTACTCGGTCCACACCTGTTCAACCTGTACACGTACGACATCCCTCCACTCGTGAAAAGCAAAAAGGCGATCTACGCCGACGACATGAGCCTGTATGCCACTTCAGGCAAAGCTGTGGTAGCCGTTAACCATCTACAGAGAGGCCTCAACGAACTCTCGGCCTACTACAAAGACTGGCGCCTCAAGCTAAACGAGGCCAAAACAGAAGTCATCATGTTTACGCGTCGATTAAAAAACAGAATACCGCCAAAGAAAATCACCATGAGTGGAGTTGTACTCGACTGGAAAACCGAAGTAAAGTACCTAGGCCTTACCATGGACAGCCGATTAAACTGGAAATCACATCTCCAAAAAGCCAGATCCAAGATGCTCCAAGCCCTGGGCGCAGTAGGCCCAATCTTCAACAAAAAAAGTCCCCTAGCTGAGAAGAAAAAATTCCTACTATATCTGAGTCAGATCCGCCCAGCCCTTACGTACGCCATTCCCGCGTGGAGCAACATAGCCAACACGACGTATAATAGACTTCAAACCCTACAAAATAAATGCATTAAAATCATTTATAATACCCCGCGGTACACTAACCTCAAAAACCTACATGACCGAAAAGGCATACCAACTATACAGGAACACGCTTATCAACTTACGTCGAAGTTCTACAACACACTGAATCAGAACAACGTGCTTATCAAAGAGCTGGGCAGATACGACTCCCCACACGACCTACCATTCAGGTACAAACATCGAATGCCAAAACACCTGCTATTAGACTTCCATGAGGATGAACACGACGAGCCCGATGCAACAGACGAGGATTGACAGCCACCATCCTTACGCTCCAAATACCTACCTCTCCTGACCTTCCCCAACATTCCTACAGCCATCTCCCGAACTCCAAGGACACGGTATTTCCTAACCGGCGCCAACATTCCACACATTCCATCTGTGGAATTCTGTCCAGTGGCGTGGGGTGAGATTTTCGGACTTTTTGCGCTCGATCTGTGTTGGCTTAAAAACCAACGCGGATTGAGCCGAAACTAATGATGTTTCCTCCCACCTTCTTCCACTAGGCGTAGGCACCAGTACCAGCTCCCGACGACAAGGCGCAGACCAGAAAAGAACAAAATATTTACATTCAGTAAGCGTAAATGTAAAATTTGTGAAAAAAGTTCAGAACTTCTGTTCCCCTTTTCTTTGAAACTTGCATAAGGTTTTTTATCCAGTAACGAATTTTTCCTTATGATGACATTAATGTTAACGTAAATTCAGTCATTTAAATACAACCTTCAGAAGGTGATAGTAAAAAGGCCAAGCGAGCCGTAGTACTAGTTAGCTAGAATCATGAAAGGGTATTGTTATAAGCCCTAGCTAGTTAGAGGATTACGAAAGAATCCGTAAAATCAAAAAAAAAAAAAAATCATCGAGTCTATGTCGCAGACAATGAACACCTCATTCTGTTTCCACAGGTATACAAAGCGTGTTGAATAAATTATTTTCTAATATTATGCATATCGGGTGGCCATGGTTGCACTCAGAATTACAAACAATTATTCACCTTCAAAAGTAAGATTCGCGGAAAGAAGACAGGTCTGTCAGCATGTTTGATTATTTGAATTGGTGGGATGATTAATAGTTAACCAAACGCTAAAAAAATTACCTACATACTTAATTTTACATTCGTAAATAAAGGTTAAGTGTTCTTCTCTCTTAAGGGGGTATTCTAATCTAAAAGCATGAATTGTAGGTGTTTTTTCAGGTGCAATAAAAAAAAACTAATAATATTTTTGTAGGCATTATTTTACCAAATATTTATTAAACATTAAAGAATGCATAAAAAAAATCAAACGAAAAAATTATAAGTTACAGGGTGTTGAAGTGGGGGGTCTCAAAAATATGGCGCGCCCTGGTTGACACGATTGCAAACCTTCTAGTAATCCGAAAAAAAAACAAATTTATTTTTAACCTAAACAAATGCTGCTATTTTTTTTTTTTTTTTTTTACATGAGCTTCACACAGGAGGCCCTGAGGAAAATAATTTCCCACAGGGCCTATGTCATCTTTGGGGATGCTGTGTGGAGGGTTTTTTAAAGGAAGTTTAAGGGTTTTAAGGTTTAAGGAAAGGAGTTTAAGGGGTGGGTAGGAAGGAAAGGGGTTTAAGGGGTGGGTAGGAAGGAAAGGGGTTTAAGGGGTGGGTAGGAATCTGGGGTTCAGTGTGTCCTGGTCATCCACCTTCGAGACCTAGACAAACTTCACCCCATGAACCCGGGCACCCCTGCTAAATCACCAAACGTAGCGAACCACTTGGGGTGACCTATGGCAGAGGTGTTGGTTATCCAATAAAGGTTCCCGGGGCGGCGGTACCCATTCCCGCCTCCCAAAATGCTATGGCATGAACCTCGGAGAAGTCATAAAAGTTTTTTTCGCAAAATGGCGGCAGGGCTGTCTGAAAAAAAAGACAATTTTTTACCAGTTTTTTTGACTTTCCGAATTTTTTTAGAATGGTAAAAATTTAAATTTTGTTATAGTTCTGGTTCATGCGATAAAATCATGTATGTAGAAGGCTCACACCAAATTTCAAGTAAATTGGTTAAGTAGAACTTGAGATATCGTGTCAACTGTCTCCAAAAAAGTGGGTTGGAGAAAAATGTGTTTAAAATTTTGTTCTATCTAGATTTTGGTTAGATTCTGTCTAATCCGCGAAATTAAAATAGTTATAACTTTTAAAATAATGCGAATTTCAAAAAATCATTTTAAGGAAATATTTTTGAATATTTAAACTTTGGAAATACGAAGAAATTTTTTTTTTCTAGGCTAGAATACCCCCTTAAACTCTTCGAGATGATTAACATAATCATGCAAAATTTACATCTATGTACATCATTAGATAATGCTTATGTAATGTAGGTATTCGTTACCTAACTCGTCCAAAATCTGATTATTGTATTAGAATACCACGGGAACTCTAGAACAATAAAGTAATTTTATACCTATGTATTTATACAGCATCGATTTTAAAAAGTTTAATTTAAATTTAATTTAAAAAAATTTTAATGTAATAAATAGTGACCGGACAACTCAACAATGTGCAACTTCATCACTCCTTTGATAAATAAAAACTTGGTTAAACGATAGGTTAGGTTATAAGCTATTATTCAATTTTTTCTTCACCTTTAATGACTTTCCAAAGGGGTGTTGAAATGCCACTTTGTTGAGTTGTCAGGGAACCGGAATATATTATCTTGTTGTTTCTTAGATGGGTAGAGTATTTTAAATATGCTTTTATCATATAAATATTATTGACCCCGAAACCTAATTGTTGTCAAATATCAAAGGCATAAACGTCACCACCACTAGCTAGACCTAAACCACAAAATTTTCAACAAACTGCATATAAATAATATTGTATTTATATTAATAAAAGCAACCCTCGAAAACAGCGGGCATCCACCATCCTTTTGACATCCGTAATTAGCATTAATCATTACCTAAGCAACTGATCAGAATTAATTGTTATACGGTCGTGGCAATGATGATGCGATGCAAAGATTCCGATGATATTTCTCAATAAACTTTTGAACCCGGAATCATTACTCAGATCGTAATAATACAAAATCCGGTCAAAAGGTGAACACAAATACCTTGAAGGGATGGCAAATAATGATTCAACACAAACAATTATTCAAAATAACTCTAGTGTTTTTTTGTTATCAAAAAAATAACTAGTAAACATTGTATATTATTTTTATTGCAAATTTTAACATCGATGACAATTTATGTCTGCATATGTTTTATTTGGAACAATATTATCTCTCAAGTAGATTAATTTTTTATACACAAATAAAAAATAAAAAAAAGTTGGGTAATTGATTGAATATCAATTTTCTAAGAGGTCTAAAGTATTATTTACCAAAGCCGACATTAAATAAATAATTGTTATATTTGTGGTGCATTATCATGAACATACACGTACATAGTACGTAAGTAAAAAAGTCTATTTAAAGAATAATTACGGGGTTATTAGTATTTTCGTGTAGAGCAGTGACTGCGGTTTCATATGAATTAATGAAAACAAACCCATCGTGATTTATTTTTTGGTTATTATGCCGTGTTGTGCTACCTTCTTTAGCCAACGTTTCGGACAGCAATACAGTGGCCATCATCAGGGCAGATGTGTAATGCATCGTCCATCGATGATGGGCACTGTTGAAACGTTGGCAAAAGAAGGAGGTGCGCGACACACCACAATAATCCAAAAATAAATCAGGATAATACTTTTGCCGTGAAAATCTCAAATCAAATCGAAAACAAATTTGTTTGAATCCGAATATTTCATCTACCTAATAGTTTTATAAATACTGATCAGGCAGTATAATAATATATATGAACCTTTGTGATGCTAATGGTGGAAAATCACAGCTAGTCCAAAGGTACAAAAATGTTATATTTTCGATAAAATTACAATTTTAAAAACGGTTTACTTAGTAGATATATTTTAATTTCAATACGAGGAAGTGCATCATATTGACGAATTTTTACTGCCTGATCAAGTGTGTCAAGTTGCACAAGGAAAATGGTGCGATGCCTTAAAATAACTAAAAACCCGCTGCTGCTGTTTTTTGCTGCAAGGCCTTGCAGGCGGGTATTTGATATGCTTGGCCCAATTTAGTCAAGTTCGCTGATGGTAGAGTTTTGCCGCTTTGTATGTACGACAGCAAATTAGAAGGTGTGCAAAATTTTCCTTATTCCATAGATATACCTATTCATTTGTTTATCTATCTAACCAAAAGAACTCGAAACCGGGACCTGCTCCCAACTGGCGAGTGGCTCGGACCGCAAACACGGGGACGCCGGTGGAAGCATTCAGGTTTTGGATCTGAGTCCGGCTCCGAGTTCCGGGTATGGGTCCGAGTCCTGGACCGGGTTCTCTGGGAGTAGTCGATTTGAAAAAAGGAGTAGGAGTAGGAACCGCTTCCCCCGAAGAACCTGAGTTCAAGAGCCCACTCCAGTTGAACCTATACATCACTTGTTGACATACAATTCGAGTTTTTTCTCCTAACTTCCCCTATAATAATTTTTAACCAAATCGGTTAGAGAGTTGTAAATTTTCAAGATAACCTTTATATAACACTAGCGAGTACCCGGCGTGCGTTGTAATGCAACTTAAATAAATATATTTTTTCTCCCTGCGTGTCCTTTCCAATTCGTCCCCTTCGTTCCCCTTCCACCTCCTCTTCCCCTCCCGCGTTCCCCCTCCACCTTCCTCGTCTTTCCCCCTCCCTTTTTCCGCTTCCACCGGTCCCGCAACCCCCCCCCCTCTCCGAATATCTCCTCTCCCCCTTCCGTATTCCCCTCCCCCTCCCGCCTACCCCCCCTGCCGCTAAACTACATGAAATACACTCATTTTTCAAATAACTCGCGCTCCATCTATTGCAAAATTTTTATACAAATTTCATAATGACAGAGCTCACCAGTGTATAGCCAAACAGTGTATAAACAAACAAACAAGCTTGTTTGTATATAAATAGATATCATTTTTTACATTTTTTGTTCTAGGGCACAGCTCAAATTTTTGAATTTCGAGATTCCAAAAACAGCCGGTTCCTTGGACAAATAATATCGGGCGATCCAGTGGCAGCCGAGTCACCGGGACAACAAATCGTGGCAGAAATATTGTTCTTTGTACATGAAAATGTATTCGATTTTATTATTTTTAAATTAACTATGAAAAACGTTATGTTTCAATCTTTTTGATTTTTTTTTCGAAATTTTTCATGATCTTGCAAATTTTATGATTCTGAAAAAATGTTTTCTAGGAATGTCGGAAAATATTGGGAATTTTTTCTTAGACATTTAAATTTTTGATATTCTGGCCGCGGGAAGGTTAAAATATTTTGATATTAATTTTGAAAAGTAGGCGCCTGGCGTTCAAGTGTAAATGCAGTCTATCTACTTTGTGGGCGCGTAGCACTCCAGTCGTTAATTATTAAAATTGAAGGCACTAACATTCATAAACCAACCATCACATAAAATACATCCAACTTACAATTTTATTTTCTTATCTAATTCAAACTAACCACATTCATTTCATTACTTATTAGATATAAGTATAATATTTTGTCAATATAGAAGAAGTCTAATATTAATAAAAGTCTGTATTTCCGAAAATATATGTTTAAATATCGAAAAGTAATTCTTCTGAAGCATTGTGTATTTGTGAAATTAAAAATAAGCCCGTCATTATCATATTATCAGTAGTAATCACATATATTTCATAGATAAGTGAATACTTTGTCCTCAGCAAATGACTAAAGTATAAAGATAAACAAAGGCAGCGGAATTCCGCATTCAAAGATACCTCCAATTGATAACTAAACCTGTAAATTTTTATGACCGTAATAATTATCAGTGTTCAATTATTTTTAATCTAGAGATTTAGGAACATATTTACTGTTGTAATAATATTTGTGATAGATAACTACGTAAATGCCTTTTTGAAAAATTGTTTAAATAACTACGAAAACCGAAGGGATATTCATTGATGTTTTATTTATAATTTTGAGTGCGATGAATCTATCATTTGATAAAGTTTATTTTTTAATAAATTATTTATATCTGATATAGGCGTAGAATAAAGAACAAAACTAGAAGTGCCTTCAATACAAATTTGAATGGAAAAAAAATTTCCATTTAGCCCACAGGTTCTCAACGTGGGCGATAACGCTCTCTTGTGAGCGTTTGAGACTTTCAGGGGGGCAGTAGAAGACCCAGAGAAAATTAGGAGTCATTGAGATGGCACAGCGAGGGCGTGGGCAGGTAAAAAAAATGGTCTAAAAAAAGACAAAAAACACGCTAATCCGTTCAAATAAAACAAAGTAAACTTTAATATTGGTTAATTTTTGTTATTGTACGTACTATAATCATTTCACCAGGTGTGCGAAAATTCACATATTTCGGTAATTCGGGAAGTAAATGAAAAATGAATTGAAAGATTCCATTAACCGGCAAGCGTTGCAATGCCATTCAAAAAAAAAATTGTTTCTCCCTGCTTGTCCTTTCCCTTGCGTCCCCGTTCCCCTCCTGCGTCTCCTTCCCCTCCCTCGGGATACCTCCCGCGAACTCCACCTCCTTCGTTACCCTCCTGCCTTCCCTCGACAGAGTTGCGTGGCGCGGGAGTCGTTATTTTAGCTGCTACTGTTGCTACTGAGGACAGTTTTGTGTGTCATCATGACAATCTCACTAGCCGATTCACCCGCTTTTAAACTTACCGGCTAGTAGCTTGTAAACTTGCTTAATGTAATTGAGGCTTTAGATGAATGAATTGTCATGAAGTTGTCGTTCAGGCGTTTTCAAGGTCATCAGCTCTTTTTTGAGTGTCGGGGTTACTTAAAATTTTGAAAATTTTACTTTATACTTGGTAATTTCAAAGCATTTATGTTTATGTTCTTTGTGATGGATTTTACACAAAAATAATGTAAATATTTGATTTTAAACTTGAACTTTTATACCTAAGTCATTATATAAGCTTTGGTAATATTTAATACCATTTTGATCATCCAGTTTGCTCGTGATTTACGCAAAATATCAGTACTATTTTTGAAGTATTCAAAAACCGCTGCATTACGCACCCATTACGCAAAGTGTAAAAACACTTCTTCTTCTTCTTCGAAAAACTTCTTCTTTTTTATTTATTTTTTATTTTGGTTGCGCCACTGATGCATAATATATTGGGTACATTGTGTCATTTTAACCCATTACTCATTTTAGTAATGACTAAAGATGACATTTTAGTAATGACTAATGACTACTGATAATGATCAAAGATTTTTTTGTTATAAAAATTCTGATATTAGTACAATAAGTTTTATCAAATGATCGTTCGGTCATACACAATAACGTCACTTATTAAACGTATTTTAATGAGTGATTTGTATACTAGTTTTGATGTCAAAATCTATTGTGATGTTCTGATTCAATTGCATTATGGCGCCAATTATTCTCTTTGCGATAAAATTAAATATGGACTCCCAACGATTACTTAAGTACCAACGTACATCTATTCAAATCTTATCGTTACCAGCATGATTGGCGCCCTCTCCCGCTGAGTAAATAGTTAATAAAGGAATATGAGTAAAATCCTATACATTTAAATATTATCGTAACGACCATAAAGACCAACGTTATATTGAGTGCACAGCTTAACACCAAAAAAATAAAATTCTACTGCATTTTTTCATTGTAGTTACAATGCCAAGTTTGGCACCAAGTTGCACGATAAAATTTAGGTAAATACAACCAATGTTTTAAATATCAACCATTTTACCAAAAACTACCCAGGGTTTCCCAAATTGTGTTCCACGTAACATCAGTGTTCCACGTAAAAACTAAAAAAGTAGTATTTTGTACTAAGTACATTGAGTACTAAGTTATTATTGTGAAAAATGAACTTAGAACAAAATGTACTACTTAACAAAATGAACTTAGTGCAAAATGTACTTAGTGCAAAATGTACTTAGTGCAAAATGTACTTAGTGCAAAATGAACTTAGTGCAAAATGAACTAGGTGCAAAATGTACTTAGAGCAAAATGTACTTAGTGCAAAATGTACTTAGTGCAAAATGTACTTAGTGCAAAATGAACTTAGTACAAAATGTACTTAGTACAAAATGTACTTAGTACAAAATGAACTTAGTACAAAATAAACTTAGTACAAAAGTACTTAGTACAAAATGAACTTACAGCACCCTCAGTGAATTTTCATTCACCTCGGTATTCACTTTTAGTGCAAAATGTACTTAGTGCAAAATGTACTTAGTGCAAAATGTACTTAGTGCAAAATGTACTTAGTGCAAAATGTACTTAGTGCAAAATTTACTTAGTGCAAAATGTACTTAGATCAAAATGTACTAACAAAATGAACTTAGAATAAAAATGAACGTAAGTTCATTGAATTGAAGCACTCAGTGAATTTTCATTCACCTCTTACTTAGTACAAAATGTACTTAGAACAAAATGAACTTAGTACAAAATAAACTTAGTACAAAAGTACTTAGTACAAAATGAACTTACAGCACCCTCAGTGAATTTTCATTCACCTCGGTATTCACTTTTAGTGCAAAATGTACTTAGTGCAAAATGTACTTAGTGCAAAATGTACTAAGTGCAAAATTTACTTAGTGCAAAATGTACTTAGTGCAAAACGTACTTAGTGCAAAATGTACTTAGTGCAAAATGAACTTAGTGCAAAATTTACTTAGTACAAAATGAACTTAGTACAAAAATGTAACAAACTTACAGCACCCTTCAGGTGAATGGAGCTATCCATTTTTGTGAAAATTCTATTGTGAAATGGAGAAATTTTTGTGAAAATGGAAAAGTGCAAAATGAACTTAGTGCAAAATGAACTTAGTGCAAAATGAACTTAGTGCAAAATGAACTTAGTGCAAAACGTACTTAGTGCAAAATGTACTTAGTGCAAAATGAACTAAGTGCAAAATGAACATAGTGCAAAATGTACTTAGTGCAAAATGTACTTAGTACAAAATGAACTTAGTACAAAAATGTAACAAACTTACTCTTCTTACTTAGGTGGGTTTTAAATTTACTTAGTACAAAATGAACTTAGTACAAAATGAACTTAGTACAAAAATGTAACAAACTTACTCTTCTTACTTAGGTGGGTGGTAGGTTATTCAGGTGAATTTTCACAAAAATGGAGCTCCATATAAAGCTAAGCTAAAGCTCCATATATTATATAATGTATAAAAAATGAACTAAGTACAAATTGAACTTATCACAAAATTAACTACTAAGTTAACAAACAACCAAAATGAACTTTGTACAAAATGTAAGAACAAAATTTATTGAGTACAAAATGAACATAGTACAAAACAAACTTACAGCAGCACCCTTGAGGTGAATTTTCACAAAAATGGAGCTATATAAAAATAATGTTATTATTATTATTATTAAAAATGAACTAAGTACAAATTGAACTTATCACAAAATTAACTTAGTACAAAATCAACTTAGTACAAAATGTACTTAGGTACAAAATGTACTTAGTGCAACTTAGTACTTAGAAAAAAAAATGAACTTAGTGCAAAATGAACTAAGTGCAAAATGAACTAAGTGCAAAATGAACTTAGTGCAAAATGTACTTAGTGCAAAATGTACTTAGTGCAAAACGTACTTAGTGCAAAATGTACTTAGTGCAAAATGAACTTAGTGCAAAATGAACTTAGTGCAAAATGTACTTAGTGCAAAATGTACTTAGTCCAAAATGTACTTAGTGCAAAATGTACTTAGTGCAAAATGAACTTAATGCAAAATGAACTTAGTGCAAAATGAACTTAGTGCAAAATGAACTTAGTGCAAAATGTACTTAGTGCAAAATGTACTTAGTCCAAAATGTACTTAGTGCAAAATGTACTTAGTCCAAAATGTACTTAGTGCAAAATGTACTTAGTGCAAAATGAACTTAGTGCAAAATGAACTTTGTGCAAAATGAACTTAGTGCAAAATGTACTTAGTGCAAAACGGACTTAGTGCAAAATGTACTTAGTGCAAAATAAACTAAGTGCAAAATGAACATAGTGCAAAATGTACTTAGTGCAAAATGTACTACCAATATTGAAACTAACAAAATGAACTTAGTACAAAAATGTAACAAACTTACAGCACCCTTCAGGTGAATTTTCACAAAAAATGGAGCTATATATAAATGGAGCTAATAATATTAATTACTTAATAATATATATATATTACTTAATTATATATTACTTAATAATATATATATAGTATATACTTAATAATATAAGTAAAACAAAATGAACTTAGTTTAGTAATGAAGTTTAAGTACAGCTTTAAGTTATTCCTAGCGATGAACCTTTTATAACATGTTATATACATAAACAGTTAACAGTTAATTAACTATAAAAAATAAAATAGTTAAAATAAACTAAACTTTTTTGATCGAAATCATAGTATCGAAACACGGGTGACACCGGGTAATAAATAAACAAATAGTTCAGTGAACAGTTCTCGACACCAAAAAAGTATATTTCTATTTTTCTCTTTATTTATTGTTATCAAATTTAATTTGTAGACCTCATTTTCATTTTTTTTTATTTCTTTTATATATTTAATAAAACTATTAAATTTATACAAATATTTTATTTGTAAACAAGTTCTGCTATGTAATTATTATTGTTACACGTGACAGCTGTTTCGCCCTCGGAAGGCATTCTCAAACTGTGGATAATCTACTTACACACGAAAATTTATATTATTTCTAGTTTTTATTTTTATTATCTATGCTCTTATTGATTTCCAAGTAAAATGTTGGAAATTATTAATGGTTACCTATTTTAAAGTTTCCCTAATTATTGAATTGTTCAATATTGACTGAAGATCTTAAGTCTTTAAGGGAGTTATTCCTAAATGATGACTCAGGGGTACCTTTTTCCATCATAATTAAATATTTTGATGGTCTCTAAAATTTGCCCTGGGCAAACATATCTAAGAGTGGCGAGCGAATTATATTTTTTTGTTCATTTATCAAACTATGGATTATTAGAATTTTTGTCAATTTCCAACTTTAATAAAGAATTACACAATTTTCCAAAGAAATGTCACCATCTCAATGACAATTAAAAAAAATTAAACTTTCTTCAGGCCGGTAGGTACCATGATATTGATTATTCTGATTTGACAGCTTGTAATAGAAATGTAGTAGGAAGGATCACGCGAAGTATATTTGCCCGAAAAGTTTTATTACCAATAGATTAAAAAATGTACTTTTTTCCTCTTTGCAAAACTAGGCTTGCGCAGAGATATGCTATTTTCATTCAACAAAAAATGTATAACCCACAATATGCCTACAGAAATTAAGTGTAAAAACAACATTCGGGAACACGTGTAAAAATGTTATAAAAATTCGGATCACAACCAATGGTACAAATATTTACCTGTAACCATTGACCTAGATATACTTGGTCGAAGCCTGTAACTTAAAAACTTCTGCACAAATTTTTAATCTTTAATTAACAAGTTTTTTGAATTGTCATTCTGTAAATACTTTATACCAAAATATCTTTTTAAATTTTCTACGATTATGATATATAGGTATATTTTAACTGCTTAAAAAAAAACACAAGTGTACCGCCGTCCCGGGAACCATTTATTGGATAACCGACACCTCTGCCTGCCGTCCCAGAACTTCATCCCCTTCTTTTCCTTAAAACTCCAGAGGGAAATGATTTTCATCAGGGCCTGTCTTAGGCCCGCCAACTAGTTCGCTACGTTCGGTGACTTAGCAGGGGTGCCCGGGTTTATGGGAGGTTAGGATTGTTTGTTTATTTGTTTGAAACCCAAGATTGCAACCCACCCCTCGCACCTTTTTTCTTCTCGGAACTTCCTCTCCTTCCTTTCCTTAAAAACACCCTCCAGAAGGAAATTATTTTTCAGGGCCTCCTGAGTGGAGCTTGTGTAAAAAAACTGGCTATCTTTGCCTATGTGGGATTTTTTGATATCGTACTGAAATATAATTTTTTTGGTTAATTATGTTTCGAATTTTTATGTTTTTATCAATATTTTTTTTTACTGTTTATAAAAAAACTTGTTTTGTAATATAATACATTATAAATTAAATGAATGTAACAAAAATTGATAAAAAAAAAACAAAAAAAACTGTGGTGTGATAAAAACGTAGTATCTAACAAGGCCACCATCTTGAAACGGAACCGGAACATAAAAAATAAATTTACAGACAAATGCCAAATGATCGAGTTAAAACGGGACTTCGCTACGTAAGTATTTACTTTTCTTTTGATCTATAAGATGTGGTTATTTTCAAATATTTTAAAGGTTATATCGGAAAAACAAACAATCTTGCTACTTACGTAAATACATTGTGTCATTTAAAGATTTAAATACTTCCAAATGGAACAACGCCGCAGCAGCTGGGTCGGTACTAAATGCACTCAAGTACATTGATAATTATATCTGTTACTGCTACTGTATGTTTATATGCAGAGTCAATTACCCCGAAAAATGTGTACAAAGAAACAAACAAGAGAATCATTGAACAAACATTTACGCAGTCGGGGCACGCTGCTTTATTTAAATATCATTTACCGTGAGCGATCGTGTTAACCTTCGTTAGAACATAAATAGGTATAGGTAGGTACATCATGCAGTTTTAAACAAGATAATTTCCATAGACGTACCCGCAGTGTGAGAATTAAAACATTTTTTTAAATAATAAACTTGTCTATGCCCCTTTTCCGACCCATCCCCCGTAACCCTTCAGCCTTGCATCATTTTGCCAAAAAATGGGGATGCCTAATTTTACTGGCTGCGGGCAGATGAAAATCTTGTTCGGTATCAGATATTTAAAAATCAACCTGTATGAAACAGTTTTACTAAAATACATCTATTTTCAAAGTTTTTTTTTTAAATAAAGAAGATTTTTGTACAAAATGTTTAGATCTTCCTCCCCAGGGAATGGGGTCAAAATCGCTAACCCATAAGCCAAATCCCAATTTACCAAGATTTATTTCGTATTTTTATATTTATATTTATCGAGCAGTTTATACTGCTGTAATTTTTTAAATGTAATGTCATCCAATTTCAGAAAAATGCACGAGCGCCATCAAGTTGGTATAAATGCATTGTCATCGACATTGAGTCTATCTGCCTAGTTTCGGCTCGATCGAATGTCCGGAGATGGGTTAATTTTTACTTCTAAGATTCCACTTCATGCATTCATTCAATTAAGAAAATTAAAGCGAAATTGGAATAGACATTTAAAAACGAACGTCAAAATGAAAAAAAGATGAAAATAATGACAATAACTAATAATAAACAATAGAAAATAGATTTTTGTCGTACAAACGAGAATAATCAATATGGTAATCAATATGGTAATTTCGCTGCTCTTTTTTGTCATGTTTATTTGAATATATAAAGCGTTTAATTATTTAAATCATTTTGAAAAAAGCAAAAAAAAAAACAATAACTGAGATAAATTGTTTTTGGAAAAGCGCTGAAAGAAAAAAATAGCTCAAAGCCGTCAATATCAATTTTTAAAGAAAATTTGTTAATGCAAAATAGATCACTTTTTAGGAGCGTGTTTCCAAATAGGAAAATATTTTCCCCCAATTTGCACGTGATTTTAATTAATTAAACCTGAGTGCCTGGGCTCGGTCAAGTCAGTGTGGATATCCGATGTTAATCTAGCGGAATAATTTTCACGTAGAAACACGACACACCGAAGGTTAATAATAGCGCGCGTATCTTAGATTATTTAACTGCAGAAGAGTGGTAAAGTGTCATTATTCTAAAGTAGAAAATATCTGTAAATTGTTTCATTATATAAAAAAAAAATTTAAAACATTCATGTATAATGAACTCGTGAAAAGATTTAGAATGAGACAACACAAAGCTTCTCTTTGCATTTAAAAGGTTTACCATTGACGCTTCCCTATAATTTGAAATAATTCTATAAAACAGAAAACTGCCAAACAGTTCATCCGGTCAAAGTTCAAGTTCATCGCAAAAATTTTTAATATTTATTTTTATGTGAAACGAACAAAAGGGAAGTAAAAATTTATCACCTTTATAATACGTTTGTCCAATTAAATGTGTTTTTGAATAGAAAACTTCTTAAGATGAAGTTATACGTGAAATCCTATTTAGATACTATTTAGATTCATCTTTACGACGAATCGGTTTACAGTTTGAACATCAAATAAAATGCTTCGGATAAATTGAAGCTTTTACTAGCTTTTCTATGTATTGGAATTACAATAAATTTTTTATTTACATAACAAAAAATATAAGCATAAACCACTAAAAAAAATGTTTTTTTATGACTTAACTATGAAGTAATATAAGAAACTTTTTTTTTTAAATACCCCTTTATGGCTAAGACTATTTTTGAGGTTTTGTTTGTTCTAAACTTTTTTCACTCTTATAAAATTATGCACAAAATAACTAAAAACCACTTTTTTCGCTTACTTGCCTCGTGCAAATACGACGCGCGATTTTAAATTTTGTAGACATGAAAATCGAAATATTTCTAGCGTTTATAATCCTCTTAAGCACCGTTGTGATTTGAAACTCGATGAAACGCAAAAGCGATACTAAAAAGAGAAAAAAAGATTTAGCCTGCGGGAGAATGAGATAGAATAATCGGTATCGTCTTTATACGATGTTTCATATTCTATCGGCCTTCTCTTCGTGTGGTGCTTCGTAGCCTATCGGTCTCCTCTTTGTGTGGTGCTTCGTAGCCTCCCCACTTTTGTCTACTTTAGTTTTCTGAAGGTTTCACTTCTACCGCGTGTGAACTGTTTGCACACAATTCTTTTAGTTTCGTGTAGAGCGGTAAATAATGTTTACAAGAAAAAACATCGGTTAGCCATTTTAAAATCCTTAACTATGTATTAGAGCAAAAAAATAATCAAAATAAGAAAGAGTCTTTCGTCTTATTTCAAAAACACTTTATTCATTTCGGGATATTTAATAAAAAACAGCGAATCTATTTGAAATTGAATGTCAAGAGGGAATATTTCATTACTTGTTTTTTTTTTCAATAGGACCCGAGGGATAAACCGATCGAAGAGTTTTTGAAGTAAAACTTCTTTACGCACGCTTGACTTGGGGAGTAAGCTGGTGAATGCGTGACGAGAGGGTTACGAAAAGTGTGATCATGTGAGGCGAACAAAGCATAAAGAAGTTTTACTTCAGTCGTGCGGTCTAAAGCACACTCGTTTTTTTTTAATTTTTGGTCAAACTAAAAAGTTAATTCAAAATCTGAGAGTTTAATATCCTCTATATTTATTTATAGTCAATTTATTTCTGCCCTGGAAATGGCACGCATGCTACCTATAATGAAACTTGATCGTTCTGAAGTAGAGCATATTGTAAAGATGAATGACTAGATTCTGAGCATAGACATGTTTTGTATATATGGCAATGAGTAGATAAATTTCACGTTAGGTTAGCACAAAAAATTAACTTACCGAGTTTATGACCACATGGCTGTTTTGTAATCCATAAGATAACACGGCTAAATTGGGAAAAGTATACGTCATTTAACAAACTCATCTGACAAGGAGATAACTCTTCTAAATTTGAAGACAGTCTAGCTTCGAGGCAGTTCTCTCTCAAGTTTTTAGCGATGTACGAAGTGGTCGGTCAAAGCAACATGACTCATCATAAAAACCGACGAATTATGTACATATTACGTAAGTATTGATACTTGGTCGATGGTAGATAAATAAAAATTCGTACGTCTTTTGGAGATGTCATCATTTTTTTTAAAGAGAAAGACTAACATTCCCGGAATTGGAATAACCCGACAATATCTGCATTCCTCTGCATTCCCTTCATTATAAGTGGAAAATGTTCATTGTGCAAAGACCTCAAACTTAGCTGGAAAATAATTGAACGTGGTGGGAATCCGAAGCATTTGTCCACTTGGCTATTAAGCGGTCATGCCATTAAGATCATTGGAATACCTATAACATAAATTGAACATTGAATGGCGGTTGTACTAATACTATTATTTTTTTTAATTTCTTTGTCATATTAATTTTTTTAAATTTCACGCCCAGCTGGGCTGTTATTTGTTTGTTATGTTAACACAAAGAATATCTAAATCATAGGTTCTCAACGTGGGTGATAACGCCCCCTTGTGGGCGTTTGAGACTAGGGGGGCACTAGAAGACCAAGAGAAAATTAGGGGGAGTTGAGACGGCACAGGGGGAGGGCGTGGGCAGGTAAATAAAATATGGTCTAAAAAAGACAAAAACACGCTAATCACGTACTAATAAAGCAAAGTAAATATTAGTTTTGGTTATTGTGTGTATTGTAATAATTTTGGTCATACGTGTGCGAAAATTCACGTGATTCGGTAGTTCGGGAAGTGGGTGAAAATTGAACTGAACGATTCCATTACATTCAAATCTTCATAAAATTGGATGATTTGAAAATTTTTATTTTATAATTTTATCATCTTACGTGTATTATTATTAAGAATTGACACTATATCACGAATACAAGAAGGAAGGAGGTAGCAACCTGGTACTTAAAATACAAAATAATTGCTTTTTTAACTTGCTAAGCAAAGAGGTAGGTGACAAATAATTAAATAAATAGAATTATTGATTCCGTGACAGTTCTCCAGGGGGGAGGGGGGGGGGGGGGGGCTCAATTCTAGAAAAAAAATGAGAATTTATGATTTAACCCAATAGCCCTGCGCTCTGTCTTACTTGCATTCGCAAATATCTTTACCCATCGCAAAGTTGAATAATCCTTTGGTCAGTCCTGTGAGGTTGAACTTGATATATTTAGGCAATAACACTAATAATAACTGAGGGAATGACCAATAATTGCCATTTCAAGATTACATACACTTGCGTCCATTTAAGCGACAATTCATAGTTTCCACGAATAGATTGCGTTCAATACACGTGGATTACGTGAAATACCACACGTTACTTTTTCTTAATTATCAATAGATCGATTGTGACATTGCTACAGAATTGTTATTTATCCATTATTTATTTGCAATATTATGCCATAGAAACTCTTCTAATTTTGTTCAAAGCATTGCAAAAGATTAGAAATATTAGAATTTCTAAGGATAGTTAGAAATGGTCGTTGTTTAGGACGGATTTTAATTTAATTTAATTCAATTGATTCAATTCAGCTTAGTGCCACAATGAGAACCATCAGCGAAACTTTAAAATCTACTCCTCTGCCTTGGCTCCCCGTACTTGCAAATATAACCCCGCCAAATATCAAGCGAGAGATTGCAACGCTAAGGGAGTACAAGAAGGCGCTGCAAAAAAGCGCAATACCTTTGCACGATGATGTCGTCTCTCACCCGGCATGCCGGTTGAAGTCCCGAAAACCCTTCTGGACAGAAGGAGAAAGACTCCTCCATTCACCTCTCACCCCAGAAGATAGGTGGAAGCTTGAGTGGCAATCGGCCAAGGTGAAATATGCCTATCTCGCACAAGACCCCACTGAGAGACCCCGCTTGGATTCTCATTGCCTCGCAAACTCTGGTCCACCATCAATAGGATAAGGTGCTCCCATAGCCGTTGTGCCCATATGATGTATAAATGGGGCCTGAAGAGTCAGAGATGCGTGAATGCGGTGAGGTGCAGACCACCGAACATGTGGTCAACGAATGCCCGCTCCATTCATTCCCCGGCGGGATTGATGAGGTCCACAGGGCAACGCCTGAGGCCCTAGACTGGCTCGCAGACCTAGATGTCCCCCTCTGACCCCCCCACCATACGAAAGAAGAAGAATTCAATTGATTGTTTTAAAACATTACAAAATTGTTCATTTTAGTGATAATGTAAAACATTTTTTAAACAGAATTATGTATTACAGTAGGTATATCAGCTATACTAGTCGTAATAGAGCTTGCTTTTTAAAGGCAGTTTTATTGATGCTAAACATGTCAATACCCGAAATGATTCTGTTCAACAGGAAGACTGCTCTCCCCACTGGAATAATCATTGGCAAGTTAGTCCTGCAGGCCAGGAGATAGAACAGAATATGCTGTCGGTGGCGGAGATAATATCGGAAACATAGATAGAAATGAATGCTCTCTGTGATAGCCGGGTTTTTAAACCATCCAGGGACCAGTCTGAAGAAATGTGTAGCAATGTGTATACCCGTAGATGGTTCATTCCGAGCGTACCCAAAAGAAAGTTGGTAAGATAGAGCCATAATCCCTATGTAAAGAAATCTCAGAAATTGATATTATATTATAGTCAGGTAAATATAAGAAAAGAGGTCCAGGTATTATGATTTTTTTGTATTACTGCTTCCGTTTACTATATACACGAACAGTACAATGATGATAACGTTTTAAAAATTGCTTTTCTGCCGTTCTAAGGAACGAAACTTAGTATAAATTCTTGTATAAACTCGCAAACATTACAAACACATATCACAAATTGAACACAATGTAAGGATGACTAAATGCAAAAATATCCCAGTGAAGAGGACATGTGAAAACGGTGACATTATTACGCTTTATACATTAATCACAAATTACATAAGTACAAATTATTACATAAGTAAAATACATTGTATAAATTATGCTGTGTAAACTAATAAATAAAATGTGAATAATCACTACACATGCGAAAGTTTTTACAATCAGAAATTTGCCAACATTAACGATTAATTTCAGACTGTTTAATTTCAAATGGAAATGCATCGAAAAGAGGTCAACTTTTCCTGACTATCCAACTCATACAATGTTCTGTGGCATTCTGTAGACATCATGTCAGTGGTTAACAGATTGAAAAAAAAAACCCGATTCAAGAATTAAAAAACGGAAAATCAGTCTGTGTCTGTCGACAGTGCTCCTTACAAGAATAATAAACATCAAGATTGTCCCAAATAGATACTGACAGATATTAAATTAACCTTGGATTGACATCTATTTTATATTGACCAAATGTTACCATAATCTATTTACATTCATGTTAGGTTTGACGGAATAAGTTTGTTGATATTAAGTCAGAAATATTCCTTAATTAAAACTGTTATTATAATGTTTTTCTGTACTTTGAAATTGTTATTTAACAGTTTATTTATGTTGATGTGTATCGCAAAAATAACCTGACGGATGTCACGGTTAAAATATAATAAAAACAAGGAAGCCAGCGTATTTAACCCTAAAATTGAAAATATATATAAAATAAAAAGTGTGAGAATTTTCTCGTTAATTTTTTTTACTTTAGCTTCACACTGGAGGCTCTGAGGAAAATTATTTCCCTTTATTTGTCGTCTTTGTGGATGCTGTGTTGCTGCTTGTTTGCTGTGTGGAGAATTTTTTTAAGGAAAGGAAGGAGAGGAAGAAGGAAGCGCCCTTGAGGTGATTTTTCACAAAAACGGCGCTCTACAAATTGTCCAATTATTATTATTGTTATTATCTGGGAAGGAAAAAGGCAAGAGGGGTAGGTGGGATCTGGGGATCAGTGTATCTAGGAGTGACGGACGTATGAATCCACCCCTCTCACTGCGGTACAATGCGATAGATAGAATAATTTGGAATGGGTACCGCCGCCCCGGAAACCATTTATTGGATAACCAACACCTCTGCCATAGGTCACCTCAAGTGGTTCGCTTAGTTTGGGGACTTAGCAGGGGTGCCCGGACTCTTGGAGTGAGGTTTGTCTGGGTTTTGGCGGCGGATGACCTGGGCACACTGAACCCCAGATTCCTACCCACCCTCACATCTTTTACCATCCCAGAACTTCACACATCACACACACAGCATCCCCAAATATGACATAGGCCCTGCTAGTAATTAATTTCCTCAGGGTCTATTGTGTGGAGCCAACGTAAAAAAAAAACTGAAAAAGATATTTTTGCTCTATTTTAAACGAGTCGTGTTTTATTAAACATATTCACTATTTTCGCTTAAATATGATCGTTTTTAATATAAGCGCGCTCCCTTTAACATTCGAATTTACACATCTCCCTTTCTTCTTCTTTTTGAGCGCTTGCTACGGGCCTTAGAGCGTGTTCACACACAGCTATAAAAGATGTAGCTTGGCCTATTTCCCAATGGGAATATATGGCGAGTGATATGCTGAAATAGGCCAAGCTACCTCTTTTATAGCTGTTTGTGAACATGCTCTTAAGATGAAGATATACGTGAAAACCTATTTAGATTTAGATTAATTAAACTATTTAGATTAATTAATCTTTACGACGAATCGGTTTACATTATGAACAACAAAAAATATGCTACGGATAAATTGAAGCTTTTACTAGAATAATTTACATAACGAAAAATGTAAGCGTAAATCGCAAAAAAATATTTTTTCATGATTTAACTATGAAGACATATAAGAAACAATTTAAAAAAAAAATACCATTTATGGCTAAGACTATTTTTGAGGTTTTGTACTTTCTAACTGTTTTCATTCTTATAAAATTATGCCCAAAATAAATAAAAAAAACACCTTTTTGCTTACTTGCCTTGTGCAAATAAGAAGCTCGACTTTAAATTTTGAAGGCATGAGAATCGAAATATTTCTAGCGTTTATATTCCTCTTAAGCGAATCGACTGACCTATTTATAAACTGTTATTATTGGGTTGAAGTTTACAGTAATCATGTGGCGAAATGTTTTGATTGGCGTTATCAGAAACAGTTTATGGATGAACTTCCTCAAAAAAAAACCATCAGTTCATTCGCATGCGTCACTTGTCACCTTTGTTCTTATATTTTTAATTTATTACTAATAAAATTTGTATTATTTATTATCTCTACAACGATTAACTTTCAACGCAATGCTGGGTCCGAAGTTTACATCGTGCTTCGGTACAATCGGCTTTGTTCAAAGTGTGAATACAATAATTTTATTTAAAAAAAAATGTCATTAAAATTAAGGAATTTTTTGTGTTCCGTTTTTATCATTTATTTCATAACGTTCAAAGTTCACAGAAAAAGGCCTACTGCCTACCCCTGTGAAATTTATTAACTGCATACTGGTCATTTACATTTATTAACAACTATATGTACACTTAAGCCGCGGCATCCCGAAATTCTACCGATTTATTACATATTTTCCTTAAATACTTTTAGAGGGAATAACTAGACAAAACCGGAAATAAGTCATTTTTTAATCAAATTTTAGACGTATTCCACAAAAATTATAAATTGATTTCGAAAAACTGTTCTTTTATTGAGCAAAGCTTTTTTTTGATTTTGAGAAAATATGTTTATTTCTAGTACAATAAGGTTCTACCGTAGGTCGTTGGCAGATTTGTTAAATTTTCAAACAAAATTTAGTATTAAACAACATAAATTTCAAATCATGCAGTAAAATAAAGCAATTAATTATTTGGGAAAGTTACTTTTCAGAATTTTAATTTAAGTTCAAAAAAAATCATAAAAAAAGATCCGCGCCCTTGTTTTGTGACGAAAATACTTCGTTTGTCTATTTATTTACGGTCTTACAAACTAATATATTAAAAGAATATACGTTCTTATTTTGCTTAGACATTATTGAAATATTATAAATATTTATGATAAAAAAATAATAACAAAAAGTACATAATTTTAATAGTTTTATTATCACGAGTTTGAGCATTTGAATTTAAGTATTTATCAAAGCAAATTTTGAATGAAATAAAATCGATATTGAGTTATTATTTAATATGTTAAAATGCTGGTATGGAGAATAATTAATCTTTCTCATCGGGACCGCCCTGTACAGTTGCAAGATCGCAAGTTAATCGTTCGACAAAATTTGAATTATCGGCCGCTGGTTAAGTTAAGTTTTAAAGCTGTTAAAAAAAGTTATGACTCTTAAGTTTTAAAGCTCTTAAAAAAAATGTTATTATTGAAGATAATATCTATGTATTCCCCATGCCAAATCGGCAATTATATGAAATTTCCTCTATAGAAAAAAATCGCAAAGTATGCTCCGATAAATATTATAAACACTTTTTTTCAGTTATTTAACAAGTTATATGTACGAAAAAATTCACAGTGTTTCTTTAAATGCTATTTTAGACAATACCCATGGGATTTTCGCTCTAATTTAAACGAGTCGTGTTTTATTAAACATTTTCACAATTTTCGGTTAAATATTGTCGTTTTTAATATTAGCGCACTCTCTCTAACATTTACGTATCTCTCTAGCATTTACGTATCTCTCAATTTTCTTCTTTTTGAGCGGATCATGGGGTGAGGTTTGTCTAGGTCAGAGGTTCCCAAACTTTTTTTTCTCGTAGACCACTTTCAAAATTTTACTGGTTTCGGTGGACCCCCTACAGGTACATTTCTACCATTTTCCCAAAACTCAACAGTACCGGATCTACGACTTTTTCAAACAGGGGCAAAATAACCCAGTGTTCGGGTTTATATATGCCACAACGGGGGGGGGGGGGGCGTATTCGGATAAGGGACGGTGAGGGGCGAGATGGGGTATTGATACGCGCCCATCCCAGTACAGTACACCTATTTCACATTACGCCCCCCCCCCCCCCTTGCATGCATAAAGAGA
This sequence comes from Glyphotaelius pellucidus, assembly GCA_936435175.1. Classification (NCBI taxonomy): domain Eukaryota; kingdom Metazoa; phylum Arthropoda; class Insecta; order Trichoptera; family Limnephilidae; genus Glyphotaelius; species Glyphotaelius pellucidus. Next base: position 16,691,346 of record OW386538.1, on the reverse strand, counting down.
TGGGGGGCGGGGTAGGATATGGGCACGGGATGGGTCTCAATCGAAACCAGTTCGTGAACTTACAACTTGTGAACCCCCATTTCTTTATCTCGCCTACAGGTGGGTCCCCGTCGGGTCTCCCGTGGACCCCTGGGGTTCCACCTGGACCACTTTGGGAATCACTGGTCTAGGTCTTGGAGGCGGATGACCAGGACACACCGAACCCCAGATTCCTACCCACCCCTTAAACTCTTTTTCTTCCCGGAACTCTCCTCTCCTCCTTTTCCTTAAAAAAACCCTCCACACAGCATTCCCAAGGATGACATAGGCCTCCTGTGTGGAGCTCATGTAAAAAAATATACGCCTTAAGCATCAAATGTCTTGTACGAAATTGTTCTCAAACAGATACCAAGTGCACTCTAATAAAAAAACTTTATAACATGATTTAATAATAAAATAACTATAAATTTCCACCTGGTATAATATTGGCCACAGAAGAAGTGTTAAATTGACAGTTTTTTCATGACATCTGACATTTATTATTTAAAAAAACCACTTTATTATTAATTATTACATTGCTTCCACGAAAATAACATTTTTTTCTGGAAAGTATGTTCATTTAAATTAATCGCAGTAGTAATTATTCAATTACGCTCGTTTAAGTATTAATATTTAATTCTAACTTGCATTGAAAGAAGCATAATGTATTTAGCATATTTGTATAATTTATGCATTTTCAAAGGTACTATGATGATTTCTGTTATTTTTAATGCAATGTTGTGTTGTTATTTGTGTTTTTATTATAAACTGTTCATGGTTTAAAGCGCCTTTCAACACAGGATTTCCTAGTAGGACAGGCATAGCATATCACAATTGTAAGTCTGTAATTAATAAAGATGAATAATTAATTAAATTGAAGTCTATGATGAACACGCACATTTTACAAGAAGTTTTTTTATGAGAACGAAGTTTTTATAATGTTTTTTACAGATGAATAATGTTCGATAGATGTTTGACTTACCATAAGATGCCACGAATTACAGAATTTACATTAAAAAAACTAAACTGAAAGTGATTAATTATAATATTAAAATCATTAAACTAATACATTTAATTAAGGATAAAATTCTAAAATTTTCTTGAAATTTTAGTACGAACCGATCCAAGTTGAAACAAACGACGAGTTTGCGAGTGATTGGAAATAATTGCGAGTGATTGCAATTAAAAACCCGCTCCGCACGTTTTTTTTCCTGCGAGCGGCTTTTGGTTCGGCTTCGCCCAGTTTGAGTGTTGGTGACCATTTTATAAACCCGATAGGAACCGGTTCCAAAAATAGCCGATTCCTCGGATCCACTGCGATCCAGTGACAGCTAGTCACCGGAACAAGGTAACCGCGACAGGCAATGCCATCGTATATAATATATAGACGCGTGGTATTATTATTCACAACTTTCATTTACAATAATAATCATATTATCGTCAATCTCTCCATATCCCGAGAGATTCACAAAATTACAAATCCAATATTACTTACGCCTGCCAGGCGATACTCCTCACGCTAGCTGTTAACGTAAGTGGCGCCATCTTCTGGCATTGCTTTAATTCGGTTCTATTACAAAAGTAGTTTTGTATACAAACTCCACGTACGAAAACGGTTTTGCGTAAGACGCGGCGTCAGAGTAGGGTTCTTATTCGGATTCTTAAATTTCAACCGTACAGTCACTAGGCTATTAATACTGTTTGATAACAATTATAAAACTTTTCTGGCTAAGAGGGTATTTCACCATCCTCCTGATGCTCCTGAGCTTATTCACAAGATAACGAATATTAATAAATAAACAAAGGGTTCAGGTACCAAATAGTAAACATAGATTTTTTTAAATACATAAATAGATCATGTTTAATTAATCGAAAATGTACGTTATAGTATGGATAATCTGTAAGAAGGATGGTGAAATACCCCCTCAACTTTACATTTTCATAATGTTTGGTTTGCGTATTACGAAATTCACAACGCTGCATGATTGTGATAAGTGTGATAACTTACCATTTTATGCAGATATTATTAAATTTATGGCTTGATACTCGTAACTGTCACGCATTACGATTATGATTTAAGTCAATGCCCTGAAGGAAATCGAAGCGTGTTACTAATGTAATGAGTAATGACTAATGACTAATGACCTTAAAGATTAAGACTTTGCATTTCGAATTTCTACCGGTTTATAACATACTTTCCTCGAACGCTGTAGTTTTTAAGTTCTTAAAAAAATATTTGTTAAGATAATCTCTATACATTTGCTGCGTTAAAAAGGAATTAAAGGTATTTCCCTCGATAGAAAAAAAATTGCAAAGCATGCATTAACATTTTACATGTACATGTTTGAAAAAATTCAGTGTTTCTTTTGTAAAGAGATTTTTGTACTGTTTTATACAAGATATTTTCGCTCGCGCCTATCAATTATAATAGCCCCCTCTAACATTCATATTTACATATATATGTACATATAGGTATATTTACATTAGCTCTACATAGGAGGCCATGAGAAAAATAATTCCCATCAGGGCCATGTCATCTTTGGGGATGCTGTGTGGAGGGTCTTTTTAGAAAAAGAAGGAGAGGAAGTTCTGGGAAGGAGAAGTGTATTAGGGGTGGGTAGGAATCCGGGGGTCAGTGTGTCCAGGAGCGACGGACGTATGAATGCATTCCTCTCATTGCGGTGAAATGCGATTTTCCGAGAGAGTACGGCTGGAGAAGTCAAAGAGACTCCCTCTACCGTTCTCTCCCCATCTGGCCTGCCATGCAGCTGGTGGGCAGACGCATCCGCCGCACAAGACCCGGACAAACCTCACCCCGTGAACCGGGGCACCCCTGCTAAGTCACCAAACGTAGCGAACCACTTGCGGTGACCTATGGCAGAGGAGTTGGTTATCCAATAAATGGTTCCTGGGGCGGCGATACCAATGCCCGCTTCCCAAATAGAAAAATTTATAACTCCCTATCACAACATCTTATTCTTCTTTTTGATCGCTTACTACGAAGCTTCATGAATGCGAAATAGAAATCAAAAAATTGATTGAGTAGTTACAGAAATAGGTGCTTTATTACACTGCTTAATCCGTGGGTATTTAAAATTTAATTACAAAGCTGAGGAGCCTTTACCATAACTCCGTTGTTGACCTAAAATTTGAGTCAACACAATGCACAGGCAAACAGGTTTTATTCATTATTCCTTGTTATTTTTTTTGGTACTTGTAAAGTTATTCCCATGTTTTCTTCCGAAGTCAACTTTTATTATGCGAATATTTTTAACCTTGAAAATCTTTTAAATTTTAAATGAAGGAGGATAAACCCAAGTGAATTTTCGTTTTGTTTTCTTTTGGCCAGCTTTTTAATCTTTGTAATTTTATTCACAAACAAGTTTAAGTTATTTTTATTATTTTATTTTATTTATGTATTTAAGCGCCCGTAGGGCTTTTACATATAGTGCAATACATAATTTTGACAAATTACAGGAAAAAACATATAATATAGGTAACACAAAATATAAGAGTTGACACTAAGTAGGTAACATAGGTAATAGAGGTAAAGATGGTTTATGAAGTAGGAATAAATAGTTGGCACATACGTCATTTGAAGTTTGACAAATTTAATTTATTATCAAATGCATCCATATTGTTTAAATATTTGTTACCTAGGCTGCGTAAATGCTGTATTGAGAATGCAAACTATAGTTGGAACGAGATGTGTGTATATGAAATGTTAATATTTGTCTAGTCGTTTGTGTAGGTACATGTAGATTTATCAATTGCATGAGTTCACAACAGTCGAATTTATAATATAATAATTTTAATAAAAAAAAATTTTAATTTACATGAAAAATCGGTGACATTGTGTCACATTATGTCGATAGTCACATTTTTTAACTTAATATATAACATTATTTAAGCAACGTAACTATATTGGCAAATGTTTCGTTGCTAAAAAATACTCGTCTACCTACACCATATGATGTAATAGGGACAGTCGCGTTTTTTAGATGATTATTTATTTTAACTCTAAATAATTTTGATTGAGTTATCTGGACTCGTAATTCTCAAATCAACTTTCCTAAAACTTAAAAAGAGTAAAAAAAACTAACGCGAAACACCTTGACCTACAAACATGGCACGCAGAAGGCCATTGTTTTTATGGAAATAATTACTGAGGGGGCATTCACAAATATAAATTTTGCTGCGAATCGTGACCTTGCATACAACCATGTTGTGTATTCATATGTTACTGCAAAATGGTATTTTTTAGTTTTGCCGGTAAATCCTAGCATTTTAACATAACCAATCGGTAAAATGAAAGCATTTAAAAGCTTTTTTCGAGCATTTACACAACATTTCGGTTAACGTTAGTTTAGGTTAGCTAGGATAATGTGGTTCACGTTGGGACATTGGAACCTACATATTACACGCTTAGAGGAACTTTTGTGTTCAATTGGTGGTGAAAAAGCATGTCTTTAACAAAAAACCTCAAATATACTCAAATACCACCAGATTTTCGCAAGAAAAAGCAACATTGAAAAAATATAAGTAAAGCTGCATCTAATGCCCCAATGAATGCGAATCATAACTCTAGTTTCAGCGTCTCGCCCCATCTTCATAGAATCTCATAATGCACAGAGGATAATATAATTAAAGCGTTGATTTTATATTCAATGGTGACCTTATTTCTTGGGGTCACGAGTTGCATGAAGCAGATTTCCCTCGGTCAATGACACCAAATAATAAAACAAAATATTAAATGCACAAGCGATATTAAACCGTTTATTTCTGCACATCTGCGAAAACGACAAATTGCGGGATGTTGTAAATTTCATCGCCTTCGTGAACCGTGGTGCATGCTACTTATGATCTTAATAAGTTTAGGTCTAGTCCAGAAGACTACATGTACTTTGACTACGTAATACTTACCAAGCAGATCTGTCATTTTCGAAAACCCCTTGTTAAAAATGTATTTACAAATAAATTTTCGCTTTCGAGCAACGTGTACATTGGTGGTATGTTATATATATGTAGCATTAGATGTAACCTAACCTCACACACCCAAACAACCCTTAAAGTGCCCATCGGTGAAAGGACCAACAGAATAGTGCAGCTATACTACGGAGGAGGTTCTGCAGACGCTCCAGTTCTGTGAAGAGAATGGTATTCAATGCATTCTGTACAAACATGTACACCGCAGACCTGTGGATACTAAAGCACAAAGGAGCGTCACGAGAGTTCAATACAAAAACGCTTGTAGACAATTTGTTTCGGTAACCGAGTGCCAGCGAAATGTTTAATCAGGTAGAGGAAATTGTTTTTATGCTAAAATGAGGCATAAAGCAGCTAACCCCTGATGCAAGACATTAAATTTCCGAAATACTCTTATGAAAGTCACAAACGGTCCCAATACAAAAATGAATGCGTCACTTTTTTGTTCTTTCTCTTGTAAAACTTCTTTGATATTTATATCTATGAACGCTTCTTTTCGTTTAATTTTATTTGTTGTAAACGCTGAATTATCTGTTTCCTTTTTTTTAAATACATTATAGTACGCTACAATGAATTACCTTGCATTGCTTAACCCCCACGTAAAGCCAGTGGTACCGAGAAAATTGGCAGACACAACGAAAGTATGTGAATTTTAGCAATAAAAATCCGATTGAGGCATAATAATAAAAAAAAATACCTTTTCTAAATCCCAAGTTGACTGTGTAAGAAATATTGTCGAATGTGATGTCCACCGGGTCCTTATGGGGAAGTTTTGATAATGTGGACACCAGATCAAATTCATTGACTGCAGCGATTGGTTCGCCTTTGTCGTGAGAGTCGGACATCTTCGATTCTTCGGCCACCTTCACCTCACTTTGAGGAATGGCAGAATGGTTCTTCTCATCAGCACCAGCGCTGAGGATATCGTAGCGAACTTCTTGAAGCGCTATTTCCATTTTGAAAATGTATTATTGATGCACTGAGAACTAACACGTCATGCAGATCGACACTACTAACTTCACCAAGCTTTTAATATGTTTTCTGCGTTATATATAACACTTTTCCTCGTATGTTTATCTGCTTCTGAAAAAAGAAAAATACAAAATATTTTATCAATCTTTTCTATTGTTGTACGCAATAAAATTTCTGTTTCGTATTTCAGATCGAGAATACGTTATGCGAGTGTGGCCTCAAGATAAGAAAATGTTGATTAATCAATCTAGATCAACATACGCGTTAATTGAATACATTGTTGAAGGTAAAGAATTAACCAGGGTATAATACAAGAAACCATTCAATATAAATGGATTTTACAATAAATTACTCGCATAAACACGTTAGTTTTTATAACAATAATAATCAGTCAAAATGCTACACGTTAAAAACGTTCGAATGCTAGAATTTACTCCATTAGAAAGAAAACAATGTATTTTGCTAATTTTATTAAGCTTGTTTGTGAGAAACGTGTTGCTATTTATTTGAAAAATAGACAAAACACTAAATAAACTTCATTTATCGTCTTTATATTAGTAAAAATATTGAAATTACTTATTTTCAAACTAATTAAAACTATAATATTGTTTTCATTTAATTAATTAGATATTGCACGCGAATCAATTTAATTACGTCATTTGAATATAAAATGAACTTTAAACGGGTATTACTTTAAAATTTTTAATACTGGGTTTCACAAAAATAATTAATTAAATTAACACTCAAAAGCACTATCCAAAACTTTTGTTTTGCTAATAAAGTTAGATTTAGTAGTCAAAAATATCCATCATTTAATAATTTTATGTAGAATAAAACACACGTAATAATTAATTGTACCGTCTGAATCTCTGCAAATTACTTGAAGATAATTGTTCAACTAATTTAACTCACACTAAGCACAAAAGTATTTCACATTCAATTCAATTCAATTCGCCGAGCTCCCGGTAAGATATCTCGCCTTCTGAGGCTCACTGCTCACTGTCGACTGGTTTCGTTTTCACTACTGAAACTGAACTGAGTATCGCCTGAGATTATTCTCTTTCTCAGCGCAGCCTTTGAACTGATAGATAATATTTGCTTATCAATCGAACATACACTTATTACCGACAATGTTATATTTTGCGATCGCTTTATCACTTACAGCACGCGTGTGTAGTAGGGTTCACATTTCCATTTTTCCAAAGCTGTTTTTAAATTTTATTATTTAGGTCTGTCAACCGTGAATCTTATCAACGCACTCACAAATACTTACTTTACTTTAAAACATACGTTCGTGCTATTCCTAATTAATTATTATAGACAAACACACCATTGTTAACCCTAGGAATTTGTGGAACTCACTGCACTTGCCTGGATTTTACGGTATTTCAAACCTTAAAAAATACTCCCAGTATCATAAATAAATTTTATTCCCTCGGTGAGGACATAATGTATCTTAATTTCATTCTAGAATTTTAGCTGAGGGTTAATGAAGAAAGAACCGTATAACTAAATAACATCGACTAAAATCCAAATTAAAGAAAAAAAAAATTTCAAAATTCGCAAATTCACTTTGTGGAATCATTATCTAATTTAATGAAAACAAATAACTTTGTGTACACCACTGTTTAATTAACAATATCAACATGTTTCGAAAACTATGTTTTATTTGTCAGGATAATAAGTTAATTGTTATAACTTACAGTTACAGCAAGATGTACCTAAGCAACGAAACTAATAATTATAATTAACAATATTTCTGAGAATAACTTTAATGTGTTATTTTAAATGCTTAATATTAAGATTTAATTCGCAAAAAAAATAAATTCAAATATTTTCTTTATTAGGTGTCTACTACTGCCGACAAAAAACGAAATGTTGAAAACATGAAAAACGGAAGCATTTCATCAAAATCATAAATTCTTAGGTACTTTCTTTTCAAAATTTTAAATAAAATAAATACTTACGTTTATTTATTTATAAAAAAAAACATTAAGCCGCCGCTATCCGAATTCCGATCGATTTCTTACATATCTCCCTTAAACATTTGAAGTTTTTAAGCTCTTAAAAAAATATCTGTTATTTTTTAAGATAATATCTAGATACGTTCCACGCCGAAACACAAATTATATGAAATTTCCTCGATAGAAAAAAATGGCAAAGTATGCTCCGAAAATTATTGAAAATAAGTCTTTTCTATTATTTTACAAGTTATAATAGTGAAAAAAATTCACAATGTTTCTTTAAATGATACTTAGGATACCTTCCACGAGATTTTTGCTCTATTTTAAACGAGTCATGTTTTATTTAGCATTTTCGCAATTTTCGCTTCATTTTTATCACTTAAAATATTAGCGCGCTCTGTCCAACATTCCTAATTACATATATCTCCATCTTCTTCTTTTTGAGCCGGGAAGCGCCGCCTTAAGTACTGTACCAAAAATGTGGAGTAACAACACCATTGACCAAAAAGCAACAAATTTTTTATATTTTATAATAAAATGCTGTTTAAATTTTTTATATTTTATAATAAAATGCTGTTTAAATTATCCCAGAATAATCAATAATGATCTTTTAATTTCAAAATAACCGGTTTGCTTCAAACTTAAATCGATTTTCCGGTATTTTAGCGGTGATTTTGCATGCCCTAGTACCTCAGTGTTGTTTATTCCTTGAATTAGCCCGGCGACAGAGTAGATTATGAAGGATTATTATCAAGTCTAAGAACCATTGATGAGATGTTTTATCTCGCATCAAACATTTTACTGAATTTTAGTGATTACATTAATTTCTATAGGCCGATAATCTACGTATTTGTTTGGGATAATCACTTATCTGCAGCATAATGTCTTAATCTTATAAGAAATTAAATGGATTTAGTTGCTAAACAATCTATTTAAAAGATACCGTTGTTGAACTAAAAATATTTATGATAACACTCTCACATTATAAAAATAATCTATTCATCAAAGGTCGAAGTAAAAAAGTTTATAAAATAAATAATAGCTGATATTACAATTTTTTTTACATTAACTCCACATAGGAGGCTTTGAGGCAAATAATCTCCCTCATGTGGCCTATGTCATCTTTGGGGAAGCTCTGTAGAGGGTCTTTTTTAAGGAAAAGAAGGAGAGGATGTTCTGGGAAGGAAAAAGGTATGAGGGGTGTCCAGTGTGTCCAGAAATGACGGACGTATGAATCTATCTCTCCCTCAACTGATTTCTCCCGATCTGGCCTGCCACGCAGTTGTTGGGCGCCAAGATCCGAACAAACCTCTCCCCGTGAACCCGGGCACTCCTAGTCACCAAACACATCGGACCACAGAAGTGTTGGTTATTCAATAAATGGTTCCTAAGGCGGCGGTACCGATACCTGCCCATAAAATAGAAATGATGTGTGCTGAAGTCGTTAGGGGACCCTGAGCTCAGGCGTCAAGATAGTTCTTCAAGAATGTCTTTGCTTTATCAATCCTTTGTATCATTTATTTACGAACCTTTATTTATATTACTTTTATCGCATTTTTTCATAAAATTACTAGTTTTTGTAATAATATTTTAAATTTAAATTGATGTAAAAATATTTAGTTGTCCTCTCCTAAACACAAGCAGCTGCTTTATTAGGAGAGTCATTGAAATATTTATGTTATAGTTTGTTGTGAAATTGTAACTTTAATAAATGTTTCAATTAATAAAAAAATTTAAATAATATAAAAGTTGAAAATCTTTTTCTAAGTTCTACGTCAGCATTGATATTCCGCTCGCAACGTAATTTTAAAAATTTTAAATCATGAAACAATATTATGAAGCAATTACTAATTTACAGTAAAAAAATAAGACAAGACGACATATTCTTTGGACCAAATTTTTTAAATTTTTCACTAAGAAAAGATTTCGTAAAAGGTGTCAAAAATATTATATTTATAAAGCAAAGACCAAATGTGTGAATTGCATTTGTGTACAAATTCGATAAAGAAAACGAATACATGTCAGTCAGAAGAAGTGCCAATTATTTTCAAATTAACGAAATTTTCAGCTGAGTTGGCAGCTCTAATAGGGTATTTTCACAGTTTTTTTTTATTATTGAAAAAAATGAAGTAAAAAATTACGATGATAACGAAATTTTTATTTTATTTTTATGACAACGGATAAATTTTCTACAACGTTTTAAAATACGCCTTTTTAAATGGCGGCCAAAACGATGTTTTCGCGCCGAATAACTGTGACATCACCCCCGCCGAACATCTTGCGATCGCCGCAGTAAGTAACTGTAGTTAGTTCGTAAGTTGTAGCTGGTGTTATTTATTGACTTCCAGTTTGCTCGAATTATATCGTTATAATCTTCCCACTTGCTAAGCATATATAATTTGGTACACAGGCGTACAAATACTATAAGAAAAACCTAAAATAAGATGTTTTAGATCCTTTCTTATGCGACAAAAAACCTTTTCTAATTCGACCGTATACAAATGTTGGGCGTGCATTTGATGTGTTTGAAGTGATCAATGAAGCTAGTTCCTCGGAGCATCTTCTATTGAAATACCGGTAGATTAAGGACACCATTCCCACCTGAAGCCTGTGCTCTAAACATTGCAATCCGTTTGATATCGAAGAAAATCTTTCGAACGGACCGCCCGTTTCTGATTTCTGAGTAAAGGGTTTTTCAAGTATTTTGGTGTCCTAGACCAGAGGTGGCTGCCAAATTCAACAGTGGGGCGGATTTGCGATTTGTACAGGGTCAGCAGTTGTGTGTCTGTGGGCCCTATAGTAAAGCTTTGTGAGAAGCTAACTTGACTCTGGCTTCGATGGAGACCCCCGTGCCTGCTTTTTTGCAGATTTGAATATTAACATTGAATAAAAAAAATTTTTAGTTATTGACTATTTATATTCATAATTTAAACGCGGAAACACCTTTGCATACAGTCGTAAGATGGTTATCTACACAATAATGACGGCCTCTGTGGTCGAGGGGTTAGGCTCTCGACTAGAAATCCCGGCGTGAACAAGTAAATTTATGTAGATATATATTTTTTTTAAGAAAGACAAACATTCCCGGGTTACGAATAATCTGACAATACTTATGCGAAAATCTCCTACTACCACCACAGAATAGGTCAATGTTGCTTGTGTCGTGATATAACACTTAGCCAGCCGAGGAATCAAACCCGCAACGCCTGGGTGGGAACCAAACGTGGTGCCAACTCAGCCACTGACCGGTCTTTGAGTAAGTTGTGTCGCATTTCACAATTTATTCGTTTAAAATAATACGTTGTATATTTGCGGCACGTTTCAGAGTGGAAAATATTTTCAGTATCACCCTTGTGTAAGACCACCGTTCAGAATTGAAACGTTGCTTGAAATGGCTTTAGCCGTGTTTGGTGACCAGATCTGAATAGCCATGTACTTTCCACCTTCCTCTTTCCCATCTTCTTCCCCTCCCCACTACCTTCAGCCTCACAACATACCCCAATTGGGGATGCCATAGTCTCACTGGCTCCAGACGGGAGCAATTGGGACTCTTGTGCGGTATTCATATTTAAAAAAAAATGGCTTTAGCCGTGATTAGTGACTATATCTGAATAGCCAGGTACTTCCCCACCTTTCTCTTCAACATCTTCTTTCCTACCCTTCACTACACTACCTTCAGCCTCACAACATGCTCCAATTGGGGATGCCATAGTCCAATTCTCACTGGCTCCAGGTGGTTGGGAGCAGTTGGGAATTTTGTGCGGTATTTACAAAAAAAGGAAATTTACTTGTAGAATAGCCAAAGTTTAAAAGATCATCTTATGACACGGAAGTTAGGTGACGAACTGACACTTTCTATTTTGTTCTAATTTAATTTAAAAGCGCCAGAATTGACTCTATTTTAGGCGTATGTTAAAATGTTGAAATATAAACCAGTACATAATATGAGAGTTTGTGTAAAAAAAGTTTTATTACCATATCGCCTTAAATCCCCAAAATTCAGGGCTTATAAAAGTACTGTTACTCATTGTAGCGTCTATTTTAGGCAAGTTGTTGGATTACAACCGTAAAAAAAACCACCATGATATGATCCATCAGTCATTACAGATGGATCATATCATATAAAACTGTAGGAACATAACACAAGCATCTTAAAAATGAAATAAAACCGTCAATAACCGCGAACAAGTCGAGAATGTTTAGACATTTGTTAGTAACATAGTGTTAAACCTCTGAACGTTGACGGGCGTGGCGTCATGATTCGATCAACCAATCATGGGCCGTTTACCTAATTCAGCCGTCAGGCCTATTTTGAAATCGATAATTATGAATGAAAATATTAATATTAAACATTTTTAATGCGATATTCATAATTAGAAAAATAATCTTTAAATCTTTCACATGTTTTTAGCGGTATCCCTGGTTTGTGAAAATACCCTATTATTATGTCTCATTATTTTAATGATGGTAAAGAGTCCTTACTCGCTTACTGCTAAATACGCTCAAATTATTGAAGTAACACTTGGTTTCAACTTAATTAGTAAAAAATAACTATTTACTTCGGGAATATGGAAAAACATACACAAAATCAGGTTCTTAGTTTGGGTTATTTAAATAATTTGTTCGTATTTAGATTGAAGCGCCATCTTTTGGCAAGTGTCATTCATTCTAAAAAAATGGCAAATTTTGACAAGGAAAATTTAGATTTTTGATGAAAATTTTTTACTTTTAAGTCCGTCTCCTCCGACCGTGAACATCAACATTTGCCTACACATTTGATTGAACATTACTATAAACATTGTCAATGGGTGTGTGGCCTTGCACATTTTTGTATGCGTCTGTAGTAAGGCCACGCCGCCATTGTCAATGTTTATAGTAATGTTAAATCAATTTGGGAGGCGGGTATGGGTACCACCTCCCCGGGAACCATTTATTGGGTAACCAACACTTCTGCCGTAGGTTACCCCAAATGGTTCGCTACGTTTGGTGACTTTGCAGGGGGTGCCCGGGTTCACGGAATGAGGTTTGTCCGGGTCTTGGCGGCGGATGCGTCCGCCCATCAGTTGCATCGCAGGCCGGATCGGGAGAGAATGGAGAGCTGGTTTGACTACTCCAACCGCACACTCTCGGAACATCGTCTTGCACCGCAGTGGGAGGGATGGATTCATACGTCCGTCACTCCTGGAGACACTGACCCCCGATTCCTACCTTTTTCTTTCAAAGAGCTTCCTGTGCTTCCTTTCCTAAAAAGAACCTTGACACAGCATCCCCAAAGGGATGTCATAGGCCCTGAGGGGAATAATCTTTCTCAGGGCCTCCTGTGTGGAGCTAATGTAAAAAAAAGCAAATGTGTAACCAAATGTTCACGTTCACGGTTGGAGGAACTCCCCCGACGTGAATAGTTTTTCTTGTAGTAATTAAGTTGAAACAAAGTGTTATCTAAATAGTTATCGCGTGGAAAGAAGTAATCAGAGTCAAGAAACTTTTGTGAAATCAATAGAAATAAAAATTTTCAGACATAGTTCCATTATTTTTATTAATAATGCACACCAATTAGGTACGTGTGAACAATGGAAAACGCGAAACAACGTTACTTGGAAGGCAGAACGAAGGTATTGTTAATAACACAACATCACGAATACAAGCAATCAACTTCTTTTAAACTTTAAATATCACGTCCTCGATTAAATACTCGCTTCACCGAGCTGAACCTATCACCTACCTATGTAATTGACCCCAAGCCCCAAGAAAACAAAGTACGCGTTCGATCGCCTGCAAGTACATTCCTATTACGCACTTGAGTCATCAACGTGTACAATAATTACAGTAAATATTGTAATAATTTTGTTTTAATATCACACCTTGCTGGTAAAGCAAGCTGTGTGGATAATGACGTACATTTGGTCTTTGAAGTAGTATAAATAATATTTGTTTAGTGCAGATACAGTCAGCTTTAGTGTTGAGTAGGACACGACATCAGGATGAGTTTGTATGAGGTACTCAAATGAGGTGTCCCACTTCAATTGAGGTGAGGTTTGACAATATTTTCGCTTAAGGGGGGAGGGGGGAGGGGGGGGGGGTTGGCTAGAGAATTTCAGAGAACGTGTTTTTTTGCATTAGCTCCACACAGGAGGCCCTGAGGAAAAAATTCCCCTCAGAGCCTATGCTATCTTTGGGAATGCTGTGGACGTATTAATTCATTCCTCCAGCGGTGCAAGGCGATGTTCCGAGAGTAATGCTGGAGAAATCAAAGGGACTCCCTCAACCACTCTCTCCAGATCCGGCCTGCAATACAGCTGGTGGGCAGACGCATCCGCCGCCAAGGCCTGGATAAACCTCACCCCATCCCACCCAGGCATCTCTGCTAAGTCACCAAACGTAGCGAACTACTTAGGGTGACCTACGGTAGAGGTGTTGGTTATCTAATAAATTTTTCCCGGGGCAGCGATACCCATACCCGTCTCCCGTGTTTGTTATTTTTGTAATACGAAAAATGGATATAAAAAGGGCGTACCCTCCCACGCCCCTCTCAACCCCACCCCTCTCAACCCCCACCCTCCACGCCCCCTCTGATCCCCACACTCCACACCCCCCTCTGATCCCCCCTTCCACTCCCCTCTCCGATCGCCCCCCTTAGCCACCCCCTCCACCTCATCTCAACTCTTCCTCAACCTCCCTCCCTTGGGAGCTGTTTCGACTATTGTGCGGTATTCACATAACAGTAATTTACATTAAAAAAATATTTATAATTTTTTAAGCAGTTAGAACTCTTGTGCGGTATTCACATAACAATAATTTACAATAAAAAAATTAGAAAAAAAAATTTGGAGCAGTTGGGACCCCTCCCCTTTAACCACCATCCCCTCACCCCATCACCACCTCACGATTCTAATACAAAAATGTCATACAAAACACAAACACCTCGCCACCTCATACATTTGACCCATATGATACGTGACATGACATGTAGTGCAATACATCAACGACCTCATACCTAATCATCTCAAACATTTGTCCCATACGTGACATGACATTTAGTCCAATACACCAGCCTCACCACCTCATACATTTGTCCCAATCGTGACATGACATTTGTAGTAATACAAAGAAAAAGAGTAGGTAAAAATAATTTTTTTGGGGTGGGGGACATTTTACGTTTTTGTATGGGACGTTTGTATGAGGTACTCAATACTAGTCAGCTTCATCAATTGTAAACATTTGGGAGGCGGTTAGGGGTAGCGCCGATCCGGGAACCATTTATTGGATAACCAACACCTCTGCCACAGGTCACCCCAAATGGTTCGCAACGTTTGGTAACGGGTTCATGGGGTGATATCTGTCCGGGTCTTGGCGGCGGATGCGTCTGCCCACCAACTGCATGGCAGGGAGTGCTTGAGGGAGACCTTTTGATCTCTCCAGCAGGACTCTACAGAAACATCGTCTTGCCGCGGTTGGATTCATATGTCGGTTATCCCTAGACACAGTGACTCCCAGCTTATCCCAGACTATCCACCCCTCATGCTTTTTTCCTTTCCTTTTCTAAAATGACCTTTCACACAGCATCCCCAGAGATTACAAAGACCCTGAGGGGAATTATATCCCCCAGGGACTCGTGTGTGGAGCGTAAAAAAAATTAATATATTTATATTAATTAATTATTGAAAATCTTTTGATCGCTTTCTTGGAATGGAGTATGAGGTTGAAATAATGCGACATTTTCAAAACGCTTCATGCTTTTATTTGCGCTAGTGATCTAATGAGATCAAGGCTAACTGTGTCGCGGTTTAACCTTTTTCAGCATCGGTATTTTGAATAATCAATTATTATTACCTAGAAGATGGAAAATGCTGCGCAGTTTTTCAAAATACGCCCGGCATTTTCAAATGAAGTGATTTTTTCATGAACAGATGAAGATCTTTGAATTTTTTCGTACAGAAAGATTGAGATCTCTAATTTCTTGCACGAAAATATAGATATCTCCGATTTCTTGCACGGAAGGATAGATATCTCTGATTTCCTGCACGGTAAGATGGATTTCTCTGATTTCTTTCACGTTAATATGCAGATAGCTGATTTTTTTAGTAATAAAGAAACGAAGGTGTCTGATTTTTGCAGGGAAATATATCACTTATTTCATGCTAGAAAAATTGATCTTTTCATCAAGCAGTTACGAAAAATCGAGTATCTCAAAACGTAATAAGCTGGCGAAGAACAGTACAAAAAGAAACTGTTAAAAATCGCTGATTTAGCGATCCAAAATAATCCTGGAGCTCAAGCGTGGTGAAATCGATAACTTTACAATATCGGGTCGATAACTTCCGATGATTATAAATCGATATTCCTAGCATATTTTTGTTATTTATTTTTGGGGTGTTATGCCGTGTTGCGCTACCTCCTTCTTTAGCCAACGTTTCGGACAGCGTTACAGTGTCCATCATCGGCTCATCTGCCCTGAAGCGCAACACGGCATAACACCCCAAAAATAAATAACAAAAATACTTTTGGCCGTGAAAACCTAAAAACATATCCCTAGCATAGTTTCACTATTGATAGCCGAACCGATATTGGCAGGGAATAAATGAGAACTCTGTAGGCTGGGCGCATACATCCGATTTTGCTTTCCGGCTATGTGATCAGACAATCGGATCGGATAAACACCGCACACATCCGATTCGAAAACCGGATAGGTAAAGCAACCGGGGCCACGCCCTTTTACAGACCGGATTGGAAGGCCGGCGCAAAAGAGCGTGGCCTATTTTTATTACCGATCAGGTTTTCGAATCGGATGTGTGCGGGCTTTCATAAGAAATGTATGGCGCGAAGGCGTTCCGGTTGTCTGATCAGACAATCGGATGGAAAAATCGGATGTATGCGCCCAGCCTTATACTCTGGCAACATTGGCGGATCTGTCCTTCAATTCACATTCAGAAACGTTAAACGCCGGTCAAAAACGTAAAAATATAAATAATTTGGCAATGTTGAATTGAAATACTAAATTAAATATGCATTGGCAGTCCGCATTTACTTTTTGACACTAAACGGGAGTTAATCAGGTAATCATTTCTTTAGTCATATTTCAACCGCATTAGTTTCCCAAAATTCGAACGGAATAATTTGGTCTCGTCTTAGTTGAATTATAAAGTCTACGGATCGCGTGTTCGACTTCTTTCAAAACAAAAATCTTCGTTAGTTCAATACGTTTATGAAATAAGTCAGTAATTTTGATTGACAAAAGACATAACTCAAATAAATGCGTAGGTATATTAACAGTCAATCGAAACTTATCCGACAATATTAAGTCCGGGCTAAAATTTATCAATCGTCGAATATCTCTTACCAATTTTTGACCTTGATCGCTAATATTGATAACTGACCATAGATGACGGATTTGATCAATATCGTATTGATATAGGATTTTATCGATCGACCATGCTAGGTACCCTGGTGTCAAATCACCCTGAGTTCTTGGCGTTCAGTTATTTGTGTTTCTCTCTGTTCTTTGCGAAAAACACTCGCTCCGAAAACAATAATTCTCAGGACCTAACTCGTAGATTTATTAATTTATTGATCTTTCATGAATTTATTATTGCTGTTTGCTTTCTTAGCTCTTCGAAACATCTGCCACGATTTTTAAATACAATAACACTTCATTTTTTACAGCGGCAGTGAAGAAGTCAAATAACTTACCATTGAGCGCTTTTATTATTACCGTGACGATTCACGATTACGGAACCGTGACGGCATAAAAAATGTAATAAACATATGTTCTTTATCGTAAAACGAAAAACGTAATCATTTTCTTGCATCTCTCTCACACACCTCACCGTGAAGTCTCCATAGATCCCTACAGTACTACTAGCCGTGACGATAATTTTGAATGATGGAATATAGTTACAAGGATAATACTGAAGTGTGAGTAAATTCCAAAAATTCTAAAACGTCAAATGTCAATGCGCTGATGGTTTTGCTTTTGTTCTTAAACATTTAATGCTGCAGCTCTTTCTTACACACAAAATAGTCAAGTCAGTTCATTATAAGTACCTGTACAATAGAAGTATGTAACATTAATAGATCGCCTGTTAGTGGTGAAGCCACTTACAGGCGATTTTGATAATTCCTTCGGAAAGCGAAACAGCTGTCACGCGTAAGAACTTTTTATATAAATAAACTTCTTTTTATAAAGTAAATAATAATATTTTCATATACAAACACATTAATAAAATCTTTTGTATACAAATTAAAAGTTGCGATTTTGCTAATAGAGAAAACAGTGATGTATTGCGTACGGTTTTATGGTTAGGAAACCATGTACATATTTTCACATTTTTGGATAATCAAGTTATTAATAAGTCAAAGCCCTTGCACAAATCAGTAGGTAAAATAACGTTGTTTGAGGTAGAGCTAAAGTGGACAAACGTGCATCGTCCGCTGTGTTGCTTTTGAGTGAGGTAGGTTGGGATGACTTTTATAGTGAGTTCGGTACAAAGCAGGAATTCCACTGTTAGGGTTTTCTTCTGCGGTCCGTGGAATTGTGAAGAAGAAACGTATTTTTTTAATACCAGTTACATTTTATATGGCAGTCCATTCTGAAAATTGGATCCCCAAAACCAATACAAATGTATTCCCCAATTTCCTCTCTGGATTTTGACACTAGTGCAAATATGTTTTTAAATAAATGCAGGTATTGACCATTAGCGTGTCGATACGTTTGCTTTTTTTGATTAGTTACTTTTATAGGAGTTAGGACCCTCCAAAAATCTTTAAATTGCCTGGTTTGAACACCATCAACAGACGTTCAGTATGAAAACCAGACAATGTATATTTTTAAAAAAGCTAAATATTTTCTTTTAGTGAAGTTGACAAAAAAAACTTTAAAATCGGCCCAGTTTTGGAGGAGAAAAATGGGGAATACAAAACCTCGATTTTTCACGATTCTAAATAGCTATTATCAGCTTCAGGTGCAGTTGTCCCTTTCGCTCAGTCTTCGGGGATGTAAAAGCGAAAGAGACATCAACAGTTTGATAAAATGCCTATTATTAAAATTTCTCGGCTACCGCGTTTCGTCTTAAGTAAAATAAAATCTGTTGTTATGTTTTACAGAATTCATAATCCATACTCCATACATGAGCAAGCTCAGTCTGTCAGATGCATCAGCCATGTGCCTCGGCCGACCATTTGCCTTTGGGTAAGTCGTAAGATTTTCCCCCACTCTGAGATCAATCAAGAGAGATTGTTGTCCTGGTATAATAAGAAACCGGTTTGACTTTATGCAGGTTTTAAAGCTTCGGTTTGCCAACGAATAGACTCTATCTTTGGAGACTGTACTTGGCGTCAGGGGTGATTCTCTAAAGAAAAGCTATCAAACAAAAGCGTTTATCGGTATCAAATGGCGGCACAAGAATCTGTTATATGCTGAGGTGTTCTAACACTTACACAGTGTGTGTTCTCTTCGCTACTATTTTTTCCTTTGATTTTGTTTATAAAAATTCTAGATCAATGTTTCTTAAACTGTGGTCTGAACCATCTAGTCTCGTAATCGCTACGCTTACTTAGCACGGCGAACATGCGACAACGACGAGTTCTTTTTGGAGAATTCTGTAGGCGGCGTCAATAACATGCTGCTCACTTCAATCATTTTGGATGGCTCACAATGGCAGCATATTTGGCTGATATCTTTAGTGCTGAACTTGGGTCTACAAGGGAGAGATAACAAAATCTTCCAAGTTGAAGATAAAATTGAAACGATGCTAAAAAAGCTTGATCTGTGGACAAATCGCACAATTAAAAAAAAACTACAATCACTTTCCTATACTTTCAGTGTTTTTGGAATCCTCTGGTGAAGCAATCTTGCCAGTACGAAATGATTAAACACCTCCGAGCTGGTCTTCGTTTCGGTATTATTTTCCAGTACCCGACAAAAGTAAAAAAAAAATGGATTTTAGACCCTTTCAACACAGATGTTGTTGGAAAACCAATTAATAGAAATATCCTGTGATTCAGCTTTGAAACGTAATTTCAAAGTATCAAGTTTTTGGGGGAATGTAAAGAAAGATTATAAGGAAATGTCAGAAGAAGAACTGAAACATTTACTAAATTTCTCAACCACCTCTGTGAAAGGTATTCTCTGCTCCTGGATATACTAAAAACAAACGCCGACAAGCTACTTGCCGTAGCTTTGCAGGTATAATGTAAACATGAAAAAAATCTATTATCTGTAATAATAAATTGGTTTTGAATTTGTTCTATGCTAATTCTGTTTCAGACTGCCGAAGACATAACAACTTTGTAAATCGCAACTCGTTCGCTCCAACTTTTCATACGCGAATATTTAATAAATATTAAATTATGGTTCCGATGTAAATTGTTACAGTAAACCTGTAAGTTCAGTGTTAAAAAAAAATATACAGAAACAGATTACAAGTGGAATCCGATTTGAGATTACAACGTAGTAGCAACATCAACCCGAATATCAACGTTGGTGTTGCTGTTATATGATAATTATTAACGTATTTTTTTGTATTTGTAAAATAAATGGTCCAAAATTTGTTGCTGTTTTTATTTTATTAAGGGGGTCCTTAAAATTTGTGCTTGATTTCCTAGGGGTCCGCGGCTGAAAAAGGTTAGGAAACGCTGCTCTAGATGTTATCTGGAGCCCACATTAATTAAAATATTCAAAAATATTGAATCTGTATAAAAAATCCTGATCATTTAAACTTGGACTAAATTCCTTACTCCAATCTTACGAGAAACTACCCGATCACTTTAATTTTACAACCCTGGAAAAAAAAACGAATTGATGACTTAACCTTAAAGTATTATGTTTACACAAAATTATTCATGATAAATTGATAAGCTTCTAAGCACTCATTGTCTGAGCAAAATTCATATTTAAGTTTCGAATACACGTAGTTTAACGAATCATAATATATTCCACCTTGAAATATTTAATAACAAAATTGCATATTTTAATCCAGTGTCTCGAATGCGTCGTCTGTATAATAATTATTGAATTTGACTCTATAAATACGAGTATTTATGCAGTCTCGCATATTTTAAAAAGAAAAAAAAAATCATCTACATTCTACATGAAATGTCATGGAGAACAGTTATATTTTAACTCGAATGCGAATAGTTGTTATTTACTCTATTTCTTATTCACTTTATATATCATATTTTATTTTTCTCTCTTTACATTTTTGTTTATATCGTGCTATTTTTAATTATTTTTAACATCTCTAAATAGAGAATAAAAAAACAAATCTTACACTGTGCATTCAATGAACAATTTTAATTTTCAATTAACATTTACGCTCTTTACAATGTAATGTTAATCTTATAACTTTCCATGTTAATACTTTGTAAAGTTTCCAAAACAATAAATAAAAAAAAACCACGCTATATGCGCTCTTTACTTTCGTGGCTTGGCCTATTTCAGCATATTGCTCGCCATACATTCCCATTAGGAATGTACGGCAAGCGATGTGCTGAAATAGGCCAAGCCCAAAACGCTTGCTACTTTACAGCCTAGGCCAGGGGTCGGAATTTGCGGCTCTTTGCATGGGTGTCTGCGGCTCTTCAGATATCGATTGCAATTTCACCTCCGCTCAACCAGCCTTATGAGATGGAGCCGCCGAACGATTATTGTTTCACATTCCGAACACAAAACTGGTTTAAATTTAACAAGGAATCTATGCGCGAGTCTGTTTATAGAAACATTTAAACGGAAAAAACGTGGTATTACAGTAATGATGTTGATAACACAAAGCTAATCGTAATTATCGTTCACCACCACATTTTTACCACAGTACGATTACAAACCCCCCCCCCCTCCCCGTTATAATATAGCACTCTGAAATATTTTTTATCCTGTTTCTTTAAGAAATTGACTCTTCTCACTAACTTGACAAACTGCCTTTGCTACACCAGTTTAATTTATTTTTACTGATGTGTTCAATGAGTACTTTTCAGAAACGTCAATTGTCCAATTGATTAGTCAGACATCTACTAAAAATCGAAATTTGAGTTAAGTATGCAGGTATATGTAAAAGTGTACCCTCTATCAGGTACAATAATCAGATTACTCATGAACACCACCAAATCGATTATAATACAGAAAAACTTGTAGTGAATTAAACAAAATGATGATGTTTTCTGGGAACCGAACCGTAAATGTAAAAATCAGACACATTTAAATAATATTCTACTGGAGCGATTACGGTCGAAAAATGGACCACTTTTATTTTTCTGCGATTGATAGAGGTCCAAAAATGGAATACATTTTCCTATCATTCGTAAAACATTAATTGAAATTATTTAAAACATTTCCATGGCCAGCCATTTATTTCAAAACGTAGCTATTGAAATGCTTTATCTATTATGACAACAGATGTCGCAAATCCGAACTTCGTTGACTATTTTAGAACGATGTTAAAAATAAATTTTAAAAATATTTTTTTTCATACAGAATTTCTGATCAGCAGTTTACGGTTAAAATTAAACCCGTTTTCCATAGATATGCACCTTTAATTATCAAGTATACCAAAGACAATACACAGAAATCGAAAATATTCTTTGTTGACTCGAATAAGTACCTCTCACGGAGTTTCAAAGTAACAAACACGCAGGATTCGCACGGTTATAAACTTAACGATTTTTTTAATATACCTTTTATGAATCGTACAAATATGAGATAAACGGTAAAATGCAGGTTAATTCATTGGCTATATAGCACTATAATAAGTTTATATGTCTCCATGTGCAAATTCGAAGGTATGATTTTTTTTAATGTTGACGAAAAATTTTAAAAATGATCTTCCGGAAATCTCGAGTAATCGAGGAAAATTTATTTATTTAGCTTGGTCGCTCCAGTGATGGCGATTATTCGAATATTACTTTCCTCATTGTGTATGGAGTTCACAAAACTTAGTATTTGAAGATGTTTGACTAACCCTGGACGAGCGACGTGGTTTACCACATAATTTGCTCTAATCACCGGCAATATTAAAACAAACATCTTTTACCCACTAAATGTAATGCGTTATCTCTTCGAAGAACACTTCTTTGATTCGTAGCTCGTTAAAACAGAGAAAAACCGTTGGCCTAAATGAAGTAAAAAAAGTTTCTCTATTAATACAAATGATTCTAAAAATAATAATTAGCGCGTCATTCATTATGTGACCAACGTGAAATGACAAACATCATAAACGTTTCTTCTGTTCAATGATATTTTGATGAGTTTTTAATAGCCGACTTAGTATAATAACGCTGTGATTTTAAAAGCGAATTAGTACTGTAACTCTGAAGTTGTAATGACCAATTTAGTTGATATTACGTCTCTGCCATTTTAATGACCTCATTAACATTTCACTGAGAAATTGCAGGAACTAACTGCAAATTAGGTAAATAACGCTATGTCAGTAAATTTATAGAGGTTACACATAAATAATAAACAATACAAAGACATAATAATCCTTGAGAATAATAATAATTATTGTTTGTTTAGGTGAGTTTATCGGCAGGCGGCCAATTATTGTAAGAGCAGCAATTATTCTACTAACAGTCATACTTTTAGGCACAGATTATAGAAATTACACTTCGTTTTAACAATGACTACAACAAACAACTATTTACATGTACAAAATAGGTTATTAGAATCTAAGTAATTACGTAAGTAAGTCTAAAGTAATTGTATTTGAAAGAGAGAGTACGAAAACAATGTGCAACATAGTTGTGAATGACGAATACTTGGAGCAGGTGGATGAGTTTGTGTATTTGGGAAGTATGTTAACGAGAGATGGGAAGACTGATAGAGATATCGAAAGAAGGGTAAATGCCGGTAACTCCATTAATGGAGGACTGAACGCCGTTGGCAGCAACAAAAAGTTGTCAAAAGAAGCGAAGCTAGCCGTCCATAATGGAGTGCTGGTACCTACCCTGATGTATGGCAATGAGGTATGGAACTGGCAGAGAAGGGATGAAAGTAGACTGAATGCTGTAGAAATGAAATCCCTGAGACGTATGTGTGGTAAAACCATGTATGATCGTGTGAGAAATGTATCCGCAAAGAATGCAAGGCTGATGTAAGCGTAATGAATAAGATTAAGAAAGGGACGCTCAGATGGTTTGGGCATGTAGAGCGAATGAATGAGGAAAGGAGTGTAAGGAGAATATGTGACGCAAATGTGAATGGTAGTCGAAGTCGGGACGCCCGAGGAAGACATGGCACGACCAAGTGAATCAGATACTTGAGTCGGGCGATGTCAAGAGTCAGAATAACAAAAGAGCATGTATGAGACGATGTATGAATGTGAACGAAGCAAGGAGTGTGTGCCAAGATCGAGTTGTTTGGCGGTCCGTCCTCTCTGCCTACCCCTGCGGGGACACGGCGTGATGGTTAGTTAGTTAGTTAAGTAATTACGAAACGAAACTCTTGCAAATGTCAAACCATACAAATACATGTTTGCAGTTCACACGCGGAAGTGAAACCCTCAGAAAACTAAAGTAGATAAGAATGGGGAGGCTACGAAGCAACGCACAAAGAGGAGACCGATTATTTACAAAGCACCGCACAAAAAGCAGACTGGTTATTCTACCTTATTCTCTGGCAGGCTAAATCCTACAGATGTATGTGTTCGTCTCTTTTTAGTGTCACTTTTTCGAATTTGAAATCACAACGGTGCTAAAGAAGTTTTCACTTGAAAAACAACTGAAATGGCGGCAAAGTAAATGCTTTATTCGGGAAATTTTGAACGTTGGTCGAATAAAAATTGAATTGTTATTCATGTTTTACCATCTATCCAAACGTATTTAGTTATTTTTTGTAGTAATAAGTTAAAATGTAGTGTAATTTGCAAAATTTGTGTAGCAATTACTATGGACTTAAGTGGTTTGTCCTTTAACGTACAGATATATTTAGTAGTTTAGCATGCTAGGCACCCATTTAAAAAAAAAAACAACAACATAAACCTAAAATGTGTTATAGGTAGGGTACGCACGTCTTTGGTAACTTGGTGATTGTGGTAAGAAGTGAAATACATAAACAATTGTTTAGATATCATCGTGATTAATTTTTGAGTTATTATGCCGAGTTGCGCTTCCTCCTTTGGCTTTTCCAGCGTTACAGTGTTCACCATCAACTCTTATCTAGGTTCTCCATCTGCCCTGGCGTAGGCTAAAGAAGAAGAAAATCTCATATCATATTATCGAATGTTTATTATAGTCGGAAATTGGAATTCAGGTAAGTACCTACCTACTGTCCGAGTTTCAACATCAGAAAAAAGAAACATAAATAACAAAAATGATCTTAACAAAATTAAATACCTACATTATTAAAAAAAGTCTTCCTTTTTTCAAACCAAGCCTTCCACAAATTCTTGAAACTCGTGCTAAAATTATTCTTACACTGTATTTTACTTTCACTCTGAAATTATTGACAGTTTTTCAAATTTTAGCTTCAGAAAACCAAAACATACACCGCACTTTTACGTACTATTCGTCCAACGAATGCATTGTCCAATAATAATATATATGGTCATCAACACTTTGTAATATTATGATCTATTTTAATTGTTTGCTTAAACACTTTTAATGGGCTAAGCACGACTGGGTAACTACCTAACCTATAAATAAATAAATTTTATCATTTAGAACACTGCGACGTTCGATTTTTGCAATGCAAACGAATACTGAAACAATTCCCGCGTTTTTGCCTGCCCGTCTGGCAGCGTGCTGAGCGCGAAACGGCCGACTGAAGTATAAAAGTTCGTTTCGCGTTTCGCCGTGCCCCGTTTCTTCATATTGGCGAGTCAGCGACCGGCTAGAACTTGGAACGGGAAAACTATAATATTCCTGTAGTATGTTTTATATCGTGTATCGCTCGTAGCTTTCTTCCTGTTCCCGCCACGAGAACTTTGCTTGACTTACACAACGATATTATGTATTATTTGTGTTTGCACTCGGCTATGTCCGACCAGTAACAATGTTTACAAACATTATTTGTTTTATGTCACACGTCATACACGCCGATTGCTGCGTTTACAAAACATCGTCGCTTTCTGATTAACGTTATTCTGTTTTATACAATAATGATTAGTTTTTCCAATACGAAAATCCTCGAGTGGAGAAAATTTATACAAAAAATAAAACTGGCTGGTATCATCAAGGTGCTTTCGAAGAGGAAGTAGGTACCTAATTAGAGAATTGGTAATTTTTATTTGATTCGAAATTCGAAGTACGAATTATCAACTACCGAATGGCGGGTAATCTGAAACGCTCGAATCAGCCGTTGGCGCTGGTGTACCTAGTTGGATGTCGTGTCATTATTACAATGCAATCTCGAAAGTTTTTTTCACAAAAGTTTAATAATAATAGTAATTAAAATGTCTCAATGTCGTGTTGTGCCTTTATATTCATAGAGAACGTCTGGACATAGGTTTCAAATTGATCAGTTGAAAAAAAGGGGAGTGTGCCTTAAAAAATCATGTAACTTTAAGTAAAATGATCGTATTTGCAGTAAAAAATTGTTTTGTCAGTCTTTGTGATGGCTCTGAATTCTGTTATCATCGTAAATAAGTACAGTCTAATTTGAACAAAAGCTATTTTAATACCAATTTAAATATAAGTATGAGCACTTCAAAAACTGAGTTAACCTCACTTTTCAACATTTTAGTTCGGAAAATCGTCTGAAAATTGCTATTTCTGTCGCAAAGCCGCCAATCTGAAAAACAAGCAAAACCGATTTCTCATTTTATTCCTTTAAAAATATGTGCAGTTCTTATGAAAATAATCTAGTTACGATTATAAATATACCAAGTCTTCCTTTTTCCAATTACATTTATATTTATAATTTTTTTTAATTACTCCTTGACACTCCACTACCATGATCCAGCCCCGGATTTACGACTTTCAAACCGGGGCAGAAACTTGAAAGTGGCGCCCCCTCTCGATGAGTGTCGCCCCTTCTCGTAAGATGAGTGATGGTCGCTTCGCTTGACTTTTTGAACTTCGCTCGACCATCAGGATTTATTCAGCTCGTGCAGCCCCTAGTTCTAACTGGGACGGGAATTCCCCTGGCAGAGACATCACGTAGGGGGAGGTGGAGTTAGTTGTTACAAAAATGAAAAATATTTTTTATTGGACGACTGTTTTTTTTTTTTTTTATATGAAATACCGCACAAGAGTCCCAACTGCTCCCGTCTGGAGCCAGTGAGACTATGGCATACCCAATTGGGGTATGTTGTGAGGCTGAAGGTAGGGGGGAGGGGAAGGAGATAGGGAAGAGGAAGGTGGGGAAGTACCTGGCTTTTCAGATCTGGTCACTAAACACGGCTAAAGCCATTTCAAGCAACGTTTCAATTCTGAATGGTGGTCTTACACCAGGGCGATACTGATAGTATCTTCCACTCTGGAACGTGCCGCAAATATACTATTTATTATTTTAAATGAATAAATTGTGAAATAACACAAATTAATCAAATAAAATTTATTTGCGCACGCCGGGTTCGAACCCGCGACCTTCGGATTGTGAGTCGAGAGTCTTGCCTCGGGACCACGGAGGCCGTCTGTTTGTTCATAGGAACAAAATAACATTTATTATAATTTGTGCACACTTTTATCAACAACATAACATTCTTTTTCCATTAAAATGAATGTCACAAAAATATAAAAAAAAATAAAATTTAACATAAAAAAAATGTAGCAAAAATGTATGCAACACGGTGGGGGCAAATTGATACAAACAACAAAAAAAAACTAGATTTTAATTGATATCATGTTTAAATGGTTTATTAATTCCGATGGACATATTTCTTTTCTCAGTCACTACTTAAATGTTCGTCAGAGTCACAATTTTGACAAACAAGTAAATTTTATCACCGGTAACACACGAAATATGAGCCCAATGCTAGCACTTAGTGCATCGGATCCATTCCTCTTTCAGGTTTGAAGCAGACATAACTCACAAAACACACCAGACATAGGCACCTTGCGTTTTTTGAGTCCAAAGAAGAACAGTCTGCCTAATTTTTATTTTAGTTTCTTTAGCTTAGCTTCTTAGATATTATCTTCTTCCTGTTGATTTCCAATATCGTGAAAGACTTCTTTAATTTTCCTGTGAAACTTTCCCTCCCTGCGGATTTTTCTTGTGGTTTCTAACCATTTTTAAATGTATGAAGGTTAAAAGTGAATGTGCTCCTCCCTGAGAAACAAAGCATCTATGTGAGGCACATTAGTACCCTTTACACACAGAGTTCGGAGCGGGACGTGCCCCGCGCCACTTCAGGCCGCGCGCATGAGGTGTCTTCCTGTTGAAATTGCAACTTCCTGATGTACTTTTTGTTGTAGAAAGAAGCATATTGAATAAGGCATTTTTTGGATTTATTCCTGGGAGAAATCTTTCTACTTCTCAGGGCCTGTAGTAGTTCTTCCTTTTTTGACGTGGAAATGTGGGGGATTATACCCAGCGTGACTTGAGGGACTTCCATAGTGTATAGGGTCGTGTCAGGGTGACCTTACGTTGGAAGAAAAACGAGAACTCGACTCTTTATCCGTAATTGGAAAGAAATTTTTGCCAGGGATTGACCACTGGGGACGTATTTATTTTTTTTTTTTTTACCAAATGCTTCTGCGAAAAAACGCGTATTTGTAAGTGTTTGGGTTATTTGAAAATTTGGGCAGAGGTTTGCCTCTGGCCACGTGCTTTTTAGGAAAAATCCAAGCGTTTTGGAAAAAAAATTTCGAAAATTAAAAAAATCGAAAAAAGGAAAAATCGAAAAATTTTCAGAGTCCGAAACTGGAGAAAATTTGAGCAGCGATTTTCCTCTGTCCATGCGTTTTTAAGAAAAACTCCAAGCGTTTTGGAAAAAAAAATTTCGAAAATTAAAAAAAATCGAAAAAAGGAAAAAATCGAAAAATTTTCAGAGTCCGAAACTGGAGAAAATTTGAGCAGCGATTTTCCTCTGGCCATGCGTTTTTAAGAAAAACTCCAAGTGTTTTGGAAAAAAAAATTTCGAAAATTAAAAAAATCGAAAAAAGGAAAAAATCGAAAAATTTTCAGAGTCCGAAACTGGAGAAAATTTGAGCAGCGATTTTCCTCTGTCCATGCGTTTTTAAGAAAAACTCCAAGCGTTTTGGAAAAAAAAATTTCGAAAATTAAAAAAAATCGAAAAAAGGAAAAATCGAAAAAATTTTCACAAGTTTTCGTGGAAGTAATTCGTTTGAGAATTCAACAATATCTTGGGGGCCTGGTTTCATTACGCGGCTTCCTATAGCCTGATTTTATACAGCACCAATTTTTCTGGTATTTACACGCGAATTCCCTTCGTCTTTTCGACAAGATATTACCTTCTTTGTCAATTGACAAGGTATTATAGTGTCAGATGTCAAGGAATCCACGTCAACGCGAATTAAGTATTTTTTGCATTATTCGAATGTGATTCGGCATGACCCGGTTTCAGCAGACGACAGTCAAAAATACCTAATTGTCAAATGACAGAAAGAATTTAAATCCACTTGTTCCCTAGGTGTCAGCAAGTGTCCGTTTAAGAGACGTACCAGCGTGCTGCAATATAGTATATTTATAAAAATATTTAGCACTTTCGAGACCAAGCGGATGATTTGTTTATCATGTACATGATTTTAATTGTTGAATAAATTCTTCTTTAATTTGTGTTTATTTCCACTATTCACTTGTATTGAAAATAGCAACTTTAATCGGCCGACACTTTGTAATCACTGTATTATTCGCAGCGACAACTTCCCAGGTTGGGCACCTTGCGTTGGAATACCGGTAATATTTTGTCGAGTGACGACTCACAAATGATACAATCGCGCCCGTAATAATTTAAATTGTGATTCGAAGTTACGTTCGCGCCGAGATTCCTGTTGGAAGTGCTAGACAATTGGGAATAAACAATACATCATAATAACATTTCAGAGTTTACAATTGTTGCTTGGGAACGAGGCCGTGGTGGAACAGAAAAAATTTAAATGGCCCCACGTTTAGCGCGCCAGTGTTAGCGTCGGCGTGGGTGCTGACGCTATCGGCAGGGTTGGAGAAAGCTCCCACATATTTAATACAATTAGATGCTGGATCTGCCCCAAATAAAACTAGCTCAGGTTTGCGGTGCAAGTATGTTTCTCTTAACCTCAAGGCGAGTGCCTGTGGTTCGGAACTTCACGCTTCTCCATCCTCCCAGGGCCTCTTTCGACAAGCAAAACACGGTAGGTTATCACATAAATAGTTTATTCAATTCTAGGAGTCACAATAATACATAAGAGGAACGATCCTAGCTGAAAGTTAGTTTGAACGTCAATCTCTGCTCTCTACACGCGTGGTTAGGGCTTCAAAACATTAATTGCACACAAAGGGTAACATGGTATTTGACTCACGTTTGGTTTATGGGCCAACAGCGGCTTTACGCGCTTGTTCTCCGGGTCCCAGCAGCGTCCACACCGGACACCGGAAGTGCGCAACCGGCGAAACTGAACTCGTCTCGCACATGTTCACGAGGGACGTGGGATCGGGAAGCTCGCTGGCTGAAGACTGGCGAGCTTGCCGCTCGAGATGCTAGCGACAGCTCGGTTTGTCGCTCGCGGGAGGGGGTAATGCGCGCGCCTCTATATTGGCGGTTTATTCTTGAATCCGCGAAGGGGTCTATTCTCGAATACGCCACGTGACAATTTATAACGTAACAATTTTAAGAAAAGTAGTAATGCGATATTAATTTTTTTAATGCAAATCGATAACCAAATAGTTTTTCTAAGATTACTCAAATTATTGAGTACGTGGTTTAAAAAACAACATAGATACAGCGTAAAACTCTCGTTAGTGTAGGTGCGTTCCCCCGGTCCGGTAAGGAAGTGTTATTTGTGTACACCATTTCCAGTTAGATGTATTTGTATTTTACACAGACATTTAGATTGTGATATTTTGATACGTTGACTCTTAAAATAGAAAACATAAAAACATTATTTATTATTTACGAAAACGTCAAGGAATCGCCATATCATTCGATAACCCCTCTAGCATTGAAAAGGTTAATTATGCATAATGACCCCAAGTATTTAACACATTTTCTACGAACCACGGAATGACCGGTGCATAATCGTGAACATGCCAAACGCGCGCCCAACGTATGTACACGGTTCATATTTGTCATATTTCTTGAGTTCAACAGCTCGGCTGTGGAATGTGCCAGGCTCTGTGTTTCCTCTCTCCTACAACATGGGTCTCTTCAAGACCTATTTTCCCTCCTTCCTCTCCTCAAAAAGACCATCCACACAGCATCTTCAAAGATGACAAAGGCCACGAGGGAAATTATTTTCCTCAGAGCCTTCTGTGTGGAGTTAATGTAAAAAAACATTAAAATAACCTCATTCAAATAGTAATGAATCATTTTAATGAATTTAATTATTTTCAAATAAATAAGAATGATTCCTAATTCCAAAAATTAAGTTTTTTAGAAAATTAATCACAATGGCAGGTAATCTGGAAAGCTTGAAGCAGATGGCGCTGGGGTATTGGATATCATTTGCATGATATGAAAGCTATGTGATATGGTTTAAAAGGTATTGTTTTAAGGATTAAAAAGTATTTTGGTTGTTCAGGGCAGTCCCGGATCTAGGGGACATGGGCCTGGCATCCAGCGCACGTCTATCGATTATGCATTTGATTTTAAATGAATAATCGATATTATTGGTTTCTGAACACTTCCTGAGTTGATTTTTTAACGAAACCTTTTTGAACGCGTGCGTAGTGTAAGGGGAGGCGGAGCACGTTGTTACATCATCGATGTAACAGACGATGTTACATCGATGTTACAACATCGATCACACAAAACGTCAACGAAAACGGATGTTCCAAAAAAACTAATAAATAAAATTGAATTTCGCGAGTGCAAAGTAACTTTCGTTAAAAGTATTTGAAGTCATAAAAATAACATAACCAGAAAGTTATAGTTGTAAATTTCGTGTAAATGATGTTACGCTTTTAATGTGAAATTCGTCAAAGGGGAAAGTTATAACAATGATAAGGGGGCATATTGTTACATGTAACAATAGTACCCTTTACACACAGAGTTCGGAGCGGGACGTGCCCCGCGCCACTTCAGGCCGCCGCGCAGAAAAGTAAATACCGAAAGTAAGATAACGGTTTACAGCGCAGTTCACTGTGGGACTTTACTGCGCGCGGCCTGAAGTGGCGCGGGGCACGTCCCGCTCCGAACTCTGTGTGTAAAGGGTACTATTGTTACATGTAACAATATGCCCCCTTATCATTGTTATAACTTTCCCCTTTGACGAATTTCACATTAAAAGCGTAACATCATTTACACGAAATTTACAACTATAACTTTCTGGTTATGTTATTTTTATGACTTCAAATACTTTTAACGAAAGTTACTTTGCACTCGCGAAATTCAATTTTATTTATTAGTTTTTTTGGAACATCCGTTTTCGTTGACGTTTTGTGTGATCGATGTTGTAACATCGATGTAACATCGTCTGTTACATCGATGATGTAACAACGTGCTCCGCCTCCCCTTACACTACGCACGCGTTCAAAAAGGTTTCGTTAAAAAATCAACTCAGGAAGTGTTCAGAAACCAATAATATCGATTATTCATTTAAAATCAAATGCATAATCGATAGACGTGCGCTGGATGCCAGGCCCATGTCCCCTAGATCCGGGACTGCCCTGAACAACCAAAATACTTTTTAATCCTTAAAACAATACCTTTTAAACCATATCACATAGCTTTCATATCATGCAAATGATATCCAATACCCCAGCGCCATCTGCTTCAAGCTTTCCAGATTACCTGCCATTGTGATTAATTTTCTAAAAAACTTAATTTTTGGAATTAGGAATCATTCTTATTTATTTGAAAATAATTAAATTCATTAAAATGATTCATTACTATTTGAATGAGGTTATTTTAATGTTTTTTTACATTAACTCCACACAGAAGGCTCTGAGGAAAATAATTTCCCTCGTGGCCTTTGTCATCTTTGAAGATGCTGTGTGGATGGTCTTTTTGAGGAGAGGAAGGAGGGAAAATAGGTCTTGAAGAGACCCATGTTGTAGGAGAGAGGAAACACAGAGCCTGGCACATTCCACAGCCGAGCTGTTGAACTCAAGAAATATGACAAATATGAACCGTGTACATACGTTGGGCGCGCGTTTGGCATGTTCACGATTATGCACCGGTCATTCCGTGGTTCGTAGAAAATGTGTTAAATACTTGGGGTCATTATGCATAATTAACCTTTTCAATGCTAGAGGGGTTATCGAATGATATGGCGATTCCTTGACGTTTTCGTAAATAATAAATAATGTTTTTATGTTTTCTATTTTAAGAGTCAACGTATCAAAATATCACAATCTAAATGTCTGTGTAAAATACAAATACATCTAACTGGAAATGGTGTACACAAATAACACTTCCTTACCGGACCGGGGGAACGCACCTACACTAACGAGAGTTTTACGCTGTATCTATGTTGTTTTTTAAACCACGTACTCAATAATTTGAGTAATCTTAGAAAAACTATTTGGTTATCGATTTGCATTAAAAAAATTAATATCGCATTACTACTTTTCTTAAAATTGTTACGTTATAAATTGTCACGTGGCGTATTCGAGAATAGACCCCTTCGCGGATTCAAGAATAAACCGCCAATATAGAGGCGCGCGCATTACCCCCTCCCGCGAGCGACAAACCGAGCTGTCGCTAGCATCTCGAGCGGCAAGCTCGCCAGTCTTCAGCCAGCGAGCTTCCCGATCCCACGTCCCTCGTGAACATGTGCGAGACGAGTTCAGTTTCGCCGGTTGCGCACTTCCGGTGTCCGGTGTGGACGCTGCTGGGACCCGGAGAACAAGCGCGTAAAGCCGCTGTTGGCCCATAAACCAAACGTGAGTCAAATACCATGTTACCCTTTGTGTGCAATTAATGTTTTGAAGCCCTAACCACGCGTGTAGAGAGCAGAGATTGACGTTCAAACTAACTTTCAGCTAGGATCGTTCCTCTTATGTATTATTGTGACTCCTAGAATTGAATAAACTATTTATGTGATAACCTACCGTGTTTTGCTTGTCGAAAGAGGCCCTGGGAGGATGGAGAAGCGTGAAGTTCCGAACCACAGGCACTCGCCTTGAGGTTAAGAGAAACATACTTGCACCGCAAACCTGAGCTAGTTTTATTTGGGGCAGATCCAGCATCTAATTGTATTAAATATGTGGGAGCTTTCTCCAACCCTGCCGATAGCGTCAGCACCCACGCCGACGCTAACACTGGCGCGCTAAACGTGGGGCCATTTAAATTTTTTCTGTTCCACCACGGCCTCGTTCCCAAGCAACAATTGTAAACTCTGAAATGTTATTATGATGTATTGTTTATTCCCAATTGTCTAGCACTTCCAACAGGAATCTCGGCGCGAACGTAACTTCGAATCACAATTTAAATTATTACGGGCGCGATTGTATCATTTGTGAGTCGTCACTCGACAAAATATTACCGGTATTCCAACGCAAGGTGCCCAACCTGGGAAGTTGTCGCTGCGAATAATACAGTGATTACAAAGTGTCGGCCGATTAAAGTTGCTATTTTCAATACAAGTGAATAGTGGAAATAAACACAAATTAAAGAAGAATTTATTCAACAATTAAAATCATGTACATGATAAACAAATCATCCGCTTGGTCTCGAAAGTGCTAAATATTTTTATAAATATACTATATTGCAGCACGCTGGTACGTCTCTTAAACGGACACTTGCTGACACCTAGGGAACAAGTGGATTTAAATTCTTTCTGTCATTTGACAATTAGGTATTTTTGACTGTCGTCTGCTGAAACCGGGTCATGCCGAATCACATTCGAATAATGCAAAAAATACTTAATTCGCGTTGACGTGGATTCCTTGACATCTGACACTATAATACCTTGTCAATTGACAAAGAAGGTAATATCTTGTCGAAAAGACGAAGGGAATTCGCGTGTAAATACCAGAAAAATTGGTGCTGTATAAAATCAGGCTATAGGAAGCCGCGTAATGAAACCAGGCCCCCAAGATATTGTTGAATTCTCAAACGAATTACTTCCACGAAAACTTGTGAAAATTTTTTCGATTTTTCCTTTTTTCGATTTTTTTTAATTTTCGAAATTTTTTTTTCCAAAACGCTTGGAGTTTTTCTTAAAAACGCATGGACAGAGGAAAATCGCTGCTCAAATTTTCTCCAGTTTCGGACTCTGAAAATTTTTCGATTTTTTCCTTTTTTCGATTTTTTTAATTTTCGAAATTTTTTTTTCCAAAACACTTGGAGTTTTTCTTAAAAACGCATGGCCAGAGGAAAATCGCTGCTCAAATTTTCTCCAGTTTCGGACTCTGAAAATTTTTCGATTTTTTCCTTTTTTCGATTTTTTTTAATTTTCGAAATTTTTTTTTCCAAAACGCTTGGAGTTTTTCTTAAAAACGCATGGACAGAGGAAAATCGCTGCTCAAATTTTCTCCAGTTTCGGACTCTGAAAATTTTTCGATTTTTCCTTTTTTCGATTTTTTTAATTTTCGAAATTTTTTTTCCAAAACGCTTGGATTTTTCCTAAAAAGCACGTGGCCAGAGGCAAACCTCTGCCCAAATTTTCAAATAACCCAAACACTTACAAATACGCGTTTTTTCGCAGAAGCATTTGGTAAAAAAAAAAAAAATAAATACGTCCCCAGTGGTCAATCCCTGGCAAAAATTTCTTTCCAATTACGGATAAAGAGTCGAGTTCTCGTTTTTCTTCCAACGTAAGGTCACCCTGACACGACCCTATACACTATGGAAGTCCCTCAAGTCACGCTGGGTATAATCCCCCACATTTCCACGTCAAAAAAGGAAGAACTACTACAGGCCCTGAGAAGTAGAAAGATTTCTCCCAGGAATAAATCCAAAAAATGCCTTATTCAATATGCTTCTTTCTACAACAAAAAGTACATCAGGAAGTTGCAATTTCAACAGGAAGACACCTCAGAAATCATCTCTACCTCCCTCACAGTCTCCGAAGCAAAACCCTTGGTGGTACAAGCCCAGGAACAGACGAAAATATATGATTTGACAACCTGGAAGACGAAATACAACGGACTCACGGATGTGGAGGATTTCATCAACAGAATAGAAGAAACAGCCCAAGTCAGAGGAATCCCCGAAAGTATTCTACACAGGAACTTCATAGACCTCATCGCTCCTGAAATGCTTACCTGGCACAGGATACATAAGAGAAAAACAAACTCATGGAGGGAACTCAAGGTGGCACTTTTATCCAGTTTCGGAGAAAAAAAGGCCCAACATAGAGTCAGGCTATCCCTACTCGCTATCAAGCAGCACTCCGGAGAGCCTGTTGCTAGATTCACACAGAGGGCAGAGGCCATCAATATAAAGCTCACCCAACCTGTCCCTGAAGCGGAACTTCTCCCGGTTTTAATCGACGGTCTTCTCCCCAGATACGAAAACATCATTACTTCTCAGAAAATTGCCACGCTGGAGCAACTGAAAGATGTCTGCCAGCTACTAGAGGTATACCAGGATCGGAAGAGAGACGAAAGATTCCCCAAAGAAAACTTTCGCCCAAGCACTTCGTCCGGCATAAAACCGGAGCACAACGAAAAGAAATCCTGCTCTTTTTGCCACAAGATTGGTCACTCCCAAGCCGCCTGCTTTAAACAAGCAAAACTTTTATCCTCCAAAGACACCCATTCTAACAAAAGGCGATCCGTCGATCGTTCTCCAAGAAGAGATGAAGGGAGGAAGTTTGGCAAAAGACCACGCCAAGACAATACCGAAACGTCCATCCCGGATCTCAGATTCATCAAACCCCCTATGGATTTCTCCAGACCCCCTCCCAATTGGACAGCCAGGAAGACAAAAAACTAGACCCCAACCCCCCGGGCCATCCCTCCCATAGGCCAAAGGAATGGTCGGAGTGGTTGGAACACGTCAAATTTTTTAAACAGGCCTTACCCCTCTCTACAGTTTGCTGCAAACAGGCAATAGACGGTAGACCCTTCGCGCATTTTTCCATAAACAACGTGGTTTTTTCAGGTCTCCTAGACAGCGGCGCCTCTGTCAGCTGCCTAGGCGACAACGCCCACACCTTATTCACAAACTGTGGTTTTAAAATGGGAAAACATTCTTCACATGTTACCACGGCAGACAACACTTCACAACTCGTCATCGGTTCTCTAACCCTGCCGATCAATTGCGACCAAAAAACAGTTTGGATCAAGTTTCTAGTTGTACCTACAATCACACAGAAATTCATATTGGGAGTGGATTTTTGGATGGCTTTCAAAATTGCCCCGCAACTGTTTAACAACCCCTCCGTCACTCCCCAAGTAAACGAAATCCGTACGGTAATACCCTACGAAAACTTGAACCCCTTACAAACAATACAATTAAATCAAATGATCAACAAGTATGAATCCATCTCCTTCGAAAGGTGCGGTTTAGGCTTAACCAACCTAGTACAACACCATATAAAAACAACAGGCCCCCCAATCAAACAAAGGTATTACAACCTAGCTCCACAAAAATTGAAAACGCTGGAAAAAGAATTGGACGATATGTTAAGACTGGGAGTGGTGGTACCCAGCCGCAGTGCATGGACCAACCCCACCTTATTAGTTTCAAAGAAAGACGGCTCAGCCCGTTTCTGCCTCGACAGCAGACGCCTCAACGCATGTACAATATCAGACGCCTACCCGCTCCCCTTGGTCAACTCCATCCTGGACAGACTTCGAAACGCTAAATACATCTCATCCACAGACTTAAGCAAAGCATTCTGGCAGATACCTTTGGATCCCAGCTCCTGCGAAAAGACTGCCTTCGTGGTGCCTGGCAGGGGTATGTTCCATTTCAAAAGACTACCCTTCGGTTTAAAAAACAGCCCAGCAGAACTACAAAGACTCATGGATAAATTGTTTGGCCCAGAGTTTGATAACAATTTATTTTGCTACCTGGATGACCTGATCATCATTAGTGATACCTTTGAAAAACATATACTTATTCTAGAAAAGGTTTTTCAACAACTCAAACAGGCCGGTTTGACTATCAACCTGAAGAAATCGGAATTCTGCAGGCACCGCCTACGATACTTGAGTTTCATAGTAGACGAAGAAGGCCTAAGAACAGACCCCACAAAAGTAGCGGCTATGACAAATTTTCCCCGACCTACAAATGCAAAAGAGGTAAAAGCTTTCCTCGGACTCACCGGTTACTACAGAAGATTCATAAAAAACTTCTCAACTCTCGCGGCGCCGCTCAACAAAATCACGGGAATCCGTAAAGGTACCAGTAACTTTTCCTGGTCTGCAGAGACTGAGTCAGCATTCAACTCCCTGAAAGAGGCTCTTCAATCAGCCCCAGTACTGAATTGCCCCGACTTCAATCTTCCCTTTACGATCCATTCGGACGCATCAAACGTCGGAATCGGAGGAGTCCTCACTCAAAATTTTACGGACGGCGAACACCCCGTGGCATACTTCTCTCGTACCCTAAATAAACACGAAAAAAACTACGGGATTACCGAGAGAGAATTGTTAGCAGTCATGGAATCCATTCAACATTTCCGCGGATACATTGAGGGCAGTAAGTTTACCGTCGTCACAGACCATAGCAGCCTAAAATGGCTGATCTCGCTAGACAACCCCTCTGGGAGATTGGCTCGCTGGTCGTCCCGCCTATCTCAATATACCTTCGATGTCATCCACCGTAAAGGCGCGGATAATATCGTCCCGGATGCCCTTTCTAGGATCGAGATAGCAACATTAAATGCCGAATTATCCAATTCTAGTCTCCCCAAAAAAGACGTATGGTATCAAAAAATCTTTAGAGGATGCAGTGACAACCCACAAAAGTTCCCGAATTTTATAATTAAGAACGGACAACTATATCGCAACTGCAAGCCTCCACTGTCAATCTTAGAGGACTATGCCTGGAAAATGGTAGTCCCTCTCGAAAATAGAGAACAAGTTATTATTGATAACCACAGTGCCGTAGACTCCATACACCCTGGAACTTTCAAAACATTCAAAAAAATATCTTTAAGATATTA
Source organism: Glyphotaelius pellucidus (assembly GCA_936435175.1). Classification (NCBI taxonomy): domain Eukaryota; kingdom Metazoa; phylum Arthropoda; class Insecta; order Trichoptera; family Limnephilidae; genus Glyphotaelius; species Glyphotaelius pellucidus. The sequence continues at coordinate 16,652,320 of OW386538.1, read as the reverse complement.
TTGGCCGGGTCTATTCAAACAAGTACGTTTATACATCTCCAAGTGCGACATCTGTAAGGCATACAAGCACAGTACGGCACCACCGTCTGGTCTAATGGGCAACCCCAAGCGTGCCGATAGACCACTTCAATCCTTTTCTATGGACCTCATTGGACCCTTCCCTAGAAGCTACGCCGGTTACATGCATATACTCAGCGTAGTGGACATCTTTTCCAAATACTGCTGGTTGTTTCCTCTGAAAAGGGCAACTGCAGCAGCAATAACCAATCTATTGGAAAAACATATTTTCATACCCTACGGTACCCCTCGTACTATAATATGCGACAATGGTAAACAATTTATAGCTCTGGAATTTAAAGAGTTTTTGTCTAAATATGGTATAAAGGATGTATTCTACAACACCCTTTACACCCCACAGAACAACACCGTTGAACGATACAACCAAACCATAAACACGGCCCTGGCAATTTTGGTTGGCAAAGACCAACGCACATGGTGCAAAAAATTAGACAAAATACAAGCAGCCATGAACAACACGGTGAACCTCGCTACAGGCTATACACCATTTTTTCTCAAACACGGCATGGAACAAGTAGTTCACGGTTCACTACACCCTGACAATTGCCTTCCACCCGTCCCTTCCTCCACAGCAGACCCCGCAGCAAATTACGCCCACCGCTTGGAGGAACTCTCCGCTATCTATAGTGAAGTAACAGACGCTCTACTATTGGCCCACCAAAAGAGCGCCGACAGGTATAACCTTCGCAGGAGGCACGTCACATTCAAGGAAGAAGACATCGTCTGGAGGAGAAACAACACTCTGTCACAAGGTGCGCTGTACTTCTCTGCCAAATTGGCACCCCGTTTTGTAAAGACGAAAGTCCTAAAGAAAATCTCAGACCTGGTTTACCGATTGTCCGACATCTCTGGTAAACACATAGGTAACTACCATATAAAGGACATTGTAAAAAGTGGGAACATGGAAACAAACTCCATTGCCACGCCCGTATAACCCCAACGGTTATTCCTTGACTCCTAGCAACCATTCGTCTACACCGTGACATGGATCACTATGGAAGTCAACCCTTTTTGTTTCGTCACTAATGAGCGGCCTCTCGTAAACGATTGTCACTCATTAGGACACTCAAACGAAACCTTTCTAGCTCTGGCACAGTGGTGTCAACTGTAGCCAAAGTCATGGAAGAAATTATAATTCTCCCTTGTGGTTTCGTTTCATTTTTATTTTTATTTTTGTTTGTATAAATATCTCGTCATCATCAGTCATTCGCCTCTAATTGCTGCCCCAGGTGTCAAACCTTGGAAACATCGTTTTTTCTAAGCATGCACACCTCTACCTGAAATTGATCACTTCGGAGAAAGGAATTCCCTGTGGCTTACTGCAAGTAGTCAGAGACTACGTGCCCAAGGCTTTGTGCATCGTCACAACTCGCAGCATCATATTTTCACATCATCATGTCATACCTCGTCACCCCTTTCTAAATGTTAGAAAAATCTTTTTTTGTACATTAAATATCGGGTCCTCGCCAAAGTGCATCTAACCCTTATGTCATATGTAGTTGAATTAGGTAAGCAAACCTGTGTAAACCCACGGCGGTATCAGATGTTTGCTATCCGTTCTAAGTTTTTTTTCTGTTTTTTAAGAAAATAGAATGGCGCTCAATAAATAACCCAAATTGCTCTAGCTCTCCCCAGAACTGGATGTGGAGTCTGGAAAGTATCGTTATAAAAGGGACAACTTTCAACGTGCCTCTTCATTAACGATAAAAATTTTTTACAACATTTCAGCAACATTGAGTTATCCTTGGTCTCAACTACTCAAACTGAAATTTTGGGGTTGCCTTGTTGTGACTTATCACGTGCAAAGTACGAGGTCACAACAAGAAGCCAGGTCTCCAAGTGAACCACCCTGTGAACAACCCATCCCATTATTATAATTTTCATAACACCAAGGTGTGTTCATCGCAGTCTGTTTAAGTAAGTAAAACCTAGAAGGTCTTAAACACTCGAATCGGACCAATGTAAATAATTTTCCTTGTCAAAACGATAAGCGCATGTCTTGTATTGTTGCTACCATCGTACGTGTAAGTACAACTAAAAGTTGTACCATCACGATACGATACTCTGTGCGTAACCAAAAGGGTTTGTACCACAAAGGATCCCTTTTGCGGTAAGCTTAGATGAAATTCACATTCCATCAGCACGCCAGAAAATTTTTTTTGTCCCTTTATTGTTGAAGTATAAAATCCTGGCCAGATCTTCAAATATGTTTTTGCCTTTGTGCAAGTCTTTAACGTACGCTAATATGGATTTATTATGCTACGGTATTGTTGTACTAAGTACATCAGTATGTCTCGCCGTCTGTATTGAATAGGTACCTTTATATGAACGTTAACCTTTGTTGCCATCATAGGTGGGAACCTTATAAAATCTGCCGTCATAGATGGGAATCTCAGAATATCTACTAAATGCGATACGGGGAGCCCGTTATAATTACTCTGTGGGTTTTTGTCAGAAATGTCATAAATACCTAGTCTTTTGCACCTCCCTTCAATACTGGGCAACCCAGTTGTAATTCGTTCATTGTTATCCGTGAAGACGTTATAAAACTTACTTGCAAATCTTTTGATTTTGCAATCTTGTACGCTATACGTGAAGACGTTATAATACTCACCATTAATCGTGCGAACGAAATAATATCAAACCTTTATGTGTGAACTACTCAATGTAGTCCACACCCCTTTTTTTGTAATCATTAATATGCCCGTGGACTTCCTGTCACAAGAACCCAGGAACTATCTACTATCTCAAAAGGACTAATCATACGCTTCACTCATGATTATGGGGCATCGTGTCGTGGGAGTTAAGTTGATGGACACAAAAACACCTAACTCGTTGTCTGGGAGACGAACAAAGAAAAATCCCCAGGTTTGTGAGATTTGAGCAAGGGTCTGTCATTTCTCGCAAACAAGTAGGAGAATAAAACGACCCCTAATCTTCTGCCCAATACACGTAGAGGATTAGACTTTTATGTCAGTGTATTCTTTTGTCCAACACTACCAAATATTATTGTAATGTGCCAGGATGACTGCTGTAGACCTTGTTTCACCTCCACCCAGAGGTCGAATTTCGGAAATAGCCGAGTCCCCAGCAGTTTTCTTCGTTCAAATGTTCCCAACTATCACCCCTCCCCTTCCTCGAAATTATCCGTGAGTGGGGATATATGCGTTACGCACTTGGCGTTTTGTTTGTCAAATGGGACAATCTTCATACGCGGATCCTTTCAACTTCCTACTCCTTTCCCAGTTGTCATTATTGTAATGTGCCAGGATGACTGCTGTAGACCTTGTTTCACCTCCACCCAGAGGTCGAATTTCGGAAATAGCCGAGTCCCCAGCAGTTTTCTTCGTTCAAATGTTCCCAATTATCACCCTCCCCCTTCCTCGAAATTATCCGTGAATGGGGATATATGCGTTACGCACTTGGCGTTTCGTTTGTCAAATGGGACAATCTTCATACGCGGATCCTTTCAACTTCCTACTCCTTTCCCACTTTGTCATAACTAATCTTGTACGCAATGTTTTGTTTTTCGAAAGTAGAAAAAATGCTACCGTATAGACGTGAGCATAGGTCATGGAAGACCAACTTCTTTCGAATGGGGAATTTTGTTATACGTACAATCCCTCAACCACGTATTCTTGGAAATGTATTTGGTAAAAAAAAAAAAAAACCAAAAAGGGGTTACACAGAACCTGTCCTTGAATACGTACCTTTGTAACATGTATTAGGCATTAGCCACATTTAGTTAGCTCTCTCTCCGTCTCTCTCTCTACACGCCAAACAAATCCAACTTTTTCTCAACATGCACACTTGTTTCTCTCCAAACTTTTTTCATCATTGGTCTACTAGGCAGGTAAACTTCAAGAATTTTGTTCTAATAATAATTTTTGCCGGATTTAAAAAAAAAAACCAGCAGCTCTGCACCCTATCTACATCTGCGCCTCTTCATGCTGCCCTCGCTACCGTCACGGAGGTCCCTTGCCTTCAATCCCTGCGTACCAAAAGCACCCGACCGCATCTAACAAAACCTAGTGTGAGTCGTGCGTGTAGTTGCGAATTGTATCACCACAAAGAACCGACACTCAAACAAACCCGAGCACGCCAGCTCTAGGTTGGTTCCTGTTCCTGTTGCCATTATGCAAATGTCCCTGCTGCATAATGCAAATGTTCCTGTTGCCCTTGTGCAAATGCTCTGCTGCCATTATGCAAATAGTCCTGCTGCATAATACAAATGTTCCTGTTGCCCTTGTGCAAATGCTCTGCTGCCATTATGTAAATATTCCTGCTGCATAATACAAATGTTCCTGTTGCCATTATGCAAATGTCCCTGCTGCATAATGCAAATGTTCCTGTTGCCCTTGTGCAAATGTTCCTGCTGCCATTATGCAAATGTTCCTGCTGCATAATGCAAATGTTCCTGTTGCCCTTGTGCAAATGCTCTGCTGCCATTATGCAAATGTTCCTGCTGCATAATGCAAATGCCCTACTGCCATTGTGCTGATGCTCCTGTGCCCGTGCGCAAATAACAATACCAACGATTGTTCACAAAACAATCCCACTACATACAAAAACCAGTGTACCAACCACCAATTACGATTCCACTCTCCAGTACTTCAATGGTTTCGTACTGGCTCACCCACAGGATCCGGAAGCAGTTACCCTTTCGACCTCTGTGACAGGTAGAACTCTCCACACCACCTAGAAGCCTCATCCTGTGTTCTCTTCCTCGTATTTTCTTAAAGGCCCTAGTGTCCCTTGAGTGTAATCTCAAATGGGCCAGGTTACTGTGACAAAGTAACCTTGTAACTTCAGTGAAACGTTCAACCACCCCAGACATCCTACGCAAACCACGTTCGCAAACATTAGCTCACAGACCAATGATACAATTGTAGAGTTTTTTTTTTTTTTCTATCACTGCATAACCCTTGTACCTTTCTTCAACAGATCCTTGTTCTTTGCAACTGTATTTATGTATGCCACTGCCTTTATATACATTTATTAACAATTCCTTGTTACACCATGTATCATCTCTTTTGTGTTCTGTTCATAACTATTCTCCAGCTAGGAATCTCTCTCTCTCTCTCTCTCCTCGTTTCTCTTAAATGTTTTTGGCACAAGTGCTGAAAAGGTAAGAGGATTTATTAGTCCTACAGCTCCATTGCCACGTCGCTTTTATTGCGGCGAGGGGGGAAGTGTTACGTTATAAATTGTCACGTGGCGTATTCGAGAATAGACCCCTTCGCGGATTCAAGAATAAACCGCCAATATAGAGGCGCGCGCATTACCCCCTCCCGCGAGCGACAAACCGAGCTGTCGCTAGCATCTCGAGCGGCAAGCTCGCCAGTCTTCAGCCAGCGAGCTTCCCGATCCCACGTCCCTCGTGAACATGTGCGAGACGAGTTCAGTTTCGCCGGTTGCGCACTTCCGGTGTCCGGTGTGGACGCTGCTGGGACCCGGAGAACAAGCGCGTAAAGCCGCTGTTGGCCCATAAACCAAACGTGAGTCAAATACCATGTTACCCTTTGTGTGCAATTAATGTTTTGAAGCCCTAACCACGCGTGTAGAGAGCAGAGATTGACGTTCAAACTAACTTTCAGCTAGGATCGTTCCTCTTATGTATTATTGTGACTCCTAGAATTGAATAAACTATTTATGTGATAACCTACCGTGTTTTGCTTGTCGAAAGAGGCCCTGGGAGGATGGAGAAGCGTGAAGTTCCGAACCACAGGCACTCGCCTTGAGGTTAAGAGAAACATACTTGCACCGCAAACCTGAGCTAGTTTTATTTGGGGCAGATCCAGCATCTAATTGTATTAAATATGTGGGAGCTTTCTCCAACCCTGCCGATAGCGTCAGCACCCACGCAGACGCTAACAAAATTAAATAGTTTATAACAAATTCCGGCGAATAATCTGTGCCACCCGCCCCCCTTCCCCTCTGTTCGGGCGTACCCCGTCCCTATCTGCTGAATGTATCGGGATAATTCTAAGCGATAGCAAGTAATTTCTAAGTTGTTAGTGGAAAGGACTAGATCGCGTTCGTTTACACTGCGCATCTCGTTTGCTCTTTTTACAATGCTATAATGTTCGCTTGCCGGTCAAAGATCATTCGGTCTGAGTCGTTTCCGGTGAACGCCAATCGCCAGTCGAGATTCGGAAACAAGGTGTTATGTTGGATTTCGGCCCGCCTTCTCTGTTTTCTATGAAAAATACACGTTATGGTCTAAATTCATTAGAATATTAATTATGACTTTATTAATGAAACGATTTTGAAAATGACTACTGAAATACGATGATTATACTTCCCTCTAATTATTATCATAACAAATTACAAAAAAATATGTCATTAACACCCTTTAATATGCAAAACAAATTGGGGTCCCCGAGTGACCCCCCTTCGGGTCATGTGTGATTTTTTTCGTTCCGGGAGGAAAAGGTTAAACGATATTATCACGATAACTTACGATGATATTTTTCTGTATTATGAAAAAAAAAAATTCAGCTTCATACGATTAAAGTTAAGTAATTAAGTTTATATAACCTAATTAATGGATGTGCCATTCCCTAGCAAACATTTTAAATCAATTTTACTAATAAATCCTTGTTTCATTGAAGAATTTCACATGTTTTTTTTGTTTTTATATGAATACCGCACAAGAGTCCCAACTGCTCCCGTCTGGAGCCAGTGAGACTATGTCATCCCCAATTGGGGTATGTTGTGAGGCTGAAGGTGGTGGGGAGAGGAAGGAGATGGGGAAGAGGAAGGTGGGAAGTACCTGGCTATTAAGATCTGGTCACCAAACACGGCGAAAACCATTTCAAGCAACGTTTCAATTCTGAACGGTGGTCTTACACCAGGGCGGTACTGGTAATATCTTCCACTCTGGAACGTGCCGCAAATATACTATACTAGCTTTTCCCCGCGGCTTCGCTCGCATGGTATTACGGGAAATTACTGTAGCGGTTGAACTTATCAATTATCCCCCCTCCTCCCCACCCCCACCCCCTCAAAAACTTAGTGAACTGTAAAATGTGAAACAAACACAACAAAGTTCAGATTTTTTTGACAATTGCATTAATATATATTGCATAATTTTCATCTCCATCTTTACAAGACCAATCCCTTATATAACTCATTTATCTGTAGAACCACACATTCTTTAAATTATTACCATATTGAAATTTTTAACACGACTTTAAGGGACATTAAACGAAAACTCAATAGACAAAAGTATTCAAACTAGATCATTCAATCTGCCCTCCCGTATAAGGGGCCACCCATAAAATACGTCACACGTTAAGGGGGGGGGAGTAGAGAAGTGTGACATTACGTGACAAGGGTATGGGGGGTCATCAGTTCTGTGACATCACGGGTAAAAATCTAAATTATTAAAACGCAAAAAATTTTTCAATGTAAAATTGCAAAATATGTGACATCACACTAGGGGGTCTCACGAATGTGACGATGTGTGACAGGGACGGGGGGTGGGGTAAAAAAATCATGAAATTCGTGTGACGTAATTTATGGATGGCCCCTAATATTCCCATCCTCCGTCACTCATCCTGTGTTCCTTTCCCCTCTCACATATTGTAACTGAAACAAAAAAAATAATAATAAAACCTAAACCGTCTTAAACCGTCATGCTCACCGTAAATCAAACTTATTTACATATTAAGTTTGCTGCATACATCAACATATTGTTTAATTCACTACAAGTTTTTCTGCTTTATAATTGGTTTGGTGGTGTTTATAAATAATCTTAGTAGTACCTGCTAACTAACTAACTAACCATAACCATCACGACGTTTCCCCGCAAGGGTAGGCAGAGAGGTCAGACCGCCAAACAACTCGATCTTGGCACACACTCCTTGCCTCGTTCACATGCTCTTCTATTATTTTGACTCTTAACATGGCCCGACTCAAGTATCTGATTCGCTTGAGTAGTACCAGATAGAGAGTAAACATTTACATATAACTGCGTACGCAGGGTCGTCCATTAATCACGTGAGGCTCGAAAGGGGGGGAGGGGTTCGGAAAAAATCACGAAAAATCACAAGGAGGGGTGGGGGTATAATGAGATATCACGTGTATTTATTTTTCGTTTAAGGCACGAATTCTAAACCAAACAGCGGCGCATGGCCTTGACTCACGGTTGCCAGGCAACGATTTCCCTGCGCGTTGCGACAACTGCTCGGCTCACCAGTTGCCATTAAGTCTGTGATTTTGACGCCGAATAAATGCATCGTTGCCGCTTATGTTTTGCCTTAAAACAATATTCTAAAAATTTCAATATACCTTATAATAAAAAAATACACATGATTTTGGGTATGGGGGGGGGTAGTCTAAAACCTCACCACATATCACCACGGGAGAAGGGGGTTAAAAAGTTGCTAAAAAACATCACGTGATTAATGGACCACCCCTCAACTCGAATTTCGATTTTTCAGAAATGTCTGATTAATCTACTGGATGATCGATGCAAGTACCTATAATTTAAGATTTTCTATTAACTTTCCAAAATATAAATGTCAAAGTTCCATATTTGAATTAGAAAATTCAGACAGAAACAGCTGTTCAAATTTAATGACGCGAGAGCTTACTGTTCAGTGTAAAGGTTTTCAGCTTCATATTTGAGATTTCCGTGCAGATATTTATTTCTTTTCAAATCTTTGACCATTTTCGTTGACACCGAGCTGCATTAAACGAATATTATATTCCATCTGATCTCTCAACGTCGACATTGATTTGCGAAATATTATTGCCATTAGTCATTACTCATTACGTACTGGTATGGTATAATGCATGTAGTGATATGTGTTTGCCTACATCAACATAATATTTTGGGCTAGAAGCCGATGCTGAAAATTGGAATAAAACAGGTTTAGTACGACAAGTTCTACGGGCGTGTTGGGTGTAGTGTAGAAGTGGTGCAACAACATAACAGTCACTAAAAGTAACGTTCTATTAAGGGGGTATTCTAGTCTAGAAGCATGAATTGTAGGTGTTTTTTCAGGTGCATAAAAAAAAACCGCTAATATTTTTGAAACCATTATTTTTACCAAATATTTATTTAACATCAAAGAACACATAAAAAAACTAAAGAAAAAAATTAAAAATTTAAAAGTTACAGGGTGTTGAAGTGGGGGGTCTCAAAAATATGGCGCGCCCTGGTTGACACGGTTGCAACCCTCCTAGTTATCCGAAAAAAAAAACCAAATTTATTTTTGATTCAAACAAATGCTGCTATAGCAAGAACCTCGGAGAAGTAATAAAAAATATTTTTCGCAAAATGCGCGGCTGTCTGAAAAAAAAGTCATTTTTTCTTTCAAGTTTTTTTGACTTTCCGAATTTTCTTAGAATAGTAAAAATTAAAATTTTGTTATAATTCTGGTTCATGCAATAGAATAATGTATAGAGAAAGCTCACACCTAATTTCAAGTAAATTGGTTTAGTAGAACTTGAGATATCGTGTCAACCGTCATGAAAAAATTGGTTTTGAGAAAAAGGTGTTTAAAATTTTGTCCTACTTAGATTTTGGTTAGATTTTGTTTAAACCGCGAAATTAAAATGGTTATAACTTTTAAAATAATGCGAATTTCGAAAAATCCTATAGGAGATATTTTTGAATATTTAAACTTTGGAAATATGAAGAAAAAATTTTTTTTTTTTTTTTCCTAGACTAGAATACTCCCTTAAATACACAAAAACCACAAAAAATAAAATAAACCATAAGAGACAATACTCATACATCACACCTAAAATATTCAATGCACTAATTAAAGACATCAAAAGTTCAAGAACCGATGTCTAAAACTTAATATCTGAAAAAGGGCGAGATTTCCACAAGGAACATAATATGTACCTCTCTATTTAGCTGTACTATTTTTTTTTTCTTCTGAACAAATTGTCTTCGACTTCTTCAAACACAGCAAACTTATTTTGTGGCATCATTTTAAATACATAAAAATAACAAGCATATAGTTTTAAACCGTCCATATTTTAGATACAACCGACAGGTGTAGTGGTATATATACCTTTAACTGGAAATTTTAGAAATTAGAAAGATTGCAAGCAAGAATTTAAATATATTAAAGAAAAAATAATCAGAAAACCTTTTTGAATGATCCTTTGCTAAATTTGCTTAAACTATAGTCCCCTCACTGTCCCTTCATTTCTTCTAACACTACTTCTTCAAGTCTACTTATATTATTTGTAATTCGATGTGTTGTTTGTTGTTTGGCCATAGGTTGGTGTAGATAGGTTAGAATTCGATGGTAGAACCCAACAGGTCTGATTGATACAAGAAGTTTAGGGGGTTATTGGGTATTATGCAGAACTGCAACGACATCACAGTCTATTTTAAAGGCATCATTCTATTAAACATAACTTGATTTCAAAAATTACTAGCTTTTTTGCCCGCGGCTTCGCTCACATGGTATTAGGGGTAAATTACTGTAGCCCTTGCACTTATCAATTATCCCCCTCTCCCTCCTCCCGCATTCCATACATTCATTCTTGGTACATTCAGTTTTCAAAAAGCTCGCGTGCCACCTAAATTTCATAATGCCAGAGATCACCAGTAGTAAAATAAGAATTATCCAATTTGGTTCAGTCGTTCGGAATTTACGCGCGTAGGTACCAACATTTCGAAGATTTATTTCTACTAGTGGTCGCCCAATGGTCGAAATTCGACCATAATTGTAATGTTTTTTTTATGTTTGACATTCAGTAAGTCCATAGACAAATAATATTAAAGACAAACAATATTAATCTATTCGCAATTTGACCATACTTTAACAATAAACAATAGAGTAAAGACGCGTGTGTGTGTGTCAAATACATGGTAGTGTGTGTAATGTTTTTATTATTGATTTAATGTATTTTTATGCATAATTTTTAAAAAATATTAGCATTCTGCACTCCTCCTCTATATAAACTATAAGTGTGCAAAATTTCATACTCCTCCGTCCGCGCATTTTTCGTAAAAAGGGGTACAAAGTTTTGGCTTCACGTATTAATATTATGATGATGATGATGATGATGATGATGATGATGATGATGATGATGATGATGATGATGATGATGATGATGATGATGATGATGATGATGATGATGATGATGATGATGATGATGATGATGATGATGATGATGATTTACATTCATAGATAGATGATATTAACTACGACGCCTGAAATAAAAAAATATATCAACATCGTTTCCAAGGCAACGATTTGTTTTCTGACGTTAGCAATAACTCGCTTTTGTTAGCGACAGAAAACGTATAAGAAATATATATTAATATTTATAATTTCATAACGCCAGAGCTTACCATCATATACAGCCTATAGTCTTCGCATATAATTTAACTTTCTATTGGCAAAATAATTTTTAAAATCGCTTTATTGTTTTAGGCGTGAAAGCGTAACAAACGTAACTGAGCGGTTTGGCATTTATAATATTAGTATAGATTACACGTGACATGTGATGTTTGATTTTTGTGGATTAGAAGCCGATGCTGGAACCCAATAGGTTTGGTACAAGAAGTTCAGGGGGCACGTTGGGTGTTATGCAGAACTAATGCAACGACATCACAGTCTATTTTAAAGGCATCGTTCTATTCTCGGCAGCCACAATTTACTATTTTGGCTGTTCCGTCTGCCGCCGAGAGTTATGTTTAGAAAGAAGACTCGTGGTATTTATAAATAATATAAATTTCAACCAACACTTCTTCTCGTTTGTAATCTATCCTGCGAGCTTTTGCAATATTTATTCAGTCCATATTGGACATACAGAAACACACGCTTCAGGGACTCGGTATATTTATTTATTTATTTTTATAAACAGAAACAAACTGTACATTAGTTACAATTTACAATTATTAAGTATATTTCATGACAGGTACCTATGATATGTTTCTTTGTAGTGTCTATGTATATTAAGTAATTACCGGGTGATGTGCGTAGTGGGCAGGTGTGTGTGTGTGTGTGTGTGTGTGTGTGTGTGTGTGTGTGTGTGTGTGTGTGTGTGTGTGAGTATGTATATATGTATGTATGTATATATGCGCATTGAACAATTTATATTAATGACATGATGCTCTTTTTAAATTTGGGCAGTGAATCGAAGAAAATATCAATGTTAGAATTTAGACAAATAGTGTTGAACGTATGAAGAGCACGATTGATTGGCGAATTAGTTGCTGCAATTGTCTTGCAATTAAGCGTGTGGAATAGTTCCGTATGGCGTGTACGTCTTAAGGGTATGTTGAAATTAACTGGGGAAAGAAGTTCGGTACTCGGTGTATACACTCACGTAGTAAACGAAAAGGGCGGAGTAGACAAAAAAAACACATTTGTAAAAAATTTGTCTAAGAAAACTTGGCATTAAGTATGAGAAGAGAAAAAAATTTGCAATATGTTTGTTACATAATATTTTAATTCCCCTTTGAAGACTCTTTGGGCTGGTAAGTACCTACCTGAAGAGTCTTCGTGAAACTGGTTTCAGAAACCCGATCGGTAGTCAGGTGGGAATTAGCATTTGCATATATTCCCTTCAACATTACGTACTAGGTACCTACTACCTACCTAGCTATATTTGCATTCGTAGTTGGTATTATGTTTCTTACAGGACACCCAGTACCAAACAAGTTGTGGAAAATAATCATTTAAACTTCAATAGAAAAGGATATTTTTTGCAGCGGGGCAATTACTGACATACCAATTGTGTATGCAATTTGCCAGGAGTGTGCTAATGAGAATTGGTAGTTACTAACCTGGCGAGTCGTTACCTCACAAGAGTCCCACCTGCTCCCGTCTGGAGCCATATGACAGACTATGGCATGGTAAGTTGTGAGGTTGAAGGTAGTGGAGAGGGGAAGGAGATGAGAAAGAGGAAGGTGGGGAAGTACTTGGCTATTCAGATCTGGTCAACAAACACGGCTAGAGTCGTTTCAAGCAACGTTGCAATTCTGAATGGTGGTCTCACACCAGGGCGATACTAATAGTATCTTCCACTCTGGAACTTGACGCAAATATATTATATATTATTTTAAATGAATTAATTTTGAAATAACACAAATTAATCAACCAAAATCAATCAATCGATTTTCCCTCTTTTTTGTACAAATCATGTTCCATATGTTCACACTAATCCTAATTTGACTGTTCTAAAACGGGAAGCATCCTAGTTGGACAGTCAAAATATTTCATAAATAATGTATTTAAATGTAAAACATCTTACTAAAAAAAAAAAAAATTATTTGCCCACGCCGGGATTCGATCCCGCGACCTTCGGTTTGGGAGTCAAGGGTCTTACCCCTCGACCACGGCGGCCGTCAAAATATTAGGAACGTTTGAACTAGATCATTCAATCATCTTGGCACTTCAGTTCTTCAAGTCTGGTCTAAAATTGTGTGTAATCAAAAAAACGTATGCGTCATATTTATCCTAAATTTTTCAGCGCCCTTGAGGTGATTTTTCACAAAAACGACGCTCTACAAATTATCCAATTATTATTATTATTATTATCATAAACGTCAAACTTACAGCACGTTTCTGTCAAAAAGTGCAAAATACGAGAGGTGAAGAATGAAGAAGTGAAGAATACGAATCTTCAGGAAAGACAACTGCCTTTTTGACGTTGTGTAATTAATAACAGCAATATAATGAAACACTAACTTTGTGTACATTTCTACAATTATACAATTACGTCAACTGTTTTAGTCGTGTAAATAACACGATGCAGATTCAAAGTTAATAATTTAACGGAACTCAATAATAATTAATTCCTTCAACAGAAGCAATCTTCCGAACAGGCCCTCCATTGATATGCTTGGTGTAACTCTAAGGACGGGTTGTTTCAAAAAATTTGATGGATTCATCAAATATTTAAAGTTAATTTTCACGTTTTGTGTAAGTTCTATTCAAGTTCTATGATTATTTCAGCATTGAGAAGCAACTGTCCTATAACTATATAATAGCAGAACTTGAAAAGAACTTACACAGAACGTGAAAATCAACTTCAAATATTTGATGAATCCATCAAATTTTTTGAAACAACCCATCCTAAGTGACCAGCTCAGATATGGGGGCTCCATCGAAGCCACAGTTAAGTTAGCCTCTCAAAAACTGGGCGTACTGTACAGGGCCCGTAGATACTTTGATAGTACATAACTGCTAACTCTGCACAAATCGCAAGTGCGTCCCAAGGTTGAATTTGGCGGCCACCTCTGGTCTGGAGCCCCAAAATACCTGAAAAATACCCTCGACTCTTTTCAGAAACGGGCGGTCCGTTTGATTGATTCTCCTAACTTAACCAACGGATCGCAATGTTTAGAGCACAGGCGTCGGGTGGGAATGCTATCCTTCATATATATCCTTCGGTATTTCAATGGAAGATGCTCTGAGGAACTAGCGTCATTGATCCTATCGGCACCGGTGCATAGTCGGGAAACACGCCAAACACATGTCCAACATATGTACACGATTGACATTTCTCACATGAGGGTCGCTTCTTCGACTCGTTCTTGTGTTCAACAGCTCGGCTGTGGAACGATTTGCCGGCCTCTGGGTTTCCTCCTTCCTACGACATGGGTCTCTTCAAGACCCGACCAGTTGGGCTACCATGGTGTCCGAGTTCGAGTGAGTGAGTTGCCATTCAACGCTGTACTAAAAGTGCCCTAGTTTAAAAAGCATTTACTTTGTGACTATGGGCATATTTTTGTATTATTTCTTTACATTGTACTACAATCATTGTAGGTATTATTGTTTACATTTAAATTTTTAATCTCGCTAAACCTGTGTGGAGGACAATATTTTTAAAAGGTAATAAAAATAATACAAAATAATGTACCATAGGTATTGAAAACAATATTCTTACATAAAAGTTTATTTTTTTAAAAGGTCCTCTTACATAAGCTGTAGGAACCTAATTCAATATAATGTAAACGTATAGGGTGACAGTGTGTTGAAATTTGCTGTGAAATAATATTTTATGCTATTAATTTATAAAGTCCTAAGAAGAAAAGAAAAAACAAAGGTGATTATGTAACATTTTATGCTGTTAATTTAAGGACAAAGATAAAAAGAAAATAATATATTTTGCTTTTAATTTAGAAAGGACAAAGATCTTAAAAAAATGTGGGCCATCACAAATAATTTAACAATCTTTTTAAATATGCACATGGAACTGAATGACTGAATATAATCTGAAGGACTGTTATCAGTGAAGCCTAAAAATCTAAACAAATACACCTTATTTGGTATGTCATTATTATCACTATTTTCCTATATTCTGCTAATATTCTCCCATGAAGGAAGAGCCCCTGCGAATCTGATAGATCAATGTAACAAAATAAAGTGGTTTCAAACAAAAAGTGTTTATATATTATTTGTGCGCCCCCAAAAAACACAAATAATTTAACAATCTTTTTAAAAATGAACAAGGAACTGAATGACTGAATATAATCTGAAGGACTATTATTGGTGGAGCCTAAAAATCTAAACAAATACACCTTTTTTTGGTATGTCATTATTATCACTATTTTTCTGTATTCTGCTGATATTCTCCCATGAGGGAAGAGCCCTTTCGAATCTGGTAGATCAACGTAACAAAATAAAGGGGGTTCAAACAAAAAGTGTTTATTTATTATTTGTGCGCCCCCAAAAAACACAAATAATTTGACAATCTTTTTAAAAATGAACAAGGAACTGAATGACTGAATATAATCTGAAGGACTGTTATTGGTGGAGCCTAAAAATCCAAACAAATACACCTTATTTTGGTATGTCATTATTATCACTATTTTCCTGAATTCTAATATTCTCCCATGAAGGTAGAGCCCTTTCGAATTTTTGAGCATGTATCTTTTATTGTATTTTTCCTGATTTGTTTTTTATGCATTTCTATAGTCCATCATGGAGGATACTTTATTTTAACTTTGTGACACCAACAGTACATAAATCAAATGAGTGGTTATAATATTATTCATAAAATCTTATAAGACATGTTTCTGTGAAATATTTGTAAAGTGATTCTTCATATGTTTGTGTGTATGTTGCTTCTGTAAAATGTTTTGTAAAATTTTTCTTCATTTATTGTGTCTGCATATTGGGTTGGGTTGGGTTTATCTTTTCAAATGTACCAATTGGCGATCCCTTAATGAGTTTTGATAACTCGTGGGAATGCAACTTCTTTGTATGTTTTATTTTTAAAAAAAAATCTGGTAGATCAATGTAACAAAATAAAGTGGTTTCAAACAAAAAGTGTTTATATATTATTTGTGCGCCCCCAAAAAAACCTGAAAAAAAACCTCGACTCTGTGCAGAAACAGGCGGTCCGTTTGATAGATTCTCCTATCTTAAAAACGGATTGCAATCCTTGGAGCACAGGCGTCGGGTGAGAAAGGTGTCCTTGTCCTTGATATTTCAATGGAAGATACTCTAAGGAACTAGCGTAATTGATTCCTTCGGCACAGGTGTACAGTCGGGTCACACGCAGTGGCGTAGCGTGCATTGGAGGGGCCCTGTATCTAAAATTAGTTGGGGGGCCCAAATAAAGGGTAAAAATTTCTCACAAAAGAAATAAAAGCCCGGGGTCCTGCATCATTGATACGGCTGATACGGCGGTCATCGGCGGGCATGGTCCCTGGTCACACGCCAAAAACGGGCCCAACAATTGTACACTCATCTATGGAACGATTTACCGGCAAACAACATTAGGTCTCTTCCCTCCTACAACATAGATCTCTTCAAGACCCAGGTTCACTGGTTCACCGCGTTCAGATTTCCTCCAATAAAATTGTCTACGTAATTTATTCGAGTCAATCAATTATTATCTTTGTTCGAGGTAGGAAAACGGGATCCCGTCTTTAAAAATATTTCGATAGATTTGCCAAAATAAACGCATGATCTGCCGGTCGAAGAATTCGTGCTGTGTGTTGCCAAATGGAAGAATATAATATAATATTTTTTTAGTATAAACATAAATACAAACGGAAAGGTAATCACTAGAATTCCCGGGATCGTTCATACGTCGTGAGCTTTCGCGAATGCATACCTACAATAAATTAGTAATAAGCAAAAATTATTATAAATTGTTTTTATTTGAATGTTTGTGTGTTTATTTATATGTATACTAGCTTTTCTCCGCGGCTTCGCTCGCATGGTATTACGGGTAATTACTGTAGCGGTTGAACTTATCAATTATCCCCCCTTCTCCCCACCCCCACCCCCTCCCGCATTCCATACATTCATTCCCTTACTTTCAGTTTTCAAACATCTCGCCTGCCACCTAAATTTCATAAAGCTACAGCTCAAAGAAAAAAGAATTATCCAATTTTGTTCATTCGTTCGGAATTTATGCGCTTACAAACATTTCGGATGTTTATTGTTAATTAAATATTTGGAAGTTTGTTAATATAATTAAAAAATTACACTATTTATTATTCAGTCTTTATAATCATTACGAATTATATTTTTAATGTAGGAACTCTTATCTGACATTTATTGCAACACAGAAGCTTGTCCAAAAAAAAACAAAACATATTCTAATATTTCAATTTTCTGGAGCAGTAGCTGACAAGGGGGCTGAGTACCTACCAGCTTAGAGCCCACAAATATATCAACATCGTTTCCATGGAAACGATTTTTTTCTGACGTTAGAAATAACTCGCTTTTGTTAGCGACAGAAAACGTATAACAAATATAATATATTAACATTTATAATTTCATAACGCCAGAGCTTGCCATCATATACAGACTATAGTTTATAATTTAGCTTTCTATTGGTGAATGAATTTTCAAAGTCTTTTTATTGGTTAATGCGTGAAAGCGTCATAAACGAAATAGTAATAGTATAGTATAGTGTATAATAGTATAATAGTATGGAAGTATGGATTAACAATGTTTTTTTCAGATATTTAGAACTAAAACAAATCAAAATCACAACCATTCGAAACATGTATTAGATTTCAAGCAAATAAATCACAAACTATTGTTTGCTTTTTTTATTTATTTTTGGGGTGTTATGGCGTGTTTCGCTACCATTTCAAAATAATCCTCATCTCTCTATTTTGTATAACACGTGGTTTATTATGTTGCGCTCTAACACTAGCAGCTTACTTTAAAAAAACATGTTGTTAATAGAAAAAGACAGGTTTTTTTCTGAACCAAATTTTTTAAACGTCTTTTACAGTGTGGGTTTAATAAAACTTCCATGAAAGTAATATTATTTAATAAAATAAATGCCCTTTGCATATGAAAATATATACAAATTCGAGAAATCAAAGTTTGAATTTTGCAAAAATGAATCCAAAATGTCAAGTTTTGTTATTTAGTCGTTATTTTCGGTGAATTATTGTATTATTTTTTTTACATTTTAATTGTAGAACAAGATAAAAAATGAAAACTTTTGTTTTATACAAATTCTTTAAATAAAAGGACTGTGTTTTTTAAATTTTGATTTTTCCGAATTTTTTCGACGTTTAAAAGAAAATGTTTTGGAAAATCTTTTTTTCAACCTTTTTCAAGTTTGAAACTTAAAATACTGCCGTTTTTAAATATTTCAAATACAAAACAAGGTTTGAAAAGATAATTGTCATTGAGGCAGTGACGTTTCGGTTGAAATTTCCTTATTTGAAATAAGTTTGTGTGAGGTGTTTAATACATACTTGTTTTGCCAAACTGTGAATCAATAAGTTCATTTTACTAAATTATATTTTATTAATAAATTTGTTCAAAAATGCCTTGTCTAAACGATATACAATTTGGGAGGTGAGTATGGGTACTGCCGCCCCGGGAACCATCGATCTATTGGATAACCAACACCTCTGCCATAAGTCACCCCAAGTGGTTCGCTACGACTTAGCAGGAGTGCCCGGGTTCATGGGGTAAGTTTGTCACGGTCCCGATAGTTCCGGTTTTGGCAACCGATGCGTCTGCCCACGTACCGCGTGGTGGGCAGGATCGAGAGAGACTAGTTGCGGGAGATCTTTTATCCTCTCCAGCCGGAATCTCTCGACCCGTTGCCTTGCACCGCGGTTGAATGGATGGATTCATACGTCCGTCACTCCTGGATACACTGACCCCGAGATTCCTACCCACCTATTTCCTCATACCTATTTCCTTCCTGAACTTCCTCTTTTTCCTTTTTTTAAAAAACCCTCAACAGAGCATCCCCTAAGGCCATCCATAAATTACGTCACACCTTAAGGGGGGGGGAGGGGTGTAGAGAAGTGTGACATAGTGTAACAAGGCGTACGGGGGGTCATCAGCTTTGTGACGTCACAAGCAGTTAGGCTTACCATATTACTTTTACACGTAAAATTGCAAAACATGTGATGTCACGCTAGGGGGGAGGGAGCCTCACAAATGTGACAGCATGTGACAGGGACGGGGGGGGGTCAAAAATCATGAAATTCGTGTGACGTAATTTATGGATGGCCCCTAAGATGACATAGGCCCAGTGGCGTAGCGTGGGTGTCAGCTGCCCGGGGTGGAGGAAAATTTTGCCCCCCCCCCCCCCCCCCCCCTATACAGGTATTTTGAATTTTGCCGCCCCCCTATATAGGTATTTAGAATTTTGCCGACCCCCTTTATAGGTATTTCAAACGTAGATTTCCTTTTTTTTATAACGCCCGCATTTTTTATACGACGGTTTTTATATCACATGAATCGACTTTCTTCCAAAAAAAATCCTGTTTTAAATTCTGCTACAAATTTATAACTGCTCTCGAAAATCGATAATGGTATCCATGTCATAGGATTTCGCATCTCGAATTTTTACAATGTGTTCATAACACAAGGCAGGTTTCAACTTAAGATTGATTTTGCGTTAGAGAACCAAAATAATAGTGACACATGGAACAGTCAATTTTAAAAATTTTGCAGCGTATGGCATGCAACTCGAATGTAAAACTTGACTAGGTCCTCTCTGAATCTGCAACTTGTTATTTAATTTATCGTTATATTTTGAACATAAAACAGGTTTTAAATAAATCTCTAAGGGGTGAATTAAGACTACACTCAGTACATGAAAATGGTTTATCTTTGATTTTGGCAGCACATTCATATTAGTCTGCAGCAAGAATTTTATCACTGCACTTAAAATAAGAGAATGTTTTCCTTCAAAATGTGTTGGGAGATGATTCCACAACTGAAATTTTACATTCAGAATACAAAACTAGTTTAAAGTAAATCTATATGCGGTGAGTTGAAACTACACTCAGAACATGAAAATGGTTTCTCTTTGATTCTGGCAGAACACATGGTCCGCAACTAGAATTTTATAACTGCACATCGAATTATTTTATTTTATTATCTTTAAATAAAATAAAAAAATAAAAATTATAATTTATTGTGAAATTTTGCCGCCCTTTAAAAGTGCCGTTTTTCTTACCTCCTAAAACATGGTTTTTCATTTTTGGGACATGGCATCACTGGTTAAGCAATTAATTAACAATGTGGCAACACAGAATCAAATCACTAGAGATGTTGATACCTGAAACGGGTTGTCTCTGCGGTTCCCGTTACGAGAGACCGATGGGGAACCGATTCTTTATCCAGCTACTTTTGGAAAAGGTTCCTCAAAAATAAAATATAACCGTGGGAATTACTCGAAAATTTCTAAGAAAAAATCGAACCGATTCCCCCCAAAAAATGTCTGTTCCATTATTGGCTTTCAGCTCTCCAAGATACATACATTTTGGGACACCTTAGGATTTGTTAAAGGATTTGACGTGGCTCCAGAAGTTTTTCGGGCTTGAGGATATATTATTTTCGATACTACTTAAATAACGAGATATGCTTTTCCGACATAAATCTTTGTGCCGTTTACGAAGGAGAGAAAATGCGTTTTAGTCAGCCTGGTTTTTGAATTTTTTTTATATTTGCTAAAATATTTAGATTTTTCCTTAGTTAAGTTAAAAAAGACAGCATTGTACCAAGGAGGATATTTCAAGTCCCACGAAAATTTACGAGGAATATGAAGATGTATGAGATATTTCAAAAACGTATAAAAACCGCCAAGCGCTGGTTCTATTTGAGAGGTAGAGAGAATGGATGCCCAATCAGCTTGCTCTAGGGTGAAATTCATTGATTCGTAGTCTCCAAGATTATAAATAAAAACTTTCCTTTTGGCATTTGTCAATGAGGGGGTTTCCTGAAATGGCACACTAATTAAATGGACACAGCTTTATGTGTGTATCTTCGGGAAATAGCGGAACGTCATTGGATTCGACAGAGATTAGTAGATTTGACAAAATCAGATCTAGGATATGGCCGCTTGAGTTTAGTTCTCCGTTGTATTGAGAGAGATCCAGAAAATGCATACAGTCTACGAAATGATTACTAACGTGAGTAGAGTAATCACTAGCTGCAGTGAGCAGATGACGTAGTTCGGGTACATGAAATTTCAGCAAGATTAAAGTCACCTAAGATAATAAAAGAATCCATGGGTTTATTTGATACTTCATCTGATAACATATTAAAGAAATTTTTGATTAAATATTGATGTTGAGTCCCTCCGGGGTTGTACACGCAGCATATATGGACCAAACTGTGAGGTGTACTATTAGTGCGAATGGTGACCCAAATGTCTTCAGCTAGGCCCAGGCTACACGAGCGGTTCTCCCGCCGCAGAAAACCGCAGCAGACACAATTTTGAGGGAGGCAAGTAAAGATAATATTTTTTTTTATTTCAACCATCACATCTTCTATGGGGTTGGTTGACGTAGCTGTTGATTGGGGTGAAGTTTTGCAGGTAGTGTAGCGCCAGGTTATTCTTTTCTCATTGTTAGTTAGCCTTTCGAAATGTAGTTTCAGATGTCCCTTCCTCCCTTATAAATATTCTAAGAGGAACCGGTTTCCAAAATAGCCGGATCCTCAGTGTAATAATATCGACGGTTCCAGTGATATCGAAGGAACCGATTCCACGTCAGCGGGACAGGGATATCGACCATCTCTACCAGGTTGCCAGAAATTTGTGAGAAATTCCTGGAAACGCAAAAAAGATTTAAGATTTTTTTTAAATTTGTATTTTGCGGGGAAAATGTGGGGATTCTGGGCATTTCTCGATTATCCAACCATATTGAAAAAAAAAATATTTTCAATAATTGTGAGAATATATTATATTTTCGTTTTCTTTTGCAGCAAATTTTCAAATCAATTTCTATTCTTAAAGCCTGAACGAAAGAGAAAATCCGAAAATGATTAGATACTAAAACAAATAAATGCTAATTACAATAGAATTTTGAAGAAAGGAACTTGTGGGGAATTTGAATGCCTATTGTGGGTATTTTAGAACATATGTATTGGCAACCCTGATATCAATAGAACAAAACAAAGCAGACAACACAACGGTCGTTTTTCTAACTGTCATGTGTCATTTATATAAATAGATAACAAAATAAACTTTTTGGTGGTACAGATGCGCAAAAGGTCAAAAAATTATTTAAAATGGGTTCAGTGAAGGTAATATTTCACATAATTGATTTCTTCGTTAATTGATTTCTCAATATTAACCATCCTTCTTGTTGGACAACTGCCACATTGGAACGTCAAAACAACCATAATAATTATTTAATAATCTTATGTATTCTTCAAAAAGTGTTTGAAGAATATTCTGCTTATCTTATTTATTTAATTGACTTCAATGTTTGATTTCAGAATATATCGTTGGCAATTGGTAAAGGATTTTTGGATAGTTTGCGTGGAACTTTAGTCCTCTTTTATCTAGATAAACAAATGAATGAGCGTTCAGTTGGAAGGTTCTCTCCCATGAAAGATCAAAACAGTCCGAACAAATCTCGATTGGATCCCCCCAAGAAAAGAGAGTAAGTCCTTTACAAAAATTTAAACCCTGTTCCTAACCTCAACTTGCAGATTAAAATATATGTTTAGTTAATTTTTTGGGATTGGTGGCCACGGCTATTACGAATAATTTTTAGAAAAAAACTTTAGATTTGCCTTAATCACTATAAAAGGAAACTTATTGCACCACGGCTGGCGGAAAATAATGCATTTTAATTTTCAATATCGTTAAATAAAATTTCACTTCGCGAATCGATCTACGACAGCCCGCCCGCTGCCGCTCGCCATTCTGTCAACTGTTGTGTTGTTGGTATCCTTGACTTCACACAAACGATTGTAGTCGACTTCGCGGGATAAATAATAAGGCGCGTAGGTACTGGAATGGAGACAAACCATTCAAATCCTGGGATGTTTTTTAAAATAAAGATAATATACACAAGCCCGCTACACAAACCCTGCGTAGCCAAATAAACCATTTAAAAACGTAGGCTGTTTTTTAAAGTAAAGATAACATACACAAGCCCGCTACACAAACTTTGCGTAGTCAAACAAACCATTCAAAAACGTAGGCTGTTTTTTAAAGTAAAGATAACATACACAAGCCCGCTACACAAACCCTGCGTAGCCAAACAAACCATTCAAAAACGTTTTTGTATCACGCGAAGTTGCCTACAATCGTATTTAGTTGTGAGGTCAGGGATACCAACAATGACAAAATGGCGGGCGGCAACCGGCAACGGGAGGGCTGTCGTAGATCGATTCGCGAAGTGAAATTTTATTTAACGATATTGAAAATTAAAATGCATTATTTTCCGCCAGCCGTGATGCAATAAGTTTCCTTTTATAGTGATTAAGGCGAATCTAAAGTTTTTTTCTAAAAAATTATTCATAATTGCCGTGGCCACCAATCCCAAAAATTTACCTATGTTTATTTAAACTTTTTAACCCTAGTTAATATTTATAACAGCTAATATTTATATAATTCTTTAGGTCCCATGAAACAATTAAAAATTATATAGAAAACTTTTTTTAAAATTTTAATATCTAAAGTCGGTATTTTGCCGGAAGAATGACAAATTATCTGAAATTGTTTCAGCATAATGTCATATTGTGCATTGTTTTACTCACACTATATGAATATAATTCAGTTGTTTGATCTAATTTTTTTTATATTCTGAAATCTCACTACCCAGAAAATTATATAAAATTTCTCAAACAAAAATGTTCACAGACAAGTCATACACCTAGTCAGGCGTTTGTACATAAAATTAATTAAAATCTCTGTGGGTACCTGTATACTAATTTACATAGTATATCACAATATCTTGCAAGATTATCAAACTTTGTTTGAATGTGCGATTCCCACTGAAACCAACAAACAGGCCAAAAATTCGCAATTTAAAAGTTTGTCCTCAAGTTCAATGAGATCCATTTACAAGTGCGTATGCGCGGGTAGGGCGGAATACCTATGAAACTTATTCTTTGCATTTAATAATTTCAAAGAGAAAAGTTCAGTGATGTCCCTTTTCTGCGCTGTGCTCACTATTTTCCTATATTGACAAAGTAGCAAATCGTCAAATTTAAAGTCGCTTAAGCACCTCAAGCTTGTTACGAGTACGTTTTCGTACACTACAAGGAAGATTGCGGAGCAAATGTCAGTTTGTCCATAGGAACTGTTCAATTTTCGAGCTTGAAAATGATCCAAAATAAATTTTTATATTCTATTCGGGAATATCCGTTGGATCGTTTCCATTGACACCTGTGAAAAACTGCCTCTGGTTACACAAAAAAAAAAGTTATCTTTGACTCTAACAATTATATTTCATAAAATATTATTAAATAACAGAGTATATTATTTATTAACATAAAATATAAATCATGGCTAGAGTGCACACGATTTTTCAATATAATGGAAGACTACTGCTAATCATTCTGTTTTGTACTTATGACCGAATATTTACTGGCTACGTGTTATGATTGCATTATACAAGGTATTCTGTTGTTGACAAATCCTGCACATAGTAGGCCAAAGTAACTATGATTCGTTAGTTTTTTTGATTTGTTACTTTAAATCGTTTATTACTGCCCACTTATTGACATTTAAACCCAGATCTGCTGTTTTACAACATTGTGGTTTAGACTTGATAGTAGTGATGTGAAAAAGTACCAACAAACTACATACATAAATGCCTTTTTATAAATTGTGTACTTCCGTGTGTTTATGTTGCAGAGAATCTAAAGTTTTAAAAAGAACTTTGCAATGCTGTGCCCTGAACGGCGGAGTGTTTTGGCTCAGTATCCTCGTGTTTGAGTACGGTCTTCTGCCCTTCCTGAACTACCTCCTAACAATCATTTTTGGACACAATCCTGGCATTGGCACCTACATCTGGTCATGGATAAAGCCATTGCTGTCTCTCACCTTCGGAATGATTTGGGTTCTGCCGCTGTTTCTACTTAGTAAAGTCGTAAACAGTTTGTGGTTTCAGGTGAGTTCTAATAATGTAAAACCAAAGGCGTAATTACTGCCACTTTTTATGATATTTATTATTGGTGTTATCAATAATTGTTGAGCCCACCTGTGGAAAAACAGCAATATGTGAAAAAGTCTGTTCTAAAATATTGGCTGTATATTGGCTGTATTGGGGAGTGAGGGTGGTAGGAGTATGGCGATCTGTAAAGCCATCCCAAGCTAAGGCAATCTACCGTGCTCAGGCTGAATGACCTGGGGAATAGTGTCACGAACGGTGCCTCCGAGAAACAGGGTCGCATCTCTCAGTATTTAGATCTAATCCCAGCACTCGGGGTTCTGCAGGAGTGAACCTTCTATTTCCCTTGATGTAAGCGAGTGGCGAACCCATTACTCTGGGAGTGGAAACACGACCTGTAATAGCCATCCCAAGCTAAGGCAATCTACCGTTTTCAGGCTGAATGATCTGGGGAACAGTATCACGAATGGTGCCATTGAAAAACAGGGTCGTGTCTCCCAGTATTTAGATCTCTGTCTCCGATCTCCGTTTCCCAGATTCCAGCACTCGGGACCTTCTATTTCTCTAGATACTCGTGGGATGAACAATAGGACCATTGAAAATTGGTCGAGAGAGTCCGGCTGGAGAGGTCAAAAGGTTTCCCTCAACTAGTTTCTCAGTAGGTGGGCAAACGCATACACCTCCAAGACCTAGACAAAGCTCACCCAATGAATTCGGGTACCACTGCTAAGTAGCGAACCTAGACTAGATGACCTATGACAGGGATGTTGGTTATCCAATAAATGGTTCCCGGGGCAGCTGTACCCATACCCGCCTCTCAAATTAATTATCTTATTTGGACAATATATATATTATATATTTTTAAAATCTTTATTTTTTCCCATTATATCTACATACATTTCAAAATTTTATTAAATTTTTCCCATTATATCTACATACATTTCAAAAAGTAATTTTTTATATAATTTCTAAATACAGTGTAAAAGTTAGCTAAAAGTAAATATATATAAGACAATAGTAGGTAATGGGAACCCACAAAGGTACTGCCTGTGCGTGGGTAATAAAAACAAATAAGCTATATTACATCAATAAGTACAAGTAAAAAATGTAAATTTTAAAGTAAAGGTTTAGAAGCAAATATTGTAATAAAAAAGTGAAACAAAAAATTTTGTTGATTTTTTGTTATAGTTTCAAGAAAGTAAATAACATTAGTCTTGAAGTTACCGTAGAATTGTATTGAAAAGTGAAGCATGAAGATTTACATAGAATTTATAGAAAAAGTTTCAACATCGGCATCATGCAGCAATAATTAAATTTTTTTAATGTAAAGTGGTATTTTATCTGTCAATTGAATGTGTTTTGGTAGAAGATTAAATGTACGAGGACCAATAAAACTGCTATGTGTGGTGTTGGTTTAACTCTTATAGTTTTTTTGTTTATATTTCTCCCAGTCTGCTTACCAATTAGTATTTCCACTTACCACTATCTTTAAATACATTTTGATATCACATATAAAAAGATATATTTTTGAATTAAACTATAATACAAGATATTCCAACCAATCCAATTATATTATTCCAACAACAAAAACCTAAGTGGCACGGTCACATTTTAACTTTCTTGCTCCTAAAATCTTCAATAATTTAATAATTAAAATAAAGTCAATAGCCAAATACCAGTTTCAGGAAGGCGCTTGGGGATTTTTGATGAGGAATGTGATAGTGTTAGTAGCCTGTTTCTCGTATTCAGATAGAGGTGGTTATATTGTTTTATGTGTGAGAATATATGTGTATGTATGCGAATGTGTATGTGTGTGTATGTATGTGTATATATGTATGTAAAAAGGTTATTTTATTTTTTAATCTTATCCTTTATGCATGTCTTTTTCTCTTTCTAATTTCTACGTTTTATTTTTCCAATTTTCAACGTGTTTATATACTAAATCCAAACCAGATTTCATACAAAGTAACTAAACTCCATTGGTCACCATTAAACAGGCAGCCGCCTAGTATGATGATTTAATTTATTTTCTCTACGTAAATGTCTTAAATAAAAATAATGTATTTTATTAATAAATTAAATGAAATAAAATTTGTATCATTCAACTTCAACTTTAATTTCAAACCTTTCTCTAATGGAGGTGTCAGAAAGGTTTTAGGGTTTGAATCTATAAGAGGTGTGTATTATTAGAGTTTTCTGTTTCTCCTCCAAATTTCAAATTTCTCTTCAATATTCCGTCAAAAAATTTTTCCTTTTTTTCGGTACATTTAAAAAATGAAACATTAATTAACTTTCAAATATGAAGAATCCTTATAAGAAAGTACCTTCTTATCCGAATTCACAATGTAATGAGGTTGTCTACTAATTTTTTACTTCGATGAAAATATGCCATATTTAAAGAATTAATAACGACAGTAAAATTAGTTTTTCGATAACTCAAAAATTATGTATGAAATTATGAGCTTTCAATATGAACATTAAATTTATAAAAATTTCGAAATTGTGTTAAAAATTCATAATTCTGAATGTCTGCACGTTTTGACGGCCAATATTATTTTACTATATTACTATACATTATTTTCCAAAAATTCTGAAAGTTCTGTCGTCAGCATGCTCTGATTAATTTAATACGATACATTTGCAAATAATATGAAATTTTGTTGTAGTATTGTGTATATTTTATATTTAAAAATGTTTTGTTTTATCTATTAAAGGATATTGCAGATTCAGCGTACAGATACAGCCGAGGGAGGCCGCAGTTTTTCTCCAGCGTCAGTAAACTTATTGCTGACACATTATTTAGTGTTTTAGTGCAGGCGCTATTTTTAGTACAGGTAAATAATTGAACAGTTCATATTGCTGACAATGATAAAATGCTTACAATACATTCTGCCGACAAACTAAATAAGCATGTATTTAATTTTTTCAGAGCATGTTGGTGAATATGCTGCCCATTCCATACTTCGGAGAGCTCTTATGTCTCGTTCACATTTGCCTTCTTTATTCTTTGTATTCCTTTGAATACAAATGGTTTAATATGGGCTGGGAGCTGCACAAGAGGTTGACATTTATTGAAAACAACTGGGCATATTTCTTGGGTTTTGGACTTCCATTGGCTCTCCTCACTCAGTTACCCAGTTCTAATATTGTCAGGTACAGCAATAATTATGTTATTATTTTATCTTGTATAGTTAATGTATTGACCGTCCCGAAGACCAATCGTCACCTCATTTGGATAGGGTTCTAACTGACATTTTTTTCAAAAATGACCTATGAATGCCAAAGCATTTCTTTTGCTCATTTCTATACCCAAAATAATTTTCAGAACCACCCGTGTTGTATTTTCGTAGATATATGTATGACAAAGTTCTAACATCAAGCATTTTCAATAATAATTCATTTGACAAGGTTCTAACTACACTTAAACTCTCTATTTTTCTTGTATTTGGCAGTTGATCTTAAATGCGAGGCTCATTATGGTTCGTCACTTCATTTGGATAGGGTTCTAACTACGCCTTATCATTTTCTAAGGTTTCTAAGTTTCCAAAGACGAATTTTCTTAATCTATTTAATAATTTTAGTTAAAGTGTTTTAGTTAATCGTAATTTAATGGAAAATATTTGAATAGGACGTGAGCCTAGCTTGGAAATACATTAGGGATATGTAATTAGAACCTTTTGCAATGAATTATTATGCCTTGGTTGGTTGCACAGGGTTCTATTTGCAAGTTTGGGTATGTTCTAAAAGGGTAAATATGCGTCCTATTTAAATACTTTCCTTTAAAATATGTCCAATTAAAATACGTTAAACAATTTTCAACTTCAAAATCGGAAATTGTTAAATAGATAATGAGAAATCGTCTTTGCAAACTTTGACACCTCATATCTCAGTACAAGGTGAAGTGAAGTTAGAACCTTATCCGAATGAAGTGATGCAATGTCAGATCTGCTAAAAATTGAAAATCGTTTTGTTAGCTTATTTTAATTTCTTTTTGATGATTTAAAAGTCTGTTTTTTCGGAATTTGAATGAAATGCAAAATATCAAATCAACACTATATTTCTTGATCTCAAAAATAGTAAAATTGCAGAAACCAAACTTTAAACAGCTCTACTGCAAAATCGCATATCCGACGATGTTCTTCGTCACCATTAATATTTATTACGGCGTACAAACCAATTTTCAACTACAACTACATATACACATGATATCCATTCATCTGACAATAAACCTATATTTGATATCCATACGAATTATTGTGTTTTAATGCACATATCTATAATCGGTGTTCGGAAACTTGTCCTGGAAACTGGGATATTCACCAATTTCCAGCTTTTACTATGAATTACCAGACATCGTGTATAATGTTATGAACTGTATGTATAAAGTGTACTATATTTAAAAAGTCAATAACGAAGGGAGTAAAATTAGTTTTTCGATATCTCCAAAAATAACAAAGTTAAGAGCTTATAAAGTGAATTTGGGTAAAACGTATGTAACGATGTTTTGTGACATCACGCAATACACGATTCTGTACAATTTATAATTTTAATGGCAGTGCAGCAGCGCCGCTGTGCATCTACCATGATGTCACACGCTTTTCGACTGGCCGGAAATATTTGGTTGTATTCAGTATTTACCAAACAGTACTGTCCTCAGCATGCCCTAATTAAAACGTATGTTGTAAAAAATGTACATTGTAAAAAATATGAAATGTCATCGTAGGAGACAACCTCATTGAGAGTTTTCCCATGTATACAGGTCCGTATTATCCATAAGGCAGTGTAGGCAACTGCCTAGGGGCCCTGCATCGGCTAGGGGCCTCGCGCCCTGAGAAAAAATTACCTGCTTCAATGGTTTGACTCTCAATTAGTAAGCAATTAGGTGCCGGAATTTTGATCGGCTTAGAAAAGATCTAGCTAAGTAGGAAAACACTGGTTAAAATATTATAGAGTATAATAATAAAGTATAAAATATAGAGTATAAAAATATCCATAAGGCAGTGTAGGCAACTGCCTAGGGGCCCCGCATCGGCTAAAGGGGCCCCGAGGCATGCATTGCCTATGGGCCCCAATACATTTAATCCTGCCCTGTGTGTACAGAGAGAGAATACTATAATTTGTTTTGTTGAGTAGTTACTGTTAATTTAAATATCATGGTTAATAAGATATTTAATTTGTTTATTATTTCAGTGGTTGCGTTTTTTCCATTCTTTTCCCCCTATTCATCATCAGTGGTAATGAAGCTAGCCCTGTCGTAGGAGCTTGGTGAGTTATGATTTAATAATTTTTAAATTACATGTCTATTTTATTTGGCTGCAGTACTTCTATCATGCCTATTGCGATCATGGTCGGGTCGTTTTCTAATTTTGTGCAGGTAAATGAAGCTTGGATTCAAAGTTTTTCATTTTATTTGAAATTCGTTTTTTCCTGCTTTTTTGGATTCTTTATTTATTTATTTATTCTTTAGCTATTGTATTTTGATTTTCTGTTATTGGTTGCCCCATAGTTTCAGTTTTATTTTAAATTCTGTAGCATTTGGTACAAACAAATACAACTCTGTTTCCAATAGTTGTAGGTAGTTTTAGGTAATAGAGTGGTAAATCTAACAGTCCTTGAACGATTTATGTCAATTAAATCGCGTGGATCGGGACGATTTCTGGTTATACAAGATATTCACACCAAAAATTACGAAATTATTGTAAACTAATTACTTATCACTTATCCAATAATTTCGGTAACAGAGTGGACGCGGAATAAACACACGCACTACCTTTGATGCCCCGTGGCCGGCTGGCTAGCGTTGTGATTCCCTCCGCCCTTGCCGAAGCGTTCATAATAATAACGGACACTGCACTACACCTGACAGAGCTTTGCATGTAGCTACATCTGTATTTCTTCACTGATTTTTCTGTAGTAACAGAGTGGTATTATTACTTAAGACGATTCGTGGGATAAAACTTTGAAAAATCATATTAATGCTAATTTTATGACAATCTAGTGTATGACTGCATTTGATGTAATATTATAACGTCTTTATAAAATACGCTATGAATGTTTATACACGTACATAACAGAAAATTGAAAAAATCATGCCTATGTATATTGTACCGCAGTGGCGTGCACAGACTTTTTGACCAGGGTAGGCAGTAGGAAAACCTGTGATAAAATGAATATATTCATATTAGATAACCGAGATAACCATTGTTTTTAAGTTACTTAAACACACATTATTTCCTTCACTACAACAATTTTCACAGGTTAAAATTTCCATATTTTATCAGATAATTCGCAATTAAAGTACGACAAACGTTTTTGAAGAGACAATTTGCATTTATGAAAGACAACTATTTGATAGAAATAGATATCTAACAACAGATGTCACTGTCGTCACTGATTGCTATTTGGTATTTTTTTTCCAGAAAGCACTGCCTAATACTAACAAAAAAAAAATCATGGAAGCAAATTCAAAACAGTTCTAATCTATGCTCTGTGCATTTCGTAAACATTGATATTATATCTTGTACAAAGTTAGCTCTACGCAGAAATAATTCCTGCTTAGGCCGCATTTTAGTGAGGCAGTCGGATGGCGCGCGTGAAGTTTCAAGTTACAGTTTATGCCATGTTTGTGGTATGTCGTTTGATATCGCGCTCGCGTTGTTTCGGTTGCTCAGCTTCTTGAATGTATTTTTTTTTAGAAATAATTTAATAAATTGTCATATTATTTACGTGCTTATGTTTTACAAATACGGTAGGGTAGGCAGTGCTTATGTGCCTATATGGAGTACACGCCCCTGTTGTACCGGTACTTGGGACACAAGAAAAATGAATGAAAATCAACTCTGTTATCAAGAATGACCACTTTGTTATGACTAAAAAATAATAAAATAGATATATTGTAATATTTTTTAATTATAAGATCTTGCACTTGTAGTACAGTTTACAAATTAATTGTTGTATTATTGTATTATTATTTTTATTCTTATATTTTTATTTTATTAGATCTTTGTATTATTATTTTTAAATATTTTTTTTTCTTTGGGGACAAGTTTACCTGCGCAAAATTTGATATTCCAACCCATTCTAATCTTTGTAAAATGTCTTCATCAGTGATATTGAATAGTTGTAGTAATAGTTTGGCCTCTTTTATTAACATATTCTTCTTCCACAGCGAGTTTCCTCTGAAACTGTTTTCACCTGTGATCGCCATCTCCAATGGTATATTCCATCGGACCATCGGGGGGCAACCGACTCCGCAGAAGATCCAGAGATGACTTTGTCTTCCATTCATTACTCTTCCATTAATTATTTGTGTGGATAGCTTTTTATTTAATTAAAGGGCTTATCATTATCCAATTATCCATTCCCCAATAATCTGTTTTACATATATAACATTATAGTTAACCATTATCTTCTGTCCTTACAAAAATCAAAAAAAAACTGAAGAATTTGGCTGTGGAAGAATTATTGTTATCTTTGTTTTGGCGGTAATATCTGTTGAGAAATGATATTTCCTTCATTGTTGGAGTTATGTCGACAATTACAGATTTTACTTTCATCAACTAATTTTGAAAATTAGAAATTAAAATTATTGTTGTTGTTTAATGATTATTGTTCAGCGATGCAAATTTACATATTATGGTTCTCTCCACAGGAATTATGTTTTTTCATGTTTGGTCATGTGACAACAGATATTGCCAATTATTTTTAAGGATGTTTTAAATCTTGTAGTTTTCCTTTTCCAATAACTTGATTCTCTCTATTCCTAAAAATCAAGCAAATGAAAAACAATGATGTATTGCGGCATA
This sequence comes from Glyphotaelius pellucidus, assembly GCA_936435175.1. Lineage (NCBI taxonomy): Eukaryota > Metazoa > Arthropoda > Insecta > Trichoptera > Limnephilidae > Glyphotaelius > Glyphotaelius pellucidus. Next base: position 16,619,149 of record OW386538.1, on the reverse strand, counting down.
ATTCTTATAAATTGAAAAAAACTATTTTAGTGCAGAAAAGTAATTATTTCATACTTTTATTATAAATTTATTTTTATTGATTAACAACCCGTGGGAGCTGTGCTTTGTGTACTTGAAAAACAGACAGAAGCACATTAATTAAATCAGTGACACTCATTTTGAGTGCCTCAAAGGTCAATAATGTATATTGATTACTTTTATTTATACAGCTAACCTACCCGCAAAACAACTGACCCCATTTGAATAAAAACTGTATCGAATTTCTTCAGTCAAATAATTTTATGTTAATTATTTATTTGTACATGACAACACTGAAAAAGTTAGAAGAAGGTTGTGGTAAGTGTTAAGAATAATATAGTTTGGAGTGGGACTTATAAGCACTGATGTACAGAGAAGTATGTATGTATAAATTAATGTGTTATAAATAAATAAGTGGATGTATACTATATTTTTAATATTCTACTAATACTGCCAATTTGCTGATACTTCACTGCGAGTTAGTTATAATATTATTTTCCAACTTGCATATTGACTTCAGAGAGTGTGTATTTATTAATTTCCTGTTTATCAAGTTTAAACTGTGTTAAAAAGCAATGTTGTCAGAGTTTCAATGCAGCAACCAACATTATGTTATCGATTGCTATTTTTTATGTTAATCGTAACCTAATCTAATATACTATAAAGTCAGGTCTCCAGCGACCAAAATCTGACCGAAAACATGAACGTGAACATGAAAAATCGCTTGAACACATTGAAAACTTTGAACAATTCGTGTTCAAAAACCCTGTGTTCAAGCTTACGACAAATGATGGAAAACATTCCCCTCCCGAGGGAAGTGGGAAGGCAAGCGGGGCCGGCGGGGGGGGGGGGGGGTATTTATGGGGAAGCGGTCATTTATGGAATAAACCCATGGAACTATAATATACTCTTAGAATGAACCAAACTACTTTTTGAGGTTATGTGCAATGAGCGAGCTTAAATAATAACAAGTTAAAAATATTATTATACCTACCTAAATATAATATAATATTTTTGATAATAAAATTATAATATAATAACAAATATTAATATAATTATTCTGTTTAAATCGAGAAACGCCTGGAATATTCTCCGCGCGGGAAGAGGGTAATATGTTTTTGTACAGCGCCCTTGAAGTGATTTTACACAAAAATGGCAAATTTCATAAACAGCCATATATTGTTATTATTATATTTATGGCTTTTTGGTCTTGCCAGGACCGGAATATATTTCACATCAGAACTCCGTTTTTTTAACGTCTACGTAATTATTTACGCACTGGAAATTCTTAAATGGTAACTGTAGCTATAGGTCCTGCAATAATCGATATTAGTCGGAAATCTTTCCTGATAAATAAATATCCATCAAAATATCTGTGTTTTCTCCCTGATGTAGCATCTCTTCTTCGCATTCAGAACGCATTTTAACATTTATAAACACCAAACATCGGACAGGTCCACTGCGCGAACTTCGCCCCAAACTTTCACAACAATGGAGGAGATGGAAAACAAAAAATGTTTATAGTGACGTTAAAGCGAATGTTCACGTTCATGTTCATGCTGGAGTCACAGCTTAATGCCATCAAATGAACGCATATTATGCTCACATGGCTCCATAGTATGTTTGATGGATCTTACTACAGACCAAGAAAACCACAGGTCCATAAGGGTGAGGGCAACAAAGAGGGGGTGGCGCGTATTTCTCTCTTTCAATGATATCTCAATAAATGTATCTGACAATTTACAGGCAACTTGCATTGTACTATCACTATATTAGTCTTGGAAAATAAAATCTGCTTATGATTTACTAGTCCTTTTTACATTAGCATTACTTGAGAATCTCATTTCGGAAGAAAAAGGTTTAAACAACATTGAATATTTTGTTACGGTCGTTTATAGACAGTTTAAAAATGTGTTGTAATTCACTCACCTCACACATTTTTGCATCGCTGTGCAACCGGATTTGATAGTACATAAGATAATTTGGTTAAAAACAAACATTCAGACCTTGCGCAGAGAAGTCCCACAATAGACTGAACTGTCTTACTTCAGCGAACTTTTGTTTTCTGCACAGGGTTTGGTTATTTGATGACTCTTTATGGCAGTCAGAATACAACTGATGTCATGGTTTATTCAAGAAATACTGGAACCCTACTGGTGTCAAAATGATTGTCACACGACTTTTCTCCAGCTCGTCTAAATGAAACTCATTATTTTAATGATTTTGCGTTAGGACATGTCTATTGTTTTCTTGGTCTGTGGATCTTACAGTAATAGCTCCACAGAGAATGTTGATAAATAATACAAATTATTTAAACAACCTACTTTTTATGTGAAGTTGATCAATTTTGCACATGAAGCTCTATAAACTTTGCAAATTTGCCATATACAGGGTGCGGCAGTATAACTTTCTTTTTTAAAATGCACGCCATTCAGTCGGTTAGCGCTAGTGGTTTCGTTTGAGAGGCGGAACTATAAAGTTTTGTCCTGACACAGTTTAGTTGCCAACATGCGTTGGAACAATGGGGAGCGTGCGTTTGCTGTTGAGCCCTACTTTTCGAGTGGATATTCTGTGATCGCAACCCAGTGCGCCTTTGGGGCGCAGCAGCATAACTTCCTTTTTTTCAAAACTTAATAAAACCCATTGTATGAATCAGAAAATTTTTATTTGTTTTTTTTTTTTAAATGTAGGCACATACTTAGTTTTTGAAGATCGAATCAGGTAGGTGACGTCCCCCATACTCCATACACTGAGTAAACCGATTTCTGGCATTTGTCATGACTCAAAGTAGGCCTCAACGACAAACGCATGCTCCTCACTGTTCCAACGCATGATGGCGACTAAACTGTGTCGGGACAAAACTTTATAGGTCCGCCTCTTGAACGAGACCACTAGCTCTCCGCTACGACATCAACCGTCTGAATGGCTCGCATTTTAAAAAAGGAAGTTATGCTGCCGCACCCTGAACTTTGTGGTGGACATAAAGTTACTGAAGTTCAAAGTTTTAAGAAATAATTATATTGATTTAATGAATATTTTAAGTAAAATCAAGCCGAATATTTTAAATTTGCTTTTAATAATTGCAATGTGATTATTGAAAATAAGCTTTGCCTTAAGTAAAATGACAAACTTAACTGTAATTAAGCTATTTCAGAGCTCTATTAGTTTATATTTAGATAGAAATGTTGTAAAGATGTAACGAGAAATACCTGAATCGCAATAATAACATATATAGTTTAAATAATGTAAATAGCCTACGTCTTTTGTAAATAATTATTTTAACGATTTCACATTATGCAATGCAGCTATCTTTATTTTTGGCTGCGCATCTAACTACAATCCTTCCGAATAACAATATAACCTTAAAAACATACTAAGTACTTGGGTTTATATTTTTTTGAAGTTTTTTCTATTTTTGGCTTTAACTTGAAAATTTTAAACAAAATGAACAAAAAGTAGATTTTACCCCTAATTACCTTATGATTTTGTTTGTTATAAACACTTCAAAGTAACTAATTTATTTCATGTCAGATAGTAAAGAACGTAAGTCTTGTTTATTCGCAACCAATGTTTTTTAACCTTATTATAATAGTGCTTTGCTCAATGTCAAAATGTGGTTTTAGGTAATTTGATAGACACATACTTTAAGGTACTTATTTATCTGAAATATTTATATTTTAATATTGAATAAATAAGACATGACTGCTAAATTATGTAGAAACACGTACGAGGGGACGTTTTTAAGTTCGCGGAATGGGGGGTAAGGAGTGGAAATAAAATTCCAAATTTATTTTTCTTTTCAATATGATATTCACCTGCTACCCTAATACATTTTTCGACTCTTTCAATTAACTTGTGGAAAAAAAAAGATTTGGCTTTGTCTAAAAAGTACGCCGAAATTGCATCCTTCACTTCATCACTTGAAAACTTATTCCCACGAAATTCTTTTTTCAAGTTTGGAAATAGATAATAATCACTGAGAGCCAGGTCAGGATTAGAGTGGGTGTGGCAAAATTTCGAAGCCCACCTTCTGCAGGGCAGCCATCGCAACACGGCTTTTGTGAACGGGCGCGTCGTCGTGCAGATGGAGGACACCTTTGGTCAATTTTCCCCTTCTTTTTTTTTCCTTGATGGTTTCCTTTAATTGCTCTAGGATTGAAGGGTGGTAATCTCCGGTTATGGAGACACCTTTATCGTTGTAATCGATCAACAGGATTCCTTCTGAGTCCCAAAAGTCTGTCGCCATGATTTTCCCAGTCGATTGTGACACCTTAAACTTCTTGGGTGGTGGCGTGCCTTTCTTGTGCCACTGCATAGAGTCCTGTTAAGACTCAGGTTCGTAATGATGAACCCAAGTTTCATCATCAGTAACAATTTGAGCCATCACTCCGTCTTTGTCTTCCCTACAGAGGTCCAAAAATGCACGAGAACACTCCACGCGCTGTTGTTTTTGAGGTGGCGTGAGCATTCTCGGCACCCATCTTGCGTTGACTTTAGTCATATATATTATTAACATATGTACACAGTTGACATTTGTCATATGAGAACGGGTCACTTCTTCGATTCGTTCTTGTGTTCAACTGCTCGGCTGTGGAACGATTTGCCGATCTCTGTGTTTCCTCCTTCCTACAACATGGGTCTCTTCAAGACCAATGTTCATTCCTTCCTCTCCTCAAAAAGACCCTCCACACAGCATCTCAGATGACATAGGCCCTGAGGGAAATTGTTTTCCTGAGGGCCTCCTATGTGGAGTTGATGTAAAAAAAAAAAAAAAGTCATGCCAATGGTCGTGAAGAATTTAGAAAATGGTTGTATCTGATACTCCAACCATTTCTGTGAGCTGTTTCTTATATGTCGGGCATCTTATAATATTAATTTTTCGACTTTTTGAATAATTTCCCGAGTGGTCACCTCGATCGGCCTTCCTGGCCATGGGTTGTCTTCAAGTGACTCCCTGCCTTGTAAAGAGGGTACGCCACTTGTAAACCATAGCTTTACTTGGACAAGTTCCTTTAAACGGATGACCCCTCTTCCAGTATGGTCTGAACTGATTTTCCTTGTCTGATAAGGACCTTTATAACAGCGCGGAATTTCTCAATTTTCTCCATATTTCACAATTTCTTCCCGATTGACTTGTTTGGTCGACAATAGCTCAAAGACTAATGACCTCATTACGACAAAACCCGGCGTGTATACTAATAAAGAGTTGCTCAATTAGTACCTAATTCAGTGACCCCCACTAATCACCTACCTACCCATTCCGCAAATTAAAAATGCACCCTCGTACTTTCAATTATGTAGTTGCGAGATGCTCCTTTTTATGTTTGTAAGTGTTTTACCTTTTGCAAGCAATATATTGACTGCTTGAACTGATTTAAATTAATACAAATATTCATAGCCAAACAATGCACATGTAATAAATCTTCATTGAAAATAATCTTGAAGACACAATAAACAAAATTCCCATGAACTGAAAGATTTTCAATGCATTTATCGACTAATAAAGAAATGCATTCTTCAGGTATAAAAACTGTTTTCAGAACACTAGAATATTTTTATTAATACATGGATACATTTCGAACTAAAAATATTTGAATGCACAATGATTTGCCTCCAATGTGGAAAAAAATTTGACACCTGCAATGTCAGATATGAAAAAATAAATTAAGACTGTCCTTTATTTTAGCAAATGAGAATTTTGACAATTATTATTACAAAGTATTCATGCAGTACTCTCTCTCACTACTCCGCCACCCCAATACCTGGGCAAGTGTCCAATTAGTAAAAGCGGTGGATTACAGTGCATACATACAAAATATGTTACAAATGAAAACAGGTATTTCATAAAAATAAACAAACAGCAATCTTTCGTAAAATTTCAATTTTTTGGTTTAAAGCCAAGTTATCATGACATTATTTAATGAGAACAAATAACTTTAATAATGAGTTATTTGTTCTCATTAAATCAATAATGACACCACAAAGTGAATTTGCGAAGTTTGAAGAAAAAATGTCATGTTTATGCTTAGGAGAAGGGTCCATTTTGTAAACGTACTCAAACAAAAAATATGGCAGAACTAAATGAGCAGAAACAACATGCGAATGTTGTTAGAATGCACAGGGGACTAACCGAAATGTCCTAAAACTACAAAAATAATAATTATTAAGCCTGGTGACTGGTAAAATGGTCAGCGAGTGCAAGCTAGTTGGTATAGTAAATAACTGAGTGTGTAAGATAACCTAACTCGCTGCAACGTTGTACAAAGCTTTGAGTCTAGGCATGCGGGCGGACTAATGAATTTGACATAAGAATACTGGTAAATTATGGAGCTTGATTTCGTGCTTTCAATGAGTAAAAATAACAGCGGATTATAGTAGTTGTCGGACAATCGAGCGGCAGATTACTGAGAGAGTACTACTGTACATTGTGAATCATGGTACTTTTTCTTTTATTATAATTTTTTTTAACATAAAATAAAATACTCGAATTTATAAGACACACCTGTAGTTATCATAATAATGTTTATGGTTTAACTTACTTTTAATTAATTGTAATATTTTAATATCATGTCTCCCACAAAGATTGACTTGTAAATTTGCTTGAATTTGCTAAATATTTTTGTAGGAAATAATAAAAGTATATGTACAATCTTTCAATTTTTTTTAAAAATTAGTACCTGTAGCAATTGACCCTTAGCGCATTCGTACATGGAGTGACTCGAGCTTCATGCCCTGCTTGTGAGTACTCGCCGTACTATTTGCTAGTGCTCGTACACGATGCTACGCACATCGTAGTAAGTAGTATGGCGGATACTCATGAACGGCACATGTGCTATGGGCTTGTAAGAAACTCCACGTAAGAATGCACTTAGAGTCGAAAAATAAAAAAAAGGAGATTTTGATAACATGCCTTTATTAGGTTCTGAAAACCTCTGACAATAACAAAGTTTAACTTTATAAGAGATGTGTCACATGGAAGTCTTCTAATTTGGCTTTCAGGTTTGGAAATCGACTTCCTTCAAATGGGTATAATTTTGCCAATTCTTGGAATCTTTCATACGTTTAAAGCTGGCAGTGGTCTTCAGGTCAGCAGATTTTTTCTTTCTTTTTTTTTTCTCATCTGCTCATCTTTCCCGGTATAGGATGTGAAGTGGTATCAATCTGGTGAAAGTCCACCATTCGGAATCGAATCGTTGCTTGAAATAGCTTTAACCATGTTTTTTTTTTATATGAATACCGCACAAGAGTCCCAACTGCTCCCGTCTGGAGCCAGTGAGACTATGGCATCCTCAATTGGGGTATGTTGTGAGGCTGAAGGTAGTGGGGAGGGGAAAGAGATGGGGAAGAGGAAGGTGGGAAGTACCTGACTATTCAGATCTGGTCACCAAACACGGCTAAAGCCATTTCAAGCAACGTTTGAATTCTGAACGGTGGTCTTACACCAGGGCGATACTGAGAGTATCTTCCACTCTGGAACGTGCCGTAAATATACTATATATTATTTGAAATGGATAAATTGTAAAGTAACACAAATTAATCACATAGAATTTATTTGCCACACTGGGATTCGATCCCGCGACCTTCGGAATGCGAGTCAAGAGCCTTACCGCTGGGCTACGCCGGCCGTCAAACGGCCGTTTGGTGACCAGATTCAAATAATCAGGAACTTGCTAACCTTCCTCAAATCCTTTCCCTCCCATTCCCTTCAACTTCACAACACATTTCAATTGGGGATGTCATAGTGCCACTTGCTCCGGACTGACGGGGAATTGCGAGTCTTGTGCAGAATTCATATCCATTTAAGTGTCACGATCTACATTCATACTTAATGTGAATAAAGGCTGGTTCGGACTAGGCTAGTAATTTAGCCGAGTGGCGAGTAATTTAGTAGCTAAATGTGTCTGAACAACATAAATTTAGTTGAATACTTTAGTCAGTGGGTTAGTTGAGTCAATACATTTTTTTCTATTTTTTCGGGCGAGTAGCGCCCCCCACCACGTTTCACTGCTCACTGGCTCAATCACCAAACAAGTCCGAACTCATTGTTTTAGTAGAATTCATTAGCTGTCGCAAAAATGTCATTTTATTGGAGCGAAGAAACAGTTCTAAAATTTGCAACATTATATTTACAACATGAGTGCCCATGGAACATTAAGTCCCTGCTGTACGCATAAAAAAATTAAGCAATCTACACATGCTGATTTGGAAAACCAAATGAAAATATCTGGATAAAAGAATAAAAAATAAATATTAATAATAATAATAAAAGATCTGCAGCTCCTTCATCTTACAATATGCCATTAGCTAATATTGTATACTCGACCGTAATTTGAACACTTTTTGGTCAGTTGATAAGCAAGTTTCTCGCCACTCGATTAAATTGCTAGCCTAGTCTGAATTACCAGCCATTCATAAGAGAAAATTAAAATAAAACTTTGCCAAACTGTCATATTTGAGGTTTAAACAGATTTTTCATTATATTTATGAGAATGAATTAATATAATTATAGCTCTCATGACTTGCAAATCATTACACTGAGGTTGATGAATGAAATTATAAAAAAATATGTAAGTATAGAGAAGATTTTTATTTAATGGGATTCGGAGAAGTCTAAGATGTCATCCGGTGGTTCTTCCTTAATTTCTGGCATTGTATGGTAGGCAGAGAGAATGATACATCTTTGCAGCTTTTCAAAATTGATTGTGGGATCACTTTCATCTCCATTGTAAACATCGCCGGATTTTGAAACCTTTAACAAAATAAAAGCATTTATTATTATACAAACATAATGTTAGGAAGAACATACCCAGCGGAAGTGACCCAGAGACAGACTGAGGGAGAGGGGGATAGAGGGAACATGGAATAGGGCTGGAGCAGAATAGGAAGGACTGAGAACTAGAGCCGAATGCCAAGGGACCGTAGCCAATGGAGAGCTTTTGTGGAGGAGGCCAAATCGGATCCAGGGATGTAGCGGCGTAATGATGTGAGAGGTAGAACAGCCCCGATTTGTGTCTGATAGTGTAGATTTCTTTGTTAGACAACTTGAATGAAAGGTGAATACTTTTTCAGGACATTCAGCAAGACTTTTCAAAAAGTAAACGAGCGTGAGGCGTACCTCTTCACACTTGTAACGCGCAATTGTTGCTTGGATTATTATTAGTTATGAAGTGTTGCATTCTGACCTCTTTCATCGTAGGGCCTTCAAGGAACCAAATGGGAGTGGACTCTCCATTGTGGAGCCTTCAGGGAACTAAGAAGTGGAGAGGTGAGATGAGGCCTTCTTCCCTCGTGGGGCCTTCAGGGAACTAAGGAGCGGAGAGGAGAAAAGAGGCCCCCTTTCCTCGTGGGGCCTTCAGGGAACCAAGGGAGAGAGGAGTTCTGGAATCTAGTCGTGGAAGTCTAAGAAACATTGTGGAACCAGAAGATATAGCCTCATTTCCAATGACAACCCTGGTGAACTTTATAAAAGGGACTGGGTTACTGTTAAAGGAATGAGGTAAAATAGGAGAAAGCACAATGGGTCTATGGCGTGAGTGCTCACGGGAACTATAAGTAAACCGTCTCAGCTCTTGGAATAATTATTTTGACACAATGAATGAAATAAAAATATCGTTAGTGGAAAGGCAAAATGACTAACAGGCCATTTCTTTTTCCAGCTGTATGGCTTTTTGATATAATACGTACCTCGAATTTGCTCCACTTGTAATTAATGCATTTTCTTGCTCCCATAGAGCTCTGGATGAGGTTGAGTATGGTGGGATGGGAGAGGCCGAAGAACTTGGCTCCCTTGGGGCTGGTGGTGAAGTTCCGGATGTCTGCCTTCCCGTTGATCTGCTGCAGGAGCATGCCATGGCAGTAGTTGGGAGAAGTGCCAACTATCGGCGAGTCCAGGTCCGAATCGGCAACTATTTCGAATCTGGAAATGCAATTGTATTGGTGAGAGAACAATAACTGGAAAGTGAGTTCAACTAAGAAGAGATATCAGGTCATTATGAAGAACCACCATGATTTACTTGCCAAGTATAGTATGGTTGGAAAATTTTCTAATTGGGAAAGTAGAATCGAAATAATAACATGCTTTTATGTATTTAACTTTGTGAACCTTACTGATTGTTCTTATCATTCTTACGATGAAATGAAACATTCCTTGACAGGTACATATTATGTTATTTATTACAGCGCCCACATTTTCATGTTTCAAAATAAGATTAACTTGGCTAATTCACATAGTAGTAGTCCCAGAGAGATTGTATGTGATGTCATCATTCTAGTATCTTCTGTCTTACACAAGACGTGTGAGAAGGAAGAAGACGACCGTTGGTACAACCTCTCTCTTGGACTACCATATAGTGCCATCTTTGTGAAATATTATATCAAGGGTGCTTAGGGCCACTGTTCTTTGGAGAGTCCCATGTCCCATATCCCATGTCCCAAGTCCCATGTCCCATGTCCCAAGTCCCATGAAATGTCCTATGACCCTCCTCCAATCCTGTTCCATCAAGCCTTTTATCATTCCGTAAACTTCGTATATAACAGATTTTGTATTGCGTACACTGCGAAAGGGGCCCAGTCAAATTGGCCTGCATCCTTAAGATATCTTAAGCTTTAGATTTACTCATTTAAAAGTAATGTTTTTTTACAGATCCGCATCCAATCAATTTACATGTCGAAAGGGGAATTAAAATTGGGCCATTTAAGCACTCGGACCCGTAAGCTTGTTTACACGGTAATTTAAGATTACCAGACATATGTACCTGACTTATTAAATGTCCAAATGGGCTCAATCATTCAACAAAAGGAGTTGGTATTTACAAGAGATCATATTAAAGTGAAATGCAGTGTGAAATCTGATATAGACGAAGTACAGTGTCTCTGTAATGCAAACAATTAAAAATCGAACCTGTTGGAATGAATTATCAGATTACTGGAATCTAAGAAACGGCGCATCAGTGCATTGTGGGGAAACACACCAAACGCGTGCCCAACATATGTACGCGGTTGACATTTGTCACAAGAGAACGGGTCGCTTCTTCGACTCGTTCTTGTGTTTAACAGCTCAGATGCGGAACGATTAGATGGCCTCTGTGTTTCCTCCTTCCTACAACACGAGTCTCTTCAAGACCAATGTTCATTCCTTCCTCTCCTCAAAAAGATCCTCTACACAGCATCTCAGATGACATAGGCCCTGAGGGAAATTATTTTCTTCAGGGCCTCCTGTATGGTGGTAATGTAAAAAAAAATCAGTATTTTTTTAACATTAACTCTACACAGGAGGTCCTGAGGAAAATAATATTCCTAAGGGCCTGTCATCTGTGAGGATGCCATGTAGAGGGTTTTGTTGAGGATAGGAAGGAGTGAATAATATGGGTCTTGAAGAGGCCGGCAAATCATGCACGACCAAGCTATTGAGCACACGAGCAACCCATTCCCATGTAACAAATGTCAACCATGTATATATGTTGGGTGCGCGTTAGGCAGTTTCCCAACTAATTTGCCGTGTTTGCCGAAGGGATCAATGATGCTAGTTTCTCTGAACGTCTTCCATTGCAATTTTTTTTACCCTACCTCCGTACAGGAGGCACTGAGAAAAATAATTTCCCTCAGGACACATGTCAAGAGGTTGTGTGGAGGGTCTTTTTGAGGAGAGGAAGGAGTGAACATGGATCTTGAAGAGACATCCCATCCGATGCTTGTGCTCTAAAGATTGAAACCCGTTTGTTAAGTTAGGGATTTCTGCACAGAGTCAAAGGTTTTTTCAGATATTTTGGGGCTCTGTTGCTAGAGATGGCTACCAAATTCAACAGTGGGTTGCAATTGCGATTTATACAGGGTCAGCAGATGTGTACTTAAATGTGTGATTAAAGTATCTGCAGGCTCTGTACAGTACGCCCACCTTGTGAGAAGCTATGAGAGAACTTGATTCTGGCTTCGATGGAGCCCCGTGTCTGAGCTGGTAACTTAAAATTACACCAGCACATCAATGGAGGGTATTATGAAGATTGCTTCCATTGAAGGAGACTAGGTTGTTATTTCAATCCCTTTTATAAGTATCCAGACATGATTCGGTCTTTGAAATATTAAATTCGTTTAGGCTATTTTACCCCAAGACGAAACCTTCTATTCTCTGCTTCAAAGCCCTACGAGCTGTTGGAGTTTGTGTATCCTTTGGGGGTTTGTCAAACAAAAAGCTATCATGCTGGACATACATCATAGACTGGACTGTCATTCGCGAAATAATGAATTGGTTGCCCACGACAAAAGGTCTTTGATGTGCAACAAAAATAAAGTCGGTGACAGGTTCTGTGTGCATCCCTGTGGGATGCCAGCATTTATTGAATGCGAGGAAGAGGTGAAACCATCAGCAACCATATCATAGAACATGTTACCAAAATACTTCTTAAACAAAATTATATACAACAAGGACATTCACGGACATAACACAAGGACTTGCAAGGAAATCAGGCTACAAAAAAAGGACAAAACGAATACGCAGAATAGTTTACTATACAAAGGGATGAAGTTATACAACACTCTACCAGAAACTTTAAAGGCCGCACCAATTGAAAAGTTCAAAAGGTATTGTAGGAGATACATAAAACAAGAAAAAAATATAGTTTGAAATATGAAATGATATAATTAATTAGGAAATTGTAAACTTAAATGTACAATTTACTAGAATAAAACTAATAAATAAATAAATAAACCTTCTGAATTGCTTCTTCGTCAAAAAATCGGCAATTCAGCATGACGCCATACGAGAGGATTCTAATTATTGTAAATATTATTTGTTTTCCTGGAGTTAGTGCACTATTCAAGAAATTATGATGAACAAACTGTCCTCAAATTGGAACTTTTTAAATCCCTCTTTTATCTTACTAATATGTTTTAGATCGAGTATCATCCTTTATCAATTAATATCATCGACATTCCTCATCGCTCGATGAGTCCATACTGATAAAGTAGGAAATATCAGAGAGATGAAAGTATGCAATTATGTATGTGTTTACTTAATGTTAAATTTGTCATTGCTAACGCTTTGACTTCTAAAATGGAATTACTTTGCGTTTTATCGAGGACTGAGTGGCTGATTTAGCCTGCTTAAATTTGAGAGAGGAATCTCGTACCTAGCGAGGATATGGAGCAATTGAAATACCGGGTCTATGTCTCTTTAAAATTATATTTTTTTATTCAAGGTTAACATCTTGTGTATTCCACCCTCCAACCCTACCACCCGCCCCCGTCGATTCGGAACACTGTATTTATAAATTGAATGATGAAAAGTAAAAAATATATATTCATTCCATTTGTACTTACTGCGGTGTATTTCCTCCATCGCTAATCTTACAAGTGTAGACGCATTTCTTCAGCGGGTCTCTCAGGCTTCCGTAGACTCTGGTAGACACAAAGCCCACAGGGAAAATCAGATCCTCGGTGTGGTACATGGGCTTATCGGAGATCACCTCACCAAGAGAGTGGACCGTGAGGCCGCCCAGACAGATGGGGAATATCGGGCGGCCCATGGAGTCCAGCGGGATGGGCTGCACCAGACGCTTGGCAGGGGTTTTGGAAGCTCTCCTGGACTTTGCAGGCTTGGGTTCTGGAATTAGATTGACTTCATTGCACTGGAATGGTCCGACACTCTGTAGGGAACCCGCTTGCACAGCGCGGGTGTAAGCTGTGCGGCCTAAGTTTAGACTTACGGAATTCAATTTTACGTTTGTGTGAAAGTACTATAAAACTATACATGATTTTACTTCAATGGCTACCACTGTATACTTATAATCTCATGTATCACTTTAATGAGTACACATTTTATGGCGTATCGTAAGATTTGAACGCTATCAATATTTGTTTGTATGTTTGTATTTTATGCGCTGCCATACCGTTCATCCGATTGCGATGACACTTTGGTGATTTTTTGTGCGCACGCCCGCGAAGGCTATATAGGCTTTACATGATGGTAAGCTCTAGTGTTATGAAATTTGTATAAATGAAAATGTGTGTATTCTATATATTTTAGTGGCAGGGAGGAGAGGCAGGAGGAAGAGGAGAACGGGGATGCACGGGAAAGGATATGCAGGGAGAATCAATTTATTTCTTTGAATGGTATTGCAACACATGCCGGGTACCAGCTAGTAAATAAATAAATATTAAAAACAGCAATAAAGCATAGGACAAGTATTGTGCCGAAGCTGCCTGTGCAGGGTACCTTCATGTGCGTGTGTTTAAACCAGTGAGTCACCTAGTCCTAAGGGATCATAACTGAGAGCTTTACTAGTGTGGCCCATCACAATAAGGAACTCCAGTGAAAAATATTATGGCTTTAAAAAAATATGTTCACATAGACCAATATAAGCTGATTCTGAATATATAAGTTTTATAACATAATATTTAACGTGGAGTTTTTAAAAAATTATTAAAAAGTCCATTTTAAAATGTGTCATTAAAACACCCTGTCGAGTTGGTATTGCTGGATTTTGGCGGCGTGACGTCACCGCGTCCGCGTCACCTGGGTCAAAGTTGTATAGAAATCAATAGAAATGTAAGGCGCAAGCCGTTCGACATTCCGTGATATTGGTTTATAGAGATTTGGACATATAATAGTTTTTGTTTTTATTGAAACATTATTTAGGCCTAAATAATTCAGTACCAAAAATAAAGTATCTCTATTAGGTTATCTATATTATTTAAAATATTCAAAAACTCTAACTACAAAAAAACGATCATAATGCCCAGTAAAACGCTCCAATGCTGAAATTCAAAATGGCGGGAGTCGAACAGCTGATTCCAGTTCCCTACAAAATTCATGCTTCGGTTTCCAATATTGATTTCGATTCGTAAAGCTAAAAAAATAATAATTTCAAACAATTTTTATACCACTCTCCCGTAATAATATTGAAAAATATAATATAATAAATAAATAATTACACCTAAATGACGTTTTACTTATTGAATAGTTTCATTACTTCTTCCATACAAAAGGACAACATCTGTTGAAAATAACTAAAACTTTTGGGCAGATGACGCACGGTGGTTTTCGGGGATCTTGAAAAATTAAAACTTTGACATTTATTTTAACTTTTAAAACTAACTATAAAAATAAAAATGCAGTTATTTAAGTTAGAAGGACATTCATTATTCATAAAAAAAATAAAAAAAATTGGACCGGGTTTTCTCTATTGAGAAATTTTTTGCCGGTTGCAAAGAGAATTTGTAAATTTGTTGCAAATTTAGTGAAACTTCATGGATCACATACGCGACTAACGTACAGGGTTAGCCGTGGATGGATCACATATAAAACAGCCCCATAGATCAGGTAAGCAAAGCGAAAGGGAGCCTATCACCTGCTAATAAATACCATGAAATATTTGGTACTAAGCTTTCAGTCAAAATCACGATTAGTGGTCTGCGTGAACACAACATTAAATATGAGGTGAAGACGGTCAGGCTGTAGTTATGTACACCTAATGACCATTTAGGGTCATGAGAATTAGTTGTACCCACGTGGCTACAACTGATGCAGTCTTCATTGCACAATTGAAGTTGTACATTATAATCTTCTTATATCTGTATTACTGAAACATATTTAGATAAATCGAGGAAACAGCGTGCGAAAATGCCATAACTTTCATAAATTATACCTTGAGCGTCAGAGTTTGATCTTTTCTTAGATTTCTTGACTGGGGTCAGATGGTCTGAATAACTTGTGCTTGGAGAAACTGAATTTCTGTACGTTGTTTGGAAGGGTTCTGCATCTCCTTCGAATTCAAGCAGCTTACGAAGCAAAAATCTGCGCTCCTCCTTAACCACAACAATGTTTTCTTGAATTTCTGCCACCTGATCGCACAAAGCCGCGTTTTCCTATAAAAATTATTATTATTTAATTAAAATATAAGTTGAGAAAGGGTAGAGCAACCATTTAAAGCGAACGGTTAAAAGAAAACATACCATCACAAGAAATTTCACTTCATCTTTTAGTCGATTGTATTTCTTTTTGTACTTTGCATTCACATCGTAAACTCCATTTTGTACGAGGCTTGGCAAGTAAGAATTTCTATAGTAGGCCATTGTTAACTTATTTTACATATTATTTTAGTTAAATCGAAATGAAATTAACCCTACCGCGTAAATAAACAAATTACCATTCTGTCGTTTTGACTTTGACAGATGATAATAAAACTCAGTACTCAGTAGTCTTGGTAGCTGCATAACATAACCAACTATATAACGGTTATTTAAAAATACCCACAACTACGCTAGCGGCAGCTCGGGTATTTGGTTATTTGGTTGTGGCGGTTGCGGGGGTTGTTGGTTGTTGGCGGTTGGTCAAAAACTACCTGATACCCAATACCCATTCCCACCACTGAAAAAACCAAAACCTACACAACCATGATAACCACTGATAACTAGATAACTATCACAACCTCATACGTCATACATAACCAGTAGTTGGCAACTGGCAACTGGCACCCTAAGCCATCAGTTGTAGCTCCACGAGCCGGCGTGGCGTGCGGAGCTATATTCTTGTAATATTATACTGAATTTCTTTCGAAAAATCTTACGATTGCGGAATTTTTTAGAAGTAAAAAATAGTGTTTAATTATTTTAGTTTATTGCTTCGCTTAGAATATTATTAGTATATTTAGGTATTTTTACATAAGTGTAAAAGTTTAAAACATTTTGTTTATAATTTGTGAAAGTTTTGTTAAAAAATTGTGACATTATAAATATTGCAGGCAATATTTGGGCCGATTTTACAAACATAACGTGGATAAAAAAGCGCCGTGTAAATTGTGTAAACTTGTTCTGAGTTATAAAAATTCAACGGGAAATTAAACTTCCCATCTAAAAACAACACATATTTCTGCATTTGCTGAATTAAATGCGTTTTCATCAACTGAAATCAAAAGTGCTACAGTGCCGAACGCCATTATTAAAGCGCCCAAAGCGTTTCACTTTATGATGCTCCATCTACTTCATCAGGACCACCAAAGCCCAAAAGTAAATGGATGCATATAAACCAAAAAAGAAGAACGCACAGCAAAAGGGAATAATCGACATGGGTTTGCTCACCGATAGTTTCCAGCCTTTTTGCTTGGTGGAAGAAAGTGTGTTTATTGTCGGAATTTCCCATCCTAATTGCTAAAGTATTTTAACTCCTCGATTTCCAGTAATTTGATAATTACTCTGGCCGGAATATTGTTCATAATAATAACTTTTTGCCAAAATATTAACAATCTATTTACTTGTTGCGCTTGGGAAATAACGTACATAAATATAATATTGTTTTGTAAAAATATTTGTAGTTGATATATGCAGGTTTGTTTCACATTGAAAGAAAAAATAATGGTCCGTTATAATAATAGAGTGATGCCGTAAATAAAATACTTCTGAAAGTAATAACTATGTAATAATGGCAACAAGCTATCTACCTTCATTTACATGTATTTCTTTCGAGAAATTTTCAGTTCTTATTTATGTAATCTTTGTTGTGTATAGCAGTCGTGTGAAATTTCACTACATTCGATTTATCAGGCATTGCAATAAATTTGCATTTTTACAAGCTTATAATATATTTTCCATTGGAGGTATTTATTTAAAATTTAATTTAACTTATTTTATTCCCTTCTAAAAAATTTCTGATTGCTGCCCTGCTTGTAACTGGTGATACAAGCAGGGCAGATTCGTATATTCGTTAAAAATCGACAGCGCCATACGGGTCACATGTTTTGTCTTTATTTTTCTTTGGTGACGTGGAACGGTAATATTAGATAGTTCGCACAGCGTTGTCCCTTTTCGTGGGTCAAAAACTCACCCGATACCCAATACCCACGGACAAAACCAAATACCTCACCACCGTACCATCAACTGTAACCGGCAATAACTGAGATAACCAAATAACCGTTTTATAACCAGTTATCTACATACTAATAACCAGTTGGTTATGTTATTGAATTTCTGGCCAGTTACCCAAGACTAGTACTCAGTTCTATGTCGGTACAGAGAGTATAGATTTCTGTTTTACCGCTGTTCCGATGTTTACCGCCGATAAATTCGAATAATGTTCGATCGTTCAGCCTAAGGTTCGTAGAAAACACATTGCGTTCAGCCGACCTACCATCATCCATATTTTTTATATGATTGTTAAAAAATGCAAAATCCTTTCAGGGCTTTTTAAAGATTATATTTTTTACAGGAATAAAACAATATTGCTTAGATACTTTAATGTGACGAATGTTATCAAGAGTAGTCACCTCCAAAAAGTAGGTACTTTTTAAGCATGGGCAAATAACTGATGCTATTCTGACTATTTTTCATACATACATACACACAACATTAATTAATTATTAGTAATTTCATACATAAATAAATTCGAAAAAAATTAAAAGAGAATCTACATTACAAATAATAATGTTTATTATACCCCTCAAAGGAATACCAAACAAATGCAAACTCACAGCAGTTTCATTGGACCTCGTACATTCAATCTTTTACCGAAAAATATTCTAGTGAGAACTCAACTTCTTCAATACATAAAGGAGTTGAAGTTGTGGTTTGACAATGGTGATGTTGAAGCGTTGTTTGTTTAATTTGTATCACTTTATGTTTCTCACAAACGTTACACTTATTATTACACTATGCACTTATTATTACACTATTACACTTACACTTACTATTACACTTATTATTACACTTTAATGTGACGAATGTTATCAAGAGTAGTCACCTCCAAAAAAGTAGGTACTTTTAAGCATGGGCAAATTACTGATGCTATTCTGACTATTTTTCATACATACATACACACAACATTAATTAATTATTAGTAATTTCATACATAAATAAATTCGAAAAAAATTAAAAGAGAATCTACATACATAATCGAAAAAAATGAAAAGAGAATATACCTTTGAGGGGTATAATAAACATTACACACATATTGGTGACCGGACAACTCGAAATGAAACCAACTCGGAACCATATCAGATGTCATTTGGGGTGATTAAAAATATATATAAAAAATGGTTAAATAGGTTACGTTAGGTTAAGGTTATCGGCTAATTTAAAATTATTTTTTTCATAGTTAATGACTTTTCAAGAAGGTGTTGAGTTGACTTTATACTCAGTTGGAATCACACGTATTACTACACTATACACTTAATGTTGCATTGTACACTGTTGTATGCACATTTTGTGCAAGCTGTTTAGACAAATTTTAATAATGTTTTTGCTTTATATGCCCATTGTTTGTTATTTCTAGGTACAATAGTAAAATATATTTCACTATAATATTACCTACGCATATTCACCAATATTCTTATTATTTTCATAATTTTGTAAATATTTAACAAAATGTAAAATTTGAGAACAATAAAGGAAAAAAAAACATTTCCTTGTATAATTAGTATTTTTCTATAGAATTGGATTTTTTGACCAGTTTTTAAAGTAACATGGCAGTAGATATTGCAATCAAGAATTAATCGCCAGTGTTAGTTAAAAATGTGATTTTTTGGTTTTGAACAGTTTTGATAATAATCGTCACAATTATAACACTAATTTTGTACAACAGTTATGAACCGATATTTTAATTTATTGCTACCAATGTCCGATTTTCTAATAAATACATCCTAGAGTGAAAATCGCAACATCCAGATGATATCGGACATGCGACAGTGTCCAGGTTCGGTTTTATGAATAAAATTTGCGGCCTTTATAAAACCAGATAAGTGCCTTCCCGAGTTGGTCAAATTAATGCTTATAACAGGACCTACTCGTATTTACCTACATTATAATATTTATATGATGCTACGGTCAGGGCCGGATTAAGACTACTTGATGCCCTAAGCAATCCACGCCTGTGGTGCCCCTATCTGTAAGTAAACTAGTATCAGTCTTTAGAGAAAAATTATGTATTTAATACAACGATATAGATTATAGATCATTACGTACCTTAAAATATGTATGAAGGACGAAAGAGATACGCGGAGTATGTATTACATACAATAAAAACCAAGGCATTTTTTATTTATTTATTGAAATGCAACTTGCGACTTTTTTGGGCATAAAATTCCGCGGAAAATAGTTTTTAAGTCCAACGTTTCTAGAAAATCTTATTTTAGCATGAATATTTTTAAAATATTGACATATCGTCACCTCATTTGGATAGGGTTGTAACTGCATTTTACAATGGTAAGGATTTTGATACCTAAGAACATGTGCTTAGGTGTCAAAGTCCTTAGCGTGGTAAGGCATAGATAGAACCTTATCCAACTAAGGTGACGATATTTAACATCAACGAAGCAGAATTTAGATGACAAGTTTTGTTGCTGCAAGTATATATCTTTAATATTGATAAAGCGTCGAGCCTTTCCTGCAGCATCGTCGTTATTTTTTCATTTTTTATTATTTTCAAATTCGAAAAGACTATGCAGTTTGATATCATCAGGCATAAACATATACGCAGGGCTGTGTCCACATTAGGGAACGCTGATTCAATTTTATCATCGTGTATTATTTTGTATAACTGTGCGTGAGTTTGATGTGAACTTGTGCGAGACAAATCACTGGAACTTGTTTTTTTTATGACATGAACGAAACTGTTGAATTTCGGTTCCTAAATTGGAATTAAGGTCTCGTTTATGTGTGTTTATTAAATTTCTACAATGCTGATTGTATTCTGAAGTTTTATCGGGACACATAATTTTATCGACATTGCTAGCAAAAAAATTTTTTTGTGCTGTTTCTGGTGCCCCCCAAGATGTGATGCCCTAAGCAATTGCTTAATTTGCCTATGGGCTAATCCGGCACTGGCTACGGTCAACCACGGAGGCAGTTATTACAAGACTCATTCCAGTTATTGAGCCAAAAGTGGTACAAAATATTAGTTAGGTATAACCACTAAGGTGGATTCCTTACTCTGGAGAAATAAGGGGAACGGTTGCGCGACCTTTTTATACAAAACTTAATTTTGGATTTGAGGCCAAAGTTGAATAATTTATATATTATTCAATATATTTATATATTATTCAATAGCCAATCAAATTGAATAATATATATTTTTTTAATCGAAAGATAAAGCAAATGGCTAGTGGGTCCTTCTTCTTTTTAACCTACATAAAGTTGTCTCCACCAGTTAGTTAGTGGAGAAAAATTCAACAGAATTACCAATATTATTATTTTATTATAACTTTAAAATATACTGTACTAAAGACGTAACGACTGTGTGCGTTTTAAAATATGTGTTTATATTTTTGTAGTAAAAATTACGTTACAGAGTTGCAACTCCTCGTGAAAGAAGTGTAATTCATACAAATCACAGTTGTCTTCTGCCACCTCGACTTGCGTACATTCTATAATGTTACAAAAAAAATGATATGACGACATAAAATATAAAAATATTTTTAAACTCCAAAATATATAACCTATCAAGTAACCGCTTATTATTATTTTTAATGATGTTTAATAAAATATTTTTAAAAATCTCAAAAACTTGTCTCCCACACTCCTACAGCTTTTATGTCGTACGTTAATTCTGTCACGTGGGTTGTCATTCAAAATAGGTATACACGCAGCTCGTGTTTGTCACCCGCAATAGGCATTTAAGGCCTCCTTCCCCCCTTGCTACAACTTTCCCTCTGAGATCCAGAGAGAATTTATCTATAGTAAAAACAAAATGTGACAGAGTGGTGGAAATATGATAGAGTGGTAAAAGTTATATAGGTTAAAAAGAACAACCCTAGTACGGATATTCGCTACAAAAATTATTAATACAAAATTTTTGTAGATTACGTCCAAAAGGAATCGAAATGAAAATCTAGTCTCCTTCAAAGGAAGCAATCTTCCGAACAGGCCCTCCATTGATAAGCTTGGTGTAACTATAAGTGACCAGCTCAGGTATGGAGGCACCATCGAAGCCGTTAAAGTTAAATTAGCCTCCCAAAAACTAGGCGTACTGTACAGGGCCATACAGGTACACAACTGCTAACCCTGTACAAATCGCAAGTGCGCACCATGGTTGAATTTGGCAGCCACCTCTGGTCTGGAGCCCCAAAATACCAAAAAAAACCTCGACTCTATGCAGAACGGGCGGTCCGTTTGATAGATTCTCCCATCTTAACAAATGAATTGTAATCTTTAAAGCGTAGGTGTCGGGTGGGAATGCTATCCTTGTTCTATCGGTATTTCGATGGAAGATGCTCCGATCATTGATCCCTTCGGCACCGGTGCATAGTCGGAAAACACGCAACGGTTGACATTTGTCACGTGAGAACGGGTCGCTTCTTCGATTCGTTCTTGAGTTTAACAGCTCGGCTGTGGAATGATTTGCCGTTCTCTGTGTTTCACCCTTCCTATAATATGGGTCTCTTCAAGACCAATGTTCATCCCTTCCTCTCCTCAAAAAAGACCCTCCCCACAGCATCACAGACGACATAGGCCCTGAGGGAAATTATTTTCCCCAGGGCCTCCTCTATGGAGTTTATTTAAAAAAAATCTTATCAAACTTAATTTTATTGAAGTAAAAAATAACAGAAAAAAATTCTTTCATGATATGCGGGTAGCCTACCTGTTCATGCGTATACAAATGTAAATTTATACGTATGTAAATTTTTTTATTATTTAATAATGCCCAAAATGAACGAAGCCTTACCTACCTATTTTTCAATTCATAAATGAAAAATCTTTAGCGTTGAATATGCACCCAATTGATTAAAAAGAAATGATCGGTTAGAACAGAATAGTTCTTTTCGACGCAATATTGAATCATGTAATCGTAATGCATCCGCAAAATTTCAAATTTTCAACCTTAAAAAAAAGCACCTTAAGATGAAGTTATACGTGAAATCCTATTTAGATACTTTTTAGATTCATCTTTACGATAAATCGGTTTACATTATGAACATAAAAAATATGCTCCGGATAAATTGAAGCTTTTACCAGCTTTTCTATGTATTGGAATTACAATATAATTATTATTTACATAACAAAAAATATAACTGTAAGCTACTAAAAAAATGTTTTTTCATCACTCAACTATGAAGTAATAATTTAAGAAACAATTTTTTAAACATACCCATCTATGCCTAAGGGGCCATCCATAAATTACGCCACACGAATTTCATGATTTTTTGACCCCCCCCCCCCCCCGTCCCTGTCACACATCGTCACATTTGTGAGACCCCCCTAGTGTGACGTAACATATTTTGCAATTTTGCATCTACATTTTTTTGCGTTTCAATAATTTAGATTTTTATATGTAACGTCACAGAGCTGATGACCCCCCCCCCCCCCATGCCCTTGTCACACAATGTCACACTTCACTACTCCCCCCCTCCCCCTTAAGGTGTGACGTAATTTATGGACGGCCCCTAACTTGCATTGTAATATTAACATCCAGTCCTCAAAAATAAAATCTGCTATCGAATTGCTGGTCCTTTTTCCCAATAGTGCGCAAATTGTTGACTGCGTAAAAAACGGCAAATCCCATACCGAGTACACAAAAGATCGGCTTGATTCCAAAATTTTATATTTTGTTTCACTATTAAGACTCTTTTACGATCATATCATAATTTACTTTTACTATCGTATCACAATTTACCTATCTCATTCAACTTTCAACGTATTTAATTTAAAACCGAATATCAGATTCTGCGGGGAAACGTCCCATAATGGACTGCGCTGCAATACTTAGCCTTACATTAGCGAACTTTACTTTTCTGCGTTACGGTTATTTCAATGTGCGCTCTTCGGTGGTCAATGTAGTTTATTCTGATGTCATAGTTTATTCAAAGCATTCTCGATCCCTTTTGGTAAATATGAAATATGTAACAAAAATATAGTCACGCAGTTTGCCTCCAGCTCGTCGAAATGATACCCAGATTTGTGTTAGGAAAAGTCTATTTTTGGTTCTTTATGAATATTCCCTATTACGGTGAACGGACAACTCAAAATCGTGCAACTTCAACATGCAACCTTCTTTGAAAAGTCATTCAAATTGACGAAAAAAATTGGTCAAATAGGTTACGTTAGGTAAGGGGCTATTTTTCAATTTTTTTTCATAACTTTTAAGGGACCATCCATAAATTACGTCAAACGAATTTCATGATTTTTTGACCTCCCCCCCGTCTCTGTCACACATCGTCACACACCCCTTTGTGAGAACCCCCTCCCCCCTAGTGTGACGTCACTTATTTTTCATCTAAAAATAATCAAGCTTAAGTTTTTCGTTTACATTTAAGTTTTGCGTTTAAATAATTTAGATTTTTACATGTGATGTCACAGAGCTGATGACCCCCCACATACCCCTTGTCATACAATGTCACACTTCTGTACTCCCCTCCCCCCCCCCCTTAATGTGTGACGTAATTTATGGATGGCCCCTAATGACTGCATAGGGGCGATAGGGATATTGAAATTGCATGATCATGAGTTGTCTTGGAACCTCTATTATATTTTGAAGCAAATTTGTATTCACAAAATGCAAATAAATTTACAAGACTACTGACTTCTATTCAGACGGTAAATAAGTAAACCAAAGAATTCAACATTTCTTGGTTCTGATGATAAGCCCTTGATTAACAATATACTTTATATCCCCTAAATATTACATATTATGCATCATTTAAATCAAGCAAATTTCGGGCAGTTTAGTTGACCGAGGGTAGTGAAGTCCTGTTTTAACTCAACCATTTGGCATTTTATCTGTCTGTAAATTTGTTTGTTACGTTCCCGTTCCGGTTCGATATGGTGGATGTATTGGATACTTCCCTTTTATCCCGTCAGAGTTCGCACGAACTTGGTTCCCACTACGAGCTGTCAAAACGGAATAATAAAAATTATTTAAAGAAAATTTGAAAAAGGAATTGTCATTATCATTTGGGTCAGGTTCTTGATTACTTTCGAAATTGCATAATACCTTATTTGAAAAAAAAACTTACGTAAAATAGATTTTGTGGTTTACAATAAGAGGCCATCCATAAATTACGTCACACCTTAAGGGGGGGGAAGTAGAGAAGTGTGACATTGTGTGACGAGGGGTATAGGGGGGGGGGGGGGGTCATCAGCTCTGTGACATCACATGTAAATACCTGAATTTTGACTATTTTTAGATCTAAAATTGCAAAATATGTGACGTCACACTGAGGGGAAGGGGTCTCACAAATGTGACAATGTGTGACAGAGGCGGGGGGGGGTAAAAATCATGAAATTCGTGTGACGTAATTTATGGATGGCCTCTAATTAAGTACCTAGGTGATATTTTGTTTTGATTCTAAGAGACAATTAGAAACATATTTTTTGGACGCGAGGTCTGCCGTTCACAGAACCACTAGTTAATAAAATAAAACATTTAAAATCAATCCCTGGAGGGCAACACTATAAAAATGATCGGTCATCTGTTAACCTCTTCAGCGTCAGGTTGTTTTTTACTTAGGTAATTAAATAACGACTTATGTAGTCGAGGGGTTAGACCCTCGACTCGCAATTTATTTGCACACAACCCGGTGTGCGCAAATTTTTAAAATTTAATTAATTTATGTTATTTCGAAATTAATTAATTAAAAATAATATACAGTATATTTGCGGCACGTTCCAGAGTGAAATATATTCTCAGTATCGCCCTGGTGTAAGACCACCGTTCAGAATTGAAACGTTGCTTGAAATGGCTGTAGTCATGTTTGGTGACCAGATCTGAATAGTCAGGTACTTTCCCACCTTCCTCTTCCACATCTCCTTTCCCTCTCACTACCTCCAGCCTCATAACATACCCTAAATGGGGATGCTATAGTCTCACTGGCTCCAGAGGAGAGCAGTTGGGACTCTTGTGCGGTATTCATATTAAAAAAATATATAAATCACAATTCCGTGCCTTTGAGGTGATTTTTCACAAAAACGGCTCTATTCAAATCATCCAAGTATTATAATTATTAATACATTTTTTTAACATAAACTTCTCACAGGAGGCCCTGAGGAAAATAATTTCCATCAGGGCCCATGTCATCTCAGAAGATGCTGTGTGGAAGGTCTTTTTGAGGAGAGGAAGGAGTGAACATGGGTCTTGAAATGTCTTGAAATGTCCCTGTTGTAGGAAGGAGGAAACACAGAAGCCGGCAAATCGTTCCACAGCTGAGCTGTTGAGCTCAAGAACGAGTCGTAGAAGCGACCCGTTCCTATCGACAAATGTCAACCGTGTACATGTATTGGGCGCTATTTTGGCGTGATTGAACCACGGCTTTGAGCCCACACCAGTTTCCTTAACAGTGGATTGAATGAAGCCATACATCGTTGATGTGATGACTTCACCAATTTCCTGGGCACATCTTCAGGGATCCGAAGTCCGAAAATAGAGCTGACCACGGGAAAGCTGAAAAATATGCTGACCTATAGTGCCACCCACATTTTTCTCTTCAGCCTCTCCTTTGGCGGTCTGAAGTTGACGGGGATTAAGGTGGTCTCCAGGCAGTGGTTGGGTGGTCCTAAAGGAGGTGTGACCTCAGTCATGTAACAGTATGGCACAGTGCGGTGAGTCTGGACATCAGGAACCCTTGTAGGCTCCTAAACCATTTGCTCCGTGTCAAAGGACAAAAGATTCTGCCTGTCGGCTAGCTGAGTCTGTTGATTCCGAGAACTTCAATCATGGTTCGTTATGTACATTGAAGTCCCCCAAAACCACAAACTCGGCCGAAGAGTAGCGGGGCAAGGCGATGATAGGAAAGTCCGGCTGGAGAGGTCGCCCAATGCGCCCCAAACGCTGCTGCTGGTTCCCTTCTGGTCACGAACCGGCACATCAGCAGCGGCGGGGTTGTCGCACTCGTTGATGGGGCAGCCCAGCCTCAATCGTGAGCCTGAGGGACAGCGTTAACCGGTTGTAACGATTTTCCCTCAACCAGCATCTCCCAATCCGGCCCGCCACCAAGACCTGGGCAAACATCACCCCATGAACCCGGGCACCTGCTGCACTGATCACTGATAATTCACCAAAAGTAGCGGACCGCTTGGGTTGATCTCTGGCAGAAGTGTTGGTCATCCAATAAATGGTTCCCAAGGCTGTGGTACACATACCCGCCTACAAAATGATATAGGTACGTATCCACATAAATGCTATTAATTATTACCGAGGTTATGAACAGAAGAAAATAAATGAAATAATTACATTGATTCAGTTCGATAAGTCGATTAATCAATCTTCCAATTTCGGATTGAGTCCATATTTTGAAGCTTCCGTGCCGGTGGATACAGAAGAGGAAGAGAGGAGAAGAAGAAGATGTCGGTGATGCCAGCGCTAAATATACCCCTGTCTGGTGGGGCGGGGGGCGGGGCGGGAACGGGGCGGCGGCGGGCGCCGGGACGCTGCGCCGCGACGGTCCAGTTCTGTGCCGACGGCCGCCGACGTCTCCCCGATAGACGCGCCACGTCGTTTTATAGTTATCCTATAGTTGGTAAGCGAATTATCCCTTCGCAAGTTAAATCGATTCAGCAATACCTAAACCTTAAAACCCCGCTTTAAAAAAACACTTTTTCAGCAAGTTTCATCGTATGAATGCAGATTTCAGGTTTTTAGTTCTTACCGGCATGCTATTCCACTAACCTATAAATAATATTGCAGCGCTGCAGTCAAATCGTTAAATGCAGCAGTCCCGTCTGACAAAGTTCTAGTGACACGAAATAATTATTTCTGAATGTGATGTATAAATTATTTGCGATCATCGGATTGACGTAGCTAAATCAAACGACCCCAGTGCGCGATCTAAGCGTGGGCCCCGCTGTGCCAAATAACTTTTCCGATAGAGGGATATTTTTTTCACCGCATGCGTTATTTTATAAGTTTAGTTTCGTAGCAAAAGCTTCTATTACGTGAGCGGCGTATAATTGCGACAGTGTTACATGAACAGTACCGTGCCAATTGTTAAATGTATGTTATTAATGGCTTTGTTTTTTATTACACTTTGTATTTTTGTTAAATATGCTCTTAATGCTTGCAGAAAGGAACATTTGTACCAAGACATGTTAAATATTTCACAGGAATTAAAGGAATCGATTCTCCAAATAAATATATTTTTGACGTTTTGATGCTCAACGTGTGACCTTCCACATTACGTTTAGTATTACAACAAGAGGGAGAGCCTTTATTTTACACTATCCACAGCTGTTTTCGGTATATGCCTTCGGTTTATGTATTACAGTACTTATACATATATTATATACAAGCAATCTTACTGGTTTCTGTACTTGGTATACTTTGTAACGAAAAATCGGTAAAGCAAAAACACACGGGCACTTGAATTGTGGAAAAATCAAACCTTACTAATTATTTCTGCTTTTAAAACTCAACGAGCGCTCAAACATTTCAATCAAAAACATTATATTCCTTATTTTAAGTTGTTTATTTTTACCAAACGTTTTTTAATTTTACGAAAATCGTGTCACTGTTGAATATAGATGTTATTTACTGACATGTTATTTACTTTTGAATCTTCCAATGTCAGATGATCTCACCGAATGACATAAAATGTGGGATAAACTTTAATATGTTTCAGAAAAAAAGCGTTGCGAAACTTAAAATATAGATCGTGTGTTCAGATAAATTTCAACATGGCCACCAAGTTTTCTTCTTTTCATCGAATAAAATTTTACAAATGGCACCATTACTTTTCAATGACTGCATAACTATTTGATGGATTATATGGATATTTCGTAACTACTATTTAACTAAATTTCGTACTAATTTTCTTTCTTTCGGACAAGTTAACGCGTTTGCGAAGAGCTCGCGTATCAAACATTATAGTATTTAGTTATGTGGGTACGATGTATTGAATCATTGATTTGTCCCTTCATCTCTAAGATTTAGGATGAGCATAATCTCTAATAGTTCTCTTGTACCAACCAATAGAACGAAATTAATTTACTATGCGATTGTGTCCCTGAATATTTCGTGGTATTATTAAACGATGGTTCAGCTCAGATCAAAGAAATATCCAAGAAGCGATAATATTTAGGTCAGCGCGAGAAGTTATGCGAATCGAAATTTTCTGGAAAATTTAAATTTGCATCATGTTTTCTTATTTATAGCTGTACAATTCAACATTTTTATTCAAATATCAAAAATTTCGTACGCAAACTTACAATTATTTTAACAATAAGGAACTTCAGTCCCATTTTAAATTTTTATCATTAATGACCTTCAAACTTTAATACCGTTATATATTATATTTATTAGTGTAGTTAGTTTTAATATTTGAAATAATTTTCTAAGTCTTAATTTTTCGGATCCCCTGAAATCGCACCAAATCTGTGGTTGCTGTGTGACGTTACCGGTCTCAAAAAGTCTTATTGCAACAGACACTGCATTTTGTATGGCGGCGTCGACAGTCGTGGGGTTTTTTTTATCCTAATGTTTAATCGCTTTTATTATCGAAAAACACTAGGTAAAATGTCAGAATCTCATTACCACTCATTGTATTCTACCAAAATGCAAAAATTCATCCGTGAACGCATCACAATCAGTGTTCCAAAATCTGCATTACCAAAGAAAAAATGTATAGTGTATTTATAGTTTCACTGGTCACGACGGCTGTAATAATTATATATAGTATTATCCCTTGGTGTTGAAACCATTTCGAAAATATAATCGATATTGTTGTATGAAAAATGTCAAATATGACCTCAAACAAATTTATAAGTAAAAATGTATTTTTTAAACAAATAAAGACTTTACGGACGTAGTGAGACGATGTTCATATTTGAAGCTTTTATTCCACGAAATTACACTTACATAGTCAGTTGAAAGAGTCACTACATAGTCAGTTTTGAAAAAATATGTTTCACTTACGCAAATAGTAATAGTTTTTAATCAGGAAAATATTTTTTTATTCAACGTCCATTCATCAACCCTTCATCAATTGCCCTCGAGGCCACTCCCCCAGGATCTGACCAACGCGCAACGCCCCAACGAGATCCTTTTGAGAGGTTGTGATCTCTCCTTCGTTGTATTCAGTTTACGTGGAAGTACATAATTCCATGACAACTCATAAGTGATGAAAAAATTGCTTGTAACTTTACCTAACGTTACCCATTTATCTTAGTATTTTATTCATCACTTTTAAGAGGGAATAACTAGACAAAACCGGAAATATGTAATTTTTAAATCAAATTTTAGACGTGTTGACTCTTTTCCACAAAAAAATATAAATTGATTTCGAAAGACTGTTCTTTTATCTAGTAAAGCTTTTTTTTAAATTTTGAGAAAATATGTTTATTTTTAGTACAATAAGGTTTTATCGTAGGTCGTTGGCAGAATTGTTAAATTTTCAAACAAAATTTTGTATTATACAACTACATTTCAAATAATATAATCATGCAGTAAAGTAAATCAATAAATTATTTGGGAAAGCTATTTTTGGCAGATTTGTTAAGTTTTCAAACAAAATTTTGTATTATACAAATACATTTCAAATGATATAATCATGCAGTAAAATTAATCAATAAATTATTTGGGAAAGCTATTTTTCAGAACTTTAATTTTAGTTCAAATAAAATTTAAAAAAAAAGATCCGCGTCCTTGTTTTGTGACGAAAATACTTCAGTTGGTCTATTTATCTACGGTATTACAAACTGATATATTAAAAAAAATTACATTCCTATTTTGCTTAGACATTATTAAAAAAATATAAATACTTATGATCAAAAAATAATTACAAAAGTTACATAATTTTAATTGTTTTATCATCACGAGTTTGAGCATTTTTGAATGTGGATTTTTATCAAAGCAAATTTGGAATGAAATAAAATCGATATTGAGTTATTACGTTAAGATGCTGGTATGGAACCGCCCTGTGCCGTTGGAAGGGTACGATCGCAAGAACATCGTTCGACGAAATTTAAATTCTCCGCCGCTGTTTAATGGCTCTTAATTACTTTTCAAAGAATTGATGAAGAGTCACTTTGTTGAGTTATCCGGTCACCGATGTAAACCGTAAGTTGTTGTAAGTAGAGGTCCCTAAAAATTTCTAATAATTTTTCCACCCCCCCTTTGCCCCCCCCCCTCCCCTTGATCGAACCCCCCTTACGGTCAAATCAAATGCTATAGCTACGCCCTTGATAGATTGTATGTGTGTGCTTTGCATATATGTACATTTCTGACAGCGATGTCCTTGCGAAACGTCACCGAGAAACAGGCGTTTGTCTTGCTTTCGCCAACTTATTCTTTATCATGTATTTTAAAGCGTGATTTGATCTTGGTAATACAAAATTCTATTGATTCTCTAAGTACTTAATTGAATTATTCATATTTCTCTGAGGCCTTCACAAAGGCAAGATTTTCTTTGGATTTCTCCCAAAATTAATTAATCTTCCCGTTCCGTTTTCAAAACGATTAGCAGCGTTTGCCGTTTCTCTTTTGTTCCGATATAATCGATGCGCGTGGTATTTCAAAATGTCAGATTGATTTAAAACGCGTTTTGGAGGTTAAACAAGTTAAGTTTAATCGCTTTTGGAATTGATTGGCTAATTAACCAATTTAAATTTGCATAAGCCAAACAGAAAATTGAACGAAACGCTTTAAAGGTTAGTTGTTGAGATTTAAAAGTTTAACACAAAGTATGGTTTGGTATATCTGTAAAAGCATTATTTTGTATACCTATATTTGTAGTAGATATTCCAAGAAAATGAAATTCACTTGACCGCATAATGTATATGTATATTAATTAATATAATTTTGGTAAAATTGTATATAAGCCCACCTCACGGATAATACGGAAAGTTCGTGTTGTTTAAGTTCGATACACGGATAATACGGAATATTCCTTTTTTAACTAATAGACAATCAAATATGACATTTGTCGGAAGTACCAATCTTATAAAATAAATTCTCGTCAAAATAAAAATAGAAAAGTACCTACTTCGAATTATTCCTGGGTTTAAATTCAAGCTGCAAAAGCTGGATGTCATCATAATTTAGATATACATCCCAGGTTTTGAATGGTTTGTTTGGCAAAGCAGGGAGTGTCAAACGGGTATGTGTAATTATTCTATTGGCTTGATTGATTGATGATTAATTGTCTATGAAATGTAAACCAAAAAACGATGAAAATAAAAAGGGCGTATACCGCGGGAGTGAAATAATTTTTAACAATTTAAATGTAACATGCATGTTTTATGCGTATTTTTTCATCTCCCCCGACGTAAATACTAACTTTTTGTGATAATAAATCTAAATCTAACTGTTTGAATAAGAAATATTGCGTATTAACCAGTAAGCGGAGTAAGACAAAAATTATATATTTTTTTATAAAGGAAAACTATCTGACGGTATAAATACCCCAGCGTCTGTATGGTTGAAATTTAAGAACCCGACTTCGAGTACATTTGCGACGCCGCCCCATATGGAAACCATCTATGTAAGTGGGGTTTGTGACTGAACTCTGTCGTGATGATACCGTTTTTGAAAGCAGATGAACGACTCTTTCAGATTTTAATATTACAAATCGACATAGGGCGAACTCCTATAGATGATCACCAACACTTAAACTGGGCAAAGCCCAACCAAAATCTGCTCGCAGTGGTTTAATGTTAATACCCTAGCGTCTGTACGGTTAAAATTTTAGAACCCGACTTCGAGTATATCTCTGACGCCGCTCCTTTTGCTGCTAAACCATTTTTGTGCGTGAAGTTTATAAGTTAAAAAGCTACTCTCACGTGCGTCGCCCGCATAGCAGAAAAAAGCATACGACTTACTTGCTTTTACTTGAGGTGACTTGATTTGGTGTTGACATAAAATTAAAATAAATATGTTTTTATTATTCAGATGACTTGACTTGACGTTCGTTGACTTGACATAAAATAAAATATCTTTTTATTGTTCTTTCCGATTTTTGATTAGAGATCTTTTATAGTTTTTGCCGTCTTTTCAATTAGGGATATTTACAAAATAAGAGTTACGATTACAATTAGGTTAAAATACCTACGGATATTTACAAAAAAGAGTTATATTTTTTGAACGGTTCGATTGCCATAAGACTGTACCTACACCTACACAGAGATAAGAAAACATAATGAGTTTCCTACTTTACTCTACCTTAAGGCGGCGCTCTTCGGCTGAAAAAGAAGAAGATGGAGAGATATGTAATTACGAATGTTGGACACAGCGCGCTAATATTTTAAGTGATAAAATAGCAGCGAAAATTGCGAAAAAGCTTAATAAAACATGACTCGTTTAAAATAGAGCAAAAATCTCGTGGAACGTATCTTAAGTATCATTTAAAGAAACATTGTGAATTTTTTCACAAATACAACTTGTAAAATAAAAGAAATAGACTTGTTTTAAATAATTTTCGGAGCATACTTTGCGATTTTTTTCTATTGAAGGAATTTCATATAATTTGCGTTTCGGCGTGGAACGTATCTAGATATTATCTTCAAAAATAACATATATTTTTTTAAGAGCTTAAAAACTTCAAATGTTTGATATGTAAGAAATATGTAGAAATATGTAAGAAATATGTAAATCGGTCGAAATTCGAAATGTGGACCCTTAAAATTTTAAATACACTTATGTTTATAAACCACCTACAGATATTCCGCTCCAAGACTTCTATGTCTTTTTTTCAATAATAGAGAAATAGGTATAACACAACTCCAGGAAATTTTCTTGTCTATTTAAATTTACAAAGTTAATGGGTAGCCAACGTTTTTGATTACCCATTTGACTGCGATATTCTTTATAATGAGACAATTTCTACTTCAAGTATACACGAATACCAATTTAAGCATGTCAGCTGTCATAAAAAATGATTATGTATCCGTAAAGCGTATATTATTTAGGAGTTATTGCAGTTTGAATACATCCACAGGTGATTATTATATTCGAGTCTTAGTTACTTAGTTGCACGCCTACGCGAGTGGCTAAAAAATGTTAAACTCGAAACTAGTGAAGGTCTGGCGTGGATAAGAGGAAGTCGTTATTTGTCTCGCGGTGACGTCATGACAACTTGAGAGTTCACACTCGGTTCCAGATTGAAATTTTCGAGCGCGAATTAGTTTATCAAAGGCCATGGTCAATCGAGCAATGGTTACTATGACACTTGCATGCCTAATTTTAAACAATAAAGAGTTGAGAAAAGAGAAAATTGAACAGGTTTGCCTCTACCGACAATTTTACAGTTAGATATACTTTTAGAGTTAATTTACTAGTTTGGTACGAGGCGACGATCCCCTTAACCTTTCATGGTAATAGGCATGATTTAATTTTGATTATAATAATAATGGAATTGAGTTGTTGTACTGTAGGTAATATTGATGGTATCAATTTAGATAAACTTGTAATCTTACAAATTAGAGAGAGAGAGAGAGAGAGTGTAAACATGAAAGTGAATATTATCAAAAATCTTTATAAATGGCTCTTTGCTAAATTTGTTCCCTAAATTATAAATTACGCCCCATTACCCCCTTCCCCCCTCCTCCCCTTTCTCGGCGATCAATTTAAGTCTATTTTGTAATTTAGTTTTATGTAAACCTTGAAGAAGTAATCATTGCTTTTTATGTGAATACCTCACAAGAGTCCCGACTGCTCCCGCCTGTAGCCAGTGAGACTATGGCATTCCCAATTGGGGTATGTTGTGAGAATGAAGGTAATGGAGGGTGAAGGTGGGGAAGTTTACTAAACATGTTAGATTTTTAAAAAATAATAAAAGCCGTTAACAATAGCCGTTCGTTAAATTTTTAATTAAATTTTTTCATTAATATCATCGTACGACAAATGGTCGTTGAGTAGCTCAATGGGATTTTTTTTCTTTTAATTTAAAGATTTTATTAAAATTATTAATCTGCCATGCCTTATAATTTTGAAATTTTATAAATAAGAAAAAAATTATAATAACAAAGCAGATATAATTAAAAAGCAACAAATTTGTATAAACCCTCTTTTGAACATTTCCTTACTTAACCGGTCTTTCCCTTCTAATGACATTGTAATCCCTAATTCTAATAAATTTCCCCCACCTCTTTCCCTCCCCCTTCCGTCTAATCTGTATTTAATTTTTTACATGTGCATTTACTCCTGATGGTGTGAATATTGTTCACGAAACATGTAGATTGTTTATATATAATTAAGTGACGTAAAGTAAGTTACTTGTCTTTTAATAAAATAAATAATGCCATCACAAAGTGAAAACCTTTCAGAAGAAGTTTTCTGCTAAAAATTAATAATCCGTTTTAATCCAGTTCCTCAGGCACAAAAATATCACCCGAAGCAACATTTTCTCTCATATTTTTACAATAAATTAATGAAGACAGTATTTTTCACTATCTCGAGCATACTCTCCATTCTCTCAGGTATCCATTTTGAAAATCGTTGTAAGTAAATTTCAGCGTCTTAATTATGCCCTTATAGAAGTCCAAGTTTTTTTATTACATCTCTTCGGTATCTTTTACGCAATCTCTTAGGTAATGTCAAACTGAATAGTCGACGATGTGATTGCCAAATTTAAAAATTGGTGCTTTTATTTTTCGCAAAAAACCATAAGCCTTGTGACATTCGTGCCATTAAATAAATTTTTCATCTCGGGGAGTGAAAAAGAAAATCTACCATTTTATTTTTCAAAATTAACAGCATTATAAAGACGTGCACACAATTCCACGCTTGGTGCATTGCGCTATGAAATGCCCAAAAATGAAGAAAATTTGTCTTAAATCGCATGATAAAGGTCTACGTTACAAGTTACGACCTAAATTTATTGACGGACATTATTACGTTATTGCTGGTTATAAAACGTCATTTGAATTATTCTTCGTTCAGTCACACGTTAAAAGATAATAAACCATTCGGCTCATAAACTGTTTACGGATCTTGGAAAACGTATTTAATAGCGTGAAATTTTTCCATGGCCAAGGTAAAAGCCAACACCCATAAACATTAATATAGCCCAGTGTCTGCGGGAAACATCTTTCAAAACGTTGTATACTAATCTCGAGAAGGTAATACATTTTCACTTGAAGATGAGGATGACGTCCAGGATAAATTTTTCAGTTAACGTATCATCATCATTTCTACCACAATTATGACATGATGAACCATATATATATATGTCAGTTAAAATCTTATTGTGAGCAAATACTCAATTTAATAAAGTTTTTCACAAATATAAAAAATAAATGATATTTGCACCTCATTGAATGTGCGGAGTGCCCACCGTTCAGAATCGAAATACTGCTTCAATGTCTTGGCTGTGCTTTATGACTAGATCTGATGAGCCAATTTAACCCAACTTTCCTCTCCTCCTTCCAAAAAACTAACTTGCCATAGTCCCTCTCAGCTTTCATACGATATTCCAAAAGTATGTGACTTAATTATTAATGATCGGTCGTTTTTGTGTGTGTTGCAGAGATGCTGTTGTGACCCCCGGGTTGACGGGATCAACTCGCGGGATGTCAGGCCAACAGCCGAACCGGAGCCGCGGCCCGCCCTCGCCTCTGTTCCGCCCAGCCTCGCCATGGGCACCTTCGCCGCCCCCGCTCATCTCGGGCGGGCGCCACTCATCCGCCCTCGTGTCGCCGGGCCCGGGCCACCGGCCCCTGTCGCGCGGCTCCCCGCTGCCCGCGCCGCGCCCCACCTGGCCGCATCCGCAGGGCCCGAGCCCCTTCCGGCGGCTGCACTCTCCCTCGCCCTCCATATCCATCTCCCCGTACCCCTCGCCCATCATGATGTGCCAGTCGCCCGAGTACCTGTATTCGTCGCCCTACGACGGGGAGTGTGTGGGAGTGCCGCTGGAGCCGCCGCGTCCCCTTCATTACGAGGAGGACGAGGAGCAGAGAGGACCTTCCACTGCCGAGATCATCGCGAACCAGTCGCAGGACTACGTCGATGAAAAACTAGCCGAATATCAGCAGACGATATTATTGCTGCAAGGTGAGTTCAACCCTTACCATGCTTTTAATATTTATAGACTTTCCCAGGCAGTCCACTGAAGTAAATAGGTACATAATCATTAATTTAAAAAGTGCATCAAATAAAACACGTTTTATTGAGTGCTTTATTTTATTGGTAAATGGCATTTAGATATCAAGATTTTTCAGTCTCCACCTCTGGATAATGGGCGCATTAATGTCCGATTGATGAACTATGGACGTGTGATCGTGTGATGCCTGCAAATAAATAAATTGTTATCGCTGTTTTAATTACGTTGATCGAATAACTTTGCAGTTTACAAGACTACGGACGTTTTTCGGAGGAATCGCTTATAAATGTCTGATAAATAATGATGTAAGGCTTAAAATAAGTTCTAAGACAGTCCCACAAAATGATCTGAGAACATAATAGACAGTGATGAATCACAGCTAGGCATATTTTTTGAAATGGAAAATATTACTAAAATGATAAAAGTACCTAACCTAAATTATCGTAAATTAAAAACCAACATAACAATAATTTATTTAGTGCTATCCTTTCACGAAAAATTCATTTGAGATTGGCAAGCTTCTGAATTCTAGAAAAATTTGCATTGTTCTCCAGATAAATTTAAGTTCAAACGTTCTTTCTTTGTTCCCTTTATAATTGGAAGTTGCCTTTCACCAAGGAGTAATTTTCATCGTGCAAGCTACAGCCAGGAACAACTCCGTAGTGGAAAGGCAGTCAGTGCTGCCAACCCGGATTTTGAAAAAGACGTTAGCCTGACTAGAAAATTATGTAGATTCAGTCAATTTGCGACAAAAAGTTAGTAGATGTACCGAAATGAAGATATCGGGTTGGGTGAAACTGAATAAATACTGTCACATAATATAGAAATATTTTTACCACAACAGAGAGGGCGAAATGGGATACGGGATGGAAACATTTTTTACCACAACGGAGGGGGCGAATTGAGATATGAGAAATGGGATTAGAGATATTTAAGCCACTTTTTTATGTGACGCGGACGTAAATATGAAATTAGTATGAAACAGAGCTTGTTGGAGTTTTGAAATTTATACAATTGATAGAAAATACGTAGATTCTGGGACTGAAGTTAGTAGGTGTGCAGCAAAGGCCTAAAATACGTAGATCTACGTAAAAAGACGTAGAGTTGGCAACGCTGATGGCAGCCGTCCCGGTCATGTAGGTTTCGAAGACGTGCAAGTGCGGTGCCTTTTTCTAGAATAAAACTACCACAGAATCGCATTATGTAGGTTCGGTACCTAGTATTAGTTCGGGCCAATCTTTAGAACTACGACCAACGCCCGTTAATCACGGCATAGATGCCTCATCATTGACCGTGTCATTTGGGACGCTGGTCAACATGCTTTTAATTATTAAGTCATGTTTCATCTGAAGTGTGATTTATTATCTACTCGGGAACACGACGTGCATGTTGGCAGAGGACTTTCCGTTTCAGTGGGTGCATTACTTTACGTTGCAATTACGAAATTCATACATTCATGAACGTATACCTAATCCTAATCAACGTTCAAATTTGTTTAATTATTTACGTTTATCAAATAATAAAATATATATTATAAAAGTCCAAGAGATGATTATTTGCTCAATGAGCCTCTTGCACGATGATTTTCTTTTTCGGTTATGCATAGAATATTGAAAGACATACAAATTTTAGGTGTTTGAGTGGGAGATAAGCATAGTAAGGGGTAATTACGGGATTTCCGGGAAGAAAAGAGCAATTTATTGGAAATATGTTTAGAATGGGACTAAAAGATAAATTATTAGAATCCCAGAACATTAAAGATGCTTAAATAATAATAATTTTTCAGAGTTTGCCAATTATCTCATTTCCACAGATCACACTTGTAATAAAGACATAGGGGTTAAAATTCTTCACCGTAACAATAAAAGCATAAAATTAGATAACTTAGAAGCACTTGAAATTAGAAAATCTCTGTATAATATTTGTAGTATTTTGAATAACCAAAATAATTTACCTTTTAGTCCCATTCTAAACATATTTCCAATAAACCACGCTGTTCTTCCCAGAAATCCCGCAATTACCCCTACCCCTATGTTTACCTCCCACTCAAACAGTTAAAATTTGTATGTCAATACTCTATATCGTAGGTTAGTTATAATAGTCTCCTGACGAAGGAAGGTTGCTTCTGAAACCGGTAGAGTGTTAGTAAAATAAAAGTGGTCTACAACAAATTAATGTGTTTTTATTGTAAACTAGCTGAACCCCGCATGCGTTGCAATGCCACTTAGTTAAAGATATTGTTTCTCCCTGCGTGTCCTTTCCAATTCGCCCTCGTTACCCTTCCCCTTCCACCTTCCCCGCCTTCCCCCTCCCTCGTCATCCTTCCCGCAAACCCCACTTCCTTCGTTACCCTCCTCCTCCTGCCTTTCCTCCCTGCCGCTAAAATATATGAAATACACGCATTTTCAAACCACTCGCGCACCACCTGTAGTAATTTTTTTTATACAAATTTTATAACGCAAGAGCTTACCATTATATATATAGAAATACTCTTCTGCTAAAATGCAATGTTCTGTAAAAAAATTGTGTCAATCCTTCGATTACACATCGAAACTTAAATTTTTACATACATATATAGATTGTGGCGAGCCACAAAGTTAATGCCTTTTACAAATATGCAAATTATTAAAGATTATATTGAAAACCCAATAATTTTGTGTACATACATCGCTTTTTTTTTTAATCTTTATTTTTTCCCATTATTGTAAACATTTCAAAATACATTTTTACATAATTTCATACACATATAAGAAACAAATAAATCAAAAGTTAGGAATAATTAAATCTACGTAAAGTAAAAAGTAGGTAATGGGAACCCACAAAGGCACTGCCTGTGCGTGGGAATATAAACAAAGATGCATACATCAGTAAGTACAATTAACAAGAGTTATAAGTTATAAAAAGTTATATGATTTTATCTCGTATCTTCATCTCGCCAACTAGTTTCGATACTCACTACGTAATCGTGAGGGCTTATAGTACAGTCATTATTATCTTTCATCAAACAGTTAATAACTTAAAATACATGTTTTTATTAAAATTCAGCTTCACACGCACTATCCAAAATTGCCAGCTTTCAATTGCCAAGTTAAAAAAAAATTATATGTTTAATAAACCAAAACCAGATTAATGTAAACACAGCAGTTTTATTGGTCCTCGTCATTGACCTAATATACCCCTCGTACATTGAAACATCTTCTACCAAAAGAAATTAAAATGGCAAATAAAATATCGAATTACATAAAATAATTAAAATAATGGCTGTATGATTTAGATGTTGGAACACTTTTACTATAAACTCTTTGTAAACCATCATGTTTCACTCCTCGCTATCAAAACTAACATTATATAGGTACTCACCTACTTGGAATCGTATTAAAAAATAATAATTTTAATATATATTTTTGACATATAAAAAAATATAGACATTAAAATATATAATTTTAATTTTTTAAAATTTTTTTTTTTATTTTTTATTTTTTTTTATTTTTTATATATTATTATAAAAATATATTATAATTTTTTTTTTAAAAACACGAAACTTTTATTTTTCACTTTTCCACTATAATATTACATACATACCTGTATATACAAAGGATAGCTTTAAAATTTACATTTTATACTTGTGATGTATTTTAGTATTTTTGGTTATATTATCGACAGACAGGCAGTGCCTTATTGGGTTCCCTTTTTACTTACTTTCCCATTACTTATGTCTTATGTTTATATATTACTGAATTTCAAAACCATAATAATGGAAAGAAATAAAGAATAAAAAAATTTAATTAGTTTTTTGGAAAAAAGAACAAATTGCTTTTTAAGCGATTTAAAAGTGCAAGCGAGGGGCTTTTTGTTCAATTAATAAAAACGTATTATCCATTTTCAAAGAACCACTAATATTAATTAACATTATTAGTTATGAACCCATTTATCATTCTCTGATCTCTTCAATATTTAACAGTTTTTTTTTCAATTAGCTCTATCTCATAGTGTCTGTTTCAAAGTTGTTATAATAATCTTCATTATATCGAATGAGAATACATCGTCTGGGGCGCCCCCTTTAATTTAAATTAATCGTTTATCCTTTAATAGTAACAGTAATGTAGCAACAGAGTGAATTATCTAACTTCTTATTTGATCCTTCGATTATCCTAGACCCCATTAGTGGAACCATAAATTTTAGGCAACGTACAGCACGGAACACAGACAAAAAAACATAAAAGAATTCTTTGGCAGCCAAAATTCGTTGGAATTCACTCGTATGATCCAAATACACGAAGATTTATAGTAACGTCGAGAGTGGTCAGCAGTTTGTAGGCATGGATGTTTTTCCTGAATTTTGACATACATAAGTCACAAATCATTTAGCATTGCGATGGATAGATGCCTACCTACTACCTAAGTACCTTGTTAGGTAATGCAATAATACATGTTTTCCAAATAGTATTTTGGATATTGATTCTGTAAAGTTGAAAATCTGTTTGTCTTAGCGAAAACTCTCAAAATTCGTACCGTTTGTTTCAGATTCAGGACGGTGCTTTAAAAAGTATCTAATTTTTTCTATAGTCATCTAACATGTAAGATAAATCTTTAAACCAAAAAATCTCGTACCCTACTCAAGAAATTACCAGTCATCCCTATTATGATTTTCATACATTCTACTGCACATATTCTTGTTAGAGTGCTTGCCGGGCAAGTAAAAAAACTGGCTGCACTGTCATTCTTTATGGTAAATAATTTTTTGCAGTAAACTTTATACCCTTAGTTGCCACCAGGTGTCATGTTTTTTTATTGTTTTCGTTTGGCGCGTATCAATATGCAACATGTCAAAAAATATATACGCGTAACGAAGAAAAATTTAATTTCGACGATTTGATATATTTTTCAACATTTTCGTGTATCCACAAGCAAAACAATGCGCGAGAAAGCAATATGTGTTAATAGTTATTTCTGACAGAAGGTCGTCCGATTATGCATACAAAAATCTATTTTCAGCCACTCGTATTGTCGACTAGCTTTTGACGTAATAACGGCGTAGCGTGTATGACGTTAGAGAACCCTATGTCCAGATATTGTTAGTCTTTTCGCGATAAGTCTACTTGCATGAATTCAACCGCTAGACATTGAAGAGTATAGCCCTCGAACCCTATTTCGGTTTTTCACAAAAATCACCTTTTTCATTCCTGTTGACATGTAAAAATATGACTTTGATAATTAGAATCAGTGACCGGCCAACTCAGAATGAAACCAACTCAGAACCACCTCAGAAAGGTCATAAAGAGTGATGATAAAAAAATACAAAAAATTGGTTAAATAGGTTAGGTTAGGGTTTACGGCTATTTTAAAATTATTTTTTTCGTAGCTTTTAATGACTTTTCAGAGTTGTTGAGTTGACTTGGTTCTGAGTTGGCATGGAACCGTTAGAAAGAAGATATTAAGGATATGGTTATAAGAATATAACCATAAGAAGGCTATAAAAACACACCTCAATAATAATAATCAATATTAGCATAATACTTTTCTTTTGCATTGGTTCTATGTAATTTAAACGGCATATTTTACTTCATGATTGCTGTCCCACAAAATTATTATGTTTATCATATGTTTTCGAAAGCTCGTATACCTATGTGAACAATAAAATAAATAAATAGATATCTACTTAGTTAGTTCAGTACAAAATAGTTGTAATGCAGCTGTTAAGTGTTATAATTTCATTATATAATATAGCTGACCGGACAACTCGGAATGAAACCATATCAAAACCATCTCAGATAAGTCATTTAGAGTGATAAAAAATATACATTAAAAAAATGGTTAAATAGGTAACGTTAGGCTAGGGTTGTCGGCTAATTTAAAATTATTTTTATCGTAGCTTTTAATGACTTTTCAAGGAGGTGTTGTGTTGACTTTATTCTCAGTTGGCATG
The DNA here is from genome assembly GCA_936435175.1 of Glyphotaelius pellucidus. Classification (NCBI taxonomy): domain Eukaryota; kingdom Metazoa; phylum Arthropoda; class Insecta; order Trichoptera; family Limnephilidae; genus Glyphotaelius; species Glyphotaelius pellucidus. The sequence goes on along the minus strand of OW386538.1, from coordinate 16,576,264 downwards.
GAACCATAATATAATATCATACTATTAGTGGTTTATATTTCAAAAGTCGGTCCCTTATCGAATCCTAAATAATACATTCACATTTCAAAGAAATGCTAGTAATAATTTTTTAGTTCATTCAAAAATCAAAATAATAAGTGATTATTATTCCCTTGTTCTCTCTGACTCTCTTAGTTCCCTCAAAAAACTTAAATTCAGTCCTCTTCTTCATCCTGATGATCATTTTGTATGCCTTATTCGACTGATGATAGCCTCTATTCAAAGCTCTGGAAAAACTGTAACTCTGATTTGGATTCCTGGACATGTTGGCATAGTGGGTAACGATATTGCGGATTCCTTGGCAAAACAAGGAGCGTCTAAACCTATTGTTACCCTCGTAAACCATATTCCCCTTCTGATATTTTTTCCATCATCACAGATAGATCCCGCGATGTTTGGGCAGAGTATTGGAACATTGCTAGTCGATTAAAATGGAATGGACGATTACCTCGAGAGTGTTTCCTCTTGGGGTAAGAATAACCTCGTCGAATTTAATGTTTCAAAGACCCAATCATGTCTGATCACGTCTAAAAGGGATCGAAATGATAATCTAGTCTCCTTCAACGGAAGCATTCTCCCGAACAGGCCTTCCATTGATATGCTTGGTGTAACTCTAAGTGACCAGCTCAGGTACGGGGGCTCCATCGAGGCCAGAGTTAAGTTAGCCTCTCAGAAACTGGGCATACTGTACAGGGCACGCAGATACTTTAATAGTAAACTGCTAGCCCTGTACAAATCGCAAGTGCGCCCCACGGTTGAATTTGGCAGCCACCTCTGGTCTGGAGCCCCAAAATACCTGAAAAAAACCCTTGACTCTGTGCAGAAACGGGCGGTCCGTTTGATAGATTCTCCTAATTTAACTAACGGATTGCAATCTTTAGAGCACAGGCGCCAGGTGGGAATGCTGTCCTTGTTCTATCGGTATAACAATGGAAGATGCTCCGAGGAACTAGCGTCATTGATCCCCTCGGCACCGGTGCATAGTCGGGAAACACGCCAAACGCGCGCTCAACATTTGTACACGGTTGACATTAGTCACATGAGAACGGGTCGTTTCTACGACTCGTTCTTGAGTTCAACAGCTCGGCTGTGGAACGATTTGCCGGCCTCTGTGTTTCCTCCCTCCTACAATATGGGTCTCTTCAAGACCCATGTTCACTCCTTCCTCTCCTCAAAAACACCCTCCACACAGCATCCTCAAAGATGACATAGGCCCTGAGGGAAATTATTTTTTCCTCAGGGCCTCCTGTGTGGAGTTAATGTAAAAAAAAAAAAAAGTCAATCCAAGGGAGCCCGCTACGCCTCAATACAAAGGACTATCCCATCAAAACCGTGGTTTCAAAAATTCCCTCATTTTTCCAAAAAAGAAATTTCCTCTCTTATTCGAATGAGAATCCGACATTGTTCCGTTCCTTCTTACTTGTTTAAAATTCACGTCCTTGACTCCCCAGAATTCTGTGGTCTAGAAGTGGGAACTTTAGATCACATATTTTTTGGTTGTCCCTGTCTAAATAAATATCCTCTCTTCTATCAAGCGTTATCTAAAATTACTTCTCATCTCTTCTAAGTCTGAACTCGACTCCAATCTTCCACATAATTCTGAAATTTGCACATTTAAATAATATTAATATATAAATTCACCTTTCCTTTCTCTGTAATTTGAAATAATGGCCTAGAACACCCTTGAAGGGTGAAAGCCAGAAATGATTGAAAAAAAAGTGATTATGACATTCTCTCCTTTTCTTTCTCTGTTTGTATTCATCCTGGCCTATGTGCTTTTTTAGGGTAGTGACAAGGTCAAAAACTGCACATTACTATTAGTCATGCGACATATATTTTTTTTAAACACACGTATACCTAATATAAATTAATGTACGTTTGCTTGCTTGCTTTTTTGTTTGTTGTGTACGTATTGCTATATTAAACATAGGAAATGTTTGAAACTTTAAAAATGTCTTCTTTCTACCCTCGCGAAGATTTCTGGATTATTACAACCACATGACAATACATCTGAAAAGTTTTTTAATCATTACGAAAACTCTTACAAAACTGTCAAAAATATCACAATTTGAGAATGACATTTTGCAAACCATCGATTGTTCAATCAACATTTTAATTTGAGTACTCACCTACGATACTAAATAAAATCGAATACTTTGAATCTGATCAAGAATTATGGGTATTTTAAATTGGTACCTATGTTAGGTTTTTTTATTGTTCTCATAATATACAAAAATAAATATTTGTAATATATGAAAAATGAAAATTGAAAGGGACATTAGAGGGGAAGGGGAGGCGGAAGACGGAGGGCGAAAGGGAAACGACACGCTGGGAGAAACAATTTCTTAATTAAGTGGCATTGCAATGCATGCCGGGATTGCCAGGAACTCGCTGGTGTTTTATAAATAATTCCAGTCCTAGGATGGCTTTTATAACTCATAGTTTATATTTAATTTCAATTCAGCAAGAAATGTAATATTTTTTAATAATTACCATTATGGCGAATCTAAACGTATTCATTCCAAAGATAATATTTTTTCAAAAATTTATAAATAAGTAATCCATTTTCATTGCTTTTTATTACTGTCTAAGCGAAAGTTTGTGTATGATGTAAATATAAGAATAAAATCATAGTTTTCACAGTCCTCCACACTATCCTGTTCTGAGACGATCTGCAGTTTTTTTTACATTTTGTATGTATTTTCTAGTTGTCTTTACATTGTCTTCTTTAAGGCGGCGCTATTCGGCTGAAAAAGAAGAAGATGGAGTGATGTGTAATTACGAATGTTGGACAGAGCGCGCTAATATTTTAAGTGATGAAATCGCAGCGAAAATGGCGAAAAAGCTTAATAAAACATGACTCGTTTAAAATAGAGCAAAAATCTCGTGGAACGTATCTTAAGTATCATTTAAAGAAACATTGTGAATTTTTTTCACAAATATAACTTGTAAAATAATAGAAATAGACTTGTTTTAAATAATTTTCGGAGCATACTTTGCGATTTTTTTCTATCGAGAAATTTTCATATAATTTGCGTTTCGGCGTGGAACGTATCTAGATATTATCTTAAAAAATAACATATATTTTTTTAAGAGCTTAAAAACTTCAAATGTTAAAGGGAGATATATTATGGTAAGAAATCGGTCGAAATTCGAATAGTGGACCCTTACTTCACGAATTTGGTAGTAGGTACCTATATATCATTTTTCGGCGTTAAAATTTGTAGAAAAGAAAAATGAACGTCGTCGTACGTTCCGGAATGTTTGAACGTTTCGGAATATTTCGAATAATAAACAGATATTTAGATATCTGTAATAATATATTTCGTCATACTTATTTTTTATTATCAAATTCCTGAAGTTCATAAACGCTAAAAGGTATATAACAATTTACGAGATGAAGTACAGATGCGACCTATTGATTTGATTAAAAATAATATAAGTTTTTCGTTAAGTTGTTGGAGTTAATTTTTCCCCAGCGCCGGAATAAAGTTAATGGCTTGGCCGCGGTCCAAAGTTGGCTCAACTTAGTCCGGCGCGGCTTACATACACACATAATCATATTTAATTTTATTATTAAACAGATATTCGGCCCATAGTCTGCGGTTCTTATATCGCTCAGGTTTATAACACCTTGCAGACACCTTTGGAAACCAAATAAGAAGTTCTAAAATGAGGAGTGAGCTTTTGGAGGTGAGATAAATACTTCTTTGATAGGAACATTTCCTTGAGAGAAACACTTCCTTGAGAGAAACACTTCATTGAGAGAAACACTTCCTTGAGAGAAACACTTCACAAAAAAATTAAATATTTATTCCTGAAATTATCAAAATAAAATAAAACTCGATTTTTGGCGATGTTTTTTTCATAAATCAAAACAGGCGGCTGGTGTTAAACGGTAATTTAAGCCTTATCCCCATCTACATAAACAGTGTTATTGGCCTGATCCCAAATTATACACGACGTGGTGCATCACCTTAGCTGCATTATTTACCAACATGCATTGTAATGTTTTTATAAGTGTCGTTCTTCTTTTTAACTTACGTAAAGTTGTCTTCACCAGTTAGTGGAGAAAAATTCAACAGAATTACCATTATTATTATTTTATAATTACTTTAAAATCTACTGTACTAAAGACGTAACGACTGTGTGCGTTTTAAAAGAATATGTGTGTATATATAAGTATATGACAATATATACTTCGAGAGAAACACTTCCTCGAGAGAAGCACTTCCTTGAGAGAAACACTTCCTTGAGAGAAACACTTCCTTGAGAGAAACACTTCCTTGGGAGAAACCAAAGAAATTGAAATTTAACGAGATGGGCTGCCGGCAGTTTTAACTAGGTGGGACTGTGCTTACTGGTGTCGTCGATATTTTTAACCAATACTACTGCACACTTTTAAAAAAAATCAACTAAATGAACGAATTCTTTCCGTATTCAAACTATATTGTTAACCAATACTACTGCACACTTTCGAAAAAATAACTAAATTCCGTATTCAAACTATTCCCATTAGGCAGTAGTTCCGCCGACAGTTGGTCGGACATCATAGCATTTTTTCCTTATATTTCAATATCTTTGGGAGAAACACTTCCTTGAGAGAAACACTTCCTTGAGAGAAACACTTCCTTGAGAGAAACACTTCCTTGAGAGAAACACTTCCTTGAGAGAAACACTTTCTTGAGAGAAACACTTTCTTGAGAGAAACACTTCCTCGATAGAAACACTTCCTTGAGAGAAATGCTTCTTTGAGAGAAACACTTCCTCGATAGAAACACTTCTTCGAGAGAAACACTTCCTTGAGAGAAACACTTATTTTAGAGAAGCATTTTTCGGTGGAAACACTTCGTTGAGAAAGATCACTTCCTTGAGAGGCGGATTTCCCAGAGCTAAATATATAGCTAGTCAAATAATTATAGAAATATAATGAACACAAAAAACTTAGTAAGCACCACTATATTATTAAAATTACCGACATGTTTCAAAAACAATGTTTTCTTCGTCAGGATAAGAAATCAAATAGATAAGAGATTGCTACAAAGTATATTTGCAAAGTTTGAAGAAGTAATTTAGATAAAATTGTATTAGGGATTTAGGGCTGTGGTTGTAAAAAAAACTCAGTCATATTTACATTATCGTAGTACCTAAGTGAACAAAAAGATTAAGAAAATTAAGAGATATAAGAAAAAAACATTTAAAAAAACTAATCCCAATAGAAAAGCGAAAGATCCATAAAAACGATTTTTTTTTTAAATTAAAGAAAATTAAATCGGAACAGTGTTATCTAGTGATTATGTGTAAAGTATTTCGAGTTCTTGAAGTATGCGTTTCTTATTTTCTCTAATTTAATAAAATAAAACCAAAATTTTCTGTGAAATCATGTGATTTGTAAATATGTACTTAATACCTGTCCACCTATTTAATTGGAAACTATGTATTTTATGCAACATTTTTTTTTCATTTCAAATAAGGATTTAAGCAATTCGCCCAAAGAAACTTTTTCAAACTTTATGCAGGAATGTAGGTACCACACGTAATATTGGAAAAATGAGAATAAGAAAGAATAAACAAATACGACGATTTAAAATTATTTTTTTTTTACTGAACAATTGATACGGCCAGCATCTTGAGACGGAAACGGAACGTAAAAACAAACTTACAGACTTCTAAAATGCAAAACGGTCGAGTTAAAACAGGATTTCACAACGCTCAGTCAGTAATTAATGTGGGGACCGAAAAATAATAAGTTCATTTAAATTCATTAGAAAAAAATCGAGTGCAGTTCACACGCGGTAGAAGCGAAACTTCACTAAAACAATCTCAACTAATAAGGAGCCTTGAAAAGTGAGATCATAATCAAAGTGGCCAATGAGGGCAGCCTGACGCTGTGAGTAAGTAAGGTTATATTCTATCTCATTCTCTCGCAGGTTAAATCCTATATATGTATGTGTTTGTCTCTTTTTAGAGCCATTTCCGTTTCATCCGAGTTTCAAATCACAACGGTGCTAAAGAAGTTTCACTTCAAAAAGTTTTTGTCTTTACTTTCCACCTAGAGATAACTCTTAGGAACATTAGATAATATTATAATATATATAGCAACATTTTAGACTGATGATGACCATGAAATTATATTTATCTTAATAATTCACCAATTCATTTAAAATCATGGGTGGGTTTTTGGCTGCATTATTATTTATTTATTTGATGGGCAATTGTGTAGAAAGTGGTAAAATTTATCGGTATTTCAGACCCCAGCGAAAGCTAAGCGAAACGGCCAATAATTCATTGTTTTACGCATCCATCGGTTCCGGTGGTATAGCGAATCAATAAACATAACTTTATTCGCCAAAAATAAACACGGGTACCGAAATAGCACTTTCGTAGTTAGCTAATTTTACAACCTGTTTCGAGGGTGAGAATCGCCTGTGAGCAAGTCATAAATGTCTCTGGTGTTGGCTTCATGCTCTCCTAATGACTACTGAATCTTGGTCATTCCAGACGCTTTCAATGCTGCAGAAGTGTGTGGGATAATTACAATTATTTTTAGCCTCTATCACGAAAGTTAGAATATCAAAGATTTCTTAAAATTTGTAAACGCAAATGTTTGAAAACACGCGATTTTCAACGCACGTGAAACACATTTCCATAATTATTCTAAAATTTCTGGACTTGCTTCGTTCGATCTTGCTAGACCTTCTGGTCGATGCTTTCCTACCAACCAGTCCAACCATCGTTTTCCAAATGAAGTACACAATTCTATTTGTCTGAAGATATAACGACTATTTTAACTTTGAACTTTGAACGTTAGCCAGATAATATGAAATAAGCCACAAATTATTCACCAGACAAAACCACTGCTTTGTCATACAACTGGATTTGAAAAAAATATTTTTCAACATGCACATGGCTTGTTTTACACTAGTCTATTAAAATAGCTTATATTTAAAGCCATAAAAATTAAGTGATGTGGTTGTAACTATTTTTAGGAATTTTAATTTATGACTAAATTTTGATGGAATTAGAAGATAATGAAGGAATATGAAAATAGCTTAAGATTATCGGCAAATCTTTTAAAAACAGTCTATCATAACATTTCAAAACAGTTTTTTTTTAAACGTTATAATTTTTGAAGAGTTTAAAAAAAATTGATGGACAATATATTTTTGAACAGCATTGAAAGATAATTGCGTAGGGCATATCGTACGCACCCAACATACTTTAACTGGCGATTCCTTAGCATATTTGGAGTAAAACATGTGGATGGCATTTCAATTAAAAAACAAACAAAAAATATTATTTCATTCGCGTGCCCTCCTCCCAGTGTTACTGTACCTACTACTTACTGTCCAATAACTGTGGGAGTGTAGGAGCACTCCCAACTGTGAGTGCAAGGGATCAAGCACAGAGAAATCGATAACTTTACATTATCGGATCGATACGCATAACTTCCGGCAATTTTATACCGATATATCGAGCTCGGTTTCACTGTTGACAGCGGAACCGATATTGATAGTGAATAAATAAGAAATCGGTATACGCTGGCAACATCGGAGGTATTTTCTATGAAATCACATTCTGAAACATCAAACGCCAAACAATTATATAAATTATTCATAAATTGGCAAAATTGTAGTCTGCATTTACTTTTTGACACTAAACGGGAGTTAATTAGTAAATGAATTCTTTACTAATATTTCTACCTCTCGTTTCTCAACCATCAAACGGAATAAATTGATTGCGTCTTAGATGCATTATTTAAGAGGAAACCCGGCCGCGATGAAATTAGAACAATAGGTATTTTACCAAATTATTGCTGTCACTGTTGCTCTTACTCCCCTGTATACTGAGCGAAAGGGACAACTCAGGTGCAATAATACTTAAATAAAATCATCAAAATCGAGTTTTTGTATTCCCCATTTTTGTCCTTCAAAACTAGACCGATTTTTAATTTTACTTTTCTTAGAAGAAAATATCTTATATCTGAAAGTTTTATTTTTTTAATAGATTGTCTAGTTTGTATACTGAACGTCTTTTGATGGCGTTCAAACCAGGCAATTTTACGATTTTTGGAGAGTCCTAACTCCCTTAAAAAAAGCAAAACGTACCGACACGGTAATGGTCGATATCTATAAAATATTATATATTAATATATTAGCAGTAGTGTCATAATCCAATATATAGAAATTGGGGAATATGTTTGTATGAACAAAGCTCCGCCTGGTTTCCTCTTGAGAAAGTGGATCGTGGATACGACTTCTTTCAATTCTAAGAGCTTCGTTAGTTCAAAAGCCAGTAATTTTGCATAACGAACGACATTATTAAAAAAAAATTATCTGATATGGTGGCCGCGCTAAAATTTATCAATCGTCGGTCGGAATGTTAACAAAAGTTGACCGTGCACACAAATATTGACAACTGACCATAGATGGACGGATTCAGTCAATACGGTATTGATGTAGGGTTTTATCGATCGTTTACGTTAGACCTCCAGGACAGTGTACGTGACATGGTACAGGCGTGCTAGTATTAGGATCTTGAGAATGGGGAATGTGTGTTGTGAATAAGAGCAACAAGATGTTTTTTTAACAATTTGCCGTCAATCTGCCCTCTTTCAAAATTTTCTTTTTATTCTCTCAGAAATGGGCTCCACGTATTATTCGTACGAGCGCATATTAGTTTCCCTTTCTTACATTGCCAAACATCCTTCTGGAATACGGAATCGGCGATGGAGATTTATTAATAGACGATTGCAGTACGGTGTAGTTATTTCTAATTATAAAGCCAGCGCTCTCTGTGTGTATCTATGTATTGGGGTTTATATATACATATTATTACACACATGCGTTAGCAAAGCATATCTTGTGACAAAAATGTGCGCTTTGAGATTATTTTTATTGCTTTCCGTAAACATTGAGACGATCTCCGCATGCGATGCAAAATGTATACTTTTATTAAATATTGACGCACTTCTTTGCAGTCGGTGATATCGCCATTGTAGATTAAAAATGTCAGTTTGGATCCGTGGGTTAGCTAGAAAATACTTTATAAATTATATGGACATAACGTCATAATTCTAATAAAAAAAATAAACGGTCATCCATAGATTCGTAACCACTCTTTCGATTAAAAAATCCAATTTGTCACGTAATCCAGAACGTATTCGTTGCAAATAAAGTTTTCAAAATTGCAGTATTGAAGTGTACATCGATTTGTACGATTAACTTTACGAAATCTAAAGCTTCAACATAATAATATTAATTAAAGATTCACAAATAATACAAAGCACAATTAACCACATTCAAGTTGCTGTTTGAGAACGGGACCTTTCAGATGACATTATGACATGTTATTTCAAAATAAACTGTGTTTACTGTCTTTTCTAAGAAGTATTACAACTTGGTAACACATTACATTACCGACGTGATTTTTTTGTATTCAAGACAGAATGCAATGGTGTTCCGAGAATTTTCTTCAAATAATTGTTTTGTATTTTTAAAATCATCCGATCCGAGTTTACTGTTAGGAATGAGGTTACCATCTAACGGTTAGAATTAAAATAAAGCTTTTCAGGACTAAAATAATACTTCTGCTTTCTACAACTTCATTACCAGAAAAAATCGCAAAATTGCCTAAATATCACAATAGTGCATTTCCTGCAAAACACAAACTAAAATAGTTAAAGCCATTGGGTGCGTATTGGTAGAGGAGGCAAATGATGGAAATGTTTTGTAAAAACAAAATAATTGCGTTCTCTCTTTTGTGGTACCTACTAAATCTCGTTCTCTACTTCCATACATATTTTCGTAATATTTAGTAAAAAAAGCTGGTTTTTGGATATTAGCAAAGAACCCTTAAATATTTAATTTTTTTTATTTATTACTTTACATAGATACATTATTTGCATAGATACATTAATATAGCTAATATTTTAAATTAAAAGAATGCTAACGTTCAACATAACAGTCAAGTGTAAATACTCTGGTTACATGTTAGTAGGAATATAGTATGTATTATCTAAAAGTGGTGTTCAAAGACAAAACTAGAGCGAATGAAACGACAGCTGCAGCTTTTACTTTCTGGTGAATCAGATAAATCAACCTTAATGTATTTACCAAACTTTGATTTCAAATCTCGGCGTTTACACAACATGATAAACAAATATTATAATATGAAGAACAATTTCAAATACGTGCATACTTGTCGCTTATGCTGATATAATTTTCACCATCACCATCACAGTCCCACTTAATTAATTAAATAAAATTATATATATTGTTAAATTATAAAAATCAAATTCATATTAATTAAATATATTGTAAGGTTGCTATCTGAAATCAAATCGTATTATAAGTTTAGAGCAGTCTCACGGTTTGATTTTATTATTGCATAATTTGACCATACAATTAAGACGACAATATACGTGTATTGGACGGACCTACTGTCGAATTTGCCCTTTCAAAGAAAAGAAGAAGAAGACAAATAATGTTGGAATCTTAACGACGTAAGTGAACAAAGCATGTAAACAAATATACGCCCTCGGCACGGCGTATTAGACGAACGTACGGTCGAATTCGCCGTAGCGGACCTAAAGATTCAACCTTTCCGCCGCGTTCATTTGAATCAATTCTGAAGAACGTGTTACAAATATTTAAGATGTTTCTAAATGAATACCCCCCGAAGTTATTAATTCATCGTATAGAAAAATAAAATCTGGTGCTTACCGCTAACTTTGTAGTTGTAAAACTGGTTATAAAGTTTTAAAATAGTTGTACGTAAAATATATTAATGGTAAGGTATTGTTTTTATTAATTTTAAATATAAAGAACTTACATCCCCAGATAAAAGTTGCAGTGAAAAAGTTATTATAGTTACGAATTCGTCGGAAATGATTAAAATGTGAGTTTTGAGCAAACAAAAATTAATAGGGTTGTGTACCACCTATGGAAACGTTTCATTGATTGATATCGTAACAATTATTAATAAATATACGAGCGCTGTCAGTGTGTGTGGGGTAACGTGGAATTAATAAGATTTTTTTTTTTTTTGATTTACTAGATTCTTATATTCCTTGAAGAGGTGAATCATTTAAATTTACTGAATTTAAAGTTAATGTTCTTTATACAAATAGAACGGCGTCATTTGCGCCTCGCAATCTTTACCTCATGTGGGTATTTAAAAATTTTACTCGTTTATTATAGACTTAAGGTCCTGAATTTAATCGGTAGGGAAAAATTGTTACCTAAAAACCCTACTAAAATTGCATCTTTTTTGGTCATCATTTACTCTTGATCGTCAGCAAACTGGAAAGCATAAATACATATGTGTGTGTTTGTGTTATGTTGGGAGTGGGAAGGAGGCGGTCATGTCCTTTTATTTGGAGTTCTTCCGCATTTGCCTTCGGGAATGAGGAAACCATGAAAAACCTCATCCAGGAAGATTCGGCCGGCGGTCAACATGAACCCGGTCGGCCTTCAGTGATATCGGTGTACGATATCCTGCATTGTGTGTGTGTGGGGTGTATGTCTGTTTTTATGTAGATATATACTTTATGGGACTATAGGGGATAAACATACATATACATACATACTATACAATATTATATAAATATATACATAGATATATAAACATAAGTTACGGGGGAGGGGTCTGGAGTTTGGGAATACCTACTGCTCGCTCACTCGTCGGCGTCTGAATCTGGTTCATGCCAGATGTGGTCAAGGTCCATCAGAATGTGTTTGGGTAGTCTGTGTACGTATTTGAATGTGAAGTCGCTGGGAGAATTGTATTGACCGATTTCCTGTATGAGTTTATTTTTACTGTGTCTTAAAGATTTGTAAAATCGGTCTGTCAGTCTGTGAGTGTATTCAAATAAGGTCGGAATGTCTTCTCTCGCATGTAGTCTTTTCAAATTTGTTCTGATTCTAGTGTTGTATGTGATTTTAATGCAGAGATTCTGTAGTGTCTGTAGTTTTGTAAAGTCAGATTGTGAGATGCTACTCCACACGGGAATAGCATATGTCAGCACCGGTCGAATGAGCGAATAGTAAGTCAGGAGTTTGGTTCTGGGAAGTAGCGGACTTTTTCTATTGAAGATGGGCTTCATCATGCCGAGTGCCATTCTGGCTCTTGCGTGCATCTTGGCTAGGTGAGATTTCCAGTTGAGTCGTGAGTCCATAGTCAGGCCCAGGTAAACGACTTCATCCTTCCATTCTAAGACGTGTCCGCCCATTTCGATGTTGACGTCTGGTGTCCTTCTGACGCGTTTCCTCGTGTACATGATGACTTCGGTTTTGGCCTCGTTCAGTTTGAGGCGCCACTTCTTGTAGAATTCTACGAGAGCGTCGAGCGCTCTCTGTAGGTATATGGCCGCCATCTCGGCTTTCAGCGAGGAAACGTACAGCTTGACGTCGTCTGCATAGATAGACAGGTTGCATCTCTCGTCTCGGGGGATGTCATGTGTAAAGATGTTGAAGAGATGAGGTCCCAGTAGACTTCCTTGTGGCACGCCTTTTGGAATCTCACGTAGTGACGACAGCGCGTTCCTGATGAAGACTCGGAAGGATCTGTTCTTGAGGTATTCTTGTATCACTCTCGTTAGGTATATGGGCGTGTTAGTTCTGTGCAGCTTGTGCAGTAGCCCTCTGATCCAAACGGTGTCAAATGCCTTCTCCAAGTCTAGCAGTGCAGCGGCGATGTAGCGATGTTCGTTAAATCTTCTGGTGATGAATTCCGCTACTCGGGTGAGTTGGTGGGTGGTGGAATGCCTCTTTCTGAATCCGAACTGCTCGTCTGGCAAAGTGTTGTTTTCTTCGTGGTGTGGAAGCAGCCTGTTGAGTATAACCTGTTCAAATACTTTGCTCAGCGTGGATAGTAGACTGATCGGCCGGTAGCTTGTCGGCTGCCTCTTGTCCTTGTTTGGCTTCGAGAAGGGCAGCACGGTCGCCGTCTTCCAGATCTGTGGGAAATGTCCGGTGATGAGACAGGCATTGAACAGTTTTGTGATGTAGATGATGGCTTTCTGAGGTAGATGTTTGAGTAGAATGTTGTGTATTTGATCGCTCCCCGGCGCCTTATTGGTCTTCAATCGCTTGATAATGACGGCAACTTCGCTCGGCGTGCTGAAGTGGATGTCTTCGACGTTCGTCTGCTCCGCTTGTTCGAGATGTCGTAGAGATTCTTCTACTAGTCGATCCGTTTCCGGATCAGATAGGCCGTCCGTGGCTGCGTAGGCTCTCTCGAATCCGTCGGCGAGCGCGTTCGCCTTCTCTTCTAGTGACAGCGCCAATCCTGAGCCGTCTAGCTTCTCTAGCGGGGGAATCGTGTGGTCTTGATGTTTCAGCGCTTTTGCCATTTTCCATAGGCTGTTATCCTTTGGCGTGAGTGATGTAACTTTCTTCGTCCAAAGTTGGCGTCTGAGGTCCGTTATTTCCTGCTTGATTTCCCGCTGTAGAGTGTTGTAGGCCGTTTTGAAGTAGCCGTCGCGCGTACGATGGTAGATGCGTCGCAAGCGATTTTTCTCCTTGATGAGCGATAAGACATGCTCGGGAAGCTTGATCGTGTATGCGTGTACTTCTTTGAGAGGTATGTGTGTGTCTTGTGCATGTTGTATGATTTCCGTGAGAGTGCTTGCGGCCTCGTCGATTTCATCTGTAGAGCGCAGAGTTCCCGATGTTAGGTGAATTCGTTCGTTAATCTCTTTCTTGAATCCTTCCCAGTCTGCGTCCTTGTAGTTCCGCTGTTTTCTGGGGCTCCTTGAAGTCGTTCCTCCAATACTGAAGCTCACGGGCAGATGGTCCGATGACAGTTCATCCAGCGTGCGCAGTGGCGAGATCGTCTTGACGTTTTTCTCGAGTACGATGTCCAGAGTGCTGGGGTACTGTGCGTGCACTGCGTGGTATGTCGGTTTGTCCGGCGCCATTATCGTGTAGTTGTGAGTCTGCATATGCGTAAAGAGCGTTTTCCCGTTCGCGTTGCCTCTGTAGTTATTCCAATAGTTGTGTTTGGCGTTGAGATCTCCTCCTAGAACAACAATTGGGTGCAGATTAAGTAATTTGTCCAAATCTTCTCTCACCAGAAGGTTGTGGTGTCTGCAATAGGCGGCGATGAAGGTATGCGCTCTATCCTCTATGGTGACTTCGACAATCGTAGCTTCAGTATGCTTCAGCTTCGGAGTGGGGATCCTTGTAGATGTGATGGATTGACGAACGAAAATGGCGGTGCCTCCGCCTCCTCCTTCTAGTCGGTCGTCTCGGTGAACTTCGAAGCCGGGCACTCTCAGCGGTGTGTCGGGTTTGAGATGTGTTTCTGAAATGAGAATGATGTCAATGTTAGTGTTATTTGCCAGAGCGAGCAGTTCATCGATCTTAAAGCGGATGCTGAAGGCATTCCACAGGAGGACGTTCACCATCTCGGGATTATACATGGATGGTGGTGGTGATGACATCCATCAGGATGCAAGCCCTCTGGTATATGGAGGTGCAGCTGGCCAGCTGCGATCGCACGCCATCTAGTCCCATGAGGAGGGACATCATCAGCGTGGCGTCTGGGTCTCTGGAGCCTGCGGACTGCTGCGAGCGGGGCTGCGGTTGGGGCTGCGGTTGGGGCTGAGGCTCGGGCTGCGCCTCGGGCTGCGCCTCGGGCTGCTGGGTGGCCGCTCTTCCGCCAGCCACGTGGGCCCATGAGCGTCCATCAGTCCTCGTCGTCTGCTGCGCCTGAGGATGTGGCCTGCTGGCCCCTGGTCCGGGGCGATGGGGCTGCTTCTGTCGCTGCTGGAGGGAGGCGACGTACGCTACCCTCTTCGGGCAGCCTCTGAAGTTGGCGGGATGGGGGCCTCCGCAGTTGCAGCACGCGGCGGGCTCGTCCCTGGTGGTTTTGGGGCACTCGGCCGAGGCGTGCTCCACCAAGCACTTTACACACCTCGCGGTGTGTGAGCAGTTGCGGGACCCGTGCCCGAAGTTCTGGCAGCGGTAGCACTGTGTCCCGTGCTGCAGATGGTTGCTGCGGTGCTTCTGCAGGCGGATCCTGCAGTGGCAGATGTACTTTACTGCCGCCCTCAGCTGGCCCATGTTCACTTCCTTGCCAAACTGAGCCAGGTACATCGGGTACTCAGCGGCGGTCGTCATCCTCACGACTTTGACTGGGGGGAAGCCCTGATCCGTCAGGTCTGCGGCGATCTCCTCCGTCTCGATGTTTGGCAGGCCCTTGATGACTGCCTTCTTGAGTTTTTCAGCCTCCGCCGTGTATGTATGAAAGCCGCGCGCCTCCACACGCAGCCCGTTTGTGAGAGCGCGGTGATCCGACATGCTCCGCACGAAAATGTTCGCTGTCCCGCCCCGGTTGTAGCGAAAGGTGAAGTTGGCGTGGCCCAGGTGTCCCTGTACCGTAGAGGTAATTTGGGCGTGAGTCAGGGTGCCCAGGGTCATGACCACTGGGGGGACGCGATCCTTCTTCTCGGGCTGGCTTCTGGTACCTGCGGAAGAGAAATGGGTGGGATTAGTAGTGTTGGCGCGTTTGGGTTGCGGAGCGCCGCCGCCTTCAGAAACCTCCTTGAGGTCGGAGAACCGGTTACCGACAATAACCGGTTCCGGTCCCTGCGGTGACAGGGGCCTCTTCACGGGGTTGGACGGCCTCGTCCAACCTTCCTCCTGGGTCGTCTCCATGTCCTGGGATGGCTGCTGGGGTCTGGGGGGCGGCACGTAGCCCGAAGCTGGGCCTACTGTGGGGCGGTTGCTGGGTCCGGGTGCGGGGGCGGGCTCGGGCATCACGGGGGACGGCATGGGGATGGCCGGCCTTGTCCTCGGGTCTGCGGGGTGGCTCTTCACTGGCTGCTGGGGCTGGATGGCGGGGATCGTGTACAGCACGGTCCCGGTCTTTGTCCTGCTGCGGTACTGGCGGGCGCCAGGGGGAATCACGATAGGAGATTCCTCCGGGTCTGCGGCTTCTAGCCGCGCGGAGTACATCCGCACGGCAGGAATGATATTCTTCCTCTTCTGGATTGGGATGACAGTCCTGTGGTCTCGTCTCTGTGGGGCCAGGTCGTCCTTCTTCTTCTTTGCCTTGAAAAAGGCAGTTGGTGGCGCGGGGGCCTGGGCAGTGAGCCGGTCGGGCCGGCTGGCTGCGAGGTGGCAGGTGTCTGGCCGTGTAAACACAAGCCAGACAAAAGCGAATCGGGGCGAAAGGGCGGTGGTCTCGAAAAGCGACTGTCGCAGGCGGCAGTCACCTGGAATTAATAAGAACGGGGGCGGGAGTCTATCCAAACACCGAAACTTCCTTTTTTCATGTAGCATTTTTTCACGTGTTTATTTTGTCATATCTCTATTATTTGCCTTTATTTCTACGAGAGTTCTACATTTTGCGAAATTTTAAACGTTTCTATTTTGTTTCTACGTATTTTGCTTTTATTGTCAGTTAGTTACATTAAATAGTTTACATAGTAAAAGATCGGGTGAACCAGTAGCGTGCATTGCTCTAGGAAAGGCTTAAGTTTTTTCGATTGTAAAATTGCGTGACATTAAGGCGGTTCAATAACCTAATAATAATACCAGAAAGCTCAAGGCTCACATTTTAATTGTTTCCGACGAATTAGTAACTATAATAACCATTTTTTTCAAATAGATCCACGGGATATAAATTATTTATATTTAAGATTAATAAAAACAATATCTTACCTTTAATATATTTTACGTAAAACAATTTGGAATTTTAATAAGTCGTTTTTCAACTATAAATTAAGAGGTGAGCGCCAGATTTTATTTTTGTTAAATATGAATTAATAACTTTCGGAGGGATTCTTTTAGAAACATTTGAAATATTAATACCCGGCGGAAAGATAAAATTTCCAGCCCTGCCAGGGCGAATTCGACCGTAGGTGCGTCCAATACTCCGGGCTGCGTGCATATATTTTGCGAGCATATATTTGCGTAACGATTTCTTCACTTACGTCGTTAAGATTCCCACATCATTTTAGATTCCCACATCATTGTTTGCTAGGACAAATTCGACAGTAGGTCCATTTTATACACTGAGGTCAGGCGTCGCACATTTGTGTACGCGCTTTCTTTACTTACGTCGTTAAGATTCTGGCTATATTTTAGGGTATTGTGTCGTCTTAATTATTATGGTAGCCTTGAAAAGGGCCGGGTTTATTATAATCATCTGTTAATGATTATGGTCAGGTTGACAATTGATTATAAAAGTGGTTTACTGATACATGAATTATAATTAATGTATTTTTTACTTGTTTCATCATGAATGTAAGCCCAGCTATTAGGCCTTTGTGGGTTGCATAGTTGCATGCCACTGACGCTGGGGTGAATTAAGTGCACATACAGCTTTATCTGTCTGGAAAACTTATTAACAAATCTGTACCTTCACTACTTACAATGTTTCCCAGCCCATTTACGAATCGATCAGTCAAGGTCAGAGGCCAAAAGCCCACGGAGAGCGATGCATCACACTTAAGTTACTTCCAGCTCCAGCCATCACTGCCTCAACGGGGCCAAAGGCCAGACTATCACTCAGACGAATGATACAATCAGATTGATACATTTTTCGGCCAAGTTCAGAAGTTCAAGATGAAATTTTACACCGCCCAGACGAGTCATCATTACCTTCCTCTACATTCTACTTCACGGATCCACTTGAGAATATTATTTCAGGAATACATACATACAGCGGGCCTTTCCACAAGTTTGGTGAGAGCATTCTCGCCGGATGTCGTATTTTTGTATCCAACCCGAGGAGTAAAATAAAAATAATTAAATCGTTGAAGTGTTTTTTAACACTTCTTATTAACGACTTCGTTTGAAATGAACGAACTGAAAAACACGTGTACTTTCTTCGTAATTTTTTTTTCATAATTTGAGCAATCAATTTCGCCATGAATTTAAAATGAAACAGGTTCGTTTTTGAAAAAATCTAAAATACTGAAAAAATATTAAATAGTAATTAAATCTAAAATACTGAAAAAATATAAAATAGTAATTAAGTGTCATCACGACGGGTCTGAAGAATGCCGCAATAACGCTAAATTCCGGACATTGCAGTACCTCTTTTATGGAGTGATCATATGAAATTCGTTATATTATTTGCAATTTGCATCAATATTAAAAAAAAAAATACAACATTTTCAGGGAAAAAACTATTCACTTATCCACAATTATAAAACAAAAATCTGTTTTCTTTATTATTTTTTCCAAGCACAAAAGCAAGAATGTATGCACTTTGCTGACGATCTAAAACTGCTTATTTGCAGCAATGAAGATTATATTAATTTACATCTGGGCTTAGATTAAATAACTTTTTGAGCCGACAGTAATAAATTATATTTTAACTCTAAAAAAAATGGGTGTCTATATACCTGTAAAAAACCCTAAAAGATATATTGTCATCTGTTAATTCATCCATCTTTGATTCCAAACGGCGTGTGCTAAAAACTATTAGGGTGTGTTATAAAATTCAGTAAAATGTTTAAACCCGGAGCCATGACTACCATCAATTAATATGTTCAACTGCATTATTAGGTTTTAACAAGAATAAGCTTCTGCTGTGTGACCCTCGTACCAGAAAAATATATAGAAATATTGTAACCAATACAAAAAATCTCAGGTATCTGTAAATATGCACGAATGCACGGCGAGTATCCGCAATTTTGAGATTTGCTTTCTGAGACGCGCTGCAAAAAATCTCTAGCCGTTGCAGTAACGGCCTATAAAATTAAGCATAATTTGACAGGTGGTATTTGCCTACTGGAATGCTACAAGTTGTTTGGACCAACCAACTTCTGCCAGGGGCGACACCACGACATTCTATGCTCGGGGTATGGTGCTGCTAAATAACATCTCTCTTGATGCCTTCTATATAAACCTTGAAGGTTTCGGGAGATAGCAAATAGTTTCTCAATTCATTTATCATTCTGGTTCTTTTTTAAAAATTTTTATTTATTAATTGCTTTGATGGTTATATAGTTTGTGGATTTTTCGATCAGCATGCTACATGCCTGGTTAACTCTTATGTTGAAGTAACACATTATTTGTTTTGAATTTCTTCTGCCAGGGACGGCACCACGATCTGCTAAGCTTACCATAAGGACGGCAGAACAGATGTGTTGGCTCAGCACTGCATGACACGGGGTAAGGTGCTGCTAAATATCATCTACCTTGATGTCTTCTTTTTATTATATGAATACCGCACAAGAGTTCCAACTGCTCCCGTCTGGAGCCGGTGAGACTATGGCATCCCCAATTGGGGTACGTTGTGAGGCTAAAGATAGTGGGGAGGGGAAGGAGATGGGAAACAGGAAGGTTTCGGGAGACAGAAAATAGTGCCTTCATTCATTTGTCTTTCTGGTTAACTCTTATGTTGAAATAAAACATTACGGTGTTTTGAATTTATTTAATACTCATATATAAAATGGACGCAGTCTCTTATACACTAAAATATCTTTACCTGAATTTATTTGTTTGTATTTCTTCTCGTTCCCACATGCCCAAATGCCCATTGCCCACGTTAGTTTTATTTTAGATTTAAGATCAAACATAAACAACTCGTTGAAATATACACACCCATGAGCTCAAAAAAGAACCCTAAATGTGTTTTTTCGTATACGATACAACTAATTTTCTCCAGTTTCACACAAAAAAAAAACATTAAAAAATGAGTGGGTCGCAAAACTAAACAATGTTAAATCCATTGCTAGGTCATATACAGCAAAAAGCTGTTTGCGCAATTTTGCTCCTTGTATTAATACAACAGTTTTATCTCTGAGAATTGACCTTTAGTCGTGTTGGAAAATAAACCCTAGCCAATGATTAATGCATCACTTCTAGTATAAATAGCTTCGTCTTATAATATTGTACATCTCATACTCTTGTCGTGTTATTGTCTTGCCGCGCCACCCACTCAGCGGCGTTTGAGTCGGTGATTTCATTCAGGATTCAGCAGAAATCGATTGCCAGTTCATTTCTCAGACACCGCCAAGATTCCCTTTTAGGCATTTCACCATAGAGCATAGTTATTCCTGATGTAGTCGGTGGGTTCTGAGAATATGTCGTCATGTTTGTGACAGCTATTCAAGGACTCGTTGTTAAATGAGGTGGCAGTAACACCAAGATAGAGATAGCCTTTTTTCATTTGAAAGGAAGCTCTTATTAACGAATATTTAAAAATAGGTAGAAACTTATTGAAAATGATTAAAAGCTTTGTTGGATAAATAGTTTCTTACTTTTTCTCGTCTCCTACAATTATTTTCGTTTAATAGGGGAAATAATACACTTGTGTATCTGAAATATTACTCATACCGCGTAAACTTACGAAACTTGTTTACGTACAGCTGGAACCTTCTTTATTTTTCAAGAATGAGAGCTATCAAATATTTTGTTCCATTCCTATTCTCTTACACTATAGTGCCATAACTTTATGATTATGTTTTGAAATTACATATTTCGCGTGAACAGATTACCTCCTTCTACATCTGACACTTGTTTTCTGAAGAACGTAGATGCTAGCTTACATCAGTTGTCTAGTCGAGTCATTCTGATGTTTTTGCTCAGAACTACGTAATAGATTTGATATTTTTCGAAGACTTTTCGACAATATCAACAGTTACTTCCCTCTGTTGTGGGTGTGTTTTGAGGCTTGCAGTGACTTATATTTAGCATCTTTATTTCCATTGCTCTTGTCACACTCAGTTTCTATAGAGCTCTTTGGGATTTTAAATCAAATTTCATAATTGAACACAGGCAGGATTCAAGCATTGAAAAAAAAAATCCAAACTTCAAGTCAAAGCCAGCCGAAGCAAGTCTCGCCTTACTGCAAGTCTCACCTTCACATTTTTCTTTCCAAATTTATTGGTATATTTCTGAGAATCTCTTCATAGAGCACGTCGATTTCAACTTACGCGTACCGATGAAGTAATGCAGAATTCTTGACACACAACACCGAATTTTTTGGCTCATTGCTTTGAATATCATTTTACGTGTTGGTGAATCCATCAGCGTCTATTTAAGTCAATTTGTCAGCCAACATCGTTTACTTGAAAAACTGCACAATAAACCGTAGTAGTAATAATAGTATGATCACGTCTAAATCCAATGCAGTTAAATATAAGCAGGGATGACATCGTGGATCATAAACACACCGACGATCCCTCTGTTTATCTATTTTGGACTATCTCCAACGCCCAAACCGAATTTATACAAATGATAGTAAACTGGTCATAACCACTGCCAATCTGGGTGTAATGAGGTTTATTGCTTAATTTGATTCCAAATTTCCGAGTGCGGGGTTAATTCTCTCAGTTGCCAAGTGGGTGGATGCATTTCAATGTTTTATCAACGTAACATTTTCGACCGCGTGGTCAATTTCCCGGTGGTTGCATTCAATTCTGTTATTAATTGACAGTGAAAATACCAAACTTCCGCATGCGGGATGTATTTTCTCGGTTTCCAGATAATGGCAGCTGATCATTTTCCTGGGGTGCTACTTATACCTTATACCACCGGTCGGTGGTTGCTTTATTTTATTAATAAAGGTGAGCAACTGTGGCCAGTTAGGCGAACTTAGGCCTTATGGCGAACAGCCTTACAATTTTACCAGGTATCACCGCGACAGGCTGACTGGACAAAATTGCAAATTCATTCTATTGCTTACGTCCTAACGCTTTGGCCGTTATAAATTCCCTCCAGTGTGCTTTAACCGCGACAAATCTTAATTTTGTACGAAGTTTATTGTAAATAAATGTGACTGAATAAATCCGAATTATTATTAACAAATATCTCCAACACGATTGCTGCTACAGTGATTGGAAAGGGCTAGCTGACAATCCACAGCAAGGTTAATATACAATTCACCAATATCAACACTTTTCCTAAATAATAATAATAATAATAATAATAATAGTGTTTATTTCGGCCGAACAGAGCGGTGAGGGCAATACTCTGACAACCATATAAAAGCATACATTTATAAAATTCCATTAAATAATTACATTAAATGGGATATGCAAGATAGGATAAAAAAAACATAATAAGACGTAATAACATAATAAAATAAAATCTAAAATAAAACATAATGGTAAACATATTTAGTATTTGTACCACCCTATATACGTGCGAGCTCTGGGCAAATTGCAAAAAAAGGACCATGGAAAGGCTTCGGGTGCAATATAATAACGCATACCGTCTAATGTTCGGACTTCCCAGGTACTGTAGTGCCTCTTCAATGTTCACAGAAGGGAGAGTTCCAGGATTCGAAGCTCTATTAATTAAGAACAAGGATTGCAGGACTGAGGGGAAGGATAAGCCACTCCAGTAATATCCTCATCATGGAAGCCCGTCTGATTCCAGGATCGAGCATAGATGAATATTGGAGAAAAACTGGCTCCTGCAATCTGAGATCCGATGGAACAACAAGAACCTGATTAAAGACTTTACTATATTTTTTGTGAATAGTGTATCTAATGATGCTTCTCTTTTTTTATTATTTATTTTGTTAACTTTTATCTTTTTATTTAGTCATAATAACATACGTAATTATACCCTATATGGGATGTGTGGGATTGCACTCCCCTCCCCACATCCTGGAATAAAGACCTTATTATTATTATTATACTACAGAGGCTTTAAGTAATTTCTTCATAAAGTCTCTTACTTATTTTGGTTGCTTGCAAATGTTATTAGACCAGCTATCATTGGTAATTGTAGCTTTACCTGGGTCTCCACTGAAGCACTCTTATCATCCACCTGTTCTATTTTAGTTAATAATATGTCCATCTGAAGATTACTTGAATTTGACCATCTTTTTAACGATTCTTGCTACTACTTGTTATTTTTCCTTCTTCTTGATAACTTGTTATATTAGTTTGTTTTGTGTTTCGTGGCGTTATGTCTACATGTTTGTGCATTCGACTAACATTAGCACGTCTTCGATGTTTCGAATGCGAGGAGGCCGGAGTTTGGAGTTTTTGAGCAAGTTGCCGTACACTCCGTACATTTTCTACAAAAGTTATCTTCTAATCCCTTACACCTGGACGATTCTGTGAGAATCAATGAATGTCTGGATGATCATCATAAAAACCATGAAACATCAGATCCCTTGTTGACATGATTATATTTATTATTTGAGGCATGACGGCAAAAATAATTTCTTGTTTAAGCGGAAGCTCATTAAATTTAAGCACGGCGTTAAAACTTACATAAATTTCTTACAAATCGCTTAAGTTAGAACATCGCACATAAAATGTTACACCATACTAGCCACCACTTAAAACCAATATCATAAGTTTCGCTTCGTGGATTTTTTTCTTTTTCAAAAGAAAGACAACATTCCCGGGTTACGAATAACCCAACAATGTTTGAAAATCTCCTACTACCACCACAGTAAGCCGAAAATGTTGCTTGAGTCGCGGTGGAGGACTTAGCCAGCCGAGGAATCGAACACGCGACGCCCGGGTGGGACCCTAAAGCGATGCCCACTCAGCCACTGAGTGTTTTTTGTTCACTTTCTTTGTTCAAATACACTGTCGTAATCATTCATTCCGATATATGTATACTATGGATGTGTTTTTATTTTTTTTATTTGAATACCGCACGATTCGCTGCCATTTGGAGTCAGTAAGACTATGGAGTTCCCAATTGGGGTATGTTGTGAGGCTGAAGGTAGTGGGGAGGGAAAGGAGACGGGGAAGAGGAAGGTGGGAAATTAACTAGCTATTCAGACCCGGTCACCAAACACGGCTAAAGCCATTTCAAGCAACATTTCAATTCTGAATAGTGGTCTTACACCAGGGCGATATTGAGAGTATCTTCAATTTTGGAACGTGCCGTAAATAATTTTTTTTAATTCATTGTGAAACAACTTAAACTAACCAAATAAAATTTATTTACGCACGCCGGGATTTGAACCCGCGACCTACGGATTGCCGCCATCGTTGCGTTTTGAACTTTTTTAAATAGGCTGAAAACATAAATGTATTGAGATAAGTAATCAAGTCAATTTTGAAGAGCAAGATTGGTCCTTGTATTTATTAATAGACAGTTAGCGAAATAAGACGATGTAATTGCGTTCTTCTCGTGTAGGTACTTCATTTCCCTTGGCCAATAATGAATACAAACCTTTTTAAATCACAATTTATGGATCAAATTAGACTGCGACATTCAAAAATAGGTCACCCCATGTTTCGCCCTGGTCCATTGGGCGATGCGCCTTGACGGCGGATGCGCCTGATCACCAGCTGCTTGGTTGGCTCGATCGGAGAGGTCGGTTTAGGAACTTTGACCACTCCAGCTGATCTCTATTGCACCGCAGTTAGAGGTATGGATTCATACATCCGTCTCTGCTGAACCCACTGAAGCCAGATTTTTTTCTTCTTTTCCTAATAACACATCTATATAGTTAGCACTTGCATACTGCTCTCTAACAACGTATGCAGGGACACTGGGGGTCTGTTTTTAATAAATTATAAATGTAGAGTCGTTCTATAAAAAAATTAAAGTCCTTGTGAGAGCTCTGAAGGAGTAATCTACTGTTACTTAAACTGAGGCGGGTACATGATAGATAACCTTCAATTAACCCAGATTCCAACTCATATCTCATATCTTTTTCCTTCTCAGGACTTTTTCTCTTCCCTTTTCTTAAAAAGACTCTCCGTAATCATCACCTAAGATGGCACAGGCCTTGAGGGAGATTGCTTTCCTCAGGGCCTCCTACGTGGATCTAATGTAAAAAATCTCTATCCTTTGCATTCAAATGACATTGACGTAGGTCAAAAATTTTCTTTGCTAGGCAACGGTGCTTTGAAAAACGAAAACGTCACATCGCGCATCGACCCATTAAAAATGGATAAATGTTGGAACTCGAGTCCACAGGTAGCCCTGACAGTTCGTTTTTGAATTTCCTCTTCCGTATATTAATGACCATTATTTCTATAATATTCGTACTTTCTAGTTTGTCTTCCTATTTGTTTGGTAGTACATTAATAAATCGACGAAAATACATTCATTCGCACTTTAGCGTTGAATTCTCCTCTCCCACGCCGTTCCGCAAATAGGTTTCATCGAATCTAACGAGAAGGCGTAGAGTTAGGAAAATTCAGGAAAGTGGGTTAAAAATCTGAAGAAAAATGCTGCACATATTGTAAAAATAGTTGGCCTGGTCTGAGTCGGTTGTATGCTTATCTCTTTATAAGCATCGAAATGTACCTACTGTTGTTGACATATATATGTAAATACTTTTTTTATTAGCTCTACATAGGACGTACTGGGGAAAACAATTTTTCTCGGAGCCCATGTCATCTTAGGGGATGCTGCACGGAGAGTATTTTAGGGACAGGAAGGAGAGGAATTTTTTGGAAGGAAAAACGCTCGAGGAAGGAATCTGGAAGTCAGTGTATTCGTTAGTGACGGACGTATAAATCCATTCCTCACTGCCGTGCAAAGCGATGGGTCGAGGTCCTGCTGGAGGGGTCAAATGATCTTCCACTATTATTAGACCTTCTCGATCCGACCCGAAGTAAGTAAGTAAGAGTCCGCCGCCAAGACCAAGACAAACTTCACCGCATGAACCCGGGCACCCATAACAGGGCTATTTTCGCACAGTGGGTTGCACAGATAATGATAAACAAAATCTAAACCAATAGGAGCCTTGAAAAGTGAGCTCATAATCAAAGCGGCCACTGCGGTAAGATTTCATTCTATCTCATTGTCTCGCAGGCTAAATCCTTATTTATATGTGTTTGTCTTTTTTTAATGTCGTTTACGTTTTATCGTGTTTCAAATCACAGCGGTGCCAAAGATGTCTCACATAAAAAAAAATCATTTTATTAAAAAATGTTCAAATCATGTTGTTATTTGCTTTACGAATGAAGCTTACCGCGAGCTTCGATAATAGATTAATAGTTTCTTTCCTCGGGCAGATGTCGTGCGGTCTCTAATTCTTCTATTAATAATATTTTGGTTTGGAAATTTAACACACTAAAACTATTTATCATTTTAAACAGGGAAAATGCAGCTTCAGACGATTTTTAAGTTTGAACAAAAATGATAAATATTTTGTATTGACGCATGGCGTCGGTGATGAAAAAACACACTTAAAAGTATTAAAAACTAGTTAAAATAGGTTATGCAATAATACAGGTAGCTTTCAATTAGTTTGAATTCCTTTTATTATTAAACAGGGTGTATTGGCACGTACTGAGGAAAATAATTTCCCTCAGGGCCTATGACATACTAGGGAATGCTTTCTGGAGGGTATTTTTATGAAAAGGAAGGAGAGGAAGTTCTGGGAAGGAAAAAAGGTACGCGCGGACTTTATGGTGAGTTTAAAAATATCATTCACATAAATGATAAAAGAATTGGCGCCCAAGTGGATGAAGGAAAAGTTCGGAATGCCCCAGGAAGACGTGGCACGATTTTTATTTTCATTTTTATATTTTGGGAGGTGGGCGTGGGTACCGGCGCTCCGCTATTTATTGTAAAATTAACCTCTGCCATGGGTCACTCCAAGTGGTACGCTACTAGTGGTACTCCGAGTGGTACGCTACACTCCAAGTGGTACGCTAGTTTGGTCGCTTAGCAGAGGTACCCGGGTTCATGGTGTGAGGTTTGTCAAAGTCTTGGCGGCCGATGTGTCTGCCCACCTGCTGCGTGGCGGCCGGATCAAGAGAGACTGGTTGAGGAGGTGTTTTGACCTCTCCAGCCAGAATCCCTCGATCCATTGCTTTGCATCGCAGTTGAAGGGATGGATTCATACGTCTGTCACTCCTAGACGCACTGACCCCTAGATTCCTACCCACATCTCAAACCTATTTCCTTACCAGAACTTCCTTTTCTTTAAAAACAAAAAAAATCTCCACACAGCATCCCCTAAGATAACATAGGCCCCGAGGGAAATTATTATCTTCAGAGCCTCCTGCGTGGAGTTAATGTTAAAAAAAGTGTGGCGGTGGCAGTGGCGAAGTTGGCATCGCGTTTGGGTCCCATCCATGACGCCTCGTAGGTTCAGTTCCGAGAGAGATTTTCATACTTTGACAGGTGATTCGTAACACGGGAATGTTTATCTTTGGTTCATGTCGGAAATAAAAAAAAACAGAAGAGCATCTTTGAGAAAACGTATAATTGAATGGAATATCATGCTCTATGCTTACCCGTGGTTAGTTACAATGTTACTGATCCAAAAATTAATAATTACAGAAGAAGATAATGCTAATAAATCTAAACGAAACATGTGACGGAACAAGACACGGTAAATAAAAAGGAATCGGTCGCAAATGGGAATCGAACCCAGGATCTTTGACTTACCGGGACAACACGGCCATTGGGACTTAAATATTTTTTGTCATTTTTATCGATCTAATATTTCAAATTCAGAATTAACAAAATTATCTTCAACCACTTTTTCCCATATTTTTAAATACTATCCTTTTAAATTATTGCAAGTTCAAAATTCTATTACTGTAAGAAAAAAATGTTCGAAAATAATGTTAATTCTGAAACTGATAAGCCAGACCTGCCAAATATACCTTAAGCCAAACCTTGAACCGATAAGCCAGAGATCTCATTTAATATTTCGTTGAAATGTATTGTTATCTTTTTCTTCTCTATTATTTCATTGATAGTTATAACCTATAACCATAAAAGTTATTAAAAAAGTCATTCCAATAAAATTGCATAATAATTCATTTGTAGATTGGGCCTACAACGTAAATACTAACCAAACCTAGCCTACCACATTTTTGATGTTTGAGATGAAGTTATACGTGAAATCCTATTTAGATTCATCTGTACGACGAATCGGTTTACATTACGAACATCAAAAAATATGCTACGAATAAATTGAAGCTTTTACTAGCTTTTCTATTTATTGGAATTACAATAAATTATTAATCACATAACAAAAAATATAAGCGTAAACCATTAAAAAAGAATGTTTTTGCATGACTTAACTATGAATATAAAAAACAATTTTTAAAAAATACCGCTTTATGGCTAAGACTATTTTTGAGGTTTTGTATGTTCTAACTTTTTTCATTCTTATAAAATTATGTACAAAATAAATAAAAACCACTTTTTCGCTTACTTGCCTCGTGCAAATAAGACGCTGGTTTTTAAATTTTGAAGGCATGAGAATCGAAATATTTCTAGCGCTTATATTCCTCTTAAAATGGTTTCTACTGTTGTTTATGAGCTATTCCTTAAGACAAGCCAAGAAAGTTTGGCACTGGAAAAAAATGCCCTCGCCAGTAGACACTGCAAAGTGATGTCATTTTTTCGATCTTTTTCATATGAGTTCTTACGTGTCTTATGCTAGTTCGCGGTGTTCTTTGATCTTCAATATCTGCCAATTAAATAATAATCACTCTCATTATTCGTAAGCACTGTAAATAAATATCTTGGCTCTGGGCCCAGAGGTCATGAGTTCAAAATCCGCCAGAGTGCAAATAATGCTGATTTAATGAAATGATTTGCTTTCACTTTTTCATCCAACAGGAGAACTATCACTCGGATATCTTTAAAAGTATCTATTGAACGAGAATGATTACAGCAGTACAAATTATTTTAAAAATCGCATTGCTTTAACGTTGAGTTTGAGCCACGAATCACAATATTTGTGATTTAATCACATTGACGCAAACCGATTTTGCACCTCGCTCAAGGGTGGAAGATACTAGATAAGTATCACTCTGGTGAGATACCTTCATCGTCGAATATACAGGGTATAACAGAGCGTTTCTGAGCATTTTTGGAGTAAAAAATGTAGATGTCATTTTGCTATTTGATGATATATTTTTTTCAATTTAAAAAATCAACAAAAAATATATTTTCTATCACACGTCGCCACTAATCACGCTGCTACACATCGTGATGGATCACGTGAAACACGCTCTGTCTGTTACCGTACTGCTGGAAAGAGACGGAGTGCTTATCACATTACCCGCTATTAAATGACGATGTGTGATGAAAAAATATTTATTTGGTGTTTTACTATTTTCAGGACTCTGATTTTATTGCTTGATAATCCTTGAGTATTATTTACAGGCTCAAATAAAAGTCCATTTATTGACCTTGGTACTATTTTCTGAAGATTTTATTTGAAAATGAAAGTATTATGATTTCGCTTTGTTACAATATGCCGTAGGATTAAGGGACGGAATATTCAAAGACAATATTTAACAGGTTCAAATTATAGTTCGCTATGACCTTGACACAATTTTTTGAAGCGAGTATAATATTTTTATAGTATTGAATGTATGAGTGTATTTGCTTGTGTCTTCTAGAAAAAATTCGATTACACTTCCCAGTACGCACTTAAATCAATTATTCCACATCTCGCGCTAAAAAAACTATTTACTTACAACATCCATTTTTCAGAAGTACTTTAACAAAATTCAATAACGTCTTTTTAGACGGTGATATTTTCCATTATTCCTCAGCTCAACTTACTAGCTAATTAGAAAAAAAAATCTAAAAAGGTTAAGATGAAGTTAGTAATAGATGTGGAGGATCTATTTAACTGCACTGGATGTAGTTACAATAATGTACTCTGATATCGTTTCAATCAATATTAATTTAATCTAAGTCTACTTGTTTTTTTACATGAACTTGTAACCCTTAATGTTCCTCTAGAGCAGTTGATAATCAAGCTTTTTAAAGGCCTATTTATCAAATTACAATTTGTTTGCGTTCCTCTTGGGTGTTGGGTACCTACAGCTTGACATTGTTAAATTTGCAGTCAGTGGTGTTGCAAATCTATTTCAATTTTCGTAATCGGTAATTTTTTAGTAAAAAAAATATGAAACACATAAAAAGTGTCACAGGTAAAAATTTTATATCTCCATTTTGCTGTCGATTTTTATCAAACAGAAATATTAAGAAACAAACCTGTATAAAAAAATTATTAAAAAATTCCAACTTGCAGTTTTGGGCAACTGCAAGATGCAACCCAAAATTTCAAAAGGGGAAGAACGTTCTTGGGAGTGCACTTGGTATCTATTTGAATATAGTGATTTTTACCATACAGAAATATTAAGAAACAAACCTATAAAAAATTCCAACTTGCAGTTTTGGGCAACTAGTGATTTTCATCACACAGAAATATTAAAAAAAACAAACCTATACAAAATTCCAACTTGCAGTTTTGGGCAACTAGTGATTTTATCATACAGAAATATTAAAAAAAAAACATATAAAAATTTCCAACTTAAAGTTTTGGGCAACTAGTGATTTTTATCATACAGAAATATTAAAAAACAAACCTATAAAAATTCCAATTTGCAGTTTTGGGCAACTGGTGATTTTTATCATACAGAAATATTGAGAAACAAACCAACAAAAAATTCTAACTTGCTGTTTTGGGCAACTAGTGATTTTTATTGTTCGAAAATTGGAATAAATTTTAGAAAATAAATCTTTTAAAATTTTATAAAATGGAAACCTTAACATACATAGGTCTCGACAAAAAAAAGCGCTATGTTGCGAAATTTTGTCGTTTTAAGAATATGTAGGAAAAATATTATTATTTTGAGCGGCTGATTCAAAACTATGAAGAAATACTGAAGTTCTACGCTAAATCCTTTTGACAAACCGAACAGAAACTGTTGAATATTCTTTACCGCAGAGATTTTGGATATTTTATTGGGGTTGCTGATCACCATTCTAGAGCTTTCAATGATTTTATATTTTCTGAAGTCATTGTACGATCAATTATTCCACACTTAAATTGTTATTATAAAAAAAAAAATTCTTATGATTGGATTTAACTGCGATTTGCAATTATTGTTTATGGTATATTTATCCCGTTGATATAAAATACACAAATAATTACGAACTCCTTGAGTTATTTTTTTGATCATTTTATGACATAATTATTATTTTTACATAGTTTAATTTTTCCTTATCTTTGTACACATTTTAAATATGATTTTTCTTTGTTTTAAGATTATCCTTTTCTCTTACATTTCCACGTCAATAATTGTATTTTTCTTTAATCATTCACGTTTTTCCGCATAACATTAAGTATGTATCTTCGGCTGAAACTTCATTGGTTTATGTAACCCAGTAAACACGTATTTTTAATATAATGTGTGTATTGAACTGTTTCCCAAATAAAGTAAAAAAAATATATATGTACATAAATTTGTCTGAGCAAAAAAATATGACGCAAGTTGTTGACTTGTGAATCATCTCCGCTAGCCCCTATAGAGTTTCAGCGTGTTTAGTGGTTGGTCGGAGTGGGTGTTATGGATTGTGGCAATGCAGATAGTGCAGAGAGCCAACTATCGATTTCCCTGTCCGCCGTCTGGCCCTCTCTAGCCAGATCTCTGCAGCTTTAAGCTCTAGTAGGAGGCGTATTAATGGCATTTTCTCTCGGAACCGACTTACTATAACAGCATCTATTGGCGAATATAAAAATAAAATTGGCAATCAAGATGAGCACGCAGTCATCCGTCGTCTATTACAGGGATGGACTGAGGGCGTAGGCTTAACTTCCTAGTAGGCCGGCGTTATATCGGGCGGCAGTATATGTATAATATGGATTTTATTGCTCAATTTAATATAAGTTTTTTTATATACCCACTTTCTTCACATTCAAAAAACGAAAGGTCTCATCTTAAATAAATCCATCGATGTAAATAGGGATGCCAGATTTTTCATCGAATTAAAATTTGACCTGTTTAGGGACAATTTATCACTTGGATGTTAAAATTAACTGTACAAATGCGAAAATAGTACTACAGTAGAGCCTCGCTAATCCGGACTCCCATTACTTCGGTGGACGCTTTAATCCGGACAGTGTTGAAGTTATCGCCTCCAAAAAAATTGGAAATTCAGAGGCACTGGAAGCTTTAAACACTGCTTTGAAATGGGCTGAAGATAACGAATTTGATAGCCACGAAGCTATGTTTCTCCGTCAACTTAGAATCCGTGCTTTTGAAATTAAGTGCGAAAATTATAAGCGGAAGTATATTACAGACTTTCAACAAGAATTTTCAAGAAGAGTTAACTTTCAGTTTTTTAAAATTTTATTTCATGTTGTGTGCGCAACTTTCTTACATGTTTGAATTTTTTTATAAGTACATTTATACGTACATACATATTATTGCCTAAATTGACATTAAATTTTGACTTTAATAAATGAAACCCAAGTTAAAAAAGTGTTTTTTTCCTATTAAAATATTACATACTATAATCCGGACGCCTCGATAATTCGGATGGGGTCTTGTTTTTCCCTTTCCGGATTAGTGAGGCCCTACTGTATTCTTCTTTCATATTAAATGAGATGAATTCAGAAATTATACGAATAATATGACGCGAGATGCACAAAACCCATTGACCTAGATATACTTGGTCGAAGACAAAACCCCATAATTTCAAAACCAAACAAGCTTTTGTCTAAAGTTACCTCTTTACAACGGGTCTAGGTATATCACACTTGAAAATTCCTTACGGAAACTAATAAAACACGGGGGTTGTTCTACGTCAGGAGGTGGAGGCTTCTGACGCTTCTATTAGCAACTTATGCTCTCTGTGAGCGAGATCAAACCAAGAAATAAGTAAGATTTAAAAAAATAATTTTATGTTTTTAATTGACTTAATCTTTAATCCCGGCCTAATTAAATTAAGAAAGTGGAAAGAAAGTGAGTCCGCCCCCGTTCCCTCGACGTGGTCGCAGACGTGTGCGGCTATTCCTGTCGGACGCATGACGGACGTGCCACGCGCCGCGCTGCTGACGCGAGGGGTTAAATCTCTCGCGCACTCGTCACTCCTGAAACCAACCAACATCGTCTATCGACCGTTATTTGTTTTCTTTCAATTTCTTCTTCTATTCGGAAGATGCGCACGGTCATTGGTACTTGCACAAACGAGAATCGACCGACTGCGGCTGTCGTCATGCGCGCGGATGCATTTCCCTTTTTCCGGTTGCTGTATATGTGAGAGAAAAGGATCAATGGGATTTATACGTCATGCTTTCTTAATCATTATCTTAAATTACGCAATATTTTATAGGTATAACGACGGCCTGTCTCAGGAGAATGACGCAGATTTGAAAAAGTTCCAGACATTTCGGTTATTTGGTTGCAGAACACGCCGTTCAGCGTTTAGTGGGTTTCGCGGCTATAAAGAAAACAAAATTAATATTCGTTCGCATTCATTTTTATGTGGCGAAAATATATGAGGTAATACAAGAAAAGTGCTGTCAGGAACTTTAATTTTAAAAATATTTAACTTTTACTTCAAAGAAATTACTTATTGTATGTGTACTATGAAGATTAATCATATAGCCTTAAAAACATTAATATGATCCATTCCCTTTGGGGCCATCCATAAATTACGTCACACATTAAGGCGGCGCTATTCGGCTGAAAAAGAAGAAGATGGAGAGATGTGTAACTACGAATGTTGGACAGAGCGCGCTAATATTTTAAGTAATGAAATCGCAGCGAAAATTGCAAAAAATCTTAATAAAACATGACTCGTTTAAAATAGAGCAAAAATCTCGTGGAACGTATCTTAAGAATCATTTAAAGAAACAATGTGAATTTTTTTCACAAATATAACTTGTAATATAATAGAAATAGACTTGTTTTAATTAATTTTCGGAGCATACTTTGCGATTTTTTTCTATCGAGGGAATTTCATATAATTTGCGTTTCGGGGTGGAAAGCATCTAGATATTATCTTCAAAAATGTCATATATTTTTTTAAGAGCTTAAAAACTTCAAATGTTTAAGGGAGATAAGTAAGAAATCGGTCGAAATTCGAATAGTGGACCCTTAAGGGGGGAGGGAGGGGGGGGGGGTGTAGAGAAGTGTGACATTGTGTGACATGGGGAATGGGGGGGGGGGGGTTATCAGTTCTGTGACATCACATATAAAAATCTAAATTATTAAAACGCAAAAAAATTTTACATGTAAAATTGCAAAATATGTGGCGTCACACTAGGGGGAGGGGGTCTCACAAATGTGACGAGGTGTGATAGGGATGGGGGGGGATAAAAAAATCATGAAATTCGTGAATAAAAACGGTTTCCAAAAGGATTTTTTTCGCCGTATAAAAACTAATTTTTAATTTTATTTTTTAGTAAGAAAAAAAAAGCTTATACACAGTATACAGAGACACAGAGTCAACTGTTGAACAAGCCAATAAAGTCTCAAGTTTTATTGTGTCTTAAAATTAATTTTAGGTAAGGAGGAGAGAAAAAGGACAATAAGATAAGTGTAGGGTACGTCCTGGTTACTCCCACAAAGACTGTAGATAGGCGCTGGGTAGTCCTGGTAGCCGCTGGGTCCCGGGGGGTGGAGGTGTCCAGGCAGGGAAGAAATAAGTCCAATATTTCCAAAAAGTCCGGAGAGAAATCGGGTCAGGCAGAGAGGCGAAGATTGCTGTGATGGTACCGGTCGAGTGAAGTGACGATAAGTGACGATATAGGGGTAGCGGCCCCGTATATATAGCTCGCACACCCACCTTGCCGCCGGCGGGGGTGGAAACGGCAAACTGTCTCCTTTTCCGAGCAGTCTGAGTTTTAGCGGGTCGTGACCTCTGCTGTGGTCATCATAGCTGAGGTCACCATAGTAACAATCATTCGCCTCTCTTCGTGCTTCCGTCTGAACCTCCCGACCTCTCTCCTTATAATTTATTTCGATTTTTTATGTCAGATACAACAAAGATCATCGGCCCCCCGGAGTGACATTATTGGGAGGAATCTTAATTATTGAACTTAAAACTAAACTTACTCTAGGTTAATCTACATAATAATGGTAAGGGGAGTCTGGCCTATCAATTCATATTATTTATTTCGTAATTCATAATGCCAGACTCCCGTAATTCATAATGCCAGACTCCCGTAATTCAACTAAACAGTGCGAGCTACACCAGGCATCAAACAGGACCAAAATACCTAACCCCCAGATGGAGGGCTCTAATTGGTCCGCCCGAAGGTAGGACGCGGGGAAGGACAGGGGAGCGGGAGCCCCCCGCTCCCCGCCAGGCATTTTGGTCCTGTGGCAAGGCCAAGTTTCGCCCACTGGCGTACGGAGAAATCGAAAACGAGACCGGGCACAGCAAAACCCTGTCCTCGCATTCGACCTCTCCGATAGCCCATAAAACACAAATTTATTAACTTTATTAATAAAACATCAGTTATACACATTGACCTAATATACCCTAGACAAGCCGTCTCATAGTAAAAATCAGAAAAAAATAACCCCAAGTATCAGTAATTTCGCAATACAACTCTCCTTCGAATTCCGCCGTCTAGCATGCGAACTCTCGGCAATATAAAACTGGGCACCGCCGAATCCCATTGTGTGATTTGTCGAACTAACACTTCCATAGGTGTTCACGTTTTGCATGCGTGACGTTTCGGCAAGCTGTGTTGTATATAAATGGTTTTCAAAGTGGGGATCGCGAGACGTTCATAAATTTAATTAGTCAAAAATATTTTTTTACTTTATTATGACAAGCGATTCAATTTCGGAGGCGAGTATGGGTACCGCCGCCTCGGGAACCATTTTTTGGTAACCAACGCCTCTGCCATAGGTCACCCCAAGTGGTTCGCTACGTTTGGTGACTATGCAGGGGTGCCCGGGTTCATGGATTGAGGTTTGTCCGGGTCTTGGCGGCGGATGCGTCTGATAATTTTTAAATTTTACTTTTCTGATGAACCGTATGGCTCGTTGTCAACCACCAAGCAGCAATTTCGTCGAAGTGTCCTGTTGAAAGCGGTGTACACTGCAAACCATACTTTAGATTCGTGTACAAAAACTTGTACACAGTCCCGTATATGTATATATTGATCACGAGTTTTAAAATAAAAAAAATCCATTCATCGTTTGCTTAAAAATAATTACGAAAAATTGACCCTTTTACCGCCCACGCACCGTGGGCTGCCCAGGTTGGACGCTTATCATTAACTCAGTAATGAGCAACCAGCAGCCCGCAAGCCCTTTTACTGCTTTCTGGACTTTTGGCTTTTTTTTTTTTTTATGTGAAATACCGCACAAGAGTCCCAACTGCTCCCGTCTGGAGCCAGTGAGACTATGGCATCCCCAAATGGGGTATGTTGTGAGGCTGAAGGTAGTGGGGAGGGGATGGAGATAGGGAAGAGGAAGATGGGGAAGTAGTACCTGGCTATTCAGATCTGGTCACTAAACACGGCTAAAGCCATTTCAAGCAACGTTTCAATTCTGAATGGTGGTCTTACACCAGGGCGATACTGATAGTATCTTCCACTTTGGAACGTGCCGCAAATATACTATATATTATTTTAAATGAATAAATTGTGAAATAACACAAATTAATCAAATAAAATTTATTTGCGCACGCCGGGTTCGAACCCGCGACCTTCGGATTGTGAGTCGAGAGTCTTGCCTCGGGACCACGGAGGCCGTCGACCGTTGACTACAAAAAATATCAAAAAAATTGCGCTAAAAAATATTCAAAGACTTCTGTTCTGTTTTGCAAAATGTCTTAGCCGAAAACTATAATCTTTCTTAAAAGTTTTGAATCAGCTGCTCAATCATTAAGTTTTTTTTGTGTATAGGTAATAATTAAAAAATGACAGAAATTCGTAGTTAATTAAAGCCCGTTAGTAAGCGCTCAAAAAGAAGAGGAAGATGAGATATGTAAATACGAATGTTAGAGGGAGCGCGAAAACGATAATATTTAAGCGAAAATTGTGAAAATGTTTAATAAAACATGACTCGTTTAAACTATTTTAAAATAGAACCAAAATCTCGCGGGAAATGTCATAGCTTTAAAGAAAAAAATCAATTATGATTTTTTTCATATATATACATAACTTGTAATGTAACAATAATAATAATTTTCGAAATATAAAATTATACGATTTTCTTCTATTGGAAGAATTTCATTCAATTACCGTTTCGGCGTGGCAAATGTATAGATATTATCGTCAAAAACAACATATATTTTTTTAGAAACTTAAAAACTTTAAGTGTTTTAGAGAAATATGTTGTAAAACGGTAGAAATTCGGAATGCTATGGCTTAAGATAGGTTAACTTTCGACCTTAATTGAAGAATAGTGCAGCGGTTTTTTGTTAAGATCTGCGTTTAATGTATTTTAAAGGTTTCCGTTTTATACAAACCGGGTCGCGTTTTTAAAAAGTTTAAAAACCACTGCCATTTCGTGCCGCAAGCCCTTCGTCTATGTGTTAGTATCGGTGTGTGGTGACGTCACAAGCATTTGGGTGATAAAGTGACGTCAGAAACTTTGCTTGCCAAAAAAATAATACGTCAATATTATTACATTTATTAAAACGCTGCCTTAAAGCTATCGGTAAGGCATAATTTTTTTTATGTATTCAGATAGCGGGTTACATTATCCAAAAAAAAGTCCGCGGACTGTACCTTGTACAATATTCGGAAGTAGGATATTTTTGTGTTTGAAAAAATTAATTCCTTCAGGACGGCTGGGACAGCAATTAGTTTCAGTGTGGACCGATAAAAGGTAAAACACAAAGCACTATGCGATCCAAATAGTACGAAACAATGCTCGCACTTTTTCATAAATGGGCCTTGAGCCAGTTTTATTTGGTTTCTGGCGTCATTTTTAATTTCACAGGGCATGTCTTGATATACTTGGTCGAAGGTTATACATTATTATACCACGAATGGGTGACTGCTAAGTCGCCCAAATTAAACCTCAATGTACGAAGACGAAAACGTACCGTCTTCGTCTTCGTTTTAACATCCAACAAGCCCCCTTTAGGTTAGAAGAAGAGGACGGCCTTCAAGGAACTCATCCTCTTCTTCGCTGAATCTCTAAATGACGCTAAGTTAAAAAAGAAACAAACAAATAAAATCATTAAGCGACGCTAAGTTAAATTAAAACATAAATATAATAAGTCATAATCGTGGTCCCGTCCGGTACAATAAGGATAGGATAAGTATAAGTAATTTCTTCATGATTTTTTAGGGATAAGCAATTTCTCCCGACCCGTTCCAGATTCTTGTATTAAGTTATTGTAGTAAATCTTAAATTTGGATTTGAGATCAAAATACCCAACAAAACTGAAAAATTATTTTTGTAATCAAAAGGTTTATCAAATATCTAATACGGATGTGAGCTACTTTATTTTATTGTTTTAAATTATAAGATATAGACCATTAAAGATTTTAGTGTTTCATGATTTTAGAGGCAACTTGGGAAATTATTTGTGAGTAAATGAAAGCATTAAAAAAATAATTTAATAATATATATATATTTTTTATAATTATACTGCTTCAGAAGTTTCTCGTAGCTTTATCTTCCTTCTAGAACATTCATCCGACCTGGGTGAGTTGAAGAACGCTCTTGCCATAATAATCTTCTATTTATCTGAAGTGGGATGCACGAGGAGGGCGGGCGATGTGGATACGATGTTTATACAAATATACAATATACAGTATTATTTTGAGGTTGATGAAATTTTGCACACTTGACCTTCAAAACAAGAGGAAGGTTACGGTCTATATCTGTTTGTTTGTTTACTATGATAAAATGTTTGCAGATCTTATCAGATTTCATTCTACCATTACAAATTTAAGTATACATACATACTTGTAATTTAGTTTTATGTAAGTCCTGATGAGGTGAGCATTGCTTACGAAACATGTTGGTTGTATCTAAACAATAAAATTGTTTAAAACCAAGTGATTATTATTTAAAATTTTATTGGAATAATTTTGAACAACTTTTAAAGGTTTTTTAAAAAAAAAAAAATTTTATGTATAACGCACAAGAGTCCCAACAGCTCCCGTCTGGAGCTAGTGAGACTATGCCATTCCCAATTGGGGTATGTTGTAAGGCTAAAGGTAGTGGGGAGGAGAAGGAAACGGGGAAGAGGTAGGTGGTCCTGGCTATTCAGATCTGGTCACCAAACACAGCTAAAGCCATTTCAAGCAACGTTTCAATTCTGAATGGTGGTCTTACACCAGGGTGATACTAAGAGTATCTTCCGCTCTGGAACGTGTCGCAAATACATATACTATTTATTATTGTTAATGAGTTAATTGTGAAATAATACAAATCAATAAAATAAAATTTATTTGCCACGCCGGGATTCGATCCCGCAACCTTCGGATTGCGAGTCAAGAACCTTACCGCTAGACCACGCCGGCCGTCCTCATCCATCAATGTAACAATCATTGAAGAAGAAGTTAATACTAATGAAACATGAAGCAGAACAAGACACAGAAAAGTGACAGTGACACCTTTATTTATGAATAAAGAAAAAATAATTATAAATTACTAATAAATCTAAATGAAAATACCATGCATACATAAGAAACAGCCGCAATTGGGAATTCAACCCAGGGAAATCTTTATTTATATCAATTACTAATAAATCTAATTGAAACATAAAAAGGGAATAGCCGCAACTTGGAATCCAACCCAATAAAACCTTTATTTATGAATAAAGATAAAAGAATTATGAATTACTAATAAATCTAAATGAAACATAAAAGGTAAAAGCCGCAACTGGGAATCCAACCCTGTGAAACCTTTATTTATGAACAAAGAAAAAAGATTTATGCTCTGGCGTTATAAATAGACTAAACCATATACATTGATTTTATAGAAAAAATAGTTCTAGTCAATAAGTTAATATCACTATGTTTATCTATTTCTCGGTCACCGTCGTTACAAAGACCTCAATCCGCTCTTGCTACCTAATAATTTAATAAATTATTACCTATCTTCTGCAATGTACATTTATGTGGCCGTACTGAAAAAAACTCGAGTTCAATGATTACTTTGAATTCAGACCTCACGATTACACCGTTCTAGTATCAAAGTATCTTATTCTTAAATACTTTATTAATCACGTAAATGGAGTGTGGAATACGTGGGTACTTATTTTCATACGTCTAGACATTATATTTATTTCAATGCATGATCAACGATTAGCTTATTATCAGATTATTGTGGTTATGCAGTTACTGTGTACGAGTATATTAGAGACTTACAGAAATAACCCATCCAATTCCA
Source organism: Glyphotaelius pellucidus (assembly GCA_936435175.1). Taxonomy (NCBI): domain Eukaryota; kingdom Metazoa; phylum Arthropoda; class Insecta; order Trichoptera; family Limnephilidae; genus Glyphotaelius; species Glyphotaelius pellucidus. Next base: position 16,536,237 of record OW386538.1, on the reverse strand, counting down.
TAGTCATTTTAATGTCTTCATAAAATTTTATAAATAATATTGCGTTGACCATATCTATACTTGCCAGTATTTATTACTATCTACTGTACTTTTTCCGCTAATGGACAGAAGCTTGAGAATTAAAGGAGACCATGTCAAACTTTTTATGAATCAAGGATTTAATTCAAAGAATATGAGTTAAGAATGCCAAAGAATCACAAAATTAATATCTATCAACCACAATAGACCATATTCGAAAGTAATCTACAAAGCACACAATTTTGATAACACTATAAATGAATACCATGCATACATTTAAAATTGAATAATAGTACAAACAGACAAGGGCCTTTTTGCATTGTACCAGCTGCAATTCATCCCCGAACCCATTGTGCATTTTATAAAGAACTAAAACCTGATGTAAACGAATTTTATAAAGAACTAAAACCTGAAGAAGAAGTAGACGAATCTTATATTACTGAGGTGTTCTATGCAAGCGAACCAGAATACGTCCAAGATTGGGCGTTTTTGAGGGAAAGAAATAAAGAAGAATATTTAATTAAATGAAGACACTATGAGCGAAACTCAATCGAAAATCTGGAAACAGAAAAATCAGAAAAAGATATTTGCACCTCTGGAACCAGATGTCTTCATTTAATTAAATATTATAATTTGAGGTTTTATTCATAAAAAAGTTAAAATAAAAAATAGCAATAAAGAAGTGTTGACATTTTTATATTTCTGGTTCTTTGTTTAAAATTTTAAATGTTTGTATTCTCTAACAACAGCAAATATTCAGACCGTGCTACATTTTTTACATTTATCAATAAATGTTATACCACATTAAAAAGACGGTATCATTTGATAATAAAATCATTTGTTTTGATAAACCTTCTCCGTCATTTTATTTTTCTGTGGCCGAAAACGCGATATACCAGAAATGCAAAAATGTTACGTGTTTTCCTTCTCGTACCTCCACAATCCAAATCTCGAGCGATTCAGGCAATTTAGAAACTCACCGAGGTCGCAAGTAGTACTCAGTCATTTGGTGGTAGGGATGAGAAAGCTCTAATTGCTATAGAAAGCACCAAGTAATGGCGCCGAAGTCCCGCCAGAAACCCGAGGCGTCATTTTGTGTCACCAAGCCCTTTAGCACGATCGGATTGTTCCCTAGGACAACTGTAGATCGTCAACATCAGTAGTTGACGTCGAACATATTAAGAACACTAAGGACGGGTTGTTTCAAAAAATTTGATGGATTCATCAAATATTTGAAGTTGATTTTCACGTTCTGCGTAAGTTCTATTCAAGTTCTGTTATTACATTATTATAGGACAGTTGCTTCACAAAACTGAAATAATCACAGAACTTGAATAGAACTTACACAAAACGTGAAAAATAACTTCAAATATTTGATGAATCCATCAAATTTTTTGAAAAAACCTGTCCTTAGTCTTTGAGAACTGTTAGGGAACGGTGAGAAGTTACCGAAAGTTATCCTATCAATCCTTATCGATCAACTATGCTAGGTGGAGTCGTCGGAGTCGTTGGAGTCGTCGTCTAGGAGTCGTCGCCAAAACTGTATTAAATGGACTGGGCTATTATAAAATAAATTAGGCCAAACATAAATGACACAACTTAGGCGCAATGCACAGCATCTCCGAATGATTAAAGATAATATTTCCTAAAAACGAAAAGAAATTCCTTTGGTTGGGATGAAGAAAATATGTGTGTCCCTATTTGGGAGCATCGATAAAAATATCACATCAACATTATCAACGTTTTTCTTAAAAATGCATCGAAACCATTTACGTCAGATATTCTTTACTCCGTGATCCAAACGGATATAAACCGAAATGTTTACATATATTTATGTCTGGTGGGAGGATTTGTATTATTTATGTTTAGTTGGATGGATCGAGTTTCAATTCCACAGCGTATTCTGACCTACTCCTTTTTCAACCGGCGGCGTTTCGCTTCGTGAAAATAAGGTTTGAACTATAGATAGGGATCTGGGAATGTTTTGAAAAAAAAACAGCATTATATTGAATTTCAATCTAGGTATGATGTTGTACTCTTTTAAAAATTAGAAGGTAAGAAGTCAACAAAATTATTTTATTTTTATTTTTAACTTAACAAGTAAAACCTCAAATTGTAATATTTTATAAATGAGGTGCGTAAAAGCAAAGGGAGCAATGTCCAATACATAATTAAAGGAGATTGCTGCCTTTGCTTTTACACATCTGAAATGAAGACAGTACTAGCGAAACTCAATCGAATGAGTTTCGCTAATATTGTCTTCATTTATTGAACAAATTTATTATTTTTCCGATGACACGAAAATATGTTGATGTGGTGACATAATAAGGCTAGGTAAAATAATTAAATTATTGCTCATACGTAGATACGTATATATAGATTTATAAAAAAACACTCAAACGATTTGGAAAAAAAACATCAATTATTCTTTTATCCCACTGTTGTAAATCTGAGTTGTTTGAATTACTTATTCTGAAACTGTGAAATTTTAAATGATTGCGATTATTGCGAACTATCTAACGTGAACTAAACTGTGCAATTTGACTGTACTAAGGCTTTTACGAAAAATCCACAAAAAGGATATCCCAATGCGACCGATTGTCAGTGCTATTGGTGCACCGACATACAAACTTTCCCAATACCTATCGAAGTTGCTGCAGATGCAAACTGGGAAAACTGAATCTTGGATTAAGGATTCCACAGATCTAATCAGTAAGCTCAAGAAGGTAAAGACTGATGAAAGAGATATCCTTGTCAGTTTTGATGTAGTGTCTCTTTTTACAAATGTTCCTCTAGAAGACTCCATGACTTTGCTCAGGGAGATTTATGAGGATGACATTTGCAAACTTTTTGAACACTGCCTCAAAACAGGTTATTTTGCTTTTCAGGGTGAACTTTTCGAGCAAGTGGAAGGAGTTGCGATGGGCAGTCCATTGTCGCCAGTTCTAGCCAACTTTTTTATGGAGAAGTTTGAAGAAGTGGCACTCGACACAGCTTCGGCTGTTCCTAAAGTATGGTGGCGATATGTCGATGATGTCTTCGCCATCTGGCCTCACGGAACAGAGAAACTGAACGAATTCCTGGACCATCTCAACTCACTCCACAGCAAAATTAAATTCACAATGGAGCTGGAAAATAACCAAAAAATTCTGCCTTTTCTAGATGTGGAGGTGATGCGAAAAGAGGATGGTAGCCTAGGACACACAGTTTATAGGAAACCAACACATACAAACAGGTATCTCCACGCTGATTCGCATCATCACCCCGCTCAGAAGAGAGGACTTATCCATACTTTGGTAACCCGAGCGACCAGAATATGTGAGGAGCCAAAACTCGGATTAGAACTGACCAAACTCACCGATGCACTGGAGCGTAACGGATACCCTGCAAGGCAGACAAGGCAAATCATAAGAGCCAAATCAGCACGAAACGAAGACAGGGGTGAACAAGAGTCAAAAGGCTGCGCTTTCCTGCCTTACGTCCATAATGTAACAGACAGAATTGCCAGGCTGTTGAGAAAAGAGAACATCAAGACGGTCTTCGGAACGACAACTAAAATCCAAGACCTACTGAGGTCGGCAAAGACTAAGTTTCCTCTGGAAACAGATGGAGTATATAAACTCAGCTGTTCCGGATGTGACAAGGTCTATGTAGGCCAGACAGAGCGAACGATCTCCAAAAGGATTTCCGAACACTTTCGTGATTGTAAACTTGGCCACCCTGACAAATCGGCAATCGCCGAGCACTTAATCGAAACCGGCCATTACTTTGGATTTGTTCCTGAAGTCCTGGGAAGACCCAAAACTTACAGAGCACGCCTAATTACGGAGGCAATTGAAATCCATAAAAACCCCATCAATATTAACAGAGACGACGGAGCTAAGCTCAATAGTTCTTGGTATCCAGTAATTGACGGCTACACCAAAGCTAAACGCAAAAAACCATGCTGAATTTTTTCTAACACCAGCTCGTAGAGAAATGGAGCTGGCAGCACGGTATCGCTTCGACACACATAAGTAAACACTCTCACCAATATCATTTGGTCATCTGCCCTGATGATGGACACTGTAACGCTGTCCGAAACGTTGGCTAATGAAGGAGGTAGCGAAACACGGCATAACACCCCAAAAACAATAACAAAAAACTTCTGACATAAGTCACCAAAGTGGTTCGCTATTTCTGGTGACTTAGCAGGGGTGCCCGGGTTCATGGGGTGAGCCGGATAGAGAGAGATTGGTTGAGGGAGGCCTTTTGACCACTCCAGTCGGACTCTCGACCTGTCATAGTTAAAGAGATCGATTCAGACGTCTGTCACTCCTGGATACAATGAACCCCAAATTCCTAACCACCCGTCGTACCTTTTTGCTTTGCAGAACATTTTTTTATTTTTTATTTATTTAATATTTGTATGTTTTTACAATAAGTATACATTTTTTTACATGTTAAACAGAGTTGTAAAATGAACATAACAATAGCATTTTCTCATCATAAAGAGACAAGGCTCTTGTGTTTGGTGAGAGAATTCAAGCTCAAGTATATGTAAAATTTAGTAGAAAATAATAATATTGCATCTAATAACAAAAGATATGTAAGAAAACTCGAGATATAACAATAAATAAATTTTAAGATTTAAATGAAATATTAACGGTAGAAATGGACTCTTCCAGTTGTTTCAGGTGATTTTTCAATTTAATTTGGAATTTATGTATATTTTCGATAATTTTTAGTTCTAATGGGAGGTTGTTGAAATAATTTATACCTAGATACAGATAGGTATTTTGGATGTGCTTGGTATTAAATTTAGTGATTTTGATATTGTTTTGAAATCTTGCTGATATATTGAATTGTAATTTTTTTAGCTGTATTTCTTTAAAAGTCATTCTTTCCTTCTTTTCCTTAATATACATAGGCCCTAAATTAGAGCCACTTGTGTGGAGCTAATGTATAAAAAAAATGTAAGAGCAGAGTTCTTTCAATACGGAGACAAGATATAATAAGTTCAATAGGGATATTATATAAGATATAATAAGTTCAATTTACTTCGTAAATTCAGTAGCGATTTCGTTCACGCTCTTAAATCTTCTGAAACTTTGATTATCCATCCAAGATAAGAACATAAATTAATATCTTGATACTTAACTTGACAACCTATATTTACAATCTACAATAGAATCAAATTAAGATAAAGCATTCATCTGATAGAATCAGGGACAGGGTGCCATCTGACGATGATTGTTAATCTCCGGGGCAGCGTGGTATTTTAGGACCTTTATCTCTGTTCCACTGAAAATGTTCCACTGTTCCACAGGCATGGACTGATAGTGGGTTGCGGGCGTGTACACTGTGTACATTTTTCCGTACCTCTGGTGAATATTAATTTTTTTTTTCACTTTTAAATTCATCTTTTTGAAATTTACTCTTGTTTGTTGATTGAATGAAGTGTTTCGACATTTAATCTTAGAAGTGGAAATTAACCCGCTTCCCGATATCCGATCGAGCTGAAACTAGGCAGATAGACTCGTTGTCCATGACAATGCATTTAAAATTAGATGAAATTACAAAAATTAATACACGCAATTATTAGTGTCGGTGTTATCCAGTTGGGATCTGGGTCAGTTGGTAGGGTTGTCTACTTCAGTTTCTGGGTAGGAAGATTCAATCCTCAGTCTAATTTGCCAGCTAGACTAGAGCCTCCCCAATTGGGTTACGTTGTGAAGCTGAAGGGTACTGGTAGGGGAAGGAGATGGAAGGAGGTACGTGGGTGAATCAATTTCACTGGCCTGCATTGGAGTGGGCCAGGAGTCGATAGTCTCAAGTTAATTGGCGAACCCGGTTTTCTTGCAAATATGAACAGATCATTTTCTAGGTCTAGGGATTATTATTTGTTCAGTGCTCTGGACATTGGATGTCGCGTTTGGCCAGAGAACGCGATTGGCACGATTGGCCAGAGAACCGAGTACCTACTGCACAGTCAACGTTAACTGTCGAGTTCGCCGCTGCCAAACCGATAAAAGAGATTGTAACCGTGCGGGGTGGTCGAGAACTTGATTTACACACTGAGCTTTAAATAACTGACTCCCGATAGCTACAATGATTTAGCTGGTATCAAAAATTCTCTTTAAGTCATTATTAAAATAAAGAAAACTGACACACAAAAGGTGACTTTACAAATTCGAATGAAAAATTGTAGAGTTAGAAAAAAATTACGATACGCTACCTTCATTTTCATTATAATTAAATTCTCCTGGCAATTTTTCGTGCTTCGATATTTAACTGATGATTTAAACAAAAATACATATTTCACTGACACGGTCGCAAAATTATAAACACCCACGCTGAGAATAAGAATAATGTATAAATAAATTGTTGTTGACATAAAACAATCGAGTAAATTGTTACTATTTATTATGGAAACTAATAACTTGGTTGAGTACCGGCGTGGCATTAAAATGAAAACGGATATTTTGTGTGCGTGCATAAATATATAAATTTTAGGAGCACGCAAAACAGTGATTTAATTATTTTTCTTCATTTTTGCTCATTCTTTCAAAAATGATTTTCCTAGAATTTTGCCTTATATTGATTTGCCTCTCTCGATTTTTTTAATTACTCGATCACATTTTTTGTTGGGAGATTAAACGTTTACTAGGCGCCAACATTGCGTTACACTTGTAAATTTGCAGTACGAGTAATGAAGTCAGTCCCAGCTTTGCGCAATACATTCATAATTTTAAATGCACCATTTGTTTGGCGTTGATGCAACTCTTGGCTGGCGTTGATCCCTCAGCCGAATACATCTTGTAGTGTTCATTGACATCGTGTAAACTAGCCTTGAGGTGACTGTCATGATTATATTTAATTGCTGACCCCAATAAACATAAACATTTTAACAACATAAACAAATTTAATATTTTTGAAGTATTGTTAACTTAAGTTATTTGGCCTTGAGATTTGGGGTGAATTTCGCATTCCGAGTCATATTAGACGGAGTTAGTACTATATCCTTACGATTGGTAGATTGTTGTGAGGCTGAAGGAAATTGGGGAGCGTAAGAAGGGAATATGGTTGAAAAGCAGATAGGACACCACCATTTCTTTAAGCCGCCGCTATCCGAATTTCTACCTTCTTACATATCTCCCTTAAACATTTGAAGTTTTTAAGCTCTTAAAATGATATTTATTTAAATGCACAATGCATCTTTAAATGATTCCACGAGATTTTTGCTCTATTTTAAACGAGTCGTGTTTTATTAAGCATTTTCATCATTTTCGCTTCAATTTTATCATTGACAATATTAGCGCGCTCTGTCCAACATTCGTAATTACGTATCTCTCCATCTTCTTCTTTTTCAGCCGAGAAGCGTCGCCTTAAGGCCCCGTATACGAGCACTAAAAAAAGAAGATGGAGAGATATGTAATTACAAATGTTTGAGAGAGCGCGCTAATATTTCAAACGATAAAAGTGAAGCGAAAATTGTGAAAATGTTTTATAAAGCACGACTCATTTAGAATAGAGCAAAAATCTCGTGGGGGTTGTCTAAAAAAACGTTCAAAGAAACACTGTGAATTTTGTCATACATATAACTTGTTAAATAATAGAGACAGGCTCGAAAATAAAAATTTTCGGAGCATACTTTGCGATTTTTTTCTATCGACGGAATTTCATATAATTTGCGTTTCGGCGTGGCGATTGTGTAGATATTATCTTCAAAATAACATACATTTTTTTAAGAGCTTAAAAACTTCAAATGTTCAAGGGAGATATGCAAGAAATCGGTAGAAATTCGGATAGCGGCGGCTTAACGCAAACAACTCCCAAATGTTACAGTGATTGCCCCGCCAGCATTTTACAGTTTTATAACGAAAAAATAGGAATGCATAAAGATGTGGAGGTTCGAGATTTGGCTCTACGACCCTTGTTTTTAAGCCTAATTTTAAGTAGTAACATCAAGCAAAGTTTCGATCCTAAATTGTAGTTTGTTTTTCTTCTTCTCTCTCTTTCTTCTTATCTTCTTCTGTGGAACTAATTTCCCATTAATATGCAACGAATTGAACATTATCCGTCGTCCTGATTTAGTATTATTTTTTTTGTTAGGATCTTGCATTCGTTGAGTGAATGTTTCTCAAAACACAAATTTTAGTAAATACAAGAGATATAAGTGTTATGTAAATAGATCGTTTAGCTTTTTCAAATGGATTTTATCTTCATATTTTTATCTTCGTCGGTGATTTAATTTTATAACTCTACTTGGTGAAACAAATTGTTTGGGTTGACTAATAGGTATTTTATTAGGTTGCCCACTACCACTATAGTCACTACGCACTCAAGAAATTGAATAATTTTTGTTTAATTCCATTTATTTCTATTTTGTTTATTGTTTGGACAGCGGCCCAACAAACGAAATTCTTTTCAGTGAACAGAAATAGAAGCAGAAGTGCTTAATTTTTTATTGTGATCTTCCTCAATCGCCGCTACATTTGTTTATATTTGTTGAGGCTTTTCTTTCATCGCTGAGGTAAATTTTTCGTTTCTTGCGACTATTTATAGTGGCGTTCTGAATTAATAAAAATAAACGATTTACGAAACCTTATTTCAATCTGTTAAATTTCAGTACATCCTCAATAAAGGATTACGAATAATATTTTTATTATTTAATGCCGGTATGTAATTCTTTGACAATAAATATAAAATACTAGCTTTTCCCCGCGGCTTCGCTCGCACGGTATTACGGGAAATTACTGTAGCGCTTGCACTTATCAATTATCTCCCCCCACCCCACCCCCATCCCCTCCCGCATTCCATATATTCATTCCCTTACATTCAGTTTTCAAACATCTCGCCTACCACCTAAATTTCATAATGCTATAGCTCAAAGAAAAAAAGAATTACTTATCCAATTTTGTTCATTCATTCGGAATTTATGCGCTTATAAACATTTCGGATGTTTATTTTTATTTAAATATTTGGAAGTTTGTTAATATAATAAAAAAATTACACTATTTATTATTCAGTCTTTATAATCGTTACGAATTATATTTTTAATGTAGGAACTTTTATCTGACATTTATTCCTTGCTTGTCGAAAAAAAAACAAAACAAATTCTAATATTTGAATTTTCTGGAGCAGTAGCTGACCAAGGGGCTGAGTACCTACCAGCCTAGAGCCCACAAATATGTCAACATCGTTTCCATGGAAACGATTTTTTTCTGACGTTAGAAATAACTCGCTTTTGTTAGCGACAAAAAACGCATAACAAATATAATATATTAATATTTATAATTTCATAACGCCAGAGCTTGTCATCATATACAGACTGTAGTCTTCGCATATAATTTAGCTTTCTATTGGTGAATGAATTTTCAAAGTCTTTTTATTGGTTAATTCGTGAAAGCGTCATAAACGAACTCTAGCAGTTTCGCATTTATAATTTTAGTATGGATTTACTACACGTTTTCAGTTCAAAGTAAACTATCACAATATATTTTTTTTTAATATTTTCAATAACTTAATGAGTGAATTAGCGACACTCAAAAGAAAATTTGAAATAGGAAAATCAGAAAATCTTCGAAAATAGTTGACTTAACTCGGTGGTTAGAGCAGAGCCCGGAAAGGCTAAGCTCCTAGATTCAATTCCTAGAGGGGACCGTATCTTTTCTGATCTTTTTGTTTCAAAATTTTCGTTTGAGAGTCGCTAATCGCTAATATTATCTTCAATGATTAAATCAAAATAGTTTTTTCTCACCATAAGGAGGCAAGATTCTTGTGTTTGGAGAGGGAATTAAATTAAAGCTCAAATAATATAATCATGCAATTGTTGAATAAATAAGGAACTGACGGCCTCCGTGGTCTCTCGACTATCGATCTGGAGGACGCGGGTTTGAATCTCGGCGTGCTCAGACTAATTTTATTTAATTGATTTGTGTTTTCACAATTCAATCATTTAAGATAAAATAATGTATATTTGCATATCAGTGTCGCCCCGATGTAAGATCAACATTCAGAATTGAAACGCTGCTTGACATGGCTTTAGCCGTGTTTGTCGACTATATCTGAATAGCCTCCACCTTCTTCTCCATCTTCTTTTCTCTCGTCTCCTTCCTCTCCCCACTTGCCTTCAGCTATATATTTAGCATCTATTGTTTTCAACAATGAAAGTAATGTTTTACAAATCCCTTAGCATTTAAACGTCGTGTTCCCTGGCACATTCTTCATGTGCTTATTTTAACAAACGACTATTTATAGCTGGAAAACGTAAACTATTATTATTAATGATAATTTTTAATTGTCCTATGTCCTTGTAGCAGCCGAAATTAGTTCAAGAATATCTTCGTGCTGAAGCATTTCCTGTACGGGTTTATTATTATGGTTAAAAGTTGAACGCGAGTTGAATGGCTTCCTAAAATTACGCGAACGTCTAAATTTAACCGAAAAAAATTACAATAATGCCGGAGAACACGCGAGGATGGCAAGATCAATATAATCAGCCTACCAGAGTGACGCCTCAGTCTCACGGTGCGATTTATTCGCTGCCACGTTGCCGCGGTAAGCGATCGCCACGTTTTATCTCCGCTATTAGAGTCACAGTTACTGAAACTGCCGGCTAATTAACTTCTTCTCAAGTCGGTTCCTCATTGCTGAGGATCGTGACCCCTACTCCAATTTCCACGGTGGACAAGGCTTCTCCACTACTCGCGGTCCTGCGCTGGATGGCTGTGGACGCCAGATACTTGGTCACTCCAGCGCATTGGTGACCTTCCTCTGTTCTTCTGCCTTCCACTTTGCAAGTGACTACGGGTTTCTCCAAGTTGTAGTTTGGCGAGCAATGTGTCTAAAGAATCTTAAAATTGTAGGCAAGTATTAGAAAGCCTATTGCGGATGCCTATGGATGTCCATGGAATCCTGAGCATTTTTCTCCAGTAACGCATTTCGAGGGCGTCTATCCGCTTTCTTTCGTTGGTTTTAAGTTAGGGTGTTTCATTTATTTCAACTTTTGAATTCAGAACCGCCTGATATCTCAAAAGTTGCGCCTTCTTACAAAGAAAATGAGCTCGCTAAAATGCACTGAAAATCAGAAAAAAAACTAAAACATGTATTTCTAAATTATGGTAATTATTTTTTTTTTACAATAATTTATCTTTAACGTTTGTTTGTTATTAAAAACTGCGTACCTACAGCTAACAAAAAAAATAAGAAAAAAAATTCAAATTTATGAGTACACGTAAGGACGGGTTGTTTCAAAAAATTTGATGAGTTCATCAAATATTTGAAGTTAATTTTCAGGTTCTGTGTAAGTTCTTTTCGAGTTCTGTTTTTTTATCATCATAGGCCAGCTGCTTCACAAAACTGAAATCATCTCAGAACTTGAATAGAACTTACACAGAACGTGAAAATTAAGGTCAAATATTTGACGAATTCGTCAAATTTTTTGAAACAACCCTTCCTAAGTCTACAAGAATACTGATTTTATCCAGAAAAAATGTTATTTTCTCCTTTTATATAAATATATATATATATATATTTTTTTTTACATGAGCTCCACACAGGAGGCCCTGAGGAAAGTAATTTCCTTCAGGGCCTACGCCATCCTTGGGGATGCTGTGTGGAGGGATTTTGAAGGAAAAGGGGTAAAGGAGAGTTCTGGGAAGGAAAAGGGTTTAAGGGGTGGGTAGGAATTTGGGGTTCAGTGTATCCTGGTCATCCGCCTCCAAGACCTAGACAAACCTCACCCCATGAACCCGGGCACCCCTGCTAAATCTCCAAACGTAGCGAACCACTTGGGGTGACCTATGGCAGAGGTGTTGGTTATCCAATAAAGGATAACAATAATAATATTTTCAATGATAATATTTTCAACAAACACATCACAAAAGTTTCAATTTTTTTTGCGTTCTTTGTACTGCGGTTATGGAATAAAAATTAAGTTTGCTACAAAATATAAAATATGGACCCTTTGTTATATTTTTTTCCCCAAACCACGAAATCTATTTTTTTTTCAAAATTTTCGGCCATTTTAGCGAGCTAATACTGAACACCAATTTAATTTATTTTTCATCATACGCAACTTTTGAGACCCCAGGCGTTTAAAACTAAGGCAATTTTTTCTCTCTATGGAGAGCGAAACAAGCTACTCTAAGCATCCACGATGTCTTACAATCTATACATGTATTATCTTGATAAAGCGCCCAGCGATTTGAGATGTCAGACGAGGTGATATTGGCGTTGCGTAGCGGCGATTCGGTCACGAGACCCGCAACTAGATTACGTGACTATCAAATTCGCGCGATCCGACGACTAGAAAATATGTTCTAACCGAGTCGTCGCCTAGCAATAGTTTTCCTGCGATCTTTGCAGCACGAGTTTGGTAGCTGCTGGTTGAGTTACTCGCAGCGAGCACCTTGTCACAGGAAGCATTTTGTCGCTGCTATTCAAGTAGCAGCGACAAAATGGCCCTGTGTGGCCGAGGCTTTACGGGGAACTTCTCAAGTTCTGCAGTAGCATGATGACGTATTTAAAAGCAGTCGGGCTTACCAACATGACATTTTATGTTGCCCTGCGACATGCTAGGAATTCTTCAAATTTTAATGAATTCATTCTCCCGCAATGAACATAAAACAAAAGTTTTAGAAATGTTTTAAAAGTTATGCTTTTAATTCATATTTTTTCAAACTAGGTAGGTACCTACCATTATCTCAATTCGACGTTTATTTTTAAGAAAACTTTGTCATGTCCACCACTACGTAAAAATTAATAAAATGCTGACGTCTTGTCGTATTTTTTGACAGTAAAATGGAGATGTCAAAGTCCTGCAGCTCAAGATTGAAATCTAGTGACGAATTGAAAATAGTTGAGTTCACCTAGAAAATTCAGATAGAAACACGGATTGTCTATTTTTATTTAATAAATTTCAATTAAACAGTTTAGAAATCGTGCAGGTAAACGTTATAGCAATAGAGAACTCCAGTCCAATTTAAAAAAAAAAAATTATGAATAATGACCTTCTAACTTAAATAACTGCATATTTATTTTTATTTTTAAAGTTAATTTTAATAGTTAAAATAAATGTCAAAGTTTTAATTTTTCAAGATCCGCCGAAAACCACCGAATCTAGTGTGACGTCATCATGACCAACCGAAGTATGAATTTTGTAGGAAAATGGAATCAGCTGTTCGACTCCCGCCATTTTGAATTTCAGCATTGGAGCGTTTAACTGGGCATTATGATCGTTTTTGTACAGTTAGAGTTTTTGAATATTTTAAATAATATAGATAAACTAATAGAGATACTTTATTTTTGATACTGAATTATTTAGGCCTAAATAATGTTTCAATAAAAACAAAAACTATTATGTGTCAAAATCTCTATAAACCAATAACACGGAATGTCGAACGGCTTGCGTCTTACATTTCTATTGATTTCTATACAACTTTGACCCAGGTGACCGGCGCGGTGACGTCACGCCGCCAAAATCCAGCAATACCAACTTGACAGGGTGTTTTAATGACACGTTTTAAAATGGACTTTTTAATATTTTTTTTAAAACTCTACGTTAAATATCCATACTAATATTATAATTGTGAAACTGCTCGAATTTGTTTATGACCTTTTCACACATAACACAATATAAAGACTTTAATAATTCTTTCACCAATATAAAGCTAAATTATATGCGCAGATGATAAGCTCTGGCGTTATGAAATTATAAATATTAATCCATACTAATATTATAAATGCGAAACTGCTCGAGTTGGTTTAAGACGCTTTCACGCGTAAAACTATAAAACGATTTGAAAAATTCTTTCACCAATAGAAAGCTAAATTATATGCGAAGACTATAGGCTGTAAATGATGGTAAGCTCTGGCGTTATGAAATTATAAATATGAATGTATTATATTTGTTATACGTTTTCTGTCGCTAACAAAAGCGGGTTTTTGCTAACGTCAGAAAAAAATCGTTTCCATGGAAGCGATGTTGATATATTTGTGGGTTCTAAGCTGGTAGGTACTCGGCCCCCTGGTCGGCTACTGCTCCAGAAAATTCAAATATTAGAATATGTTTTGTTTTTTTTTTGGACAAGCTTCTGTTTTGCAATAAATGTCAAATCAGTGTTCCTACATTAAAAATATAATTCGTAACGATTATAAAAACTGAAAAAAAAATAGTGTAATTTTTTATTTTATTTACCAAACCTCCAAATATTTGAATAAAAATAAACATCCGAAATGTTTGTAAGCGCATAAATTCCGAACAAATGAACAAAATTGGATAATTATTTTTTTCTTTAAGCTATGAAATTTAGGCGGCAGGCGAGATGTTTGAAAACTGAATGTAGGGGAATAATGTATGGAATGCAGGAGGGGTGGGGGTTGAGGGGAGGGGGGATAATTGAAAAGTGCAAGCGCTACAGTAATTTCCCGTAATACCGTGCGAGCGAAGCCGCGGGGAAAAGCTAGTATATTATATATGTTATATGTTTTCTGTCGCTAACAAAAGCGAGTTTTTGCTAACGTCAGAAAAAAATATTATCCATGGAAACAATGTTGATATATTTTTGGGCTCTATGCTGGTAGGTACTCAGTCTACTGGTCAGCTGCTACTGCAGAAAATTCAAATATTAGAATTCGTTTTTTTTTTTTGGACAAGCTGGGAATAAATGTCAGAGGAGAGTTCCTATATTAAAAATATAATTTGTAACGATTATAAAGACTGAATGATAAATAGAGTATTTTTTTATTATAACGAACTTCCAAATATTCAAATAAAAATAAACATCCGAAATGTTTTTAAGCGCATAAATTCCGAACGAATGAACAAAATTGGATAAGTAATCCTTTTTTTTTTTGAGCTATAACATTATGAAATTTAGGTGGTAGGCGAGATGTTTGAAAACTGAATGTAAGGGAATGAATATATGGAATGCGGGAGGGGATGGGGGTGGGGTGGGGGGGGGGAGATAATTGATAAGTGCAAGCGCTACAGTAATTTCCCGTAATACCATGCGAGCGAAGCCGCGGGGAAAAGCTAGTTATGTAATAAAACTTATATATTCAGAATCATATTTTTTTAAAGCCATAATATTTTTCACTGGAGTTCCTTATTATAACTTCAGTAGTACCTAATTATCAGATTTACAACATTAAAAATACTTATATCGGCTGTCGCGGTGTGTGAAGAGAAATATTTCAGAGTGAAATTATTTACGTTAAATGAACTTAAATTTAAATGAAAATAAGAAGAAAAAAAACAAAACTTAATTTTTGAAATTATTTCTGTAAAATCAAAATATATAAATTGTTTGTGTTAATTCAGACAGGTAAATTACGTACCCTATCTATGATCATAAAATAATTTAATTTTTATAAATTATATATATATTATTCAAATCACAACGGTGCTAGAAAAAGTTTTCACATAAAAAAAAAAAATTATTAAAATAACTCCTCATCAGTGAAAAGTTCAAAGTGAACGTTTCACATATTTTTATTTTAACTTAAGGGGGTTTTCTTGTCTAGAAAAAAATATCAATTTTTTTTTCTTCATATTTCCAAAGTTTAAATATTCAAAAATATCTCCTTAAAAGAATTTTTTGAAATTAGCATTATTTTAAAAGTTATAACCATTTTAATGTGGCGGTTTAGACGGAATCTAACCAAAATCTAAATAGAACAAAATTTCAAGCCCATTTTTCTCCAAATCTCCTCCTTTTTTTGAGGTGGTTGACCCGATATCTCAAGTTCTACTAAACCAATTTACTTAAAAATTGGTGTGAGCCTTCTCTATACCTTCTTATATGGCGGGAACTAGAACTATAACAAAGTTTCAATTTTTACTATTTTTAAAAAATTTGGAAAATCAAAAAAACTGATACAAAAACGTATTTTTTATTTCAAACAGCCGCCATTTTGCGAATTTTTTTTTTTACTTTTCCTTAGTTCGGGCCATAGCCGCATTTGTTTGGATTAAGAATTATTATTTTTTTTATTTTTAGATTACTGGGAGGGTTGCAATCGTGTCAACCAGGGCGCGCCATTTTTTTGAGACCCCGCACTTCAACACCCTGTAACTTTCTGAATTTTTAATTTTTTAGTTCGAATCTTTTTTTTTTGGATTCTTTAATGTTTAATAAATATTTCATAAAATAGAAGTTGGTAAAAATATTATTTTTTTTTGTTACACCTGAAAAAACACCTACAATTCATGCCTCTAGACTAGAATACCACCTTAAAAACCTTAAATCGTGTAATATTTAGTCACTGGAAACAACAATAGCGACTCTCAATCGAAAATTTGAAACAGAAAAATTAGAAAACGATAGTGTCGCATCTGGGAATGAACCCAGGGTCTCAACCTTGTCATACACTACTGCTCTAGAGTGAGACTGTTGAGAGTCGCTTACATTGTCTTCAGTGATTGAATAATAAGCATGTTTAAAAGTTCACCACACGAAAAACACTTGCGCAAAATAACCATATTTGTTTCTGATAGTGTGTGTTTGTCGAGTATACGTTGGGTTAATTGCCTAAAAGTTATAAATAGAGTAGGTAGTTATTCTTTACGACCAAACTTTGTATTTCACTGTATAAAAATTGAGGGGGTATATTTAGCTCCATTTTAGGCAGGTGATTATTACACGCAGCGTGGGTTGTATTGTGTACAAAAATAGTTGAATTGATAATTGCTTAAAATAAACCTTTAAGATACAACCAATAATTATTTGAAGCCACTGAACACGGTGTTACCAAGAAGTGTGATACGTACATCAGTATATCGTCGACATATATTATTGTCGTTAT
Source organism: Glyphotaelius pellucidus (assembly GCA_936435175.1). Lineage (NCBI taxonomy): Eukaryota > Metazoa > Arthropoda > Insecta > Trichoptera > Limnephilidae > Glyphotaelius > Glyphotaelius pellucidus. The sequence continues at coordinate 16,519,428 of OW386538.1, read as the reverse complement.
TCATTCCTATCAACGAATGAAAACTGCCGACAATAAAATTTACATAAGGTCTTTCGATTCTAGCACAAACACATCGATAAAGATTTAAAATGGATATCAAAAAAGAAATCATAGTTTGTCGATGTGAAATGATCGATAAAAATATTATATATAGTTATATGTTAGCTTATTATATATAGTTATATATATATAGTTATATGTTTACTATTAATAGTTATATCATCTGACGGCCGACGTAGTCTAGCGGTAAGGCGCTTGACTAGCATTCCGAAGGTCGCGGGATCGAATCCCGGCGTGGCAAATAAATTTTATTTGATTAATTTGTGTTATTCCACAATTTATTCATTTATATTATATATTATATTTGCGGCACGTTCCAGAGTGGAAGTACTCTCAGTATCGCCCTGGTGTAAGACCACCGTTCAGAATTGAAAAGTTGCTTGAAATGGCTTAAGCCGTGTTTGGTGACCAGATCTGAATAGCCAGGTACTTCCCACCTTCCTCTTCCCCAACTCCTTCCCCTCCCCTGTACCTTCAGCCTCACAACATACCCCAATTGGGGATGCCATAGTCTCACTGGCTGCAGACGGGAGCAGTTGGGACTCTTGTGCGGTATTCATGTAAAAAAAAAAAAAAAATATAGTTATATGTTAGGAGCCTTGGTATCTAACATGGTCGATCAATAAAGATTCATCGATAATTTATTTATTTTTTATTGATGCCTTATTGGGCTTTTACATATCAAATACAAATTTCATTTATAACAACAGTAAAATTTAAATAAAAAAGATAAATAAAGCATAAATATACTCAATATAATAAATATCGATCACTTATAATTTTTCGCTACCAAATGCAGCGAACCACTTGGGGAGACCTATGACGGAGATGTTAGTTATCCAATAAATAAGCGGTGGTACCCGTACCCGCCTCCCAAATCATAACTAGAGCTGCTGATTCCTTCAGCACCTGAAGATACGCCAAAGCATGCCCAGCATTCGCGCAAGGTTGAGTGAGTGTTGCAGTAACTGTTAAATTTATGCCTTCCTACAACATTGGTCCCCTCAAGACCTAACTTCAGACATTTATATTATTTAAAAGAACCGCCGCACGATCGATATCCAGAAGATGAACTTTCTGAAGTTTAATGCAATAGCACATTGTTTATAGGCAATTATAATGATGAACACATTTCACACGTAAAAGTGATAAAAATAAGTCTTAATGTTTGCCTATTCTTAAAAAAGTTATCAAGTTGATAAATAGTACAAAAATTGTGTAAAACATCGAAATGTATTCATAATGGTGACCTGATAATTGATCTCTCGAAATTATATTTGATTAAAATTATAATTTTTTGTGCATGATTTACCAATTTCAAACGTAAAATATATTCAGTTCTACTTATTCCTTAAATAATAAGTTGGTATGAATATCAAAGGAATTTATACACAGTGTCGACTTTTTTGTACTTATGCGCTGGTGGGTACCTACATACAGTAAATAGAGAAGCAGATTTTTCCTTGATGCATTTGAATGAAAATATGTTTTATTCTTTTGTTATTCGGCGGTATATCCTCTCTGCACATTCCTAAGGGGTCATTGTGTGTAATTAGGTATAACATATTTTCCCTAAAGCGACTGCACATGCACATTGTTTATAAGTACGCCGGGGGACCAATTATCGGCAAATCAACTGTCATGGAAACATACATAATAAGTATGCGTTAGTGGCGTACACACGTGATATAATTATAAAGGATTTCATTAAGTATTACATAAATAGATCTCTTCTCAAAATGTTCATATTCAATTTAAATACACGGAAATTTTCCGTTTCAGGTTTTTTCACGATTTATGACCCGAAAAAAAATTGGCTAATGCTGCTAGCTGATGTAGGTCAGACATTACGTGTGCTCTGCTCTGACAGCACGTCTACGAATACCCGTATATTCAGACATACGGCAGAGATTTTTTTTATTATAGGCACTGGGAACTGGGGACATAAGTTGTTTGTTTTTGGGAAACAGTTGTGGTAGTGCGAATGAAATAAATTGGCCGTGGCGTTTGTCGCAGACGCTGCTTTTGATATAATTTGTAGATATGTTCCTGATTTATTAGCTTGTGTAGTTGTAATAATATATGATAAATTGGTTTGTTTTAAAAAATCGTGTTTTAGAAAGTCATTACGTTCTTGTTATTCTGTTTAATTATACAGGGTTACAAACTACCTAAAAAATTATAAAATAAGTACTATTCATGAAAGATTTATTCTTACAAATTGAAATTCTAAGAAAAAAAATTATTCTACTGCTTGATCGAATATCAAAAAACTCGCATCAGAAAATTGTAACCATTGAAGAAAATTAAAATAATATTTTAATGGAAATAGAATTACCAAAAGGTCTAATAATATCTTTTACACCCTCAAATCAACACCAAATTAATGCAAACACATAGCAGTTTTATTGGTCCTCGGACATTTAATTTTCTACCAAAACACATTCAAACGACAGATAAAATATCACTCTACATACAAGAATTAAAATTATGGCTTTATTATGCAGATGAAAAAACACTTTTGCTATAAATTCTATGTAAACCGTAATGCATCACTTTTCATTTCAATTCTACGGTAACTTCAAGACTAACATTATTTACTTTCTTGAAACCATAACAAAAAATCAACAGAATCTTAGTTTCTCTTTTTTACTAGGATATTTTTCACAGATAACCTATATTTATAAATATTCAACTTAAAACTTACCTTTTTTAATTGTACTTACTGGTGTAACAGAGCATTTTTGTTTATATTACCCACGCACAGGCAGTGCCTTAGTGGGTTCCCATTACCTACTTTTATCTTATATAGATTTACTTATTCCTAACTTTTACATTATTTTTTCTTACATTTGTATCTTACTGTGTTATGAAATTATGTAAAAAATAATTTTTAATTGTTTATAGATATAATGGGAAAAAATAAAGATTAAAAAAAAATGTTTTTTCTCAATTCCAAAATTTCAATAAATTTTTTTTAAAGTCAGTAGGTAAAATTAATACGCCAGCCTTTATTTTTGTTTTGGATTACTACAACGAGTGGTTCTGAATATCTCCAAATTACTGCTTACACATTAATAGAGGTAGGTATTCAATTGAGTTGTATTTTTCTGTACTTATCTCACCTGAATTTTTATTTGTGGATTCCATTGAATAGAGAATGACAGAGGAAGTGTCCTAATAATACGAGAAAAAAAAAACAAACGATTGTCTTATTAGCATCGCAGAGTTGCACCCTTCTTTTGCAATCAAGCATCTCCTGCGTTAAACAGAGACAAGAATAGTTTCATCGCCTACGTTATTTCTTTAAAACAACAATGTCAAATTTCAATCGTCTGTCCAGTTTGATGTGTGACGCTATTGCTTATAGGGTAATTATTAATTATAAAATGTTAGTCTGAAAACAATATAATGTTTATCAAATAAAAAATAAACAATCAAGATGTCGAGTAAGTCTTCAGCAAACGAGTGTAATGGTGTATCGTATAAAATAAACAGCTGGGATATCTTTTAACCTTTACCTAACCTAAAGCTTACGAAACCATTCTTGGCAAAAAATTTTCAAATTTATTTTATTACTAGCTTTTCCCCGCGGCTTCGCTCGCATGGTATTACGGGAAATTACTGTAGCGCTTGCACTTATCAATTATCTCCCCCCCCCCCCCCCCCCACCCCACTCCCATCCCCTCCCGCATTCCATATATTCATTCCCTTACATTCAGTTTTCAAACATCTCGCCTACCACCTAAATTTCATATTGCTATAGCTCAAAGAAAAAAAGAATTACTTATCCAATTTTGTTCATTTGTTCGGAATTTATGCGCTTACAAACATTTCGGATGTTTATTTTTATTTAAATATTTTGAAGTTCGTTAATATAATAAAAAAAACTCTTATTTATCATTCAGTCTTTATAATCGTTACGAATTATATTTTTAGTATAGGAACTCTCATCTGACATTTATTCCAAGCTTGTCCAAAAAAAAGACGAATTCTAATATTTGAATTTTCTGCAGTAGTAGCTGACCAGTAGACTGAGTACCTACCGCATAGAGCCCAAAAATATATCAACATTTTTTCCATGGAAAAGATTTTTTTCTGACGTTAGCAAAAACTCGCTTTTGTTAGCGACAGAAAACGTATAACAAATATAATATATTAATATTTATAATTTCATAACGCCAGAGCTTACTATCATATACAACCTGTAGTCTGCGCATATAATTTAGCTTTATATTGGTGAAAGAATTATTAAAGTTTTTATATTGTGTTATGCGTGAAAAGGTCATAAACAAACTCGAGCAGTTTCGCATTTATAATATTAGTATGGATTCAGCTATGTTTCAGCATATGACATTTAAGTATATTATTGGTTTATATTGTTTTCACCGAGGCTCTTATTCATTATGGCAATGAACACTGCCAAAATTTTATGATATTATTATCATTTAAATGTGCAAAGTCATACAAATATTTGCACTGTACAATATCAACACAGAGAATTTAGAAATTTTTTCAAACCTTAGTGTTTTTAAGCCTCCGCATCCCGTATTTCTACCGATTTCTTAAATATCTCCCTTAAACGAAATTTGTAAGCTCTTAAAAAAATATATGTTATTTTTAAAGATAAATATCTAGACGTTCCCCACGCCGAAACGCAAATTATATGAAATTCCCGCGATAAAAAAAAAATCGCAAAGCGTGCTCCGAAAATTCTTATAAATACGTTCATTTCACTTATTTTAGATGTTACATGTATGAAAAAATTCACAGTGTTTCTTTAAAAGCTATTTTAGATGTTTCCCACGAGATTTTTGCTCTATTTTAAACGAGTCGTGTTTTATTAAACATTTTCACAATTTTCGCTTCAATTTTATCGTTTTAAATATTAGCGCGCTCTCTTCAACATTCGTAATTACATTCTCCATCTTCTTATTTTTGAGCGGGTATAGGGCGCTTTAAATAATATGTCAATAAGCTCTATAATTGTACGGGAGAAGGTATTTTTAATAAGTTTAGTTTTGATTTATTTTAAAAACAACGATAATTTAGTTTTTCAATTACTTAAATAATACATATGGCAGGCAAAAAATGTTCAGGCCAATGAAAAATAAATTAATCGAGAGTTAATTAGTCTAATTGCTAAGATGAGACTCAAGTAATAAATTAAATTTATTGTGTTGTAATTTGGCAGAGAATGTTCATTAATTGGTGTGCATGAGATTAACGATATTTTGTGAATCTAGGTACGTACGTACAAAAAACCTATTCATAACTCTCGCCAACATGACATGAAAATATTCATGTTCAGTATTCACAACATCACCGATGCTGACTGATTACTGACTTGATTACTGATTCCTGACGATGTCGTCATAATAATGAAAAGATTTCTTAATTATTATATAGTTTTATATGTAAAGTCAAATCAGATTCTGAGATTTTTCTCCTAGCCTGACATAGTCAAACTCTCAAAATCTATACATGGATTTGAATCATAACTAAAATTGATATTTATGTATTTTTAACATTGGATGAGTTTTAGAGGAATGGCAACTATGGTTTGAAAGTATATTCGGTACTAGGAAAGCATTACATTCTTATGAGTCAAACACATGGCCTTTCGGAATTTTTCATTGGCGTTTCCGGCTTGACAAAAAATTATGTTTAGTGAATAAAATTGAAACATTTTTATCGAGCAATGTCATGGATACTAAAATTATTCTTGCAAATAATCAGTATTATTGAAAAAAATATTTAAAAAAAAATATTCATTTAACCACATGGACCCATAAGCTTATTTTCAAGAAAATTTATTTCAAGATATACGTATAACGTAGGAGGCGTACCTGACTTATTAATAGTAAATATTGACTTGTCACTAAAATTGTCGACACAATGTTGATTGATACGTTTCTTTCTCGGCCTTTATCTAAGTCCATCTGCAGTTCTTTGGTCGCCGAAAATATATAAACAAGAAAGAAAAAGTATTTTTCGCTTAAGATTTCAGGCGATATTTTCGGGTGTTAAATAAATTTAGCTTTATAGTGATGAAAGGTGGAAAATTTTCAATGTGCAAAAAATTTCCCGTTTTTTTTTTTAATGCAAGGCATCGAAAAGATTTTATATTTTTGAGCATCTGTTACATTATTAATAAACGAAATCTATCTTAATGTACTTTTTTCATTATTAACGAAATGTAATACGTCATGAAAATAGCTGATGTCGGAGAATTCTATACCTTCTTATTTAAGTGATAGTTACTGATCTCCGAAGCGAATTCATCAATCAGGAGCTTTACAAAATGCAATCAATAGTGCACTCAACTAAGCTACCTAATACAGTAATTATTTTAATGATAGCCGTTGATGCTTAACGGTGATTGAGTAGGAATTTATCGATTTCACTACATATTTCCAATCACCAGGACATAAAAGATACGACAGGTCCAGAAAAAACAGATTTTATTCACACTAAATTCATACCGTTAGAAAATAAGATCTAATTGGAAACTAATTTTTTTTTTTTACATTAGCTCCACACAGGAGGCCCTGAGGAAAATAATTCCCCTCAGGGCCTATGTCATCTTTGGGGATGCTGTGTGGAGGGTCTTTTTAGGAAAGGAAGGAAAAGGAGAAGAAATTCTGAGAAGGAAAAGGGTATTAGGGATGGGAAGGAATCTGGGGGTCAGTGTGTCCAGTAGTGACAGACGCATGAATCGATCTCTCCCATTGCGGTGCAAGGCGGTGTTCCGAGAGAGTACGACTGGAGAAGTAAAAGGGATTTTCTCAACCACTCTCTCCCGATCCGGCGTGCCACGCAGTTAGTGGGCAGACGCATCCGCCACCAAGACCTGGACCAACCTCACCCCATGAGCCCGAGCACCCCTACTAAGTCATCAAACGTAGCGAACCACTTGGGGTGACCTATGGCAGAGGTGTTGGTTATCAAATAAATGGTTCCCGGGGTGGCGGTACTCATACCCGCCTACCAAATTATGGTCTTAATAAGAATTATTAGCAGATAGATGCGACTCGAATCTTAGACACGGACTTTTTCTCCCTGAGTGTAAACATACCTGTTATATGCACGAGGTAACATCGAGTGCCAACTCAATGAAATTCCGACCCATTTTCTCCAAAGAGTGGTCAAGTCCATTTTTTATATTTTAGAATTTCACAGCTTCCAATGATAGCTATGTGTCTCTGAAATATCTCAAAATTATTGAACTTTCCTCATCTAACAATACAACTTATAACTCTGTATTTTCTTAACTTGAAACCATCGTTCGTTCTCGCTAGATTTCAGGTCTGTGTACATGTTCTGTTTTATTCACATGATCAAATGGTTAAATGGTCATGGTTATTACTCAAATAAAATTATTTTTTTTTTTCCGTTCTTCGGGCATTTCCGCTAATTTTCCTCGAGACGTGAAAATGAATGAATATTTACTTGGCGCATAGGTAGTTTTTACGTAAACAACAATAGAGACATAATATGTACACAATGTATATGTTTCACCTTTCCGTAGAAGGGCATGTGTTTATTAAAAATGCCGCAATGGCAACATGTACAAATATAATATGAAAACTAAGCTTAGTTACAAAAGAAATTGAGGTGGTTAGCTTTACCAATAATTAATTAATAAACTAAATCAAATGGCTAAATAAAACAAACATTTTATTTGGCAAATAGAAACAAATATCAGTTAAAAAAAGTTGAGCTTCCTTGTGGTTGTATGTTTACTAAACGGTGCTATAAAAATTGTCCGAAACTATTTTTTTGTGATGCAATCTTCTCACGTTAGAAAAATGTTCGTTTTTGAAAGAACAAAAGCCCTCTAACGGTGAGTTTCTCGACTTTTGAAGTCAACACAGATATTTTTAGCTTGCTACCGTATTTTCACCACGATATTTGAGCATAATAAAGGACTTAATTATTTGATATACCTGTTTTCAAATGTTCATTAAGAAAAAGGAGTTTCATCACTTTATGTTTATCATAAACATTACCCTTATTTTTACACTATACACTTATTATTACACTAGACTACACTTATTATTACACTTTACAGTTACTGTTGTACTGTTGTATGTACATTTTACATATAAGCTGTTTAGACAAATTTTAATCATGTTTTTGATTTATACGCCCACTGTTTGCTCTTTCTAAGCACAATAATAAGATATATTTAACTATATTACCCACGCACAGTCTGCGCCTTAGTGGGTTCCCATTATTCTTATTATTTCATAATATTGTACACATCAAATGTAAAATTTGGGAAATATAAAAGAAAAAAAAACAAGCTGAGTGGTTAATTTGTAATGCTAAGCTACATAATATATATGATAATTAAACACGTACTAGTATTTTTTGTTTCCATTAACTCCATGCAGGAGGCCCTAAGGGGAATAATTTCCCTCAAGGCCTATGTCCTCTTTCGGGATGCCGTGTGGAGGGTCTTTTTGTCGAAAGGAAGGAGTGAACCTGGGTCTGGTGGTGGTGAAGAGACCCGTGTTGTAGGAGGAAGGAGACGCGGCGTTCCACTGCCAAGCTTTTGAACTTAAGAAACGGCCCATTCTGATGTGACAATATTGTCAACTGCATACGAATGTTATTTTTTCAAAATACTCCTAGTTTATATTGTGCTTTCAATATTACGTAATGAATTTCTCCACTACCGCGTCTCATAGCCGACGTTTTAATCGTTGCCTTTAATCGGTCATGCAATTACAAGCCGCCCGACCTACGGCCCAACTTTCGAGACGAGCTTTTGTTTTGTACCGTATTATACTGTTGTGAATAGTTGAATAGTACCGTACCGATGTACGCGCATAGTTCGCCAGTTCTCGAACATTACCTGGCGAAGGTAGGTACCGCTGTCTGCCGGTAAATACGTAGACGGCAGAAGGAAGCAAAACTTTCCCCTCAGAAGCTCGCCACACCGGAAACTTGCTGTATTCAGACAGAACTGAAGCATATAATCATTAGAAGATATTAAAGAGTTAAAATCTAATTTTTTTATTTAATAAAATTTGCAAATTAACAATGTAACATCATTTCAAGTCATAGTTGTAATCAAACTTAATTAAATTTGCACATTTCATGTCATTTACACAGGTATACCACGATCTTTCTTCTTTGATTATTTCAAATGTTCGTTCAACAGTAAAATGAACCAATATTATAGTTTAAGAAGTTATGTTTTTTATTTATAGATATTGCTCGCAAGCGTATCGCCAAAAAATGTTGAATCCTAGGAGAAATCAGAAAGTACAGACAATTAAGAAGTATGTTATAATTTGGGACACTCGCTTGCAATCCCCTCCTACCCCACAACCTTTTTTGCATTAGCTCCACACAGGAGACCCTGAGGAAAATAATTTCCCTCAGATCTTATCTCATCTTAGGGGATGCTGTGTGGAGGGTCTTTTAATGGAAAAGAAGACCGGTCAGTGTTTGAGTAGGCATTGCGTTTGGGTCCCACCCGGGCGTCCCGTGTTCGATTCCTCGGCTGGCTAAGTCCTTCATCACGACACCAGCAACATTTTCGGCTTTCTGTGGTGGTAGTAGGAGATTTTCAAACATTGTTGGGTTATTCTTAACCTGGGAATGTTTGTCTTTCTTTTTAAAAAAAGTAAAAAAAAAAAAAGTTCTGGGAAGGAAACAGAAATGAGAGGTGGGTAGGAATCTGGGGGTCAGTGTGTCCAGGAGTGACAAACGTATGAATCCAAAGCTCTAACTGCGGTGCAAGACAATGGGTCTGTGGAGTCCAACAAAGGCATCCCCCAACCAATCTGTCCTGATTGTTTAGTCACGAAACCACTTGGGGCGACCTATGGTTACATACCCGCCTCCAAAATGTAAAGCGCCAAAGATACTGTGTGCTTAGCAACGTTAATCAATTCCATTGAAATTTAGACATGCGATCTAACTCGACAATATTCATTTTATGTTTTTTTATGTACTCTTCAGCATTTCAACAAAAACAAAACAAAAATTATTTAATTGATTTATAATATTTTATTTATTCTGTCGTAATAAATAAAAACACATCGTCTTCCCTGAGACTCAAAGAAAAAACTGTGATTTTACTTACCATGGCAGTGTTTTTATCAAGTTTAGTTTGTAAAACTCCATTTTAATATTAATATAAAAAAGACAGTAATAATAACAACAAAAATTACACAGCAGAACTTTGTTTTTTTTTTTTTTTAAATAAACTGTTTTTCTTATTTAAGATTATTGAATATGTAAAAGAAAAAAATAAATTAAAAAATATATATGTGTACGATTAAATCGAGTTATTTTTTTGATCCACCTAGTACACAACTACATAATCTAAAGGTCTTTTTAAAATGATTTTCCTGTTACTACCAGTATCGAAAAAAAATTTAATATGAATGATCAAATTATTGTAAATAGTATATAAAATAGTAGCATTTCCTCAATGAAGTTCAACCTCTGTGACGAGAATGACATAGTTCGTAGACAAACGTAAAAATAGGCTATTCGTCACTTTGTTTGGACAGGGTTCTAACTTCACTTTACCTTGTTCTGAGATATGATCAAAGTCAAAGCATGCAAAGACGATTTCTTATAACTTATTTACCGATTTCTGATTTTGAGGTTGAATATTGGATAAAGCATTTTAGTTTATATTTTAAAGGAAAATGTTTAAATATGACTATATGGTTTGTCAAATAAGAGTAGAAAACGTAGGTGGGCGCCACTGTTGTTCAAATGGCAAAACTAAAAATATAATCGTGGTGGTAATCTAAAGCTGTGTAACCTACATTTTTAATAAAAACTAAAAAGACATAAAAGTGGAATTTTTTTTTTTCATTGCAATATAGATACCCACTGATCCCTAAAATAGAATCGCATATATAACCGGTATATTATTATTATACCTTTGCAATTTTGTGTTAACATAGTGAAATATAAAGCACACTTTAGAAATTGCTCACATTTATTTAATACTAGCTTTTCCCCGCGGCTTCGCTCGCATGGTATTACGGGAAATTACTGTAGCGCTTGCACTTATCAATTATCTCCCCCCCCCACCCCCACCCCCATCCCATCCCGCATTCCATATATTCATTCCCTTACATTCAGTTTTCAAACATTTCGCCTACCACCTAAATTTCATAATGCTATAGCTCAAAGAAAAAAAGAATTACTTATCCAATTTTGTTCATTCGTTCGGAATTTATGCGCTTACAAACATTTCGGATGTTTATTTTTATTTAAATATTTGGAAGTTCGTTAATATAATAAAAAATACCCTATTTATCATTCAGTCTTTTTAATCGTTACGAATTATATTTTTAATATAGGAACTCTCATCTGACATTTATTCCAAGCTTGTCCAAAAAAAAAACGAATTCTAATATTTGAATTTTCTGCAGTAGTAGCCGACCAGTAGACTGAGTACCTACCAGCATAGAGCCCAAAATATATCCACATTGTTTCCATGGAAAAGATTTTTTTCTGACGTTAGCAAAAACTCGCTTTTGTTAGCGACAGAAAACGTATAACAAATATAATATATTAATATTTATAATTTCATAACGCCAGAGCTTACCATCATATACAACCTGTAGTCTGCGCATATAATTTAGCTTTATATTGGTGAAAGAATTATTAAAGTCTTTATATTGTGTTATGCGTGAAAGCGTCATAAACAAACTCGAGCAGTTTCGCATTTATAATATTAGTATGGATTACCTAGCGTTGCCCGGGCTTTGGATCATGTCTCTAATTTTAGATCTGAATATATTTAACTCATTCAGATCTAAAAGTAGTGTAACTAAACTCACCATTAATGATTCTTCCTTCTACCTACAGTTAAGTTCAAATTTATGTTAAATTAAATGAAAGCCAATCACTTTGTAAAATACAATTTAATCAAATTTATGTCATTAAGTAGGTACCTCGACAACAGTAATTCTTCGATTTTAATTTTGTTTTAAGAACGAAAAAATGTTTTTTTTTTAATGTTTATACAGTGTTCTGTATTTTCAATGTCATTGTACATTAAAAGAATATTTGACAGGTAAATTGGTGTTACCAGCCTCCAAATTTTGTAGTTCCATTTTTAATATTTTCTACCCTTATTTGACAGACTTTTCAGGTTTTTAACTATACATTTCCCGAAGCCATTCTAAGATAGGGCCACGTTCTAATTAAGTATTTCCTTCTAAATATATTAAATTAAAATACTTTACACATTATTGAACCTCAAAAACAGAAATTATTAAATAGATTATGAGAATTCGTCTTTGCAAACTTTGACACCTCAGAACTTGGTGAGGCGAAGTTAGAACCCTATCCAAGTGACGAACTGTACAAGCAAAGTACTAAGATACAAGCAAAATGACAAATACAAAAGGTTCAACGTGATGTTAGTACCTTGTAAAATAAATGGAAGCTTTAAAAACTTGATGTTAGTAGGGACTTCGTCAAACAAATATCTTCAGATGTACAACAGAGATGGCTCTGAAAATTATTTTTATGTGGAAATGACCAAAAGAAAGATTTAGCAATCTAATGTCATTTTTCCAAAAAAAATAATTTTTGTTAGAACCTTGCCTAACCGAGGCGACATTTTGTTATGGTTATATTATGCGGCGGCAAGCTTCAAGCAAAACGTGGACAGGCAATTTCCCATACCCTACCAGAATGCAAATATGCAAATCTATTTCTAGGCGCAGGTAACTGAAGTGACATGGTCGTGCATTATAAAATTATAGTACTTTTAACCTGTAGATGACCTTGTTTTATTATTATAGCAATGAAATTATTCTAAACATGACTATAGAAACAATATTACACGCAGGTTTCTAGTGCATTATGTCAGTGTTTCTTGGAAATTATAAATATATATGTACCATGCAATATTAATGCTAAATAGAACAATGTCAAATGCACATAAATGATATACCTAAGTACCCAGTTCACCTAGTTGCATTCAAGTCGAGTATATGTACGTAAGTAATTCGTGATATATTAAATATACTTGTTTCTAATGAATAAATAAAAAATAAGTCCGTTGATATGTTTTCACCACTTTATTACAATGATCTAATTTATACATTGTTTTAACTGGATTCGGTTACATCCCAACCTTCTTCAGGAAATAATTATTTTAAACTAATCTAATTACAGACATTTACTGTATTTGTAAGGTTGATTGAAAAAATAAAGAGAGAGATAAAACATATTAGTTGAAGACAGAGCATCAGATAGTGGATGGGAGTGAGGTAGGAGGGTAAACGGTAAGAAAGGGAAAAGCTTTAATATGGCTTTTGGATAATTCTTTTTGTTTATTTATGTAATAAAGTTAAATTATTTATACTTTAAAATATATGCCGTGAACAACAAAAATGCAATAATTATCATGGTAAAAAATACGTAATATTAAATAAAAGTGTTATTATTATTTTATGCATTTTATTATAATGTCAAGCAACAAAGTAACAGATTTCTTCCATATATAATTATTGTTAAGGACGGGTTGTTTCTCAGAATTTGAACAGTTTATAAATTTCAAAGATAAAATTCAAGTTCCGTGAAAGTTCTATTCTAGTTCTATTATCATCTTGTGATAATAGAACTAGAATTCTTTATCACAAGTTCTCCAAAGTTCTTCAAAGTTAGAAGTATTTAAATTTTGCAATCATATTTGCCTGGCAGTTTTTTCCCACCTTCGATGGTATTATAAACAACCGGCCCATGATGAAATAATAACATAACTTGAATAGAACTTTGTGAAAAATGTGATGATTTGGTAAAATTCTGTGAAATAATTGGCTCTAAGTGGTAAATACGTATACATGAACATGTTTTTGTTGAATGAATATTTGTTCTCCGTATTTCCTGATTATTGGTTTATTTAGTTACAGTTAAATAAAATACAAATTTTTTGATTCGTTTACTAAAACTATGTTTTCTTTCTTTGCAGGTGAGAGATGTTTTTTTCAAAGTGTGGATGATCACTACCCGTATTCATACTCCCAAACAATGTGAGTGCTTTCTTTGTATCTTAAAAAAAAAAGTTTTTGTTTATGGTAAACATTCTTCAAATTTCTTCAGAGTTAGGAATATTTAAGCATATTTGCCTGGCAGTTTTAAACAAGTATCGTATTTGCATTGGTACTTTTATTTATTATTTAATTAAAGGAAATGTTAAGACGTTAGAATTAGATTTTCAGCCCGTACAATAAAGCCGCCCGGGGAAAACACTTTTCTACATCGAAAATTGCACGAAAAGAATATTTTTATTTTTATATTGGCTTCTAGAAAGTAAAAGCTGTGTTGTTATGTATTTAAATTTTCGGTGCGTTTCGTATTAACGAAAACATTCACTGTCAAACATGTGTAATTTATCGAAAAATATTATTTTAGGAAAAAGTGCTGCTAACTCAATTCTCATAAAGAATTACAAAATTATAAAAAACACATAGTGACATAGCTTCTTCTTTCGAGAACATATTTTTGTTTTAAAATTACAATTTCGTGAAAGTTTTGGAATAGAAAAATGTTTTCTCCCTAAACCCCTATCCGAGCGATTTCTCTAGCTGAATTAGAGAGTTTACGGCAGTTGTCCCGTTCGCACGTTTTACGGGTGAGCTTGTTTTGAGCAGGACATAGTAGATATATGATGAAATACCGAAAATTTGGTGCAAAGTCTAACCTCTTACGAACTAGAACGAGATATTTCATCGAGAATATTTAATTAAGTTATACGCGGATAATTCCAAAATATGTATCGGATAAAGTGCCTGCCCACCTTAAAAAGTTCCGCTGAGGAGTACTTTAAAAAAATCATGATTAACGATGAGCGCCAACCATTATTTTTTTGTCGTCATAATTTTAAAATTTAAATTCTTCAATGGTATTCTAATTCGTTCACTATTCTTGTCCGACAAAATCGAAATTATATTTTATATGTTGCTAAAAGGAACAGCGTGTTATTATAATGTAAGGGGCCAGGTTCGATGACCGGCGGGAAGTGAGATGGAGACGTGAGATGCAGCGTGGGATGCTTGGCTGTTTCATTAAACTGTCATCCTGTCAGATTGTCACCAACTGGGAAAAGAAAAAGACGTTCTACATAATGTGATTATTAGAAATATTTTTGGATCTCTAAAAGTGTTTGAAAATTTCTCATGGACATTAATAAAAATCTATTCACATCGTTCCAATACAAATTAGTTATCTTTACTTCTAGTATGCCAAGAAATCCACTTGGATTTAACGCTTGTACTGCGAATCCATAATGGATATGGTAGTTGGTCACCGCATTTGCTTCGCATTTCTTCATAATATTACATTTTTTATAACATTAAAGGGAGAGAAAAACACAAATCTGAATATAAGTGGCTAACCTGGGAAAATAAACTAATTTGTTCAGTCTCAAAAAGTACACACGAAGTGCCGAGGTATATTAAAATGAGTATTTCAATTCGAAATGGTCTAACTAACTAACTAACCTTCACCCCGTTTCTCCGCAGGAGTAGGCAGAGAGGACGGACCACCAAACAACTCGGTCTTGGCACACACTCCTTGCCTCATTTACATTCATACAACGTCTCATACATGCTCTTCTTTTATTCTGATTCTTGATATATCCCGACTCAAATGTCTGAATCACTTGGTCTTGCCAAGTCTTCCTCGAGCGTCCTCGATTTCTTCGACCATCACATTTGCTTCATATATTCTCCTAACACTCCTTCATTCGCTCTACATGCCCAAACCATCTGAGCGTTCCTTTCAACCCTTTCCACTCCAAGCCTTTTTTTGTTTTTGTTCCACCTGCTCCACGCCAAAATTGCGTATTTTAAGTTGATTTTACATCGATGTCCCGATCACGGTTAAACCGTTGACAGCCGAACCGATATTGACAGGGAATAACTTACTAACTAACATAATAAACTGCAGAAACGGGCAGTCCTTTGAATAAGATTCTCCTATCTTAACAAACGTCGGCATCCGTGGTTCCGAGGTAAGACTCTCGACTCACAAGGTCGTGGGTTCGAACCGGGCGCGCGGGTGTGCGCAAATAAATTTTATTTGATTGATTTGTGATGTTTCACATTTAATTAATAAAAAATAAAACGTAGTATATTTTTTATTAATTTTTATTAATTATTTTACAGATTGGAAGATACTCTCAGTATCGCCCTGGTGTAAGACCACCATTCAGAATTGAAACGTTGCTTGAAATGGTTTTAGCCGTGTTTGGTGACCAGATCTGAATAGTCAGGTACTTCCCCACCTTCATCCCCATCTCCTTCCCCTCCCCGCTACCTTCAAACCCACAACACACAACCCGGGATGCTAGACGGGAGCAGTTGGGGACTTGTTCTCCCGGTATTACAATGGAAGATGCTCCGAGAAGTCGTTGATCATTGATCCCTTCGGCAACGTGGCATAGTCGGAAAACGGTCTATGTTTCCCCCCTCCGTCAACTTTTAAGTTCTGTAATGGATTTGTTCAAGTACCTTATGAAAATAAGAACATTGTACGAATATAACATATGCCTTTTAATCTACAAAATACAAAATGGACTTAGGTATACACACAAACACAACATTTATAAACACAAGTACACGAACATTACACTAGACAACATAATAAATTGTACACAAATACTTAAAGTGGCAAGGGAAGCATTGGCCAATGGAGGGTGTACTTTATTATGTCATCAGTCATCAGTCATCATCATCAGTTGTTTCACATAACTTAAATGACAACAGAACTTGAACAGAGCTTTCACACAACTTGAAAATTAACTTTTAAATTTAAGCAATTCATCAAATTAGTTATGTGAAAATTCTTTATTCTCAATAACATGAACGTATTTCCGTTATAATGACTGCCTCCGTGGTCGAGGTGTAAGGCTCTCGACTTCAAAAATTTAATTTAATTTAATTATTAATAATTTTCAACATTATTTAATGAATTGCAATTCTTTTTTTAAATTAATGTTATGTATATATTCGGCACGTTTCAGAGACAATACTCTCGGTATCGCCCTGGTGTAAGACCACCATTCAGAATAAAAATTTTGCTTAAAATGGCTCTTGCAGTGTTTGGTGACTAGATCTGAATAGCTATGCACTTCCAAACCTTCCTCCTTCTCATCTCCTTTCACTCCTCACTTTCACCCAGCCTCACAACTTACCTCATTTGGGGATGCCATAGTTTCTCTTGCTCCGGTCACTTGCAGGGAGTTGAGAAACTGGCCAATAATTACATAAAGTTAGAAATTAACTTTGAAATTGATGAGAATTCTTCGTTTACAGACATCATTTATCTATTTTTTTTCCCTGTATATCTTATGCTTTCCCCCTTTCTCTGAAGATACGATTTGAATTTTCCCGAAGCTGGTAATAGCTTCCGCTGTTCGTCGCTAGATGGCACTGCTGTGTAATGATTCAATGTTCAGGCATTTAGATGCGCACAGCGGCAGCGCGTCGCGTCGTCTACTATCCTTGACACACATCTCACGATCTCACTGTAAATTCTTTCGCGGCGTCCGGTCCAGTCAGTCCGGGAGTTCAGGGGGTCCACTCAGTGGCGGATCGGTGGCAGTCAGGTTACGTGAAAGCAGTCTGAAGTGAACTCTTTGAAAATAATTATTTGAACATAGTGTACCAGACATTATTTTGCAAGCCTGAATAAAGGAGTATTAATTATTGTTTAGAAAAACCAAATTTATAAAT
This sequence comes from Glyphotaelius pellucidus, assembly GCA_936435175.1. Classification (NCBI taxonomy): domain Eukaryota; kingdom Metazoa; phylum Arthropoda; class Insecta; order Trichoptera; family Limnephilidae; genus Glyphotaelius; species Glyphotaelius pellucidus. Next base: position 16,501,633 of record OW386538.1, on the reverse strand, counting down.
ATTCTTATTCGTGAGAGTATTTAAATAATATTGCGTACACTTTTGAATACCCGAGATCCACTTTATATAGATACTTAACTATATATATTTTTACCAAACATTTAACATGTTATTTTTTAAAATGTCTTGATTATTAGCTACCTTTCCCTTTCGTTTGACCACGCAACGTACACGAAGGAGAAATTGGAGGAAAAGTTAAAAGGCTGCTCTGTACACCTAACTCTAATTAGAACATTTAGCAAAATCATTATTAGTGGTTCGCTACGTTTGGTGACTACAGGGGTTCATGGGGTGGGGTTTGACCGGGTGCTGGCGGCGGACGTGTCTGCCTACCAGCAGGTCGGATCGGGAGAGACTGGTTGAGGGAGACCATGCAGAACTTTTTTGGAATATCGCCTTGTATCGCAGCGGGAGGGACGGATTCACACGTCCGTCAGTCCTGGACCCACTGACCCCCAGATTTCTACCCACCCCTCATAGGTTATCTATCCCAGAACTTCCTCTCCTTCCTTTCCTTTAAAAGACTCTCCACATAGCATCCCCAAAGATAAATGGAAAATATTTTCCTTAGGGCCTCCTTTGTGGAGCTATTGTAAAAAAAAAGGTTTTTTTTTTTTCTTTTAACTTATAAATACTTTCCAAATGAAAGTTTAGATTTAGATTAGATGATTGGTTTCTTTTTAAGTTATTTTAGAGAAAGTCTTTATTCATATCCTCAAACGTTCTATAAATTTTCTATTTCTTTATTCTGGACTGGGTCTCGATGTAATTGAACGTGTATAAGTCATATATTTGAGTTAGGCCCTTTCAGAATGCGATGATCTACATTGCTTATTCTACATTACGGGAGCATCGTCTTAATTGGTCAAATCTGCTTTTAGATAGGTTCTACGCCAACTCAGAATCATTTCACATCAACACCTTTTTGAAAAATCATTAAAAACTATAAAAAAACAATTAAATGAAAAACTTAACATAAATTATTTAATCAATTTTTTTCATCACTTTTAATGACTTTTCGGAGGAGGCTCTGAGTTGATTTCATTCCGAGTTCTCCGGTCACCATTTAGATAATATCGCGGAAGTACCCAATAGCTATAGATAAATTTTAATTAGATAAATTATGTTTCTTGAGTTGAAATTATTTTTCTACGCTATCCATTTTTTTTATTTCCCAAGTGAAGATTCAACACCTTTAAATAGAAGTGATTAGTTACACTTAGAGAATACAATCCTGAGCATTTTTTAAAATCCCGGGATTATGGGATTTTCGATGCGTAATCCCGGGATCCCGGTACTATCCCGGGATTAGGAAATTGGGTTAAAAATTGAGATAAAATAAAATAAAAGCATAGTAAGTTCTTAAACATTATTTATTAATATTGTTTGTTATACAAGACAACTTATCTTTACTATCTATACTAATATTATAAAATGTGAATCTGTTTGTTTGTTACGCTTTCACGCCTAAACCATTAAATCTATTTCAATAATTCTTTCACCAATATAAAGCTACATTATATGCGAGTAATTTATGCTGTATATAATGTTAAGCTCTGGCCTTATGAAATTACGAATATCAATATATTATATTTATTGTACGTTTATTGTCCCTTACAAAGGGGGGCCTTTGATAACGTCAGACGAAAAGCAAAAAAAATCGTTATCTTGGTAACTATGTTGATATATTTGCAGGAAATTTTATTTCAGGTGTCGTAGTTAATATCTATCTATATAAATAAAAATTAATCTCCGAAATGTTTGTACGCGCATAACTTCTGAACAAGTCAAGGCGCAACGGATTACGGAATGAAATCTAGACCTGATTGTGGTAATCCCGAAAATCTCGAGATTAGCCAAAGTGCAGACCCGGTATTTTTGGGATCGAAAATGGGCCGGGATCCCGGGACCCCGGGATTCGGGAACCCGGGATTGTATTCTCTAGTTACACTACAAAACGATGGCGATGCATGCGTACTAAATTAGAAACCGGAATAAAATACAAAATGCCGATCCTTGCCGGGTTTTAACCGGGACAATCCCGGTCACACCTGAGTTAATGATAGGCCTAACTTATTACCTGCACATTGACTTTGAAAAACAATTGAGCACTTGTTACTGTCTAGGTCTCGTCTTAGCTACCTATGCGGAGTGACCTTGAAGGGTCATGACCATTTGCTTGTTGACAGTGTAGTTTTCACATCTTGCAATGATAACTGCCAGTAACTGATTATGAGGTTTTGATTGTGAGAAACCTGAGTTCAAGGATGAGTGCATTTGGTTTTTATCTGAACACTTGTTCGACGTAATTTAATCGCCTTGATGTCTCTTTTGCGATTCTTCTATAATTATTAATCATTAGTCTGAGTATTTATCGTCTCGTAGTAATTATTGTATCATTAGTAATTAATATTAATTTATAGACTCGAGTGTAACGCAATAAAATCTCATTGAAATAAACAATATAATATTCTTTGACTGGGAAATTCATCAAACTTATCTTGGTATTAATACTGTGCGAATACCAATTGAGTAAACTGTTAGGCGTAGGCTACACATTCAATATTTATCACGACATTGTAATTGATATTGCATGTTGATGGACTGGAATCAATATGGATCAGAGTGTTACCCAGACGTTCATTATGTACTGCTATCCGTCAATTTTTATCACGATCCATAGGTTCATGATTCGGAATTCAGCAATGTAGACATCTGTGATACGTATTGTGATCCGGCAATACGCTAGCCTACACGTTTAATAAATAACATGGTATTTGATCAGTATTGACGGATCACAATAAATATTGAAAATATAGGGTTGGCCTTACGATATTGACTTCCGAATCCAAGCAATCTAGTTGGCGCAAATACTAGATACTTATGGCTTTATAGTTACAACTTCCTCCAACATTGTAGGTACTTGTACTTACGGGATAAACTAAGTAAGTAATGATTCGTTTTGATGTTTTCCTGAAAACTTCCGAAGTTCCGTTTCGCCAGTTTTGTTTATTTATAACTAGACAAATATAATTTGCTAAAATATAGCTTTGGAGGTGGGCGTTTAGAAAAAATTTAAAGTAATGATGACAAAATTAATGTTCTACGATAGCATTTATACGCCATTACAGAAGCAGTTCGATTAGTTCATAACGAGTCGATGAGATCATGTTTTATTTACAAGAATAACGATAACGAAGTGACATCACTAGTTACGCGATTTCGCAAATATTTGAATCGTTATTTTATACGCGTGCTAACCGAATGCAAATAACTCGCAAAAAGTACATACTCAACAGAAAATAAAATTCATCGCCCGTTAACCCAGCCGCTCTTTTACCTTGGAAGTTTTCGTAAATGGTTGGTAAATAATATGAAAATTTATCAAATCTCGCATTTGCACAATTCACACCTTTTATGTTCGACGTCGTGAACAACATGAACCGGTTTGTTTCAGCTAAAATCATTTAAAATGTTTTTTCCTTCATTTCATCACATGCCTAGGTACTCCCTTTCTTTTTCATTACAGACTGCCAACGTACCTAATTAATTTCATCTTATTTTATTTACGTAACTATCAATTTACGTATCCCACTAAAATTCACGAAACTAACTGAAAATAAACTTACATCATAAATTATTATTGTAAATAGAAAAATCTGCTGCGAATTGAGTCAATGCAACTCTTTCCACTATTTACATCATTTAGACAAAATCCAACTTTGCGCCTAATACAAATTTAAAAGGAAAAGAATTTTCTATGAAATGTAGATGCAACCTTTTTGTTATCAAAGACGCCTTAGGACAGGTTAACCAATGGACAAAGTTGATATTATTAGCAGTTTCCTACAATTTATTTTGAAAAAATCTTCTTTTACTATATATGCTTTGTAAAAAAACAATGGCATTTATCATTCTGGTGAGGAGGCATACCTTGAAAATTCGCAACTGCATTTTCTCTTCTTTGTATTAAATGCTGCCTTCAGCAATAATACGATGTGACAAACCTGCAAATGCACCTTTACAGAATGCAAAATCACTCTCGTACCGCTACGGCCTTCCAACCTGAATTGTTTAAGCTGAAATTGTTCAATATTAAACTTAAAGGACACTGAAGTGAGAAATTATGGCATCACGATAACCTCAAGCAAAGTAATTAATCAAACAAACCGTTACACATGAAAGTAGAGCCAAAATTGACGAACAAAACATCGAAGAGTGGAATTGATTGCTTTTGAAAATTACTTGTTCCTATTTTCCTATCTATAAAACGTGTGGACTAATTAGTATCACCGTCGGCATCTTCATCGGCGGTATAACCCTTGAAGAGTCCTGACTGCATCTAAGAAACGGCTCCCGTTGTGTCAAAAATAATAAGTTTTGTTATTCCAGGATCTAGGGAGGCTCAATCCCACACGTCTCATATGTAGTTAAACAATATAACAACATGAATGAAAGTAACATAATATTTAGGGGGCACAAATTAACATTTACGTTGGGCGTGGTCTTGAGCTCGGGCCAAGCGCTCACTCAGGAGTGGGCACCAGCATATTGTCGGAGACCATTAGCCGTATTCTGGCTCCAGTGATCCAGTGTCTCATCAGGCTGACGAATCCATGCAGTTGTCGCTCCGTGAACGTTGCCAATTAGTTGATGTATCTCCTACATTCAAATATAATTCTCCGGCTTATTTTATTAGATTCGAAGACGTTCCATTGAGCAGTTGCGATGGTGACACCGTGTCTAACGTTTATATAGGTTTGTACATTATGTATTGAACAATACATAATGTACACTGACACTTCTCCTTTGTCGTTCAATGCCATCATCATCCGAAAGGTCTTCAAACGCACGATGTTGGCCCTCTAGCTTTCTCAACTCTCCAAAAAGCATATTTGGTTTACGGCTATCTTCCACCATGCCCATAAGGCCCAGTCGAGAAATCCCAGTGTTTAGGATGTGTTGTTTCGTAGAATTTGAACAATTCATTACATTTCAAAGTTATTATCCAAGTACTGTGAAAAAAACCGGCCCATGATGAAATAATAACTGAACTTGAATAGAGCTTGAATTATATCGGATATGATTTTAGATTTTCACGGACAAAAGTATTATGGTTATTTATTTTTTGAGTGTTATGCTATGTTGCGCTACCTCCTTCTTTAGCCAACATTTTGGACAGCGTTACAGTGTCCATCATCCATCAGTGTCCATCAGATGTGTATTATGAATTATGCGTATTATAAATTGACCGGTCAGTGGTTGAGCGGGCATCGCTTTTGGGCCCCACCCGGGTGTCGCGTGTTCGATTCCTCGGCTGGCTAAGTCCTCCATCACGACTCAAGCAACATTTTCGGCTTACTGTGGTGGTATTAGGAGATTTTTTAAACATTGGCTTATTAGTAACGTAGAATGTTTGTCTTTATTTAAAAAAAAATATATCTTTGAAATTTGATGAATTGTTCAAATTTTCACAAAAAGCCCGTCCAAGTCTTGTAAATAACAAAAAAAGGTAAAATAATCCTATGGTTTCTCACCTTTTCTGAATAAAATATAAGTTTGTGATTGTGGATGTCGGAATGAGTCCATCACACGACATTTTCAATTTTCCACAAACATTCTTAATAGGTTTTTAGGGATTACCAATGGGTTAGCTTTTATCATCTCCTGTCTCGCTTACCATCATGGTGAGAAATGGTGAGAAATATGATTTAAAAGGTGTTAGAAAGAGATAATTCCACGCTTTATATTCAAATCTTAATAATCCACAAAATAATTAAAATGTACACATATATAAGAAACCAAAGTTTCCGAATGCAATATGACATTAATTTACGAAACTTTGTGAATTTTTCATTCATTATTTTTACACGAAACAACAAAACGCGAACTTACTATTTTTTTATCAGTAATTTTAGTTAGAAAAAACGAAAGATGAGCCATTTTAAAACTTTTTGTGTTTCTATTAAAAAAAATTATATTTCAAACATTATGTTTGTTTCAAATTATAAATTTGAAAACGTGTTTCATCATTCATCACCTTTCAAAAATAATTTTAGTTTTCGGAGGGGTTCAGAAATATTCCATTTATTTGGATTTTATTGCAAAGCCGAAATATTTTGACCTTCTGACAAAAAAGGCTCGGGTTAACTCAGTGGTATTATGGCATGCCCATCACGTGACCTCGTGTCGAGGTCCAGAGAAAAGGAGCTTACAGCTCGTCAGGTGAATTTAGGTCTGCCGGGATCCAAAGAATTTCAGACTATAGACCAGCATTCTAATCAGAACTAGTGTCGGTTCCCCACACAAATTATTAATTAAATGAACAGTGTGAAACTCACCGAGGAAAAGTCTCATCGGATGTTAATTCTTCATTAGCCGTAAACGTTCGACATCGCTCCTACCCCTTCCCTCTATCTCCGCCCCATGTTTCATTGCTGGGGCATCCCTACAACGTTGCCAGCATCCCCTGAGGTGTCGGTGTGGATACAGAGTTTTATATGACCGAAAAACACATACCTACTTATGTACTTACCTTCGAAGTTCGTGTCAAGAATATTCTTTACTTCGAAAAATCTACAGCTTAAAATATAATGCTTCAGGTGTACTCTGTAACACTACGACGGCCTCCGTGGTCCCGAGGCAAGACTCTCGACTCACAATCCGAAGGTCGCGGGTTCGAACCCGGCGTGCGCAAATAAATTTTATTTGATAAATTTGTGTTATTTCACAATTTATTCATTTAAAATAATATATAGTATATTTGCGGCACGTTCCAGAGTGGAAGATACTATCAGTATCGCCCTGGTGCAAGACCACCATTCAGAATTGAAACGTTGCTTGAAATGGCTTTAGCCGTGTTTAGTGACCAGATCTGAATAGCCAGGTACTTCCCCACCTTCCTCTTCCCTATCTCCTTCCCCTCCCCACTACCTTCAGCCTCACAACATACCCCAATTGGGGATGCCATAGTCTCACTGGCTCCAGACGGGAGCAGTTGGGACTCTTGTGCGGTATTCATATAAAAAAAATATTAAAAAAAACTACGCCATTCGCTTTATTTTCACGGTTGATGCATGGAAAAGAGATTTATCTCGAGGGAAGGAAGGCAAGCTTGGCAAATTAAAATGCACGTATGTTATACAGTTACGTAACTTGTTTAACAATAAGAAGTTACGACGCACAATTTAAAGTCGGCGTGTGTTGGTAACGAATTGCATTATTGCAGTCAATTTCATAATCATTTTAATTTGTTTTACTGCTTGTATCTTTGAATGTACCCAAATAGTGAAATGAAAAAAGACAATATAAGCGAAACTCAATCGAAAATGTGAAAACAGAAAAATTAGATAAAGAAACAGTCACATCCAGGACTCGAACTAAGGAACTACGCCTTGCCGGGGCGGAGTTTTACCAACTGAGCTAACGTGTCCACTTCGACTGAGAACTACCAACATTATCCTCATTTTCTTAATGCTTATTTATTTTGGCTTCTATCTTTTTGAATGATTTCACACCCGCAATAAATGCCGTCTACTATATGCTGTTTGGAATAAATTTTATTCATTCTTATTTTAATATGGGTTCACTCATTGTTAAAAATAAAATAAAAACTCTCATAGGCTTGCAGAAAAGTCAATAGATGTCGCGTATTAAAAATAAAAATTAATAAGAGTTAATGCTATTTCAACGACCTTTCGATTCTGAATGATGATTTTTTCATCTGGGCGATAATGAGAATATCTTCCAAACTTAACTTATTATCATTTTGGTAAAAATGTATTGTTTTGCCTTTGTCTGTCGTCGTTTTATGATTCTGCGTTTATCGACTTGAATTCTTGTTCCTGCTTTGATTTCATCGTTAGTTATTTTATCCCTTTTTTATTATTCTATTTAACACTTTTATGTTAACTCTACTTATTTTAAATGGCAAGTTTATTTATTGTTAAAAAAACAAATAATACTGCCAGCCATGAGCAGAAACGTTGGATTTAAAATAACTCAATTAAAACCGTTTTTAACACATTGAATTGCGCCCCAATATGTTGCAGCGTCCAAAATAGATCTTTGAACATTCATAGAAAGACAAGTCCGTTTGTATTCTCTCAATTAGCGAAATATCGATCGTAAAATTAGAGTAACAGATGCCGACCATTCGGCATTCCACCCTACTACGAAATTGTTTGTTACCTTCCGGTTCCGGTTCAAGATGGTTGCCGTATTGAATACTACATTTTTTTCCCGCTAGGACTCGCCGTCCAATCCTGGAAAAAGTTTGGAAAAAGAATTGTAATAATTATTTGGAAAAAAAAAGAAGAAAATGTGACGTTATGGTTTGTAATTAAGTAGGTATCAAAATAAAGGAAGTTTTTGTTTCGATTTATTAAATAAGAGAAAATTGGAAACATATTTTTTTCGAACGCGAATCTACTTTTCACTACTACCTGTTATTCATTTGGTGGTTTGTGTTCCGAATGAACTTTGAAGTTTTCGTGCCAATGGATGGCCAATCTCGTTTAACTTCATAGGAATGTAGGCAGGGGGAATCTAATTAAAAATGTTTGTCTTGTAAACGAAACTCATCAGTTATCTAATGTAATTTCAGTTTTTTTGTGTTTCTTTTGTTTGGTTTAGTGGCTTAAAAAAAGTATAGCATAGTGCAGTCTCGTGGAAGATACAAATAAATTACAGCAAAAACAAATTGCCGTTAACATACTTACACAAATCTTTCTATCCCCTTTTAAAATCGCGGTCTGGGCAATAAATCGGTTTTTCTAGTGTTTTAAGCATTTTTAAAAATATTTGAAACGCAGATTGTGTGAAGGTGTACATATTTAACTCGATTTACTTTAATGGAAATACTGGAAAAACGCTGAAAATCGTTAGTAATTTGGAATAATAATGTATATCTTTATTCGATGAGATTTGGAACATTATAACTAATACATGTTCAGTGCAGTTTACAATAGATTACATCAGTACAAAAAGTTTACAAGCAGAAAGTAATATATATTTGAACAGTAGGATAAAGGTAGATTAAAGAATACAAATTAGTTATGTGCCATAACCTTCCTTTTGGTAAAAAAAATAAAGCATTAGTAGCTGATAGCTAATATCTACTAAGCGTAGAAGAAGTTGTTTTACCTTGTGTCACGATCAAGGTTTAAGAGGAATATAAACGCTAGAAATATTTCGATTCTCATGCCATACAAAATTTTAAATCGCGCGTCGCATTTGCACGAGGCAAGTAAGCGAAAAAGTGGTTTTTATTTATTTTGTGCATAATTTTATAAGAATGAAAAAAAGTCAGAACTTACAAAACTTCAAAAATAGTCTTAGCCATAAAGGGGAATTTTTTTAAAAATGGTTTCTTATATTAATTACTTCATAGTTAAGTCATGAAAAAACTTTTTTTTGTGGTTTACGCTTATATTTTTTGTTATATAAATAATCATTTTATTGTAATTCCAATACATAAAAGTTAGTAGAAGCTTCAATTTATCCGTAGCATATTTTTTGATGTTCATACTGTAAACCGATTCGTCGTAAAGATGAATCTAAATAGTTTCTAAATAGGATTTCACGTATAGCTTTATCTTAAAGATATCTGTTATCTTTGAATGGAAGCCGTTTGTGTCGCGTTTGGAAAAATGCAACACTAACTTACTTTCCAAAGTAAGTAAAACATGATCATTTCTCAGGATTCAGCAGCAGTGGAGAAGGTAGAAGCGGTTCGTTGCACGACCGTATCAATGCATTCTAGATGTCATTGATTTCAAGTCGTGCACCTCTTGATTCATAAACCTTTCTATTGGTCCTTTTAGAGAGAGAGATTCTCCGGCCACTGGGGGATAAGGCACAAGACACTAGCCTGTACCTACAGATTTAAAATCATTGTTTATTGAGCACAGTTTCAATGTACATACCGTATAAAATAATGAGTTGATAGTATAAATCGATGAATAAATATGGAATCGTGAGGCATGTAGGCGAGGCGAATTTAGCCGATGTTTATTAGTTAATATTGTTTATTAGTTTTTTTTTCATGGCTTTTCACCCCAATGGAGTGTTCTGGCCAGTGTCAAGTGAATGATTTTATGAGTATAATTTTGTGAGTGTAATTTTGGGTTAATATTTACAAATTTAGTTTCAATAACAAGAACCTATCTACATTATGTAATAATACTATACAAATAATAATAATACGCTAAATTCTTACAATACGAGTTGATTATAATTACATTTAACAAGTGGAAGCAACAGGAAATTGATAAGTATGTTGATATAATTTTTTATGTATAAAAAAAAAAAAATAAATACATGGAACTAAACTTACAGTTACATGTTTCAATACTTAAATATCATTACGATGCAACATTTTGATATAAATTAAGAGATTCCCAGTTTTCATATCATAAAAAAAAATTGAATTTGCCACATTATACAATAAAAAAATATCCGAAAAAAGGTTTATAAGTATGAGAGTTTGAACTTTAAAGTGTTTTTTTAATGTCCTAATACTTTATTTTTTTCTAGGCTTATTAAAAGACTTATAAAAAAAATGACCGATATTTTTAAGGGCAAAGATATGTTCTACACGCAGTATTTAATTGAAGCATCTTAAATACTTTTAAGCGATCAAATTTTCAAAACAAAAATACACGATTTTGTATGATTTTGCATTATGTCGCAAGGCATCATCTTAAGTAAGAATTTGTTGATAATATTATCGAATTATTACTCTGTAGCACCTACTCTCCTACTCTCTCACATAAATGCTTAGTTACCGAAAATTGGATAGTAGATTCGTCCTTATATATTTGCTGTTAAGTATAAACCATAGATTCTCAACCTTTTTTTGCCCACCGCTCCCTTTAAGAATTTTTTTTTCTAGCACCCCCCAACTGCTTTTACATTCCATCTGTCGTTGTAAATCTGAAACAGCTATTGTCACGATTATATTTACCACAAAGGGGGGGGGGGGGGGGTGGGATGGGTTTCTCTGGGTCTCCCGAAAGTAATTTTTTTTTTACATACTATCTGTCGCGAATCTGAAAAAATCATGATATCCAATTAAAAGTAGATTCATTCACATTCATTCATCGTCTCATACATACTCTTCTATTATTTTGACTCTTGATATGGCCCGACTCAAGTATATAATTCACTTGCTCGTGCCGTGTATTCCTCAGGCATCCCCAACGTCTTCTACCCCAGACAGGTGGGGCGTTTGGCCGATGCATGACCTCTGGGACCGAATCGCCTTTTAAATTTACAGCACTTCACATGACGGTTTTTCCTTCTTCCGGTCATTTTTTTTTATCCATAGAGCCTAAGGCATGAATATATTGTAGAAGCCTCCTTTTCGGTACCTATTCTAGATTTAAATTTTTTGCCCACCCTAAATAAAATCCTGACTACGCCCATGTGTGAGCATATCGTCCTTTCTCCCTTTTCTTCTTCCTGAAGTGTATCTTTCTTCTTCTAATGACGCTTACGTCAGCTTTGTATTATTTGCGGATCTCTACATTTTCAGACGATCATTCATGTTTTGATAAATCGAAATCTATTAGTTTTTAAATTATGCAGTGTCTAGGTGTCTAGTGTCTTATATAGTGTCTATCGTGTGTCGAAATCTTCTACGCCTAGATATTTTCTTCGTAATCAATATATTAGGCACTATTTATGCATATCTAACAAAAAAAAACATTTGATTCTTTTTTGACCTGGTGGTTATTGTTTTTAGTCAAAAAATTGTTGTGTTGAATTCAAATAATGTTAATATTATAAAATAAACGTCGGGTGAATTCAAATGTTATCTGAGTATCTACATTTCACAATTGAGGCAAATTCTTCGTTAGTGCATTAATACCTTCTACCAATGAATAGTGACGCCAGTTTGATTATAATCTAATAGAGAAGGGTTTAAGGCCCCGTACCCGAGCTCGAAAAGAAGAAGATGGAGAGATATGAAATTACGAATGTTGGAGAGAGCGCGCTAATATTTCGAACGATAAAATTGAAGCGAAAATTGTGAAAATGTTTAATAAAACACGACTCGTTTAGAATAGAGCAAAAATCTCGAGGGGGTTGTCTAAAACAACGTTCAAAGAAACACTGAATTTTTTCATACATGTAACTTGTTAAATAATAGAGACAGGCTTGAAAATAAAAAAATTTCGGTGCATACTTTGCGATTTTTTTCTATCGAGGGAATTTCATATAATTTGCGTTTCGGCGTGGGGGTTGATATTATCTTCAAAAATAACATATATTTTTTTAAGAGCTTTAAAACTTCAAATGTTTAAGAGAGATATGCAAGAAATCGATAGAAATTCGGGTAGTGGCGGCTTAATGCTTACCGTTTATTAACCTCTATAAAGGTCGCGGATTATTTGTTAATAAGAACACTCATGAGAAGTTGATTAACTTTACTTCTTATTTAATATATATACATAAATGTCCACGACAACAATCAGAAGGAACTAAGTACAAAGAACTTGAAGCCGGCCAGTTTTTTGCCATTTGACGTTTGGCGGCGCTAGCGAGCTAGGCGCTGGTGGTGCCAGCGTATAAATATTTTCTTATTTATTTAATGATAATATATTACAAAATCATAACATAATACATTATTCCTAATGAGTTTAATAAAACTCAATTCGGGAATTTAATAAAACTCATTAAAAACAATATTTAAGGGGATCCACTAGTCCTGTGGAATTCGACAACGGAAACCACGCTTCTTTTAAGAAGGGATTTACAAATACTTTACTGAAAAAGTTTTTGGAGAGGTTGGAGAAGGTATTTGAGAGTTATTTACAGGTTGATTTCGTAAAGGCCTGTAAAAAATTTTAACTCCTTTTTTACGCATTGTTTATTATAATAACAAGAAAATTTAAAATAGACTGCACGGAACAAAGCGACGCGGAGCCTAGAGACGTCCTTACACCCCAAATTTGGGAGGAGGCCTTTCTGCAGATGGCACAATGTTTATAATCGCAGTTGGATAACGCCTCGTTTTATGCACTAGAAAAAAATATCGCCAAAATTCATGCTTTATTTTATTTTGTGAAATTCTGGCTTTAACATTGAAATGTTTTCCGATTATTTTGTAAATAACCTAATTTTCCACATTTAAACTTTATCCAAACATGGATTCATCAGTAGGAGACTTTGGCACTTGAAAGTATTTTTAATAGTCCTGATACTTTATTTTTTTCCAGACTTATAAAACGACTTATTAAAAAATTACTGGATATTTTCCAAGGCCAAGGTGTGTTCTACTAGCAATATTTAATTGAAGTATCTATAATATATCTAAGCGATCAATTTTGCATTATTTCGCATGGCTTCAACTTAAAACATATATTCGGTATATTTCAACAATCTCATTAGTTTTCCTTTGAAGATTCCTAATGTTCTGCCGATAATTTAGGGCTAAACGTTTTTAATCGGATCAAAAATTATTAACCAAAAACTTTTACTTGATTTTCGACCCATCGCATAATTGGATTACATTTTACAACAAAGCGGGTTATCGGTTTTGAAAATGGAGGACTTTATTTTTAGAAATGATTATCAAATATTATTATATCACAGTTAAAATTAGATTGAAATTTTGTTTTACAGTGTGTTATCCAATGTGTATGAAATCCTTTTTTGAGGCATATTAAAAATATTACCTATATAAAAGTAATCATACTTTTTTGTGCTATCGAAAAACTGTAGAACTAACGAAAGATCTCACAATAATGGGAAGCAGGTAGATTGTGATGTCACACAATTCTGCCCTGACTCACTACATACCAACCGCCCCCGCATTCCGATTTCTATTATTTTATACCTAACATATTTCCCTTAAACACTTTAAGTTTTTAAGTTTATAAAAAAAATATGTTATTTTTTTAAGATAATATCTATACATTTGTAGAGCCAAAGCGGTAATTATATGTAATTCCCCTCTCGCAAAGATACTCCGAAAATTATTAAAACACATTTTATAACTAACTAACTAACCATCACGCCGTTTGCCCGCAGGGGTAGGCAGAGAGGACGGACCGCCAAACAACTCGGTCTTGGCACCCACCCCTTGCCTCGTTTATATTCATACATCGTCTCATAAGTGCTCTTCTATTATTCTGACTCTTAACATGGTCCGACTCAAGTGTATTATAATTGTAATTATAATTCACTCGGCCCTACCATGTCTTTCTTGGGCGTCCTCGACTTCTTCTACCATTCACATTTGCGTCATATATTCTCCTTACACTTCTTTCCTTGTTCATTCGCTCTACATGCCCAAACCATAGGAGAGTCCCTTTTTTATTTACTCATTACACTCTTAACACATTTTGTTCTGTTATTTAACATGTAATGGATATGAAAAAACTCACAGTGTTTCTTTATGCAACATAAGCTAGCGAGAGATTTTTGCTCTATTTTAAACGAGTCGTGTTTTATTAAGCATTTTCACAATTTTCGCTTAATCATTATCGATTTTAATATTAGCGCGCTCCCTCAAACATTCGCAATTACATATTTCCCCTTCTTCTTCTTTTTGAACGCTTTTTTTTTTTTTTTAAGTTTCTTTATTCTTTGAATTGTTTGTTACACCGTATTCATCGTCTCGTAGATACTTTACTTTTATTCCGACTACTAAACCAACAACAGAGGGCAGTATATCTTGTTTATGATGAATCGACAGCTGATAGCAATAAACGCTAATCAGAAAGAGCTTTTTAGTAGAAATGCGGTGAATATAATCGGCCACTGTTCAGTGTTCGGCTATTTTTTTTATATTCGACCACAACAACACGGGCATGTGCCTAGCATGGTGGTCGAAAAATCCTCAAATTGTGTAATCATCAAAGCAATGAATTGTGAAAAATTTTAAAAAAATGTCTACCATTTGACCGAATACCAAAAACTTAATAATGAAAATAAAAACACATTTCAATCAAAAAGCTTCTATTAAACTAGAGAGTATTACGTTATGTAATATTTAAAATCAATCAGAGGCAAATTGTGGTGAACAAAAACTAGTTTTTCTACGATTTCTGGTAGCAGACGATCGTTTTCTTCGAAGCCAGCTTCTGAAAATAGTCTCTCACTATCAAATTTATCTTTCGTCACTGCAAAGTGACGAAAGATAAATTTTAACAAATTTCATTATTTTTGGATATCATTTTGCGCTTGCAGTCCACCAGTTGTAAGAGTTTGCCTTACGATCGAAACGAGCACTGTTTGGTATTTGGCCAAATCACTATTTGTTACATCTCTAGTTTTTAGTTTACCATGAACTTATTTGAGAGCTTTCCGAGAAGGACTTTCATTCGAGATGTTCGCTGAATGATTCGAGAGATGAATATTTGTTCCTTTTTCCATAGCGAGTAATGTTTCCTCGCTTCATCCTGCAGTATCATATTATGTGTAACGTACATATTGCACATAAAAGTGTACACAGCTCGCTGGGATCTGCGATCCTCGATCGTGGGTGGGTGTATAAACGTATCCCGTTGTAATACTTCCTCTATATGGCGCGGTCGTTTCCCAACTGGATTCTGCGGGCTTTACGACTGAGCTTTGGGTAAACCGGTCGTCCCTATATTCCTAGCTACCTCCCAACAAACCACTTCGCAATAAAACATCCAGAATTTAACAACTAATTTTCGTCATTCTAAAATCAATTCAACATCTCTCTGCAATCAAAACATTGTAAACATGCTTTCTTGCCATTACTGAAAGCTTTTAGGTATTAGACGCGCTTGTTCTGCGTGAGCACTTCTTGAACAACGATAAAGTTGCATTTGTTTACAAAATGCACGATATTTTGTCTGATCGGTATTGTGTAATGATACGACTTTTTTACAATTTTCTTTAAATTGTCAGATGTTTGTGTTGAATTCCTTGACTCTTGGGAAAAACGTAACGAGACAACGGGTATCATGACAATCGTATAGAATGCTTAAGGGCAGATTTGGTGTTGGAGATTTAAGGAGTGGTTTGCTTGGAGAATGTTACCTACTCTTCGTGTGTTACTATGGAGGGTACGGAGAGCATTTTATTTTCTCTGATGTATCTGAATTGATACATGACTCACTAATTGGCTTCAAAAAGCTGTCGGTTATTACATCTTGGAAATTAAATTTTAACTAGAACGCCTCGTTCTTATAATATTACTATTGGAGTAGCCTATGTGTAATTTATTCATTGCTGAAATCACTTGATGATATTTTCAAATTAATTAAGGTGATGTTAATATTATTTTTAATACAATTGTGGGTATCTCTTATAAATATGTAACTATTTTCGACATTTCATTAAAGAGCCGCGGAGAGCAAAAGATCAAAAGTATACAAAAATAATTAGTGATAAATATTTTTGTGAACACATTATTTAGCCTTAAATCAAAATTGCAAATAAACTCGATATAATATATTTTTTATGTTTGCGGAATCAAATCAAATCATGTTTTTTGCTTTGTATGTTTAAAAGTAGCTATTCAATTTTAATAGCATGAAACCTGTTTTGTTCCGCTTAAATTTCAGATACACAGAAAAATCCTTGACTAAAGACACCGATGCCCAAATACATATTGGTAAAAAAAGTGTAGGTACAAGTGTGGTGCAGATAAAGGCAAGAGGAATCCGTCAAACGCAATAGAAGCCCGGCGATGTTAATTGATCACGATCGCAAGATTATAACATTATGCATACTATAATGTTTTATGCAAGTACCTATATTATTACCAATGGATCTTGGTCACCATCGTGTGTATCTCGATTATTCTCCTGTCCTGTGGTTACGTTGACAGCTATCCAAGTGAAATACAATGCGAACTTGCGATACACGACCGCCGGTTAAATATCGGATACACGCTAAATCAATAGAACAAAGAAGAGAAAGTTCTACGAAGAACTCAACTACACAAAAGGAGAATAATGTGTTATTATTGTAAATTTATAATTCGTCGAATAATGGCGACACGTTCGAATTATGCTGTCATAAAAATAATTGGCAAAATAAGCGCTTACGGTCGTTCAATGATGATTTATTACGGCTTTGAATGATTTCTTGATTAGATTACATATAAGTCATGAATAAAACATTAGTTTTTTGGAAAATCATTAAGGTTGTCTACCAAATCTGATTAATATTTTGCGACATCAGCATCCTTGTAACAGTTGTCAAAGGCAGTTTTTTGGCAATTGCTTATAGAAAAATACTTGATTATTTCATATTGATGTAAGAAGGTACGAGTACCAACTGATTTATAATACGATGTTGTTTCGTATAATAACAAAACACAAAGATTTTATCAAAAATAAAAATCAGAAATTTTTTGTTTGTCATTGAAAAGGCACAACGTTTTTGGACAGCAACAGCTTGGAACATCATTTTTACAAGCTATTGAGTTTTGGAATATGCTTTCTACTGTTAAAAAAGAAAGACACCAAATCGTCTGCTTCAGAATGTAAAAGTAAAATATTTCGATTAAAATGTATCGAAACTCAGGAGAACATTGACCTAGATATACTTGGTCGAAGCAGGAGAAGCCAGATACGCCTACCCAATAAAACTATTTTCATATAAAGATAATTAGATACATATATGTCTGCTCTCGTTGTTCTTCAAACAATCCAACACCCTTTGACCTATCCAACTAAACGTTGCGTAGTTACTCTTTACGACCCCGCGCGAAACAAAAGGAACGAACCTTGGCCGCCACCCCCCCCCCATCCGCTCCCATACTTTTAAAATTTGTATAAATAAACAATAGTAGTTGTGTACGTATATCATTAATAATTACTTTGAATAACGGATTTTTGCTACAAATTTTTATTCGTTTAAAAACACATAATCTTCGGATGATTCTAAATTATATCACGATTGTAAGGTACCTACACTACGGCGAGTTTATTTAATAAATTATAGCAAAGTACCCAGTTAGTAATAATATTTTTTCCGGGGACTACCTCCTTAAGAGATCCTTAAAAATCAGATTTTTTTTTCCTTTCAACAATTACTAGACGCCTTTATAAACTAGTCCCAGCGAGAGTTCGTACGCACACCATCAGCGGTCGCCTCTCCCTTCTACCAGGGAAACGGAAGATTAATTTTTGTGTTTATTATTTATTACTCTTTTATACGCCAAAAGGGAATTAAAGTTTTAAATAGTTCTAACCACAATTCTAATGTTTCTTACTTTTGTTTGCAACGAGATTTGTGTGATACACAAATTCTAGTTTTTCATCAAATATAACTCCGAGGTCTCTAATTTTTGTTTATATCTCTGTGTATTGTTTATCGCATAATTGAATAGTATTGGAGATTTGTTTCAACAGAAAGTTATCGATTTACATTTGTTAAAATTTAGAAATAAGTAAGTTGTTAGTTACACACCAATTATATAAATGATTTAAATTTGATTGAAGCTCTTGGCAATCATTAACATTAAATTATTTGTAATTTTGTAAATCGTTAGCAAAGAGTATAAATTTAATCACTCGGACCCATTAGCTTGTTTTCAAGATAATATAACATTACCAGACATACTTATGGCGTATGAGGCGTACCCAACTTATTAACAATGTTAAGCCGCCGCTATCCGAATTTCTACCGATTTCTTACCAATCCCCCTTAAACATTTGAAGTTTTAAGCTCTTAAAAAAATATATGTTTTTTTAATATCTAGAAACGTTCCATGCCGAAACGCAAATTATATGAAATTCCCTCGATAGAAAAAAATCGAAAGTATGCTCCGAAAATTATTTAAAACAACTCCATTTCTATTATTTTACAAGCTATATTTGTGAAAAAATTCACAATGTTTCTTTAAATGATACTTAAGATACGTTCCGCGAGATTTTTGCTCTATTTTAAACGAGTCATGTTTTATTAAGCATTTTCATAATTTTCGCTTCAATTTTATCATTGACAATATTAGCGCGCTCTGTCCAACATTCGTAATTACATATCTCTCCATCTTCTTCTTTTTGCGCCGGTAAGCGTGGCCTTAAAGCAGGATATTATGGCATTAATAAATAGTAAGAAGAGTACAGGACCTAAAAGGCTACCTTGCGGGAAGCCATTAGTGGTACAGAATTTTTTAGATTTTGTCTCTTTCACATTACACAATATTTCCTTTCACTCAGAAAGCTGCCGAAGAAGTAATTTATGTGATATTTTATTTGGTATCAAATGCCTTCATGAAATTTATACATATAAGATACTAGAATGATGATGTGATGACGTAAAATGTGAGAAAAATACTTGCATAGAAGGAAAATCGTTTCAGAAACGGTGAAATTGCCAAAATAGGTATGTGTCAGCGTGTGTATTTGACAATCTTTTCGTTTTGTTTTGGAACGCAATCTGGCTCTTTAGATCTAGTCACCAAACACGGCTAAAACGAGTTCTTGGAACGTTTCAGTTTTGAATAGTGATCTGTAACCAAGTCTATAATGAGAGCATCTACCCTAATAATAATGCAATATTTTTTATCAGATATAGATTTCGAAGGAGAAGCCCATTAGACTTTTGTTGTAATACCTACCTACTGCAAAACAATCAGGAATGCCTGTTTTATTAAAATAAGTATTGTGCAACAGCCAAGACTGCTTGAAAAGGTGAACATTGTTCCCTTGGAACCAGTTTTTCGTTTGTTCGGGATCAGGGAGGGAAATAATAATGTTTCCAAGTTGAAGAAAACAAAAGGGACCTACATATCTAAAAGCTAGTTTAAATATAAGGTTCTTTTCTTGTTTTATGCTTCGTTTGCCCGCTGCACTGAGTATCTAGTGCAGGCGGCCGCCATTGCGTGAATGTCACCTTCTTTAGTCTTTGCTCTCTACTCTGTATCTGTACTCTCTTTTGGCGTCTTATGAGACGTAGAAATACGTTGCCTGGTATTACGTATAATGGTTGAGATATGATTTTGTGCTATTATTTATATGTGGTCACGTGGTGCGCATGTGAGTCACAATTGACCAACTTTTCAGAAGAGCAATTTTTGTTGTATGGTTTTACGTAAGGGGCCATCCATAAATTACGTCACACCTTAAGGGGGGGGGTCACACAAGGGGGGAGGAGGTCTCAAGAATGTGACGATGTGTGACAGGGACGGGGGGGGGGGGGGGGGGGGGTCAAAAAATCATGAAATTCGTGTGATGTAATTTATGGATGGCCCCTAAGACAAAATAGACAGGTACAGAAATGTGTATTTTTGACAGCAGTTAAAAAAATTATTAAAACAAGTATTTTTATATAATGACTTTGGAAGTTTTCTAAGAATAAGATATTTTGGAAAAAGTAGGACGCCAACTTTAAACGCTAAGCATCTTTCACTTTAATATTTAAATTGATTATCTGATGATTATACAAATCAGAAAAATATTAGAGAAAAAAGGCATAATTTCTCCTGATAAGTCCTGATCTTCCGCTAACTGGATAACAGATCTAATCATTGAGCTGTCTCCAGAACTGCTGGTTTCGTCCAAATCGCATGGCGTTTGAATAATTATTTAATGCACCGTTTCAAGTTATGCCGGTTAAATGAAACCACTTCAATGCAGATAAATAAATTTGTAATTAGATAACATTGACCTTATCTACATTATTAATGTAGTCATATTGATATCAATCCTTTTAGGAAAGGCGATAAACAACTCGTTTATTGACTGTTCAGAGCAGCTAATACAATTTAACAGGGTTTATTAAATATCACGATAAGGTGCCCTCAACAGCACAGACCCTTCGAAGATGTGCGCTATCCCTTCGAAAAAATAAAGTTTTCAAACCTGCATCTTTAACAACATCGATTGACACTGGATTCCCAAGTGAAATTCTACGAATGAATCTTTGCAACATTAATGATATAACGTAGTATTATATTATATAACTCAATAAGGCTTCATAAGGATCTCGCCGCTCTTAAAACACACACAAATAAATTTAAAAAACACATCTTCCTATCTATTCAAAAATAATCACATTGTTCCCCAAGGCGTATTCTTAAAATAAATAAAAATAATAATTCAACCAACGAAGCTCGACCCGCATTATTTGACAGCTGTCGTAGGTACTGTCAGTCGGAAGTGCAGACGCCGAGATGCCACGTGGCCAGCTGGAAAAATAAGACGTAGCGGGATGTAGGTGAGCTCTGTGTGAAGTGTGCGGTTGGTAGGTAATAGATTGGTCGGTAGGTACCGCCGTATTGATCGCGAACAGCTGACGGACGATGGAGGCAGCAGAGGCAGGCGAAGGGGGGACGCCGCGACGCCCCAATTTACTTCGACGTCGGCTTCGGGGCCCGTAGACTTCTGACACTCATCTGATAATGGACACGTAGATCCTATCTAGTGATAGAGGTTATCATAAAAGGTATCATGCGTCTTTATTTATAAAGATTTTATCTAGTTATTTACCTATTACTTATTGATAGATGATACGAATAAACAGAAATATTCATAATTCTATCTGTGTTTTCTTGAAAGCTTATTAATTTCACTGGTTCGTTTTTTAAGATAACCAACCAAGTCTGTTATTAAATATTTAATCTTATCATTTTTGTTATCATCATTTCAAATGCCCCGTTTTCCTTATTCATTTCCAAAACCTAAGCTTAGGTGGTTTGGTCATATAGAGCGTGTGATTAGAGAAAAGATTGTCTGGAGAATTAGGCGAGCACGGTCAAAAATTAAATGATATAAAACATTTCGACAACCGGTGGGCAAAAGCCCGCCCTCTCGGGTGTCAATTAAGAATCGGTTAACTGTAACATTGTACACATATATTTTTTTAATAATTTCGTTCGTTATGCAAAATTACTGGCTTGCGCACAGAGGCAGACTAACGAAGCTCATAGAATTGAAAGACGTCGTATACACAATCAATTGAAACCTTTCGGGCTTGGAGAAATGGCAATGGGAAAATTGTTCAGAATATCAGTTGTGGCTAAAAACATCCTGAATGAACTGCCTTTTTAGTGTCAAAAAGTGCATGCGAACTGCCAATGTATTAAAGTGCGTTTATTTCAATTCGACATGGTCAATTTATTCGTATGTACGTAGCCTTTTTGACATGTTTAGCCATGTTTGATGTTTGGGAATGCCAATCCTTAGATAATTCCTGCCAGTATTGCTATCGTAGGGTAGTTTCTTATTTATTTAGTCTTGGCTATAGGCAGGCCTAACGAACAATCTATTTAAGACACGCCTAGCTCTGCACAGCCGTGCTAGGAAAATCGAAATAAAATCACAGTCAGTTAAGCTTATCGATCCGATATTGATAAGTTCTCGATTTGATCGTGCTAGACTTCGAGCCAGATCACGCAAAATAATATATACATATGGCAGAAATTATATTATGTGGAGTGCATTCGACAGGGTTGTTATGTCATTATCTTTGCCTATTTTTCCTACGGGGAAAGAGTTGATAGATAGTTATTTATTGTACTCAAATTATCAATATAAAAAATTATAACAAGTGTTAAGCCTTCCAAATATCTAAACATTTGAATAACGATTTCCTAATAACAACATTCCCATCTATTTTTAAAGAAATAAAGGCTTGACAAATTAATGATCGAAAATATCTTCAACTGCCTTCCAAGTCGAGATTGCCATGAATTTGTACGTGGGCGAGCTTAGCAAAACCAGCCGGAAGATTAAGCTATATCCAACCATTACTTCATGGTAATATTTACCTTATGGCCAAGGTCGGTAGAATCATTTTCCCACGGGCGGCGGCAGCACACCGTATTCTTTTGCAGATCCGAAGATAATATGGAGGAGGTCACAACGATTACCTGAAAACTCGTTTCAAGGTTAAACCGTAATATGAAAAATGAAACCGTCTAAAGTCGAAAAGATTTCCTAAATGTTTCTCGTGGGATTAGCCAAATTAGATAAAGCATTCATGTAGCATTTAATGTCTTTTGATTTTTTTTCTGTTTCTAAAATTTCCAGAAATATTTATAAATTATGAATATTTAGTTCAACGTTTAAAAAATTTGGGCTATGTTGTGAGGATGAATGGAGTGGGTCTTAGTGGGGAGTGGGGAGGGTAAGAGATTATGAAGTCGACGTTCGGGAAGCAGCTGATACAGATCTGACAACTAAATATAGCCAAAGTAATTTCAATGCTGTTATTTTAACAGGGCAATACTTAGAGAGTCTATTTACACGTAGCCCGCTTGGATTCCTCTACAGAATAATAATATGTACTGTACCGGACCAAGTTGCAGTAAGCGTTGGTCGCGTAATTTGAGTTGACCCACAAACTTAAGATTGTGTGTATTGGTGCATATTTATTCACTTTCGACATATCCACTAAAAACAGCCTTTTGTCTTGTTTGGGCCTGCCTATTACTTTTTTAGCGAGAAAGGGACAACATTTATAATAATTTACGGAGAATTCGAATACTAATGACAGCAGAGCTGTGTTTTATTTTCAAGGAATGCGTTATCTGAAATCAAATTCAGACAAAATAAAACAGGTTATTGTTTTTATCATTAAACTAGAAGTGAGGAGGCTTCGCGTTTTTTCACGCAGTCGTGATCGTATTGATGTATCGTAATTATTAATAAATCAATCGGTTGTAAAAAAAGTTTAAAAATAAAATATTTTAATTGGCCAATAGAATGGGGTCAATAATAATGATAATTTTCAAATTTGATAAATAAGAGGTTTATCGGAGCTGCAACGTTTGATCTAATTATTGTAGCGTATAAGTCAGGAAAGAAAAATGATAAAATATGTTTTAACAAGAGCTTACATAAAGGTTAATAGTTAATACACTCAAAGGGAGTACTGCAAGGCATCCATGAGAAACGCCTGCGCGGGCTTTTTCATACAGAAATTAATTTTGAATTTGATGCCAAAATACCCAAACAAACAGATTTCTTCAATCAAAACGTATAGAAAATATGTACGGATGTGAAATACTTTTATTTATTTGTGTTTTAAATTATAAAACATTAAAGAAATCGATTTTTATGATGTCAGAAGCAATTTTGGCAAGTTCTTAAAAAGGTTTTTAAAATTCAAACAATTGCAATCGTTTGTAACCGTTGCAGACATTGAAATCAGGCTCTAGTAATCTAGTGCGTAGGTCTCTAGGGCTGTTATAAAGGCATCGCTTCGCGCTTGGCCGGGGTCTCTCGCGAATCATGTTTTTTGGTAAAAGAAACTTGTAACGCGGGTAAATACCGGCTTTTTGCATAGTAATAGCTAAAATGAACACACTCTTTCACTAGTTACAAATGATTTTTCACCAGATAAAAGCTTAGCGTAAAAATAAATATTAAATGAGCCTAAACTAGTTGCATTGACCTTGAAATTTTGAAACGAGTTTTTTTATTGGAAAAACTAAAACACACTTAGAACAAACAACGACGTAAAGGCTTAGTCTTATAACAATAACCATTATGCTTTAACCTACATATAAAAATAAACATCGTTACAATGGAAACCTTTAATTAACCGGTTCATTAATCTTAATTTGGCTTGTTTTAATGCGACGATAAACGCCTTCTTTATCACCGTCCGCAGCGAAATGGTGAACGCGATACATTGTTCAGTCTGGCTTTGAAATGCGTTCGTCCGCCCTCATTCCGAATATGGTGTTTTGTTTTAAGTATAAGCATCATATGCTTACATACTCTGTGCTCGTATCACACACGTTTCATTACTTCGATGTTACGGGTCAATTCACTATTGAAGGTTAAGATGAATGGGAATTAAGAATTGGTTCTCGACTTTCGTAACAAGATTTAAATGAAATTTAGGTGGATTAGGTCAATGGCATTAATTCTCAAAATTTAAATACTGCAACGCACTCATTGTACCTACGAGTACATTGCCGTGTACATTGTACCTAGGAGTACGGCGTAATACTTGTACCTAGCTAGAAAATACTTGTACGTGTAGACTTAACATTACCTATTCTAAATCATACTTTACTTACACTGAGAAGGGCGATCAATAATGTGCGTAGTTTGTGTAGATATTTTTAATTAAATAGGGTCACTTTCACTACTTTAGCTCTGTACGATCTTTCTCGCCATTCGTTTCGGGGATAAATAAAAATAAAGTAGTAAAACATTACTCTTCTTACACTTAGTAAAATATTACTTAAAAATTAATTTTATTTGTTTGTAAACTAACATAACCCAACCTTCCTCTCCTCACATCCCTTTCTTCCCCATTACCTCCGGCCTCACCACTTACCCCAATTGGGGGTGCCATTGTTCCAGACTCCGGACAATTGGGGTATGGGAGCAGTTGAGACTCTTGCACGGTATTCACATAAAAAAAATATGATCGTACTCAAATAATTTTTTAACATCAAATCGCTTTTATTGAAATCCAAATGGATAGTACAAAATTGAAAACAAATTTCCTTATTCAAGATTTTTAGGACAAGTTTTATAGCACGGGGAGAGCTTTTTGCAAGATTTATCGCCCATTTGGGAGAGTTTCACGTTTTAAAGCTTTGTATAGGTATAAAGACGGGTTTAATAAATAATTTATATTATTTTGCTTCCACTGTAAATCTTTAGTTGAAGTTGGATTTGAGGAGATTGCCAATAAATAACAACACAAAATTACTTAAGTAAATAGTTAATGTAAAGTTTCATTAAACAACTAAACATATATATTTTTAATTTTGCTAATATTTTTTGTTTTATTTTTTCCGTGAATACTGCACAAGAGTTCCTACTGGTTCGAACTGGTGTCCAGAGCCAGTGGGACTATAGCATCCCTAATTAGGGATATTGTGAAGCTGGAGGGTGTGGGATGGGAAAGGATGGAGAAGAGATGGAGATGAGAAAGGCTGGGAAGTAGGTATCTCAGTGAACAGGCTATTTAGATCTGATTACCAAATGTGGCTAAAGCCATGTCGATTATGAATTGTTGTATATCATCAGGATCATACTGAAAGAGATACTTTCACGTTTGAAAGTATTAATAACGAGTGCATAATAAAACTTTTTTTTCACTTTTTCCAATTCCAGTAATCAAAATTGATTTTATTGTATATTATTAATGCGACGGAGTTTCACCGAGTATTACAAATATTAAAAAAATACACTTTTGTAAGTATTTATTTCTTGATCTATTGATATCGCTCTTTCGAGCTTTGTAGGTTACAGCGAAGGGGAAAAATGATGCTAGATACAATCAACATTGCATGCTCGAATCCCCTTAAATATAGTAATGGATTGTTATACCGCTCCCAGACCTGTACATAATAATATAGGAAACCGCTATAGTACCCTGACTGACCAGTGAAAAAATCGATAATATACACTAGGGTGCCAGCGTGGTCAGCCGGTATAGCTTCAATAGTTAATTCTAGGAAAGCATTAGACATCAATGCACCTGTTAATCAATCAGCAGATAGTGAAAAGCCGATTCTAACTGGAAGTGAAATCATTTATAGAGCTCTGTATAAGGCCCTAACATACATGGCACAAGTCACGAACCTGGGACAGAGAAAATGCCCACTAACGAAGAATATTTTAATGTGTTGGAGGAGATCAAAATATAATGCTCTTTCAGTACTCAGATCGAAAAGATAAAATCATTGCAACAAAGGATAAAATAAAAAAAAGGATTTCTTTCTTTATTTCGGGACGTTGGTAATCGACTTCGAGACCACTGCGCTAATTTTTTTCAAAATGCGGTCAGTTATTAATCAACGAATTTGTAACTCAAATAAACTTATCTACTTTGCGTAAATTATTTTTTTAAGACATATGTGTGTTTATTAATTCAAGGTTTTATGTGAGTTTATCTATAACTATGTATTTGAAAGTAAAAATAAATAAAAATTATGAACATAGAGAAACTAAGTTGTATTAATGGAAGACACTTCGAGGTTAGCTGTGTTTTACAATCGCATCCAATATCTTCTCGCTTCAATATATTTTAAAACGCTCCCATTTTTAAGTGAATTTATCTTAATATTAGGTTTATCGTATTATATTATTGTTACTTCTTCAAACTTCACAAATATACTTTGTGGCTAATATTATTGATTCATTGAAAACAAATAAATTTGTAAAAACCACTGTATAATTTTATTAATATTAACAACGGTGATCGGATGACCCGGAATGAATCCAACTCAGAACTCTCAGAACCATCTCAGATAAGTCATTTAGAGTGATAAAAAAATATCTATTAAAAATTGGTTAAATAGGTTGCGTTAGGTTAGGGTTATCGGCTAATTTAAAATTGTTTTTTTTTCGTTGGTTTTAATGACTTTTCAAGGAAGTGTTGAGTTGATTATATTCTCAGTTGGCATGGAACCATTAAAAACATGTTTCAAAAACTACGTTTTCTTCGTCAGAATATAATTAATTTTGAAAATAACAAAAGACAAACAAGTTTAGACAAATAAAAACTATAGACAAAATATTAAAGGGAGAGGTGATTAATTACTTAAAAATATCATTAAAAAAAACAATTTAAAAAACGGTTCTATGCCAACTGAGAATAAAGTCAACTCAACACCTCCTTGAAAAGTCATTAAAAGCTATGAAAAAAATAATTTTAAATTATTAGCCGATAACCCTAACCTAACGTAACCTATTTAACCAATTTTTATACATATTTTTTTATCACTCTAAATGACTTATCTGAGATGGTTCTGAGTTGGTTTCATTCCAAGTTGTCAAGTCACCTAAAAAAACATATAAAATGAAATATAAAAATTATTTTAGGAAGTGTAAATATTCCATGTATACAATAAAAAACTTTTTAAACAAATAAAATAGTAGTAAGTATAAATAACAAAATAAAATATATTGTAAACCAGTTGTGTTTGCGTGTAAAATTTTTAACACTTTATTTATATCAAAAGAATGATTTGTTTCTAAAATGTGGTCAGATGTTACAGCAAGTAAATGTTTGTATTAATAGTATTTATCAAAGACTTTATTACATTTTTGTACTTGCTGAAAGAGAATATTACAATATTTACTGAGTACTTACCTACATACGTATATATTTTTGAATAAGTAAGTGCTTACTTACGTCTGTAATTTTTTTTAATGGTGGAATGCTATCGATTATTACATTACACAATGTAGGTAACTATGTTTGGGTGCGGGGCATGGGGTATGGTTATTATGACTGAGCGTCCGAGGCTCTCGGGCTAAATGTGCCCGCCATGCTATCGTTCGGGGCCTTGGTTTAAATTTATGACCGCCTCCCGGAGCCAAGGCCTCTCCATACAACCAGCCATCCAGCCAGCCAGCTAGCCAACCATCCTACACCGGTCTATACAGTGCTGCCAACTAGACATCTGCTTTGACTCATCGTTGAAATGAAACATTATAATGCGTTGACTTGGTTTTATCCTAAAAGGGGCCCGAGTAAGCCATTAATCCATATAATAGGCGGTTTATTATGTTAAACCAGTTGGACGCCAAATAAAGTGTTTCTATCAAATAAAAAAATGTAATTTAAGCCGCCGCTATCCGAATTTCTACCGATTTCTTATATATCTCCCTTAAACATTTAAAGTTTTTAAGCTCTTAAAAAATTATATGTTATTTTTGAAGATAATATCTAGATACGTTCCACGCCGAAACGTAAATTATATGAAATTCCCTCGATAGAAAAAAATCGCAAAGTATGCTCTGAAAATTATTTAAAACAAGTCTATTTCTATTATTTTACAAGTTATATTTGTGAAAAAATTCACAATGTTTCTTTATATGATACTTAAGATACCTTCCACGAGATTTTAGCTCTATTTTAAACGAGTCATGTTTTATTAAGTATTTTCCCAATTTTCGCATCAATTTTGTCAATGAAAATATTAGCGCGCTTTGTCCAACATTCGTAATTATATATCTCTCCATCTTCTTCTTTTTGGGCCGGGAAGCGTCGCCTTAAGTCATTTTCTTGTTTTATTCGAGACAACGTCAAAAAATATGCAATATGGATTATTACGTAACGCTGCGTGTAAACACGTAGGTTTTTTTGCGAACCGAACCACGAATAACAGGAAAGGAATGAAGCAACCGCAAGCGGCGTTTTGCGCCGTTTGCCGTTGCTCCGTTCCTTTCCTATAATTCGTGGCTCGGCTCGCATTCGTATTCGTACATGTATACGCAGCATTAGGTGTCTTTATTTTACTCTTCAGATGTTTAGACTTCACATCATTTTATTTAAGATGGAGAGATATGTAATTACGTATGTTGGACAGAACGCGCTAATATTTTAAGTCGTACAATAGCAGCGAAAATTGCGAAAAAGCTTATTAAAACATGACTCGTTTAAAATAGAGCAAAAATCTCGTGGAACGTATCTTAAGTATCATTTAAAGAAACATTGTGATTTTTTTCACAAATATAACTTTTAAAATAAAAGAAATAGACTTGTTTAAAATAATTTTCGGAGCATACTTTGCGATTTTTTTCTATCGAGGGAATTTCATATAATTTGCGTTTCGGCGTGGAACGTATATTATCTTCAAAAATAACATATATTTTTTTAAGAGCTTAAAAACTTCAAATGTTTAAGGGAGATATGTAAGAAATATTAATATACGTTCCATGAGATTTTTGCTCTATTTTAAACGAGTCATGTTTCATTAAGCTTTTTCGCCATTTTCGCTGCGATTTCATCACTTAAAATATTAGCGCGCTCTGTCCAACATTCGTAATTACACATCTCTCCATCTTATTCTTTTTCAGCCGAATAGCGCCGCCTTAACCAATTTTTATTTATTTTTTTCATCACTTTTAATGACTTTTAAAATGTGGTGTTGAGTTGAGTTGATTCTGAGTTGTCCAGTCACCCACATCCACGGGTTTATTTACTGTTAATCAATGATCCATTGGTATTATTTTATTTGAAGATTGAGTCAAATCAAAGCTCACGTTGCTGGAGTTACAGCAGTTTTGCTGTTTGGCCATCCTTATGACTTTGCCCAAACGAGGCAATAAACAAAAATATTTTTTTCCGAAAGAGCAAATTTATGTTTCCACGTCGGGCTGGCTTATTTCGAAAACATTACCGAAAAGACGTCATGTCCAATTTTTTCTGAAACTACTATATGATATTTTTTTATTTGTTGACAAATTATATTTGCTACCTACATCTTTCCTTGAACCCAAACAATTGAAATATTGATTACTGAAAGTGGATACTTATTACTTATTACTTATAGGCACTTTATTCAACTACTTGTATTAAAGACATTATTATTGAAATATTGAATTAATTTAGATTTTTTAAATATGTAATAATATCTCTTTTGGTAATATGTTCACACCTTCGCCGGGGTTTTATTTTACCTTTTTTACTTAATTAGAAGTCGGAGCATTTTTAAAAAAAGAAATATGGCTCATCAAAGAGGTTGTCTTATTAATTTACAGACTACTGCATTATAAGCAGAACATTATTGAGACGCGCTCAAACTTGCCCAGATTTAAGCTGTGTAGACACAAAGCTATGTAGCTTGGCTTATTTCAGCATAATATCGCTCGCCATACATTCCCAATAGGAATATATGGCGAGTGATATGCTGATATAGGCTAAATTACATCTTTTATAGCTGTGTGTGTATACAACTTGAAAAAACACAGTTTTTATCTGACTCTGGATTTTAACCTCGGCCTGACCTATTGTATGTTTTTTTTTTATATTTAGGAAAATTATTGATTATTTGTGGAAACTACCCAGCTAGAGATTCTAAATAAGATATAAAAGCTAAAAGAAAAAAAATGCTGCATATTAGATACTGACGTTTTATAAAATTCTATATGTTTTCCTTTACTTCAAATTTGTTTGCTGATGGATTTGTTACTAGTACGATTAATTTATGTTAAATTTACAACATAAACTCAAATTTATAAAGTTGCTTTTGTGATGCGTTTTTTATAAATGCCTAAAATAGACATAAATGAATTCATCTGGAATTATGAAAATTCTTAACTACCGACTTTTTGCAGAATTTTTACACAAAAATAACATGAATGAAAATAACCTAAGATGAAGCCAAGTGGAAAAAAACGTAGGCTGAATGGTGCGACCTTGCTGATATACTTGGTGTCTACTTAGTAGGTACTTGTGTACGGACATTGGACAATACTCCCTCTTGTCCATATGAGCATAGGACAATATGAAACGAAACACATCACGATTTGACCAAATCGTGTACGAACCCATTGGGATTAAATCCACTAGGTTACCATTACTAGTTTAATTTAATTCCGTGGTTATTGTATGCAAGGTGGTTACGTGTTGTAATAGACAATATTATAATACGTCGCCTTAGTTCGTATTTGTCCAACAGACCATTAGAAAATTTTTCAGGAGGAGAAGGTTTTCTTACATTATTTCAATTAAACATCATGAAAGCTGTTTAAGATAAAGCTATTTATGTAAAGGTCTCGTTAGTTTAAATAATTCTTAGTTAAGCGATAAACTATCATTTTTTATACTTTATTTTGTATTTTAAAGTGGAGATTGAACAAAAATTCAAATGGTCTGTTGGACAAATAAGAACTGAGGCGACGAATAATATTTTAATAACGCTTAGAAATTATTCAAGGCTCAGTAAATTTTTTTTTTTTATTTTTTTTTATTTAATATAGATATATAAGTTTACAGTGGGTTAATATAAATTACATATTGGTTCAGAAATTCTTTAAAATTGCAGTCTCACCAAAGAAGAAGCTAGTTCTTGTGCTTGATGAGCGAGTTACACTAATTATGACAGAAATAGAATGACATTATGCAATAGGTAAATATATAAGGGAACAATTGAAACTTCTGGATCATCTATATGTGAAGATGTACATACAATGGGATATAGTTACATACTAAAATATTGTGCACTTTAGAGAAATTAGAAAAATCTAAATTAAATAGAAATAAATATAGATTGCCAATAAATAGAAAGAAAGAGAAAAACAGGTAATTATTTAATTAATTATTCCTGATGAAGTGTTGCTTCAGTTTGAGTTTCAGTTTATTGATGTCTTTGATTTTTTTTATTTCAATCGGAAGATTGTTGAAATACTTTATTCCTAAATAGATGTAATTGTTTTGCATTAGTTTGGTATTAAATTTTGGTATTTTGATGTTGTCTTGATATCTTTTTGATTGGTGGGTTTCAAATTTTTTGACGATATTATCTTTGTAAATTTGGATAATTGCATTTTTCTTGAAGATATTCTCTACTCGAGGCACCGTGAAATCTGCGAAAAGCGTTTCTGTTGGATATGTGGAGGGTTTCTTTAGGATTACTTTAATGATTAGCTTCTGGATCACTTTGATCGGGGTAAGAATATTGTTGTATGAACCCCCCCATCCAATAATTCCATATTGAATTAATGACTGGATTAGTGCATAGTATACTCAACTAATTATTTAGATAATATCACCACCTCTCTAAGAAAAGACAACGCCTCAGAAATAAAACATTGCCTGAATTTGCTTTAGTTGTATTCAGTGACTACAAAAATTCCAAAGGACGGAAGTATAGTCGCAACGGCTAATAAGTGGGATTCTTCTGAGAAAAATCTGAATGGTTCTATTTTCATTTCCCCTATTTTTGCTTCTCTTGTCTTTCTCCCATTGTTCCACATTCCGGCCAGAAAAAAATCGCATCTGGCCTCCACGAACTATCTGCTTTTGAATATTTGACTACTATAATTTTCTGCCTAATTTTGTGATTGTTAGATCTGTTGAGAAATCACTTCTAATCACCATCATCAAAAATACTCATTTCGGTTGTCACTCATGTCAATTCATGTCATTCGGTTGTCAATATTAGCATTGAATTTTCAAAATTTCAACTGATTGAGTAAATAATTCAGACAAGTGATAAAGTACCTACCTAATATGTAATATTTCTAAGAAGTTTTCACTTCTAATCATCATTATCAAAAATACTCATTTCGGTTGTCACTCACATTAGCATTGAATTTTCAAAATTGCAACTGATTGAGCAAATAATTCAGACAAGTGATAAAGTACCTACCTATTACGTAATATTTCTAAGTTTTCTCTTCTAATCGTCATCAATATTCATTTCGGTTGTCACTCACATTAGCATTGAACTTTCAAAATTACAACTGATCGAGTAAAGAATTCAGACAAGTGATAAGGTATCTTAAATAGTAGGTATCGTAACCTATCTGAAAAGTTTTTCAATCATCACAAAATTTCTTGTGAAACTGTAAAAACTTTGAGAATGACATTTTACAAAACAGTGATTGTCAAATCAGAATTCAATTTTCAAAACTCTTTAAATTAATGAATTAATTTGAAGTACTTACATAATAATTTGAATCGAATCAAGAATTATGGATAATTTTAAATAGGTACCTATGTTAGATACCAAATTTGATTGATTGTTCTTATAATATTTTATTGTTCTTATATAATATACAAAAATGAATATTTGTAATATATGGAAAATAAAAAAAATTGTAATAGGTGGCACGCGAAATGTTTGAACACTGAATGTACTGGGACTGAATATTGAAGTGCGGGAGGGGGTTGGCGAGACAGGGGAGCGGGAGAGGGGAGCGAGAAGGCGGGGAAGGTGGAAGGGGAATGCGGGAAGGGAAGGGGACGAAGGAGGAGAACGGGGACTCACGGGAAAGGTCATGCAGGGAGAAACAATACATTTCTTTGAATATCATTTAGCACTGCAGAGGTCTTCAGACACTTGAGCGAAACTATTGATGACCTCTTGCCCCGCTACCCTTCGGCCGAGTTTGTTGTTCTGGGGGACTTCAATGTTCATAACGAACCATGGTTGAAGTTCTCTGGATCAACAGAATCGGCTGGCCGACAGGCGGAATCCTTTGCCCTGTGCCACGGATTGGAGCAAATGGTTCAGGAGCCTACAAGGGTTCCTGATGTCCAGACTCACCGCTCCAATCTGTTAGACCTTTTTTTAACCACTGTGCCACACGATTACAAGATTGAGGTCACAGCGCCTTTGGGATCGTCAGACCACTGCCTAGTGACGACCTCAATCCCCGTCAACTTCAGACCGCCAAAGGAGAGGCTGAAGAGGAAAGTGTGGCACCATAGGTCAGCAGATTGGTTCGGTCTGCGGGCCCATTTCGGTCTGCCGGCCCGTAGCTGAGTACTATTTCCGACTTAATAAGACAATATAACTCTTGTACATGGTTAATTAAAATAGAAAAAAGAAAAAAAATTGTATTTATACTAATTCTATTGACTAACTTAATTTGGTTCTGTAGAGCAGGCAATTTGCCTACCTAGGAACTAATTTCGACCTGACAAGACATACCTAATAGCACTTGTACATTTTTAAGATATTTTCAGTTATTATGTAATATAATTTGTTTTATTTCTAAGTAGGTATGTGTGGTATGTGGGTATAGAAGTCAATGCAATTAGATTGTATTGTGGTATCTGAAGCCTGCAGATGTGTGTTCTCTCATTTATCAGAACTTCGTAAAAGTAATATTGGGATTGCCTGATGTCGACTGTTTTTCAAAAAAAACCATCCGGCTTACGCGGTCATTTTTGGTAGAAAAGGCTCATCTTGTCTATCTGAAATCAACGGTTTAGCCCCCTTTCCTCCGTGGTTCAGACTCTTACTTATTTGGATGCGGAAATGACGGGCGCAGCAATTGACTAAAGCTACGCACACCGATAAACGCATTACTTCGCAAATTATGTATTATGTATATAGGTCGAATGTGTATGATTTTTTTTTCACGCACTGCCTAAAATTAGTCGATTGGAGAATAATAATTTTAACCCTTTGATTTAGAAACGACCTTATAGAAGAAATAAATTCATGGCCAAGATCGCAGCTTTTAAAGCCACTTCATATTGATTTTGGCTAAAATAAAGGTAAAATAAAGGTCTACTGTTTTTCAATTCTTTTCTTCATTTTCCTGCCGCTAAGTTGTTGCCATTTTTGTTTCTCTTCTATAACAGCCGTGAATCCATGTTTATAGAATCTCCATAGGTACGAATTATTTTCGAAATAATTCGAATTTAAGGGTCCACTATTCGAATTTCGACCGATTTCTTACATATCTCCCTTAAACATTTGAAGTTTTTAAGCTCTTAAAAAAATATATATTATTTTTGAAGATAATATCTAGATACGTTCCATGCCGAAACGCAAATTATATGAAATTCCTTCGATAGAAAAATATCGCAAAGTTTGCTCCGAAAATTATTTAAAACAAGTATATTTCTATTATTTTACAAGTTATATTTGTGAAAAAATTCTCAATGTTTCTTTAAATGATACTTAAGATACGTTCCGTGAGATTTTTGCTCTATTTTAAACGAGTCATGTTTTATTAAGCTTTTTCGCCATTTTCGCTGCGATTTCATCACTTAAAATATTAGCGCGCTCTGTTCAACATTCATAATTACATATCTCCCCATCTTCTTCTTTTTCAGCCGAATAGCGCCGCCTTAAGAGAAAATTTGGCTAAAAATCAGGTTCTGCACGCGAGATTCAAAAGCGAATTCGTTCACAGATAGATTGCATAGAACAACGCCCACTGTTAGTATATCTACTTGCGACTTTAACTGTCTTGTGACTCGATTGTCTGGGCTGCATCGTGACTAGGCGAGTTTTATCGGCCATTATTTGGCCTACAATAACAGTCAGTAGACATCAGTGTCTACGACCAACACCGTCTGCAGTTTGTAGTTTGTAGACCTCGAAACCTGTAGCTAACCATGCGTGACATTATTGTCAATCAATATGGCAGGTTATTACGCCTTGATCTTTAAATGTTTACGTCTCATTATTGATTGCAGCTAATCGGACTTTATTTTCAAGCTGAGAAACAACGCCGATAAGCTATGAGTAACAAAATACAACTCAACAATGGAAGAAAACAATTATATTTATTTTACGACCTCCATTTTATGCTAATAGTATATTGGTATAAAAATACATACGGGGGCCAACAATGCCTTATAAGAAATAGCCGAGTGGTAAAACAGCGATGGTTGTAAATGATTTCGTTGAACATTTTATACGACACAAATAAATATTCATATTTCTCACACAATAACGCCATTTAAGAGGAATATAAACGCTAGAAATATTTCGATTCTCATGCCTACAAAATTTAAAATCGCGCGTCGCATTTGCACGAGGCAAGTAAAAAAAATTGATATTTATTTATTTTGTGCATAATTTTATAAGAATGAAAAAATTAGAACATACAAAACCTCAAAAACAGTCTTAGCCATAAAGGGGTATATTTTAAAAATTGTTTCTTATAACTTAAAAACTTAATGACTTAACTTCATAGTTGTCATGAAAAAACATTTTTCTTAGTGGTTTGCGCTTATATTTTTTGTTATGTAAATAATAATTTTATTATAATTCCAATACATAGAAAAGCAAGTAAAAGCTTCAATTTATCCGTATCATATTTTTTGATGTTCTTAATGTAAACTGATTCGTCGTAAAGATGAATCTAAATAGTATCTAAGTAGGATTTCACGTGTAGTTTCATCTTAACGGCTGTATAATGTTGTTTTTCAATTACCAAACATCACATTTATTTTCAATCATACCTAGGTAGATGTCCAGTTTTGTCCGTAAATGGGAAATTAATCTCTATCGATCCATATATGCAATCGATATGTTTCTAAATAGAAATCTCACCAACCTTATAATTATAATCATTAAATGCTACCAATATGGCATGATCCATTGAGTTCATTGATTGTGTTGATACATTAATATAAACGTTTTGTGCAAAACTTTTATGATTCAATCGTCGATATTGTAGATTGCAGTACAGCTTGTCATGGATAACTTTGCAGTTGACTATGTCAATACGAAAACAGCACGAAAACATTTACCAATCAAAAATGGAATACTCTTTTCACATGAAAATATTTTCCTAAAATCTAACTACAATACTGGCGCCAACGCTTCTTAAGAGGGTATAATCAGAGAAAACCAGAAATATGTCATTTTTAAATAAAATTTTAGACGTATTGACTCATTTCCTCTTTCTTTAAAAAACATAAATTGATTTCGAAAGACTGTTTTTTTTTTATCTAATAAAACTTTTTTTTTAATTTTGAGAAAATATGTTTTTTTTTTTATTACAATAAGGTTTGACCATGGGTCGTTGGCAGATTTGTTAAATTTTCAAACAAAATTTTGCATTATACGACATACATTTCAAATTATATATAATCGTGCAGTAAAATAAATCAATAAAATATTTGAGAAAGCTGCTTTTCAGAATTTTAATTTAAGTTTAAATAAATCATAAAAAAAGATCCGCGCCCTTAGTTTGTGACGAAAATACTTCAGTTTGTCTATTTATTTACAAACTAATTTATTTAAAAAAATTACATTATTATTTTGCTTAGACATTGTTGATTAATTATAAATACTTATGATCAAAAATTAATTATGAAAATACACAATTTTTATAGTTTCATAATCACGAATTTGAGCATTTTTTAATGTAGATATTTATCAAAGCAAATTTTTAATGAAATAAAATCGATAATAAGTTATTATGTTAAAATGCTGGTATGGAGAATAATTTATCTTTCTCATCGGAACCGCCCTGTACAATTGCAATGGTACTATCGCAAGATCATCGTTCGACGAAATTCGACCTTTTTACGGGTTTTAGTCCGTTAAAATGCCTACAATCAGAGAAGTAATATTTTGATCATCACATTTCGTAGGTTTCCTGTTTCAATTGCTTTATTTCATAAAAAACAAAAAAAAAACGAGGAAAGCCAATTGAAAATATTTTGACAGCTGAATAACTTTTTTAGGCTGCCGCCCTTTAGCTGTATGTTTCTGGCAGCTATTTTTTTTACAATCTGACCAATTTCTATTTTTGTACGATGAATTCATCCATAATCGTCTATTACGTAAATCCTAAGCATGTCAAAATCATTTGCATAATGGAGAGTTCTGTCACCCGCCTTATTTGGGTTGACCCTGACCTTACGATAAGTCTTTATCTATTGACCTTGGCTCTCTGAATGTGGTTTTACTCATCGACGGAAATTAACGCGTTATATTTTCAGATTTAGATCAATAATGGTACGGCATAAGCGTCCATCCCAAATGAAATTTTCTCAATTACATTACCTTACACATTACTTTGAAAAAAAATAACAACATAGGTTAGTTTAGCATATTACATTAGACCAATGGCAATGGCAATAATTATTTCAAAATGGCGTTTGTTTTGTTCACACGTACAGATGTCTAGATCACAGGTTATATCTCACAGGTTGTATCTAGATAAAAACCACAGCAACGAAGTAAAACCAGAAGAGTAGTTAGTAATAATGTCATGTCTTACTATAATTGACCTCATGAATAATATTCTAGGTAATATTGTCCTCCATTCATGACGATTTGATCATCGTATTACCATGATGTCATCGGTACTAAATGGGAATTAAATACAACTACTGTCACAGAGTGAACTTGTTAGCAACATTGATGTGATGTTGAAAGGGAGAGGGAACAGTCTGGCTCTCTTTGTAAGTGTGGAAATAGCCCATTTATTTTGTCATGTCCGAATCGCAAATGATGTTCTGTCTGATGAAAATTTGTATGGAGAGCACATGTTTATATGTACTGTTTGTGTTTGTATGTTTGTGTAACGGCACTGCATCTCACATGTTGTGTTTATTTTTTTATCTCGTAGGTAGATAGGAACTCTTGATTACATTGTATTTTCCCAGACAGGAAATTCGGCAATTGTTAGGTACTTACCTACTTTATCCAGCGCGCTGTAATATAATTTATTGAAAACGAAAGTTTGAGAGTTTAAATTTGGGGACATGGAAACTGAAAGCACATTTTCGATTTCGAATGAATTGTTCAAGGTTGGCAGCAATTGAAAAAATATTATTTAAGATATTTTATTAATTTATTTGCAATCTTACATTCTTCAGTGCATTATTTCAGATCTAATTAAAGCAAACGCGTGTGATGGTTTAACGGTGTTTGATTATTTATTTGATAAAATTATTGCGTTTGGAATTGTAAATAATGTGGTTGGCTACTATTTGTTGGTCAGTTTTAATGTGTGTCATTGTGTTGGTAATCGTAAAATACGTATTTATTCGCTTATTGGATCATGTAGGCATCAAATATCAAGTACAGTCATTAACCACATTAGTTGAATTTTTCCACTGGAAGCAAACAATCATACACGCAAGTATAAACACTCAATCAATGTCACAGGCATACTAAACAAATGAAGTGGATACTTATATAATAATTCGTTTTATTCAATCACAATTTAGGTATTATTATTAGGTATCACTGTC
This sequence comes from Glyphotaelius pellucidus, assembly GCA_936435175.1. NCBI lineage: Eukaryota > Metazoa > Arthropoda > Insecta > Trichoptera > Limnephilidae > Glyphotaelius > Glyphotaelius pellucidus. The sequence continues at coordinate 16,462,312 of OW386538.1, read as the reverse complement.
TAACAATACGCTCATTCCAGACGGCATTGGATAATTACACTCAATTATTCCGAATCACATTCCCTCAAGTTAGAGAGTCACCGATACTCCTGAATGCGTCCTTTGTTATTGAGAGTTGAGAGAACAAACTCTAGAAAGAGGGCGCCTGCGCTGAGAGGCTCGCGCGGAGGGGCTTGGAGGGGGGAGGGGAGTAGTCCCCCAACCGGCGCCCGAACCTCCGGCACTCTCACTCCTCCGGCTCCGGCTTAGTATCGAACCGGCCACCGCGGGCCGCACTAGGCTTCTGTCGCTGCACGCCCCGCCCACACAACTGACAGCTCGCGAGTCATGACACGCTAACCATGGCTGACAAGAGACACGACCCCGGGGGACCGCCCCCTAGGGCTCCCTCGCCCACCCCCCCAGCCCCCGCCTCGCCCGCCACTAAGAAGCTGCGGGACCGGGTCAGCTTCTTCGAGAAGGTCTGGTCCTCCGGCACGGGATCCCCGACTAAGGAACGTGCCGGTACGGACACCACCGACGGAACCGCCGTCGTGGATGTAGCCGACATCGAGAGACGCCTGAGGGAAGAGCAGAGAAAGCGGCAAGCTTCCGGAAGCCCCGCCATCGAGGTGAAGCTACGCCACCGCGAACCCGACTACCAGGAAACTATACAAAAAGTTACCGAAGAGGGTGACCTGGGTGCCGGCGTGAAATATGTGAAGTTTGAAAAGATAATCGTGAAAAAGTCCGTGCGTGAAGTGACAACCATGAAACCACTATCCCGAGGGGAGACCCTCAGCAGGACCCCTTCAGACGAGAGGAGGACTTACGAGGACTCGGCTTACCAGAGCCAGTCCAAGTCCTCCTCCATCAGTGCGAGCGCCAGGATACCCGACGACAGCCCACGAAGCCCCCATCACACCTTTCAGAACATGGCAGCAAGGATGGAGTTTGTGCGAACTAATTCAGAGTACGATACACACATTGCTGAAATTAGAGGTTTGTGTTCAAATACATTTTACGATCGAGATAAAATCTTTCAAGCAACGTTGCACAAGAGACGAGACCGTGTTTCTTGACTGTTATTGTTTACAACCTTTTCAGCCGACAACCGGTTCCAAGTGGAATGATTACACATTTTTCTCTAATAATAATAATCATTTTTCAAATGGAACGGAAATATCTAAAAATTTCAATGTTCAATACCGATTGTAGTAGAAACTGGAGAATAATTCTATATATTGTAGGATCGTGTTGATGGATAGGCGATTACATTCGTGCTATATGTTTCGTCAATATGAAAAAATGATCTTATCTTTTATTAGTTGAACGATAAAAGAACCAGTAAGGTGTGAAGATAAGAAACTTTTCTACATTAATGTTTATCAAAATTATTTGGAAAAACTTAAACCGAAGGGACGCCTTTTAATTAAATTCAACTCCCGAGCAACAAGCATCCGCTTGATTATTATAATCTGAACCTTAAAGCATACTACATAAAATCTATTTGAAACCGCAACAACTCTCAAACGGTCTATTTTGGCGAAATGAAATTTGCACAGATTTTTCTGAATGCAATTATTTTTAGCTCGATTCGTCATTTACATCATGAGCTATGGAGCTTTGAAATAAGACATAGTAATGTTCAATGACAAAAATGATATTGGCGCTCGGACAAACCGGGTAGCAAATACTACATAAAGAGCTTCGGATCCAACAATGCTCGCAATGATATTATTATATTCACTGGCCTGTAGTGTTTTTTTTTTAAGAATATTTTATTTAGTTATAAAATGTTTACATCTTATAACTAAAATATTCTTTTCTAAAACTACTATAACACTTTTTACTAACTACTTACTAAAATTTGGACTTAACATCATTCAGACATCCGCGAAAAACTGCAAGACTTTTAGCTTCCATAACATTCACCGGGAGTTCATTGAACATGAAACCTTTATGGTAAATATTGTTTTGTGTTCCTGGTAAATTTGTTTTAGGAAGCCCAAAATCGTTGCAGTTTCTCGTAGGATAGCAATGAACTGTACTATTAATTCTAACATTTTTTAACACATAATCTGGCAACATTTTATTTTTTTACTTGTAAATAAATACTACAGTAGATTTTGTAGACTAATCGTTGCTACACACTTAAGATATTGAGTTGGTTTTTATCCTGGTATACCTGCTATAGCACAATATAGACCTCAGGCCTCTGTTCAGAATTATTTCAATTCTTAACTTGTGTTTTATTGCTCAGAAAGATTGGTGAGAGTGGTGTTGTAGACCATTTTTTTAATGTCTAACTTTCCCTTTATCCTACTTAAGAAATTAACCCTTTTTGAAATTTTTGAATTAACATTTCAAAGTTAGTGTTAAGTTTTAGCTGGCACTTTAAGGCCTCGACCTTATTATTTCAGAGAGTCAAAATAATTCCGCTTTACAATAAAATCCAAATAAATCGAATATTTCTTATTGTATCCGAAAACTAAAAACTGTTTTAGAAAGGTAATAAAATACGCTTTCAAATTTTATAAATTCAAGTAAACATATAATTTTTGAAATGTAAAAATTTTGCAAGCAATCACAAAAAAGTTTTTAAAATGGCTCAACTTACGTTTTTTCCGAGTAAAATTATAACTGTTTTTATTAGAAAAATGTATTATAAACGTTATTATCACCTTTTTTGTCGTTCTATGTAAAAATTATTTATAAAAAATTCCCAAAGTTTCACAAATTTATTTAAAAATGCAATTCGAAACTTTGGTTTCATAAAGGTATACATTTTACTTATTACGTGTTTTTTTAATATTTGAACATAAAGCGCAGTCTTTTCTCTTTCTATCACTGTTTGTATCATATTTCTCGCTATAAGTAAGGGAGATACAACCATTTATATGAGGCCTACATGAGTTGACCCAAATAGGGTTAAATCATTATGAACGCTATCGAGTTTTTCATATATGCTGTTTCAGTTGAATTAATAAAGTGCCATGTCAGTAGAAAGAGCGAAAAAAATACCAAAATAAGATTCTTCATAATATTATGTGTTGTCATAGCCAATATCAGAAGTCACCTCTCGCCGGTTACTTCGAGGATGTAGGCAGGTAGGTAGACCCACTCCTATTAGCATATAATTATGCAAACGTTCAGTGTAGTATTTTTATGTTGATTGTGGCTGGCGTTTTAACAACCTCAAACACGAATGTTGGTGTTTTTGGCACAGGTATTCTGTAGGGGGAACCGGCATTTAAGTATATATAAAATTTTATAAGCTGGCCAAGGCTGTCATAAATAATACACTTTTGCCGGTAAGCCTGTTTGCAAATGGTTTAAAGTTTAAAAACAACCTCTTTTAAACTCCGTGATAGAGCTGTAGGTCTCTTAGCTCTGGACTAGAGAATACAATCTCGGGATACCGGGACTGCACTTTGGCTAATCTCGGGATTTTCGGGATTGCCACAATCAGTCTAGTTTGCATTCCGTAATCCGTTGCGCCTTGACTTGTTCCGAAGTAATGCGCGTACAAACATTTCGGAGATTCATTTTTATTTATATAGATAGATATTAACTATGCTGCCTGAAATAAAATTTCTCGCACATATATCAACATAGATACCAAAACAACGAGTTGTTTTGCGTTTCGTCTGACGTTATCAATAACTCGCTTTTGTAAGGGACAAAAAACGTAGAATAAATATAATATATTCATATTTATTATTACATAGCGCCAGAACTTACCATTATATACACCATAAAATACTCGCGTATAATGTAGCTTTCTATTGGTGAAAGAGATATTGAAATCGGTTTAGTGGTTTAGGCGTGAAAGCGTAACAAACGAACACACGCATTTCCGCATTTATAATATTAGTATAGATAAATTGTCTTGTGTAACAAACAATATTAATAAATAATGTTTTTATATTAATTATATTTACAATCTTTTCTTTTATTTTATTTTATTCCAATTATTAACCACATTTCCTAATCTCGGGTTAATACTGGGATCCCGGGAATACGCATTTTAAAACATGCTCGGGATTGTATTCTCTACTCTGGACCCAAAGATTGGGGTTTGATACCTGATATGGAGTATTAACGGAATGATAATATAAAATTTGTAACTATTTTCAGGTGGAATATTCTATCGGTATCATGCTGGTGAGGTACCACAATTATTTACGATAGAAACAGTTTTAGTTTAGTACCTAGATCTGAAGAGCTAGGTTCTACCCAAACATCTTTTTTTAAATTCGCACAACTGCTCCCAACCTTCTGGCGCCAGTGAGACTATTTTATGCCCAATTGAGGTATGTTGTGAGGCTGAAGGTAGTGGGGAGGGTAAGGAGGTGGGGAAGCGGAAGTTGAGGAAGGAGGAAGGTGGGGATATTACAAATCACTACTAAAGCCATTTCAAGCAACGTTTCAGTTGTGAATGGTAGTCTTTCATTACTGAGAGTATCTTCTCTCTTTTATACCCTCTCCCACTACCTTCAGCCTTATAAAATTCTCCAAATGGGGCTGCTATTTCAATGGCTACGGTCAGTTAGAACATCCCTGAACATCATATCAGCATCCTATTCTTGTGCAGTACCATAAAATCATATTACTTTGCCCCTTAAGTGGTAACTTTGCCCCACTTGACAAAAGTAAAATGTTTGGATATCATTGTAGGTAAATACTATTGGAAAAGAAACGTCATTCTGTCAATTTTACCTACAAGGGGAGTCTAATACAAATATACGTTAAAAAAAGGATTCTAAGGTTTTATTATATTATCAAAGTTCACTTTGTTAAGGTTCAAAATGCCTCGGAAAATACCATCGTTGTTCGTGACTGCTGGGTTTTTTGTTAAACAAAATTTGGCTACTGATTTTCCATTGAAAAATATTTAAAAAAACATTAAATATTAAAAATTAATGTTTATAAAAGGAGATACTTAAATACTTTTACGTAAACATTTAAAAAGTAAACGCAAAAACTATTTCTAGTGGGTAGGTTGGATGGACTGCTTTGGCAGCAGTGTTGCTTACTCGATTTTTAAAATAAAGCCATACCTCACCCGAAAAGAAGTTAAGAAAGTATGACGACTATAGAAATTCTGAGGTACAGACCAAGTTTTCAACATGAAAATAATCGGTTCATGAGTTTTGTATGAAATGAGGAGTTATACAGGGTATTAAGGGACGTACTTGACTTACTTTAACCAGTAATTCCTGACATTATTTAGAAAAATTTAAATGAAATTTTGGTCTCCGGTGACTTTTTCGATGACAATTTTTTTTTTTCAAAATTTTTTTCTTCCAAATCAAACAATTTTTTTTTTCTTCCGCATGTCGTCACTGGTCACTCAGCCGAGTAACCGATCAACCCCTAACCCTGCCTTCAACTATGCAACACCTACCATTTTTTTTTGTTTTTGTAGAAAAAAAAAAAACGTCAAAAATGTCACCGGAGACCAAAATTTTATTTACATTTTTTACTCCAAATAATGTCAGGAATCACTGGTTAAAGTAAGTCAAGTACGTCCCTTAACACCCTGTATAGATTGCCTGAAAAACGAGCTAAGAAGCTAAACCATTTTTTTGGAGCTGACGGCCTCGTTTTGGAGCAAAATCAGTTCTAAAAGAGCCGAGTTGGCAACACTGGCTGGCAGCACTGGCTGTGGGAAAATAGTAGATGTCGCAATGCATACCTCCATACGCCATAACTGTGCGAATTGAATTGAATACATTATCTGAGAGGATCGCGGTTAGATTTCCAGGTAGACCTTAGATGGAATATTAATGACGCCTGCATTCGCGTCCAAGGACCGACGTTATACACGCTTACACCGGCCTGGTCTGCTCAATGTAGGCACGGTTGATAATATAGTAGTATAATGTATGTGCGACGGAGCATTCGTGATGTCATTTCTCTAAGCCTTTACACAAACACAGTGCACATTGTTTGTATTGTAATTTCGAAATGATCCCAACAAGCCATGACGTCGAATCTAGTGGCGGCTGGTGACTTTTCTGAGAAAGAAGTAAGTGTGGAAAATGCTAAACCCTGGAGTATTCTGAGATTTTGTCGACATCTTAAATGATAATATATAAGATTCATAATTTATTCCCTGTTGATGTTATTTTTACAACCGATTCGCTTTTTTAAACGTATCACCAAATGGCTATACTATTTCTGAAAGCAGATGAAAGACTCTTTCAGTTTTTAATATTAAAAACGAACAATTCAAAATATTAAAGTTTTGATTTAAAAAATATATTTTTTTAAATATTAATTACAAACGCAACTAAAAAACATATTTAATTACAAAAACATGTATTATAAAATTTACGCAACTTCACCTTTCACAGAGCACTCTTATTAGGGTGAATTGGCTTTTAAAAAAACTTAACCTTTTTTAGTTTCATTTACAAATAATTAATGAAAAATTCACAAACTTTACAATTATTTGGAAGTGTCAATGGTAAACTTTTAAATGCAAATACAAAGCATGGTGTTGTTGTCACGTTCTAATACTGCTAAAATCACATATCTCACGGCAATACAAAAGGAGATGGAGATAATTTTATGAGACCGTCTCAGTTTTTGCCTACCTAACAAAAGTACTCTACTGCCACCGATGTACTGTCTGAAAGGATCAAAAATTCTCAAGGGGTTTCAACATTACTGTAATTTGGGTTAAACCCAAATCGACATAAAGCTTTCTTGTTAAAAAATAAAACAAAAAAAAATTGTTGAAGAGTTTCAGAACTTTTTCATCTGGAGCAGCGCAACAAATTTCTCAAATGAAAAGTGATCCAAATAAAAAATATTTATTTTCTGGTACCTATGTAACATGGCAAAATGATGGATATCGCAATTTACCAAAATAAGAAGAAAACAGTAAGTAATGGGTTTATTGTACTGTTGGTTGGTTAAGATTTTTTTTAACAATAAAAAATAGAAAAAAAGGCACTCCTCGCGGATTTCTAAAACAGTAATGTTTACGATTGCGTATTGTTTACAATGTATACATACACTTATATAGATTATTATTTTTTTACAATAATGACAGCTTGTGCGCGTAGTTGTTATTGAATTATATGCGGCACGCCACTGGCCAAACCTCAAACTAAAATGTTTGCACACAAATTTGTCGGTTCTATAAAAATAGCTCGCTGACCATGTTTGTGAATTATGTAAATGAATTCACCCTAGAAGCTTGAAATAGGAAATGATCTTTATGTTATCAATGTTCGTGTTCATGATGGTTTCGTAATACTACTCATAAACCCGTGTACCTACCTTGCAGATACTGTGTTTATTTCAACGAGATGAACACTGTCAAGGTTTTGCGGCAACTAACAGAATTCTTGTAAGAATCCAGTTAGATGTCAAATAAATTCAATCCAAAGTTAAACATCATCTTTTCATACTAACAAGTGTGCAATGTTTATCATAAGTTTTTAGAGTATATTTAAAGTATTTTTTTTAAAGATAGGTGATGTTTAATATTGAACTGCTATATACAGGAATGAAATGGCTCAGCCAAGGTAAACATTGATATTCATTTTATTGAGTGTGATAAAAAGTAATAGGTAAATACTACGTTACACGACTATCCTGAAGGTCACCCTGAAAAATAAATGTCAAAATATCTCGCGAGTTTAATCGTGGATGTACAATAATAATAGTAGGGAATCGAATACCAAAGAATAACGTGTCTTATTCGTAGGCGGGTACCTACACGTTTGGTATTCTCCGCATGAGAACGGGCCGCTTTTACCACTCGTTATAATTGTGCTTACCAGTCGTAAGTTGACCCAATAATTTGTTTTGATCTGTTTCACAACATGGGACACTTCAAGACTCCAGTTCACTCTTTTACTTCCCTATTTTTAGTCCTTTAGACACGATACAGTTACTTTAGTCAAGTGTAAAGATGATATTTAAAAGTAAAAAAGATCTTCCAAAAGCAAAATCTTAGACATAAAATTAAAACTCTTTCTGTCTTCAAATTTTAAATGACTTATACGTTTTTGGAGCGATTCTAATTATAGAATATCTTAGTGAGTAGAACCTCAAATCGTAATCATAAATACTTTGGCATTGGAGTTATAAATAATAAGTAATAAATACTTTATCATTGTGGCCACAATAGTGGCGACTATTAAACGGAAATTTGAAACAGCAAAATCAGAAATAGATTTGGTGGCATCTAGGAATTGATCCAAGGTTCATAGCCTTGCCGGGGCTGTACTTTAACCACTCCCTTTCTCACTTCCATCCTTTCCCCGTCGCGACATATTTTTATTGGCTGCCATCTTTAGGGGGTATTCTAGTCTAGAAGCATGAATTGTGGGTGTTTTTTCAGGTACAATAAAAAAAACCAATAATATTTTTGTAGCCATTATTTTGTCAAATATTTATTAAACATTAAAGAATACATAAAAAAAATCAAACGAAAAAATAAAAAAAATTTAAAGTTACATGGTGTTGAAGTGGGGGGTCTCAAAAATATGGCACTCCCTGGTTGACACGATTGCAACCCTCCTAGGAATCCGAAAAAAAATCTAAATTATTTTTAATCCAAACAAATGCCGCTATGGCATGAACCCTGGAGAAGTCATAATTTTTTTTTCGCAAAATGGTGGCTGTCTGAAAAAAATACATTTTTTACCAGTTTTTTTTACTTTTAACTTAATTAACCCTTCGAATAATGAGAAAATAATATCTTTGAACTTTTGCCTGTCAAGATTTGCGTGCAAAATTCCCGATTCTTGCCATGCATTTTAAATGTTCTTTTTTATTAGTTATTTTGTAACTTTTTTGCAAAAAAAAAATTGTTCTAAAATCAAGATAAAATAATCTTTCCGATGTGTTTATTAGAAATCAATTTTTTTGTTTTTAAACATTAAAATTTTTATATTGAAAATGTAAATTGGCTTAAAATTACCTACCTGGGGATTCCTCGAAAAAATACGTTAAATTAAATAAATTTTAAATTTTAAATACAGATTCATTTTTATAGGAAAATTTGTAATGAAACTGTCACCTCACTTTTTACAACTTTCATACAATTTTATTTTTAAATTTAGTGTTTGTTACGTCACAAATTGGCGCAAAATAAAATCGTCACTTATGATCGGGTTTGTAAAATATCTAACCAATACAGCATGTATATTTCTAAAACAATAAGAAGTATCATTTCTTTCGCTCTCTAACATAAAAGAAATCACAAATGTTTATATGACAGGAAGAGAGATATCTAACTTTTAATAATGCACGGTCGCTCTGGGACAATCTGGGTCTCCTGTTATTATAACGGCATATGATGTTTTGGGACAACTTGGGTCTCCTGTGATTAGACGGGTTAAAATTTTGTTATAGTTCTGGTTCATGCGATAAAGCAATTTATAGAAAAGGCTCACACCAAATTTCAAGTAAATTGGTTTAGTAGAACTTGAGATATCGTGTCAACCGCCTCGAAAAAAGTGGTTTTGAGTAAAATGTATTTGAAATTTTGGTCTATTTAGATTTTGGTTAGATTCTGTCTTAACCGCGAAATTAAAGTGGTTATAACTTATAAATAATGCGAATTTCGAAATATCCTTTTACAGAGATATTTTTGAATATTTAAGCTTCGGAAATATGAAGAAATTTTTTTATTTTTTTTATTTTCCTAGACTGGAATACCCCCTTAAGTGCAATTTTATTGCAAGATTCTACCCGAACTAAACGCAATCTAGGTAATGTCTTGGATAAATACTCGTATATCCATATTTATTTTAAATTGCGACATCTATTGAATTTTCTACAAGTCAACGATGAATATTTTTTATTTTTTTAAATTTATTTTTAGATTAACTTAATGAGAAAAACCTCAAATTGTAATATAGAGCAGAGCCCCGGCAAGCCCAAAATCCTGGGTTCAAATCCTGGATGCGACCGGATCTTTTTCTGTTTCAAATTTTCGAATGAGAATCGCTAATATTTTCTTCAATTATTTAATACGTTCATTAGTGAAGTATTATTAGAAAGAATCACAAACAAGTTTAGTGCCAGTGATCAATTAAATGAAGTCGTTCAGAAACATGCGAAGATCGCACAGTCAGTATAGTCACTATAATCAATAATAATAATTATTATTTTCAAAGCTTTGCATTACGCGAACAATAAATGCTTGGCGGTTCATACATTATGATTCAAATAAAGTGTTGCTATTACCGAGAAAACTCCACTCAATTGCATCATTTCTATTTTTAGAGAAGGTTGTTTATGCCTCTCCTAGTAAAATCGCATCAATTTAGTAGCTTAGTTACGTTAAGAAGTCAACCTTTATCATTTTGATTTATCGGCTTTAATTTATTATAAACTAATAAATACCCGTAAATAGTAATAATTACACAAAATTAATTAGTTTAATTATATTTATTTTTTAGAAGCCTAATGGAGTAAAAGCGTAATAAACACAGAGATGACATTTGCACTAAGGGAAACCCAAATCTGAAGCTTGTCTGAGGGTTGGAAATGCTGCGCAGAGGGTTTTTTTTAAGGAGAGAAACAGGAAGAGGAATTTACAACAGAGTGATTTCGTTGTAGAAACGATGTGGAAAAGTAATCTCAACCGAGTACCTACAGTTCTTTGAGATGTGATGTGTTTCTTTTAACTGCACCCGGCGTGTGGAAATTATCAATGAAAACTTATATAACTTAAGCTACTGATAAAACATTCACAGCAATTCCACAACGCAACCGTGTTAGGGTTGTTTGGGGTTGTTTCAATTCATCAAATCTCAAAGAAAAAATTCAAGTTCCGTGAAAGTTTTATTAAAGTCTATCTCGTAGGACGGTTTGTTTCACAGAATTTGAACAATTCATCAGATCTCAAAGAAAAAAATCAAGTTCTGTGAATGTCTTATTCAAGTTCTGTTACTATATATATTTCACTGTGAAACAACCGGCCCATGATGAAATAGTAACAGAACTTGAATATAACTTTCAGAGAATTTGAATTTTAACTTTGAAGTTTGATGAGTTGTTCAAATTCTGTGAAGCAAATCGTCCTACCAATTTATTATTGCAATGCGTCCTTATTTCGTAATATTTCCCTGTCCCTGCCTCTAATACTCTTTCGAGCTTCATTCAGTCGTATTTTTAGGCATTACGTATACTTCAACCGTTTTTTTTTATTTTATCACTATGATTATTTCTATATAATAGACCTATTTTCGTCGTCGTTGATTACTCCTAATTCCTAACTGCCGTTTTATCGAGGCCTATTAATTATTTTTAATTTATTCCGCAAGCTAATATACATGTATGTGTAAAGCATTGATTGTATCGGATGATTAACTTGTTTTGGATACTTTGCAAAATTGTACTCTTTGCAAAGTTGATTACACGTAGGAACCCAAATGATTAGAGGTTGGCAAACATAGCGGAGTTTTTTTACATCTACATGGCGCCATCGGTAGTGGCTAGCCAAGCTAGCGATTAATTTGCATTTATATTCATACTTTGTATATCGAGCAATGAATTGAAGCTGGCTTCACTTTTTATTTATAACACTTTAAATTAAATAATTACAATAATACATATAGCATTTCTTCGTTTAGAGATTTATAATATCGACCAGGTTAGTACTTACTTTTTGCGGAACAGAATTTTTGACGGCGCGTTTTGTAAGTTTGTCGAAAAGGCTCATTTGCAAAATTTCAAAGCAAATGGATTGATTAGCGCTGTTTTAAAATCTTTGAAGGCCCTAATTAATTATTTCATTAGTCTTTTGACCGGAACATAGTTTCTGACTGTTTTGTGGTAGATTATTTGTAACTTGGAGACAGTTGTCGCAAGTTATCTGAATTTCACTGCAGTGTACAAATCTGGCATCACAGACGGGACAGGAAACTTGATAAGAACATCATACAATTTAACTACATACTTATTATTTAGTTCAGAATTGAAAAACAATTCGGTGTAAGATTACATTCTAAAGGCATTCAGAAATTTGTGATAACGTTGGGCTAGTTTATATTTAATTCAAGATTAATTCATATTGCTGACGCTTAAAAATTTGGAAATGCTGATTGTCGACTCTTTTCTCGAGAACCCCATTGAATAACGAGTAAACTTTTTCTCAGATCTACGTTTAACAGAACTGCTTGAAATTGAAACATACTACCTATATCTAGGTGGGTAAATACCTACCTGAAATTTGTTCTTACCTTTATTTAAAAATATTTCAGTATGTGTGTATTTTACGTTCCTGCATTTGACCTTAGAGATATATGAATATGAATGTAGTAATAGAATTTATTTTTGTAGGATTCTAGGCCCACTCTGACTATTTTATAGAGCGGCACTGGACTGGTGGACTTATGTCTTAAAATAAGACTATGATAAAAGAATCGACGTTAATTTATTATTGTGTTCGCCAAAACAAACACGACAATGTTTTTAATGTGATATTCTTAAAAGGTTTTTCCCAGTTGTATCAACAATAGGTGCATAACTCGTGAAATCAATCGAGTTTCTACTGAATGCTTTGTCAACAAACAACTTCGGCAATTGTTAAGAAAATGCTTCAATGACACGCAATGCCGGCTTTAAATACTAAATGCATGGGAAAGATAAAGAAAAGTTTCATTTCCGCTTTTTTAATCAATATTTTTGATGCAAAGCTTCCTATCAACCCCAAAAAATTATTCGACTCGGGAATATTTTGTTAGGTAGATACCAGATGAAGTCCCCGGCGTTGCCTGTGCTTTACACATAGTTTTTCAAAATCTCTTATGAACAGTGTCCTTCGTTTTATTGTGAAGGTGAAATGTGCAAAATTTTATCGGTCTGGGATGTAATGTACAGTCGACAGTATGATTTTCATACAATTCCACACCGTCTCCGGGTGCCCGTCACAGGCACTTCTTTATACAATGTCCGGAAACTCACAGAACAAGCGGGTAAAAATCGGATTCTTTTTTTAGAGAATTTTTTTTAGAGACTAGTCTTTTTTTAACGCATCATCACCTTGATTAATCTGGCCTAAAATAATCCAATTTCGGACTAGATTTACTCGAAAACGAAAGCTTAAATAAAAAAATTATAAGTACCACAAAATCGACTCCAAATTTGATGTAGATTCACCAATTTCCCGCTTATACCACGAGTTTCCGGATAAACAAATAATGGTTATGCAAACCTACGAGTACTAATGACTTGGTGGGAAAATATAAAGTTTTTTTTTTAATTCTCAGGTGTCTTGATTACATAAGACACGAAACATCAAGACAAAATAATAACAGTAGGAGTATACATAATATATTAATTTTTAGAAACATTTTATTAGTATAATCCTTGAAGATAATATTACCAACTCTCAAGCGATAATTTAAAACAGAAAAAAGATTCGGTCGCATCCAGAAATTGATCCCAGGATCTTAGCCTTCCCAGGGTTCTGCTCTTTCCACCGAGCTAATTCTTCCCTTTCACCTTCGGCCATCAAACATAAATATATCATCCAATAATAATATGCGTTAAGAAAAATATAATACAGTTGAATACTTTCGAATCGGATAGGGTCGAAATAGCTCAGTGCAGCAGAGCCGAGGCAGGGCTAAGATCCAGGGTTCAATTCCGAGATGCGACCGAAGCTTTTTGTTTCAAATTTTCGTTTGAGAGTCTCTAATATTGTCTTCAGCGATTAATTATGTTTAATTAAATGACGACAATATAAGCGAAACTCAATCGAAAATCTGGGAACAGAAAAATCAAAAAAATATATTGGCACCTCTGGGACTCAAACCCAGGACCTTTCGCTTTCCGGGTTTTCGAGTCCCAGAGGTGCCAATATCTTTTTCTGAATTGTTTTTCAGATTTTCGGTTGATTTTCGCTTGTATTGTCTCCATTTAATTAAATATTACAATTTGAGGTTTTACTCATAAAGTAAAAATAAAATAGATTCAATATGTAATGTATTATAGGTTCTACGAAGTTTGTTATAAGTTATAAGTGTTACCTAACCATATATTCAATTCGAAAACGATGTCATCGACTCTTGTCTGATACTGCACCTTTAGTTGCGTATTTATATTATTATTAACTCCATAGCAACATTACAAAAGTGTTAAAGCACTTCTTTATTATCTTATTAACATAGATAACATTCTGACCTATCCCCTGAGAAGTATTTTTCAGATAAAATGCAACATTTTTCAGCCAATACTTATTAAAAAAGTGTTGTTTTTAATTACACTGACTTATTAGATACTAATAATGTTCTGCATGGTTGCAACAGTTTAACAACCCTTTAGTCCTCAAAATATTTTTACCTATAATTCTCAACGACATGGTGAAATTTCATGGATCTTCGGAATGCTTCCGATATATTTTAAGTGTGCTAGAAATTTCTTATTTTAAAAATAAATATCACTTTAGAAAGTAATTAAAATATATTTGAATATTAAATAAACATATATTTAATATCAAATATGAAAATTTATCGAAATATTTTGACTCGCAACGTTCATCATTTAATTGTGAAAGAATTCGATACTTAAAAAACATATTCCTTTTGTGTAGGGAATTACGGAATCAGCAAGAAAACTATTACTTCACTTTTTATGTCATTTATATAATAAAAAATATAAATATATTTTTTTTACTTTCATCAGTCAACGAAAAAATCCCGCACTCTTGTAATCATACACTTTCATATTTTTAAAAATTTTATCCATGAAATCAAGTATAAATATTTGGGACAAACTCCAACGACGAACTGAACGAACGAACAAATCACAAATCTTCGCTCCATAGAAAAAAAGTTAGCAATACAGTAGAATCCGTTTATTATGACTCCGCCTATATTGACCAACCGCTTAATATGACGTATGTAATAACAAAGCAAAGTTTGGTTTTCATATAAAATTCTTTATAACAACGTCGGATATAATGACTTCGCTTATAGTGACATGTCGCTTATTATGACCCATTTTTTTATAAAGTATGTCCTAATTTCATGGAAAATTATGTCGGTTATAGTGACCGACATGATTCCTAACACCTTCGGCAGTGTTCGGGAGGGTCACGTGACGCTCGACGACGTTAGTATGCTGTGTTTCTCTCGTCACGAGTCTTAATACGCTCTTTCCTCACGTCACGAGTCTTAATATGCTGTTTCTCTCTATGAAAATAAATACATACATGTATGCCTAACAAAAACAGGAGGTTGTTTATATTCTACAAAATGCTTTGTATGACGTCCGCTTAGTATGACGTGATTGTCATTTCCCTTCGATGTCATTATGAACGGATTCCACTGTACTTTTAAAATTTATGGACGCCGCGGTTAGATCAATTCATAACAGGCTCTAATGGAATGTTTGTAGCAAGTAACGTCCTTCCGAGGCTAATCAAGTACCTATTTTTAATAAATTTTAAACAGGTTCATTTTGAAAGAGTCTTCTAAGTAATGATTCAATAGGCATTAATTAATCAATCACTGAGAAAATGTGACCAATAATTCACGAATGAAGTGACTGTTTTTTTACTATCGCTCTTGGCCAATATTTTTTAATGCAAGGTGTCAAATAGAGTAAGACTTATTTGATAAACGGACATGTCAATTCAATCGTTGATAAAAGTTGCCACTTTGTATCTGTCATCGGCGTTGGTACGGAATAAACTAGATAATCCCTCCATCCTCTATTTCTTTTGCAAATTCTCATGTGGATAAATTATTACACAGGCACTATGAAAATAAAATCGCACACTATGTTGTGCTCCTAATAATATGCTTAATATTTTATTGCTAACGTAAATCGTTCATTTAAATAATTGTGCATAAAGATGATGAGTGTAAGTAACGGCATATATTGTTGGGAGACAATCCTAAATAATTGACGGCCGGCGTGTTCGAGGGGTAAGGCTCTCGACTCGCAATCCGAAGGTCGCGGGATCGAATCCCGGCGTGGGCAAATAAATTTTATTTGATCAATTTGTGTTACTCCACGACTAATTCATTCAAAATAATATATGGTATATTTGCGGCACGTTCCAGAGTGGAAGATACTCTCAGTATCGCCCTGGTGTAAGACCACCATTCATAATTGAAACGTTGCTTGTAATGGCTTTAGCCGTATTTGGTGACCAGATCTGAATGGCCAGGTACTTCCCTACCTTCCTCTTCCCAATCTATTTCCCTTCCCCACTACCTTTAGCATAGTCTCACTGGCTCCAGACGGGAGGAGCTGGGACTTTTGTGAGATATTCACATTAAAAAGTATATATATATGTATATGTATAAATGCGAAAGTTTGTTTGTTTGTCCTTCTTTCACGTTGCGTCGGAGCGACCGATCGACATGTTTTTTTGTTTAGGAATAGTTGAAGGACACAGACTACTTTTAATCTCGCAAAAACATTTATTCCCGTGGGAAAATTCTATGTACCGTAATTTCACCCTGATACCAGGCGAGCGAAGCAAAGAAGCAGCTTGTAAAAGCTAGTAAGCTGGTACAATTGTAATGTGGTGGTATTTCAAACATGATCAGCAAAATAGAAAATCTTTTTGTCAGCAAACAGCGAAAATTCTCGAACGTACGAAAAATTCTGGCGTCATGAAATTTGTACAGTATTTTCTCTCAGGAATTTCTAGTTCATCAGAATTAATTATCAGCGTCATTTCCTTTATGAGCTACGGAACTTTGAAAGATGAATATTATTTTGCCAACAATTTAAACAAGTTACCTGCTATTTGTTTTGAGACATATTATTTTTAATTTGTTTATTTTTTTATAGAGTGTTGTTAGCAATTACTAAAAGATAAGGTTCTTAAATGATGAACATTAAAAAATAGTCTTATATTTTATATCATTTTTTGAATTGGTAAGACTACCTTGCGGTTTTATGTCTATTTTTTACCGGCAATAGGACGTTGGTTAACTTTGTTCTTAACTGAATTAACCATAACGATGTCTGAGACCTCGAGCGGACTCTGTTATTATTTAATACCAAGGTTCTGTGCGATGTGAACTTCAGCAATCTGCTTATCTCAGAATTTACAGAGTATGAATCGTAGAAAACGTTCACAATAAGGTATGCCTCACAGGTGTTGTGGAAATGTGAGCATATTATATAGAATGTAACTCCTTCAACTTTTAGAATCGCTTTATCTCAGAAATGATGATTCTTAGAAAAAAAAAATCCAACAATTTTTGTAGATAATTTTATGATCTACAATTTTTGTAACATCTATTTTTTTATATTTATTTATTTTTATTTTTTTTATTTATTTATTTATTGAAACAAAATACATGTACATTATAAAAAAAATACTTTGACTGTCCAACTAGGAGATTTCCCGTTTTAGAACAGTCAAATTTCCTGGTTTAGTTCACATTAGGTAGTTGTTGTTTTTTGTAAAACATAATATTGTATCTAATAATTACAAATGTAAACATCATTTCAAGTACAATGTTATAAAGGCCGTAAAGCAGTTAAATATAGTGATAGTTGTAAAAGTTACTGAGAAAAGTTACAAAGTTTAAATAAATAAAATGATAATATATTAAAACTATAAAGAAAACCAAAATATAAACTCATTGTTTTGTTAACAGAAAATAAAAACTAAATCTTAAAAATAAAAGCTTAATCTTAAAAATAAAAACTAAATCTTTCATCGATATATTTCCTATCCGAATGTTCAAACAGGAAATATATCGAAGTTTTTTTTTTTTTTTTTTTTTTTTAAATTGTTTTTAAGAAAATATACGATAGGTTTGAGTAGAGGCAATCTCATTATTTTTATGTATTAATAATTTCATGATCTATCTTATATTTTAATAAAAAAATATAAAAATATATATATATAATAATAAAAATAATTTAAACAGTAAAGTGAATGAGAGATATCGAAGAGTTCTTCTCCGTAACTGAAAATTGAGAAAGATTATAAGTCTGATAGTACTAGTAATATAATTCTGATAGGAATAAATAGTTCTATAATTCTCACAGTGTTTATTACATTGGAATCTCAATCAAAACTATATCATGTAAAAAAAAGAAGGCAGGAATCGTTATCATTTGAAAAAAAAAAAATAGATCATAGAAATGACCAGACATATTTGCATAATGCTTTCGTACACAATAGCAAAAAAAGAATAAATAAAAATATAAATATATATTCCAGTTATTTTAATCTGTTTGTTGTTTAATTGATAATTTTGTTTATGTTGCCATCTGTTAAATTATTAAAAATTATATTACACACAGTTTTGTTAAATTTCAATATATTATCAATGATACAAATAGTAACTTTAATCTAATTATACACATTTATATAAAAAAAAAATACATTCATTAGCTAATTGAATGGTTGCTGTGTGGTAAGTTTCCTAAACAAGGTGAACAGAGTAATCCAGAATCCAGGTATATGCTAACATCAGGGAACAATTACCTTCAGCTTTACAATATGAGATATATAAATGCGGTACGGGTCACAAATTCGCTGTTTCTATGTGAATAATTTGTGTACAAATTTATTTTTTAGAGAGTTATTTTGATTTATTTGAGACGTGTTCATAATATATATTATGTAAATTTTTCAGAAGTGAGATACTAATTTATTGACTAACTGACAGTAATAATAAATAATTGCGTGAGCGTACATAACATTTTTGTTTATCTGTTCGTAAGCATAGATTCGCATTCGGCTCTTCCTAAGCTCAGAAGCCAGTCATTAACCAATTTACGCAGAATGCGTACACCTTTCGATTTCCAAGAATCGGGTACGAGGTTGAGCATTTTCGGGCCTAAGTAATAGAATTGCCTTTGAGCGAGGGATGTCATAGTTGTAGGTGGAACTACTGGATTTCTTCTTGAATGTCGAGTGTCATGATAATGTTCGATGGAGGGGTAGTGTTGACGTTGTTTTTGTGTGTGTAATATAATTTTTCTTATGTATAGTTGTCGAACATCTAGGACACGGAACTCCTCGAATAATGCATCACTGGGGTACCTAAAAGGTTTTTTAAGGATGACCCTTAGAAGAGATTTTTGTGCTTTTGCTAAAGGATCCAGTATTGTTTTAGTACATCCGCCCCATCCTAGGGATGCATATTCAAGAATTGAGTTACACATGGCGTAGTATATTCGTTTCAGTTCATTTAGGCAGAGAATATTTCTAATAGACAGGAAAAGATAGGTAAGTTTTCTGACCTTTATAGAAATTGAGTCTATATGTACGTCCCATCTCAGAAATCTATCTACGATAATACCTAGATATTTTATATTGTCCACACATTCTAAGGTAACACAGTTACATGTATTTGTGTCATTGCAATGGTGTAAAATAATTTTTTTTTATTTCCTTGGGTTGTCCTGCTAGAGTTGCACTGAAGCAAATGAATTTTGTTTTTTCTGTGTTGAGGGTGAGTAGGTTATTGTCTAGCCACTTTTTAACCTTGTTTATACCAACTTCTGCTTTGCTATGCACTTGATTCCAGTTTTTGCCTTCGAATAACAAGACTGTGTCATCTGCAAACGTAATAATGTGGTCGGCGTAGGAACTGTTGCACAGCTCATTAATATAAATGTTAAACAAAAGAGGTCCTAGAGTACTTCCCTGCGGTACGCCATAATTAATATTGGATGGATCGCTTAGAGTATCATTAATATCCACTCTTTGGCTCCTGTTCTCTAAATAGCTGCCCAACCACTTGAATAGCTGACCCTGTACACCAATGTTCTGAAGTTTTTTCAATAGAATTTTGTGCGAGATGTTTATATTGACCGGACTACCATTGGAATTTCTAAATTTTGTTTGGCAGCGTATAATTATGTATTAGGTATCGTCTGAAATATTGTTTTAACAATCCAGTTTAATCTTTTTCGGAAATATGAATTTTCGAGGGTCGAATAAATAAAAAGAAATGAAAAATACAAATATCAATAATATAATGGTGGAGTGCCTTTCGAGTTTGGGTTTTTCGGAGTTTTTACTGTTTGTTCTTCCCCGTTTAAAATTTTGGGAGTGCACTTGGTATCTGTTCGACTATAGCAGTTCTAACAACAGTGGACCTCGCGACCAAAGTATTTAAAAACAAATTATTATAGTTTTTTTGTACCTACACAAACATTATTGATAATAGAATGATAATTAATAAATAATTCAGTAAACATTTCATCTTCCTAATCTTGTATCTATATACTTTCTTTTAAAAATATATTCCCACAAAAAGGTATGCTTGTGTATGAGAGGAAGGTGTTTTTTTTAAATTTTATTACCTGCCTTAACTCGCGGCTTCGCTCGCATGGTATAAGGGGGAAATTACTGTATAAATAATTTTCCCACGGGAATGAAATGTTTTTTCCCGGGATAAAACGTGGCCTATTTCATTTCCCAGTCCTCTTTCACGAGGACTGGGAAATGGGGCCAGAGCTCGCTATTACATATATCGCTATACCATCGCCGGCATGCACACATCAAACCCCCAAAGTTTCTTCGCAATCGGATGAGCGGTTAGCAAAACATAATTTCATTATGCCAGAACTCACTATACATATATATATCCATCTAACCATCCATCCATATAACCATCGCGGGCATGCACATCAAATCCCCAAAGTTTCATCGCAATCGGATGACCGATTGGCAATGCATAATTTCATGATGCCAGAACTCACTACTGTAAATAGAAACCATCACGGGCATGCGCACATCAAATGCCAAAGATTCATCGCAATCGGATGAACGGTTTAGCAACGCATAACATCTCGCCTACATACATACAAACCCAGAAGCAAACATATTTTCATTTTTATATACTTATATAGATAAGAATTTTTTATTACTGTTTTTGTTTTTATTATGTGGTTTTAATTTTTGATAAAAGCATTTTTGTAATTTTTTTGTTGTTATTATTATATTTAATTTTTTTTTTTTTATTTGAAGCTTACTTTCTACCTTTTTAATTGTGTTTTGAATCCTTTGAGAATATCTTTAAGTGATCTTTGAGAATATCTTTAAGTGATTTTCTGGCGATTTATTAAAGAAATTTGTTCTTAGGTATTTTGTTGACAGGCAGTCAGTTCTGTTGACCCAAAGTTTTTTTACATATCGGAATTATGTATTTTTAATCGGTATTTTTTATCATGTATTTTTTTTGGTAACGGTTTAGATATTTTTGCCTGAGTTTTACTGTGTTTCTGAAGTTTGGATTTGTTTAAAATATCTTCTTTATGCACTTGGTTAAGGAACAGAGTATTTAATTTTCAGACCTGAAATTCTTTAAATATAAGTTCAGAAGGATGCAAAAATGGCTTTTTGAATATTATTTTAATTAGTAGTTGCTTAGCCTATTTTTCTCTTATTTAATAAGTCAAAACAAAAATTTCCTTTAACATTTTTAAGAAAATAATTAAATACCTACCTACTTAAAAAAAATATTTTATCATATAGGTATAATATTATTTTATGTAACTTTTTTAAATTCAAAGGAATTATACGAATTGTTCAAAGAAACAACACTATCTCAATGATAATAAGTATATAGATACCATATTATTGACAAAATTCGAATGAGAAAGTCCAAATAAACAACGATTTCTCATTTAAAAAAATATGTTTTTCTGAATTATTAAAATGATCATCATCTTTAAACGGAAACTGAACATGCAAACAAATTTACGGACAGGCGAAATGCAAATCTATCGAGTTAAAACAGGACTTATTATGAATACTAATTATAGTAATATTGGGCTATTGCTATATTACATTTTTTTTTTTTAAATTTATATACGATAATATTAGTATTGTTTTGAGGGCTTGGCAAGAATCTGATATTTGTGTTTTGCTTATTTTTTTGTTTTTTTTTTTTTTAAATAAAGAAAAATATTCCCGGGTTACGAATAACCCGACAATATTTGAAAATCTCCCACTACCACCACAGAAAGCGGAAAATAATGCTTGTGTTGTGATGGAGGACTTGGCCAGCCAAGGAATCAAACACGCGACGCTCGGACCGGTCGCGGAACCCAAAAGCGATGCCAACTCAGCCACTGATCGGTCATGTATTATTATTTTCAATAAAATTACCCGTAAACGTGTGAAAAACAATGGTGCAGCACAAAACCGTCATGAATATAATTTAGCACGAGACTATGTTAGTAATATTTATAATGAGATATTAGTTTACGAGAACGTGCTCTTGAAGACATTTAAAATTAAAATGTTATTAAAATATCATAGTAGATGGTAGTGGTTCATTGGCAATTATTCATTCGTAACTATGAGTTCATAATAAAGGCGAAAATGACGACATTTTTAAAAATAAATTTAGCAATAAAAAAAACAGTTGAAAAAGTGGTCAGACGACGCGTTTAAAGTTCAATAAGTGACAATGAATGGAAACAGTTTAAATGTGTCAGTCGAGTGGATTTTAAGTACCTATTTAGATTTTTTTATTTAATGGCTGAAAATATTTTAAAAAAAATCGAGTGCAGTTCACACGTGGTAGAAGCGAAACTTCACCAAAACAATCTCAACCAATAGGAGCCTTGAAAAGTGAGATCATAATCAAAGCGGCCAATTGAGAACGCAATTTGACGTTTCGTAGGTAAGTACCTACTGTAAGTAAGTAAGGTTTCATTCTATCTCATTCTCTCGCAGGCTAAATCCTATAGTTTGTCTCTTTTTAGTGCCATTTCCGTTTCATCCGAGTTTTAAATCACAACGATGCTAAAGATGTTTCACTTCAACGTTACATTACATTTTGTATAAAATACATAAACCACATTAAGGACGGGTGGTTTCGAACAAATTCAAGTCCATTTCAAAACAAAATGGCGCTGAATGGCCATTTGATGACAATGTTACATTTAAATTTCTGTAAAACAACCGGCCCTAAGTATTGTGGGATTACAATTTAATTTCTAATAAAGATTGCTAACGCAAATCGTTTTCTTATTAACTCTAAACAGGACGAAGCTTTGAGGGCCAATGCCTTTTGTGATTCTGTGGGAGTCGTAAAATATAAGCATCGTAAAATCATGAATTTTAACGTAAACGTGATGATAAAAAGTGTTCGTCTGACGGTTACTTTGTGAGAAGTGATTTATGTTCACATCTAATTATAAAGTGTTTGTTTCATTCACTATTCAGGCTTATCTTAATTATTGTATATTATTTGTAAATTGCTTCCAATTAAGTAGTTACTGAGTAAACATAACTAATAATAGAAAATAACCGATTAGGTTTGTTCGCGCGCTGACAGACACCACAAGTCGCGTTGATTGATCTTAAACAACAACATCAGCAAACTATAATAATGGTAGGTAGGTACCAGGCGCGGTCCTTCAATATATACTGTGGATGCTGCGCTTCCCTTCTTTTCTAGGTTTAAAATAAGTATAATAGTAATTTTTATGTATTTATTCCAAAATAAAAAGCTTTGGGTTTATTTTTTGTCTGTTGAAAGTCATAGAAAATCACAAAAATTTGACAGCCGATTCGGCCTGGGATCTTTCCCGTTTCCACAAAAGATGCAGAATCGCTCCTCAGATTTTATTTTTCTAAACGATGAATTGGTGACTTCCCTGTCTATAACATCTGAGATTTTTTTATTTTGTTCTTCAGAATTAATTAAAATGTACCCCTCGGAAAGATCCATTTTC
Source organism: Glyphotaelius pellucidus (assembly GCA_936435175.1). NCBI lineage: Eukaryota > Metazoa > Arthropoda > Insecta > Trichoptera > Limnephilidae > Glyphotaelius > Glyphotaelius pellucidus. Next base: position 16,438,672 of record OW386538.1, on the reverse strand, counting down.
TAGGCCTGCTAGGGAAATTTCGACCGTAGATCCATCCAATTTGCCGCGGCTCCGCAATAATTTTGTACACGCCTTCTTCACTCCGACTTTATTTTAGAGCAAGTATTATGTTGTCTTATATTCGAATCAGTTTTTTTTTGCATTGACCACCAAGTCGCAGTGGAACAGAAGGAATGCGGTTTTGAGTCGATGCTAATATTACCATTCGATACGTCTTTATCGCTAATAAATATATTTAATACCTTTATCCATTGTTCGATCCGATTTCAAAAGGTAGGGGGATCTATTCGCTACCTTTTTTAATAACTTGGATGATATATGATATCACAGGCAACTCCAAAATAACAAATGTCATTATTCATTTAATGAGTTAAAATGATGCGTGCAATATTTGTGGTACAATAATACGATGTCATGTACTAATTATATTTTCTCGCTATTTATATTTAATGTACCTATATTTCAGTTCTTCTCTTCGGTTTTCTTTCACTAAATCTACTTTCAATTCCTTCCCTGTCCATTTGTAGTTGAAAATCTCCTCTTTCTCGTGTTTCTTTTTGTTGCCAGCCATTTATATTTATCTAATACGAGTATTTTAGGGTTCGGTATCTTTTCAGCTTCTTTTTTCATATATATCATCTCTAAATAATAAAATATCTTACTGTCTTATATCTCTAAATAATAAAATATACTTACTTATCTTGTATAACATCTCTAAATAATAAAATATCTTACTGTTAAAGTATCTTAAATGTCGCCGGCTACTGCTATGTACTTCATAGTTATTTTCTTCCAATTCATTTCAATTTTCATTTTTGATGTTTTTTTTCTCAATCCTTTTTTTTGTTAACGGATAAAATTGCTGAAAAAAGTCGATTTTTCATAATTGAAAATGGAAGCATTTTTCAAGTGATCGATGAAATAATCATATACGAGGGCTGTCCGTCAAATAACAAATTCCCACCACGTTGCACTTTCTGCGACACTTAGTCTCGGCGTGACAGCCGCTCGAGATGGAGCTTCCACTCGCCACACCCTCCAGGTGTGAATTACGCTGTATAATTAGTTTTTTACAAACCCCCGGTAGACATTCATTATCAGAGGCTTGAAGTGTACGCAAAACAGTGTATGAGTGCGAAAGATGTTTGCAAATGGTGCAGAGAATTTAAAAGCTTGCCGGACGGCCATCGGTTTCATACAAACAATTGCCAAAGTGGAAAAAGTAATGATTGCAGATCGACGGGTGACGGTTAGGGAGCTCTGTGACACGATCCCTGATGACGGTACGACTACTATTGACAAGATTTTGAAGAACATTTGGAAGACCACAAGGTCTGCCCAAGATGGGTCCCAAAATGCTCACCGAAGATCACAAACCGCAACGGGTTGAAGCAACCCGCGAATTCCTTGAGTGCTACGACATCGATGGCGAAGAATTTTTGGACTCAATTGTGACTGGGGGCGAGACCTGGGTGCACTGCACGACAACAAATACAAAAATCCCGTCAGTGGCATCATTCAGATTCGCCGAAGCAAAGTTTAAAAATGAATTACAGATCATAATTCACACCTGGCGGGTGCGGCGATTAGAAGCTCCATCCTGAACGGCTGCCACGCCGAGACTAAATGTCACAGAGGGAGCAGCATGGTGGGGATTTGGCAAGGGGAAACCAGGCTACAAGCCAGTGTTGCCGTGTTGCCGTCCACAGAACCTTGAAGAACTTATTTTACGGATAGCCCTCATATGATCCAACTCCATAGGACCTATTCCAATAGGCTCCAACAGCCTATTGGAACAGATCCTATGACCGCTCACTTGATTTTCAAATATTGTTTGGTCGTTCGTAACCCGGGAATGTTTGTCTTTCTTTTAAAAAGGTGCCGGTTGGAAGTTACTTTAAATTTTTCCTTTTTTGCAACTATCATCAATTTGTTCAAAAACTAAAAAGATTTGATAGTTTAATCCTATTAGTTGATCGTGTGCAATGCCCCAGCCAAATTTTAAGTAAGTACATTAGATAATGATCATTGGATCATAAAGAATAATACCTACATTAAAGTTTACAATCACTAGGTAGGTACGCATTTTGCCGGTTCCGCCACTGGCGTTGCGTTCTTTGGGCCAACTCTCTACCATGTTGTAACAAAATCAATTTGCATTTAAATTACTCGTTCACTATTTCCTTATAATAGGTTTTTGCGTACCTAACGAAACCAATTTGCAGCGATTTCCATACTAACGTTTTAAAACCCAAAGTCCCAATGATTGGGAGAGCTCGTGGAGTAATGGGATGAGTTAATTATGTTATTTTTCATTTATTGATAGTGTAATGTAATTCACTTTATGAAGCGAAATAATATTCATAGCCAAGAAAAAATTTATGTAACAAAATGCCACACAGTATCAAATAAATTAAAACAAAACATAATTATTCTCTAGGCTTTATGTCCGGGATAAATCTTCCCCACAGAAAAAACTTAACCCTTCCGCACACTTTTCCACAAATGATCATCTAGTCAATCCACGCTATGCAATTGCATTGTATAAGTATAATAAATACAAAACAATTCAAGAACAACATGTCAACCTACCAGAGACCAAATGGGAAAATAATTCACCGACTCCAGATATTTTCATATCAGAGGGTTCGGCTCGATAGAACTCCTAACTGGACCGATAAATCCTACTGATTCCTCAATATAAATATTTAAAAAATCTTTCGTAATCCTACATGTATTATAACATTATTATTATTATTTCCGAAGTTCGACGATTAGCCAGGTTCCAAACCAGACCATTTGTTGACATTTTATTAATAATATCCAAATACACCTCTTGTTATGAGTTTTTATTACTAAATTTCTCCACTGCTCTAAATCGAAATTTTTCATGCGGAAAACGGGGTTTTAAAAACATCGAATCTTGGCTTAAGGAATTGCAGGAAAAAGAACTGTCTAGTATATTAAAACATCGTCATAGAAGTTACTAAAAAACCTTACCCAAATCATGAAGTAAAATAGAAGTCACTGAAAATTTATCCTAAACATAGTCCCCCTCAGCACATGTCCTCCTGTAGACAAGACACCAACTCTTCAAAGCAGTTTCGCTAAAGCCAGAGATGACGGCGCGTTTGTCGTTTGTCGATTTCGAGGAAAAATTGCGAATCGAATGTCATCACGTACTAACTTCAATATAATACGACCAACTAAATATATTTATGAATGACTATTAGGCTTATACGTAATGGTTTTAATAACTTATAAATAGTAATATGTGTCATTGAAGAAGAAGATAACACTTATAATCTAAATGAAAATATGAAAGAAAACAAGACACAGAAAAACAGAAAAAAACAATGGTCGCAACTGGGACTCGAACCCAGACCTCTCGTCTAACCGGGACGTGCGCGTTTTCCAATTTCGCTATTGCCACCTTCTGTCAAACCGTCATATTTGTCAATCTCATATTTCAAATATTTAGAATCATTAATATTATCTCCAACTAGTTCTTTTTCCATATTATAGGCAACTACTCTTTTTATTGGAAACAATCATTCTAAGAATTGGTTTGTAACCTGAATAGCGTCTCGGATAAATGTATCCGAATTTATTCATATGGAACTATTGACTTAATGAAAGTCTAAATGAATATTCAATTTTTTTTATTTATTTTTTTTATGAGAAAAACTCTCTTTTTATAACTTTTGAAGGTTATTCTCATCAACGTAATATATCATTGAAGAAGAAGATAACACTTATAATCTAAATGAAAATATGAAAGAAAACAAGACACAGAAAAACAGAAAAAAACAATGGTCGCAACTGGGACTCGAACCCAGACCTCTCGTCTAAGAACAGAAGGTGGCAATAGCGAAATTGGAAAACGCGCACGTCCCGGTTAGACGAGAGGTCTGGGTTCGAGTCCCAGTTGCGACCATTGTTTTTTTCTGTTTTTCTGTGTCTTGTTTTCTTTCATATTTTCATTTGGATTATAAGTGTTATCTTCTTCTTCAATGATATATTACGTTGATGGGAATAACCTTCAAAAGTTATAAAAAGAGAGTTTTTCTCATAAAAAAAAAGTAATGTGTTTTTAAGCAGGAATTAATTTAAATAGATATAACATCAAAACATCAGACAAGCCATTGAAAGCCATAGAAAATCTCAGATGTTTACTAGCCGATAACTTCCTTCCGACGTTCGACGGATTTTGCCTTTTTGTCTTAATTGTCTCGTAACGCTGACTTAACACAAAAGATACAGAATCATCCCTTTGGTGTAAAGAGTCTGTCTTTCCAAGCTTTTTATTTCCAAATTCCCATTAACCTCTCCCTCTCCCACTTTCCATTAGCTATCTCCGGGGCAGATGGAAGTTTTGTTCTGAATCGCTTAAAAATAATTCTTAGGTTAAGTCGGCGCGCGTTTTTTTCTGCATAGCACGAGCACGTCACCCTACTAGGGTTTGTTTATTAATTTTATTACTCATTGTTATAAAGGAAATGCAGGTAACTAATTGATAAGCTCACGAGGAATATGTCACGCAACTCTTATACTGACTTGTAAACATTTGACTGAGTACGAACATGACTCAAAATTTGATAGCGAAAACACGTGCAAAATATTCGATACTAATTGCTCGTTGGTAGGCATAACGGTTTTAAATTGAAATTTATATAATAAGTTCTGTACTAATCGAATGTCATTGTCCCTATATTAGGTAAATGGTCGGTCTTTAATGGTTGCGTCCACATGATGCCCACAACTACGCTATGAGCAGCACCCTGCTAGCAAATGGGAAAAATAATGTGTCAGCCTTCCCATCAATGTCGGAAGAATTTATTATCTTATTTGCTATCTCTCGTTGCTCAGTGCATTGTGCAGGCATTCGTGTGGACGAACCAATGATATAAATTTCTGAATCTGAGTAGTATTTTTTAAAATCATTTTTTTTATTTTTATTTATTTATTATTTGTATGTTTTTACGATAACTATACATTTTTGCGTGTTAAGCAGAGTTGTAAAATTAATATAACCAGTGGTCGCCCAATGGTCGAAATTCGACCATAATTAATTTAAATTTAATGTTTTTTTATGCATAATTTAAAAAAAATATTAGCATTCTGCACTCCTTCTCTATATAAACAATAAGCGTGCGAAATTTCATACTCCTCCGTCGCGCAATTTTCGTAAAAAGGGGTACAAAGTTTTAGCCTTTCCTCACCATAAAGAGACAAGGCTCTTGCGTTTTGTGAGGGAATTCATGCTCAAGTATATGTAATCATTTGAATAAGTAAATAATAATATTGCAACTAATAATAATAGATATGTAAAAAAACTCAAGATACATCAATAAATTTAAAAGATTTAAATGAAATATTAATAATAGAAATTAACTCTTACAGTAGTTTTAATTTTGGGATTTTAATATTGTTTTGATATATAAATTGAAATGTAAATTATTTAGCTGTATTTCTAAGTTTGTAGAAACGAATATTTTTTACATACATTGTCTATTGTAGGTACTTTGAACATTGAAAAGATTTTTTCAATAGAAAATGTAGATGGTTTTTTCAGGATAACATTAATCTTTGAACTATTTTGAGAGGATTTAAAATAACATCATATGTTCCTCCCCATCCTAAAATAACGTATTGTAATATAGATTGAACAATTGCATAGTATACACTTTTTAGGTATACCTATACCTACATTTATGTTTTTTTTAATGAAATACCCTATAACTTGAATTATGTACTGGCTGAAGTCCGCGGTGATGCCCGGGCTTTACACAGAGTTTTCGAAATAAAATGTGGACAGTGACCTTCCTCTTGTTTTGAAGGTCACATGTGCAAAATTACATCAACCTCGACATTAAACTGTAGATTTGCAAACAAATCAAATCCATACCGCCCGCTTGCCGGCCCGCTCGTCCATCTTTATGTGTGATATATTATATTTCAACTAATTTCCACGAAACCTTGACAAATTATAAACCTAAACTTTCCTCATGAATCACTCTATCTATTGGTGAAAAACCGCATGACCGTTCAGTAGTTTTTGAGTTTATCGCGAACAGATAGACAGACTCGGCGGAGGACTTTGTTTTATAATTTATATCACTACAAAAAGATATAAATTCCATCGTCGAATGGAGTCACACCAATAAACTAGGATTTAATATTAAGAAATGCTCCATTATGTGCTACACCAAGGCAAACAAAACGATTTATTTTAACTACAAAATGTCTTATTCATCTCTTCAGCACATTATTGTTTCGAGAGATTTGAGAATCACATTTGATACGCACCTAACATTTCACGTTCACATCGAAACGATTTGCAGCAAAGCTTTAAGAATGCTAGGATTTGTGCTAAGCAACTCCAGACATTTTTGCAGCTCGGCCGCGATTCGCGTGCTCTACTATAGTTTAGTACGTAGCATTTTGGAAAGTGGTTCAGTAGTATGGGGACCAATGGATTTCACTTACTCTCAAATGATAGAGAGAGTACAAAAGAAGTTTCTGAGATATTTATATCTTAGAGACTTCGGATATTATCCCTGGCTATATCCATCAGCCTTTTTGTCCGGCATGCTGGGTATTAATAGCCTCGCCGATAGAAGGAAAACTGCTTTGCTGACAACAGCATATAAACTTTTAAACGGTAATATTTGTATTCCCGATATAATACAAAAATTTGAGTTTTATGTCCCCGACAACTTCACAAGAGCGCGCAGACACAGAACTTTTGTTGTTCCGAGATGCAGAACTAACTTACCATTAGTAATGCCGCTCGGAAAAATGATTCTATTACTTAATATTCCCTGTCCCCTGAAATCGATATTTTTCAACTAAATATTAAAAAATTTCAAAACGCCATTTTTACTTTATAATGAAATGTATGTTTGTAATTGGTTTTGAACTGTCAATGTACATTTAAAATAAAATAAATAAATAAATAATATGTAGAGATTATTGTGGAGCTTTGCAATGAAATTTTGTTATGCAAAAGGAGTTGAGTGGTGGACCGGTCAGTGGTTGAGTGGGCATCGCGTTTGGGTCCCACCCGGGCGTCCCGTGTTCGATTCCTCGGCTGGCTAAGTCCTCCATCACAACACAAGCAATATTTTCGGCTTTCTGCGGTGTTAGTAGGAGATTTTCAAACATTGTTGGGTTATTCGTAACCCGGGAATGTTTGTCTTTCTTTTTTAAAAGGAAAGGAAAGGGAAGTTGTCAGTTGTAAGTAGTTCCAGCAATGAGTTTCGAACATCGGTCGTTCAACTGATAGAGAACTTCAGAAACTTAAAAAAAAATATTGTTATTCACAATTTTTTTACAACTGTTTTTACTTAAAAAACTGGGTTATTCAGTTTGATGATAAAAAATCTATCATTTTTAATATTTAGTGGAGTATTTAATATTACATTGAAAAATGGCACTAAGGCGTGTAAAATTTTCCTTTTTATATTTCGCTTTCCACATTGCTGAAATACATTTTTAGTGGAAATAAAAGTGTCGATTTATCGATACAAACGTGGTTTTCCCGATAAATTAAACGATTAACTGGTAACCCATTTCAATCGGTTAACCCGTTGACCAATTTTGAAATTCGAACATGGCACAAAAAATAATAGTAATAAACAACAGATATTTATTTATTAATACGGTGGAGGAATTTTTGACATTACATCTTAAGTATCAAAATTTTCATTTTAGTATTTTGAAACTCGTTCAGATCGTAATTTTAACGGATGTGTTTTCAATAAACCATTTCAGTATTATTATAATAAATATTTTCACAAATGAACGATGAAAGTTGATATACAGCCATAAATTATTAAATCCGTGTCCCTTTTCGTGATCATATGCCATTATGTTTTGATGGCTGTCTTTTAAATCGTTTCTGAAAGTATATAATTTTAATAATATGCATCAATACTGTTGTAAAACAAAATAAAAGGGATTCTTTGTGCATAAAAATATCATAAAAAATGTATAAATATGAAATTTACGACAAATTTCTGAAATAATATCGTTCGGCAAAACAAAATAGGTCAACCAATTCAATATCAAGTTATTATGCCGATTTCTGAATGTTAATTATTTTTATTACCTTTTGTAAGCGAATCCGAAAAGGAGATATCAATTTTTTTATATGTGACTTTAGCACACGTCATGCTGTGCTTATTTGGCATAATATGATGCCGTTAAGTTTATTTTTGTTAATATGGAAACAAGATAAATTATGTTTTGTGGGCGGTTGATTGTTTTTTGGTTAATTTATGAGTTCGTTGCTATTTTAATATTTTTTTATGATAAAAAATGTTATTCGACAATTTTTCGATTTTATCCTTGAAGAATCGGTGCTTTTAAATATCAGGACAGTGGGTCTTTTATCGGAAATGTTAGTTTTTTATAATCTGCTGTTAATTTTCCATATCCAATAATGAACACGAATAAACAAAATATTACTAATCGAACAAAAAAAAAATAAAAATACACTATAAATATAAAAATCTAAATATGCTTGCTTGGGTGTATATGAGTTATGAATTGTCTATGTATTGCTATATTAAGCATAGGAAATGTTTGAAACTTTCAAAATATCTTCTTTCCACCTTCGCGAAGGTTTCTGGATTATTACAACCACATGACAATAAATCTGAAAAGTTTTTTAATCATTACAAAAACTGTTACGGAACTGTCAAAATGTCACAATTTGAGAATGACATTTTGCAAAAGAATGATTGTTCAATCAAAATCCAATTTTCGAAACTCTTAAATTAATGAATTTTTTTGGAGTACTCATCTATGGTACTAACCAAAATCGAATACTTTGAATCTAATCAAAAATTATTATTTTTTTTAAATAGGTACCTATGTTAGGTACCGAATTCGATGATTGTTCTTATAATATACAAAAATGAATGTTTGTAATAGAAAATTTATAAAAAAAATTACAATAGGTGGCGCGTGAGCGGGAAGGGAAGGCGGGGAAGGTGGAGAGGGAACGCGTGAGGGGAAGGGAACATGGGAGGGGAAGGGGAGGTGGACGAGGAACGGGGCGAATGGGAAAAGACACACAGCGAGAAACAATTTCTTTATTAGTGGCATTGCAACGCACGCCGGGAACTCGCTGGTATAAAATATATATCTTCAATAGACTGGCACTGTTATATAGAATAGATACTACTAACAAATGGTCCAATAGTGCCTGATTTGGAATATTTTATGTATTTGTATCCAAAACAAAGGGCAGGGAGTTTCCAATGTAAATATCGTGTTGCTTTTATTATATCTTGTTCATGTTACCATTTAGTTATCGTTTGATGACTCGTATTTTTGTTCGCGTGTTTTTATTTATAAATTAACATAAAATTATACTTTTCCAACACAGTTTAACTATTTGATCTATTTTAGAGTTTTAAGGAAACTTTTAAACTAGAGTTGTCCGACTCTTGCGGAAATTTAATTTATTATTTTTAGAGAATGCACAGATGCTAGACTTTGTTTTAAGCATTCGTACTAGTTACTTAATAACATTTATTTTTATATTGAATGATCTTTGAGGTGTGTAAAAGCAAAGGCAGCAATCTCCAAAATATCGGAAAAAGTTGTAAATGCAGTTTCATAGTGATTCGAATTGAGAACCTAAATTCAATTTGCAAATCTGGTTAGTTACAAACTCAGCTTTCTCCCATCAAAATCAGAGTTTGAAAATATGTATCAAAGGCAAAGATATCAATGTGTTTTTTGCCTTTTAAAAAAAAAAAACAAGAGTGGGGATTGCTGCCTTTGCTTCTATACACCTCTTATGTATTGCCAGTATCCAGGTGTTTTTATGTTTTAGAAAAACACTTTTTCATTCACTACAATAAATTGATTAAAAAGCCAAACTCGATCATTTTAAATCTTTTATTTTACCGTGCATCTCTCTGTCTTCTCGTTTTAACAAAACCTAAAATGTATTGACGTGTCTGGGTTCCACCCAAGCGTCGAGTGTTCAATTCCCCAGCTGGCCTAGTCCAACATCACGACACAAGCAACATTTTCCGCTAACTGCGATGGTAGTAGGAGGCTATATAGACCATAGTTTAAAATAGGTATATTTGTACCAGTCTGAAGATGGACTTAAAAGGCTGAAACGGTCAAAAATAAATTAATTATAAACATTTTTAAATTTTTTTTATTATATTATTGTAGTAAGAGATAATCAAATATTGTCAGGATATTCGTAACCGGGGAATGTTTGTATTTCTTTTTAAAAAAGTTGAACTATTACAAGAATGTATTTAAAGGTATGGCAAGGAGGATTTAAATTAAATAGTTTACGATAAATGAAGGCTTCAATAGACCACCAGAGGTAAATGAATAATTTTACAAAAACCATTGTAAGGCATAACTATACATTTAATTAGTTTACATAGATAATATAATTTGCAATTAGCATTGAAAGGTAAAAGGTAAAGTAATATTTATCGAACCAATTAAAACAACTTGATGTGTAAAATATTTGCATAAACTGTCGGTAAATATTTTAGAAAACTTTAACTCCAGTGAATTTTAAATATATAATATATCTATGGAATCATACCAACATGTACTTACTACAGCACATATATACACGTAGAATTAATTATTTAAGTACTTACCAATAACTGTATTTAGAATAGAATATTTCTAATAGAAGTGTGGTAGGTAATCTAAGATGTAAAATTATCACCATGTATGATCATCATCATAACTATCATCAAATCCGTGCGGAGCACGGCCAAACTGAAATTTCCTGAAATTTTTCATACAGAAAACTGATTTTCAAAAAACATTTTTTTTTCGGTTACAACAAGGTCAATAATGCAATTTTTTTTATATGAGCACTCTAGCACACCCAAAAGTCACGAGCCGCCACTGTATGTATCATGCAAAACGTATTAAAAAAATTATTATAAAAAATAAATAATAATAATAAATTTCAATTTGGCAGCCGGGTACCGCCGCCCGGTTAATCATGTGTTGGATAACCATCACCGCTGCCATAGGTTAGCTCACGTGGTTCGCTACGTTTGGTGACTTAGCAGAGGTGCACGGGTTCATGGAGTGAGTTTTGTTCGGATGTTAGTGGTGGAGGCGTCTGCCCGCGCCCGCCAACTTGTGGCAGGCCGGATCGGAAGAGAATGGTTGAGGGAGATCTTTTGACCTCTTCAGAAGGACTGTCCCATTTTTCTTCCCAGAACTTCCTCTCCTTCCTTTCGTATATACAACAGCATTCTCAAAAGTGACATAGGCCCTGAGGGGGATTATTTTTCTAATGGCCTCCTGTGTGAAGCTAATGTAAAAAAAATACAGCACGACAAATAATATTAGTTTATTCCAGAACGTATGCAGGGGTAGTGCAATGCAATACATTCCATATTAAGAAATAACAAAAGAAATTAGACAAATAATAAGGTGAGGTAAAAAGTAGGTCCGACCGAAACAGGATTTTCTACCGAAACCGAATCTTCGGCATCTGTCTCAGCTTCGGCCGAAACCGAAACCGAAACTTTTTAGACATGTTAAAAATCCATTGTTTACTGAAATTTGGCTTATTTTTTACACTTGTCAATACAGTTAACACGTTTTAAATTAAATAAAAATAATAATTGAAGTATGTGAATTTTTTTTTTTATAAATCTGCTATAAAACAAACAAAAATTAACAAAACATGTTAACTACTTCTTGGAACAAAAAATTGTCAATGATCATATATCATCTTCCTCCATTATTAACAATAATAATTGTTTAGCGTTTACAATCACAACATTCTTATTACACTCTTCTTTCTCATCTTCGCTTTTGGATCAAATTTGCAGTTTGCGGGTTAGTGATGATATTAAAGGTATTATTATTGAGATGCATGCGTTATCAAATGTTAAACTCACCTGAAGTCAGCCGAACGATGGGTGATAATTCACGAACGCAGAGTTTCGGTGCGACCGAAGGTTCGGTAGATTTTCGAATTTCGGTAGATGAGCCGAAACTGATGCCGAAACTTGCCAAAACCGAAACCAAAACCTTCGGTCGGTCACTAGTAAAAAGTAAATAACCACTTACAAATAAGATTTAAAAAAAACTAATAAGCATGAAAAACATGAGAAATGATACTGGAAAAAATTGTAAGCACTAAAATGAATGAATTTAAGTTTTATTTTTTTTAATTTTTTTAAATTTTTTTTTTTAAATTTTTTTTTTTTTTTTTTTTTTTTTTAAATTTTTTTTTTTTTTTAATTGTACAACAGATAAATAATCCAATTACCGTACCATTTTCTCATTTTGACTATCTTAACACCTAAGAAGATGATCATTATACAAAAAATCTTAAGGCTATCTAAAGAAGAGTTGTATACATCTAGTGTTTTTGATATTTCGTTCAACAGTACCATTCCTCTTGTTATGCTATGCTGTGCTAGAACATCTGTTCTGCCGTATGGAAGTTGACGGAAAACGGGGGTGCTGTGGTCAATTACTAGGAATGATTGCCAGATTAATATATTGGATAAAGCGTGAGTTCAAGCTTATGCCACCGCCATCATAATATTTTTGTAGCTCTGTAAATTGAATACACCAAAAATCGAAAGAAAGAGGCAACTCTACACGTCCTACGTGGCATATGACCCTTGACAGCCTTTTACTTCTATTAGGTACAGTTTTCCGTACAATCGCTTTTCTTCGTAGAATCTTAAAACGCATGACTCAGCAGTAATTAAAACGATTATTCGTAAAATACAGATTTAATTTTTCTTCACTCTTTCTCTCTAAAGCACCACTTAGCAATTAAAACAAATTATGCGGTAATAATTTAGTCCTACACTACTGCCACATTAACCAAATTTCCCGACCGCAGGGTGTATTAGAAACGGGGGGAGGTGGTGGGTGGTAGATGGTATATACAGAGGCAAGTAGAAAAGAGGGTGGGAAGGGGGGTAGACTGGCCCGGAAGGCTACAATAAGTTTTCCTGCGGGGGGCGTCTAGGCCGATTCGTTCCACGAGATATCTATTGTTTGAAAGAGGCAATTTTCTCTGAAAACCATTAATGAGGTCAATGATTAATTCACTTGATCTACTTTTCCCCCCCTGCTGAAGAAGATATTTTATGAAAGTCAGTAAAAATAATTGCTCGTGACGCTAATAATCTCTACCTCTTTCTTATAGCATAAAACAGATACAAGAGATAGATACAAACACACAGAAGAGGTTGAAACTATGTTTCTACTATTAGTAGGACTATTGGTAGGACTTTATCTATTATATGTTTGACTGGTCAGTGGCTGAGTTGGCAACGCGTTTGGATCCCACCCGGGCGTCGCATGTTCGATTCATCGGCTGGCTAAGTCCTCCATCACGACACAAGCAGCATTTTCCGCTTACTGTAGTGGTAGTAGGAGATTTTCAAACATTTTTTTTTTTACATTAACTCCACACAGGAGACCCTGAGGAAAATAATTTCGCTCAGGGCCTATATCATCTTTGAAGATGCTGTGTGGAGGGTGTTTTTGAGGAGAGGAAGGAGTGAACATGGGTCTTGAAGAGACCCATGTTGTAGGAGGGAGGAAACACAGAGACCGGCAAATCGTTCCACAGCCGAGCTGTTCTCATGTGGCGTGTTTCTCGATTATCCACCGGTGCTGAGGGGATCAATGACGCTAGTTCTTCGGAGCATCTTCCATTGTAATACCGGTAGAACAAGGACAGCATTCCCACCTGACGCCTGTGCTCTAAAGATTGCAATCCGTTTATTAAGTTATGAGAATCTGTCAAACGGACCGCCCATTTCTGCACAGAGTCGAGGGTTTTATTGCCAGGTTTAAAAAAAATCTATGTAGCATAAAATTGTTGGTTTGTTCCTCTAAAAGCTGCCAGTGAGCTCTGGCGATGAAATTTGTACGGGGTTTTCTGTGTGGATTTGTCAACAGTCAACTAGATTCAGCTAAGAACGTCATTACTACCACTTATTGAGCTTTGAAAGATTCATTTAACTATCAGAAAGCAATGTCAGATTCCATTAATATGTGATTATTGTGTGTTCCATATTACGTAAATATTTTCCCGGAGTCTTTTCTCCCCATCACTCCCTACTTCCTTAGATAGAGCCTTATTGGAGGCAGATAGAAGTTCCGGAATGCTTGGTATGATAGCTGCTATTGATTGCGGCGTGCTCCACGTGGCCACGCGTCACATGCGTGTCACCCGGTGACGTCACTAACCGGGAAGGGATGGAGTAGTGCAAGCACGAGCCCCCCCCCCAGGTTGGGCCGGTTGGTTGCCATGCGCGAACATCTTCAAAATAATGGAAGATCGCGTGCGGCCGCCGATAGCCAGATTTGAACATAATACGGAACCGATTTTGCATGACGTCGAATAAATTATTATCATTTGTTTTAGGAAAAGCTTCGGCGAAGTTGTATTCCTGCGTAGGCTCGTTCATAAATTATTTTTCCATTCTTACTTCTTCCAACTTTAGTTTATTAGTCCTCGATTTGTATTAAAATTTATATTGTAATTTAAAATAAAGATTTTTATTACATGAGCGCCACATGAGGCTCTGAGGAAAAAAATTTCCCTCAGAGCCTACGTCATCTTTGGAGATGCTGTGTGGAGGGGTTTTTTAAGGAAAAGGAGGAGAGGAGAGTTCTGGGAAGGAAAAGAGTTTAAGGGGTGGGTAGGAATCTGGGGTTCAGTGAGTCCTGGTCATCCGCCTCCAATACCTAGACAAACCTCACCCCATGAACCCGGATACCCCTGCTAAATCACCAAACGTAGCGAACCACTTGGGGTGACCTATGGCAGAGGTGTTGGTTATCCAATAAAGGTTCCAGGGACGGCGGTACCCATTCCCGCCTCCCAAATTGGCAATACTAGCGAGTTCCCAGCATGCGTTGCAATGCCACTAATAAATAAATTGTTTCGCCCTGCGTGTCTTTTCCCATTATTCCCGTTCCCCTCCCGCCTGCCCTTTCCCTACCATGTTCCCTTACCCTCACGCGCTCCCTCTCCAGCCTTCCCTTTCCCCTCTCCCGTGAACCCCTCTCCTCTCCCACGTTCAATATATTCAGTTCTGGTACATTCAGATTTTCAAACAGCTCGCGTACCACCTATTGCAATTTTTTTTTACAAGTTTTAATTTTTTTATGTATTACAAACATTCATTTTTGTATATTATAAGAAC
The DNA here is from genome assembly GCA_936435175.1 of Glyphotaelius pellucidus. NCBI lineage: Eukaryota > Metazoa > Arthropoda > Insecta > Trichoptera > Limnephilidae > Glyphotaelius > Glyphotaelius pellucidus. The sequence goes on along the minus strand of OW386538.1, from coordinate 16,423,466 downwards.
AATCAATCGAATTAGGTACCTAACATAGGTACCTAATTAAAATAAATATTATTTTTCATTAGATTATAGGTATTTGAATTTGGTTAGTACCATAGGTGAGTACTTCGATTAAAATTGAATTTTGATTTAACAATCGATGGTTTGCAAAATGTCATTCTCAAATTGTGACATTTTTGCCAGTTTCGTAAGAGTTTTTGTAATGAAACACTAAAATCTTTAATGGCCTATATTTTATAATTTAAAGCAAAAATAAATAAAGTAGCTCACATACGTACTAGGTATTTGATATATCTTTTGATTTCAAAAATATTTTTTCAGTTTGGTTGGGTAATTTGATCTCAAATCCAAATTTAAGATTTGTATGAAACTGGCCGAAATGGGCCGCGCATACGTTCCTCTTCAGAGTGCACGGTTTCTGAGTTTTTGCTGCTTTATCTGTCACCGGAACGTTTTACGCAGCGTTTTTCAATTTTATAAATACCTAATTAGGGGCCATCCATAAATTACGTCACACGAATTTCATGATTTTTTGACCCTCCCCCCCCCTAGCACATTTGTGAGACCCCCTCCCCCCTAGAATTTCATGACTTTTGGACCCCCCCATACCCCTTGTCACACTTCTCTACTCCCCCCCCCCCCCCTTAAGGTGTGACGTAATTTATGGATGGCCCCTTAAGATCAATCTAAATAAATAGTACATTATAATCTAGATAGCGATTTAAATTCACAGTAAAATTATCTTAACAAATGTACAAAACAGTCAAAATATTAGGTGAAAATTTGCATCGTTTGAATTGCAAATCGATTAATTGCTAACCCGCCTGCATAGTTTGTTGTTTGGACATGATGATTTTCCAGTGGCGTGACGTCTGATTTGACTTTGATGAACGTTTCGATTTACAAAGTTTCCGCGTGTCTAACCGATGCCTCCTGGAACCGGGAACATTCATTTCCGTCTAATATTGTGAACCGTGAACGTGATGCAGTTATCTATAAAGGTATAGGCATCACCGAGTATCGTTCATATCCAAGTCTTGGTACTCGACCGGATACCGCGAATTACACAGTAATATCGATGAGGTTACAATGGTAATAGAATATAATACTAGAAGTGCCTCCCGTACAAATTTGAATGTAAACAAATGTGCCACTAACTTAGTACCTTTTGGTTCTAGCCTAGAACTTCTAGATCTTTAGCATGCGATCTCTCTTGCACTTTCCTGAAATTGTATATCGCCATCCCATTTAAATTTCGTAATCCTGGTGAAACAAAGTTTTGTATGGAAATTTAGGCCGATAATTTGATCACGAAACAGGCCCACAAGGCACTTCTTGTTTTACTAATCTATGTTTAAATTACATGACAGGGAATCATGCTTGATAAAATTACACGATGAAGAAATTACACCTAGAAAAATTTGCACAATGGCAAAATATGGAGGATCTGGAACAAATTAGACCCATTAAAAATTCACTTCTTTTAATTTATAAGCCTTAAAAATTTTATTGTAAATTTCATATTATTAGTAACATAGAAAACTTATGCTAACCTAATAATTGATTATTGTGTAAGGAGTTGGTAAAAGTATATTGCAGTACCTTTGCAGTAGGTATATACATTATATTAAATAAAGGTAGCGTCAAATAGAGCCACCAAGATTTATAACTCGAATTATTTACCACGTGTGAAAGTTTGAATGTAATTTTGCACTTGTTTAATAATATCATCATAACTAGAAATGTAATTTCCTTCTGTATAGTTTCATACTAAGACCCGAATAAAAATATTTACACCCCTGTACATTAATGTTTGGTTCCACTTCAGAATTCTAGAACAATGTTGCAACTTTACCGAAGTTTACAAACCAAACACGTTACGAATATATCCAAAAGCACGAAACCTGACGTTTTGAATAAGGCATAGTTCTACGCGTGAGTATTTTCCGCATACTTCATGGGATTAAATCGACGACCCTGTACTTGGCTGAGACGATGTGAGAGCTTTTATCGTTCATACAAAAATTCGGTTGTACTTGGATTGAAATATCACACTTGTTCAGAATATTTTCAGAGTTTCATAATGTATATAACACTGGCACTGACACTGGGTTAGAATATTTCAGAGCTTTTCAGTCCTTTGGGTTTTGATGATACGTACTTTGATTTTCAATCAGTGATCTTACAACTGATTCTGTGTGGAATTCGATAAGACTTGACCGGATGTTTTCAGAGCTTTCGTTGTTTGTAGTAAATTAATACTACTGTCATTTTTTCTGCATTAAGGCGGCACTATCCGAATTTCTACCGATTTCTTGCATATCTCCCTTGAACATTTGAAGTTTTTAAGCTCTTAAAAAAATATATGTTATTTTTTAAGATAATATCTATACAACCCCCACGCCGAAACGCAAATTGTATGAAATTCCTTCGATAGAAAAAAATCGTTAAGTATGCTCCGAAAATTTTTATTTTCAAGCCTGTCTCTATTATTTAACAAGTATGAAAAAATTCAGTGTTTCTTTGAACGTTGTTTTAGACAACCCCCACGAGATTTTTGCTCTATTCTAAACGAGTCGTGTTTTATTAAACATTTTCACAATTTTCGCTTCACTTTTATTGTTTGAAATATGAGCGCGCTCTCTCCAACATTCGTAATTACATATCTCTCCATCTTCTTCTTTTCGTGCTCGGGTACGGGGCCTTAAGTGATGAAGTTTTGTGCCTGGGCTGGCGATATGCTAAGTATAACAATTAGCAATTTATTTAATTAGGCACATTATGTAGGTACATACTCGTTTCTATGTGCAGGAATGTCATTCATCACAATACTTATTAATTTTACGATTTTAAACGCCCGATCGTCCGTCGTAAAAAAATCACATTGTTCGTGTTCATAGAAAAATAATAAAAATGAACAATGATTCAACACTTGAGTGATTTGTAAGCATTTTCCGGTTTTTATTACGGCTATTTTAAAAATGCTTTCTGAAAGAAAAATAGAACTAACAAATCGTGAAAACCATCAGTTTCGAATCGGTCGTTATTTTTTATCAACGTATTATGACTGTGTTTTGAATACCTATTTTTTTACCATTAAAAATCGCATTCAATAAAAAATTAATGGCACTGGTGAGTGTCAATATTGTTAAAACTATGATGTCATGCGAATATTACGAATATCTTAAATGTATTTAGTTTGACTGTGTGTTATTTAACAAGATTAGTCTCGCTTGTTCTACAAAATTATTCATTGAAAACCGTTGAAGGATTTGAACGCTATTTAAAATATTTATATCTCATGGGCGTGCCTGAATTTCGCGCAGACAATCGCCCAATTTGATGGCAAAGCTTTTATACTTTCACATAAAATATGCAAAAACGCACGAAAAAAATTCGGTTAAAATTAGATTATTTAAGAATAGAGGAGGAAAAAAAAAATTAAAATATATAAAAAAAAAAAAAAAATGGTAGGATTGATAGTCAAGATTCCTACAGTTAAAAACAATAATGGCTATTGACTTACAGGAGGGAACATATTTTTAAAATTTTATTTTGTAATAAAGAAACCTTGTTGTAATGTTTAATCTCTTTTTGGTCTAAGAAAAGTAAATAATGTGCTACAACTAATAATGCTAATGTTATTATTTCATTTATGTACCGTGTTCTTATCATAATTGTTTAATAAAGTTTATGTATATGGTTTTGTTTATTGTTCATTCTTAATCACGTGCCCATCAGTGGCGTACGTTGCTCTGTCATCAAAGGTTGTTTTTTTTAAAGTTAGGGTATGAATATAATTGTGCATTGAAGATTTTGAAATGGCTGTTTTATTGTTTATCTTTCGCTAATTGTCGTGGCCAACTGAATAAATGAGCATACAATTCACAGAAAAAAAAACATTTTGATCTGAAATATGTCGCATTTTTATTTTACTTTTGGTAATTTCTTCTAGTGGTTCGTTTATCTTGGAGTAGGCGCAGTTTTTCAGCTTTTACGGACTGCACGCAATTGGTACCTACCTATGTTGTATCCTTAGATTCAAATTGAGTATATAAATAAGGACAAATAGATTATACAAACATTTTGTTAAATTATAATGCTTCTTGTTTGTGTTTATTCCACAGAATGCTTGCGTAATTACTTTTATTGAAAACACGGAGGTCACACTTTTACCAAGCACACATTATGGGAGTGTCCGTATTTAGCAGGAAGTCCTTTCGTAAAGATCTATGTGGGCGACATGCTACAATTTATATAATTAACGAAGGAATTTCACAAGAGTTGAATTAATTTATTGGGCATAGATGCTAACGCAAGCATATTATTTATAATGCAAATTTATTATAAGATAATCAACGAAACATGAAACAGAACAAGACACAGGAAAATACAAAGATAACGGTCGTAATGACATTCATTCATTGATATATTACATTATGGGTTGTAACCTTCAAAAGTTATTAGAACAAGAGTTATTTCAATAAAAAATTGAACATTCCTTTAGACTTTTAGAAAAAGTCAACAGATGACCCGTATGAATAAAAATCGGACATGTTTATCCGAGACACTATCTAGGATACAAATAAATTCTTTAATAAATTTTTCGAGTCCCAGTTGCGACCTTTTTATTTTTCTGTGCTTTGTTATGTTTTACTTTTCGTTTAGACTTTTACCTTCTTCTTCAATGAAACGTAAAAATGTAAATTAATAAAAATACTATCCGACTACTGCCTATACTAATATACGACTAAATACATACTACTTTTGAAACGTTTGATTATTGCAATTTATTCTGTTTGCATTACTAATTTATTTTATGTTAGTTATTGTAGAACAAAAGAAAATCTTTCTTTAACATGTCGTGTTGAAATTTGTAGGTTCGCCTGTTTGGCCTGTTTTCCATGATTTATATATTTTTTCATGTTCCTCCCTAAAAATCAATCTTAAATCTCATTAATAATGAATTATTTTTATTTGTTACAGACGAGCAAGAACGCGTACAAAAGAAAACTTTCGTAAATTGGATCAACTCCCATCTCTCTAAGGTAGGTGGTAATCAAATAATTTTATATTATCTAACAAAGTTTTTACTTTCAAAAGAAGTAATGTCTTCAAGAGAAGGGAAGATTTTACAGTAACTGGACAAGCTTTACGAATATTTTTTTGAAAGAAAACTTCGATTCAACATAATTAGGGGCCTAATATAAAAAACAATCATTTATGTTAGGGGAGTGAGAAAATACAGCATTTTAACAGCTATTTCTTAAAAAATGCGGATAATTTGACGTATTTTGTTCACGGCGTTTTTGACATACCTAATAATATGAAAATAGGTTTTTTGGCTGAACCGATTGTTTTGGTTGGAACCGATTATAGATTCTGATTGGGTTAAATAAGAAAAGAAGTAATCTTAATAAAGGCCGCCAAGTGACCAAACAATTTAAAAGTATTAATGAAAAATGCAGTATTTTCGGTCTTCCCTGACGCAAGGAACGTATGCGCGGCCCATCTTGGCCCATTTCATACAAATCTTAATTCTGGATTTGAGTTCAAAATACCCAACCAAACTGAAAAATTATTTTCGTAATCAAAAAGTATATCAAATATCTAGTACGGATGTGAGCTACTTTATTTATTTTTGCTTTAAATTATAAGATATAGGCCATTAAAGATTTTAATGTTTCATGATTTTAGAGGCAGTTTGGGCAATTATTTGTGAGTAAATGAAAAACAATACACCCAAAAGTGTTATACTACGTGTTTCTACGTTATTATGTTCGATGTCATAAAAAAAATATGATTCTATGAGATCTTACAAATAAATTCATAAATCACAAATAATGCGCAGTAAGTTATAAAATATTATTTTCAATATTGATTGTTTATTTAAATGTGTCACTTTACTTCGTGTGCTGAATGAATTAAGTAATAAGAGATAAAATATATTTTATTACGTTATCAAAAATATGAAATAGAAAGACCCAAAAAATAAAAGGCTAATTTGTGAGTGAGTATTTTATTTATTTATTTATTTGAAACAAAAATACATATTCATTATAAAAAAATATTTTGACTGTCCAACTAGGAGATTTCCCGTTTTAGGACAGTCAAATTTCCTGGTTTAGTTCACATTAGGTAGTTGTTGTTTTTTGTAGAACATAATATTAAACCATAATAGAACATTGTAGAACATAATATTAAAATGAAACCTTTTACTCTCAATGATTTATTAGGATAATATACTTCGCTAATAACAAAACCACTCAGATCAATATTTAGCTGCAAAAAGTTATTTGCTGATTAAAAAATATTAAAAATACTCTGAACACATATATAATATAATATATTATATTATTAAATAATAATAAACTTAAGAGGTCTGTTCACGCGGGCGAAGATTGACTATCCAAAAAAGCATAATGATAGGTATAATTGTCGTGTGTCCTGCTCTAGTAAAGTACAGGAAAGGGGCGTACGAGAGGCGGTAGTGAAGGGGGAAATCGTAATACGTATTGTCGCACATCGCGAGCGAACATAAAAATTAAATAATTATGTAGTGAACAAAGCAGAAAATATATGTAATATTACGCTTGAATATTTGCAGGAAGCCGGTGAACGGTCCCTTTCGTTTAGTACCTTAGCATTAGCGGACGAGGGACACACATGCGGAGGTCTCTGGACATATTCTGTAGTAGTGTTAGTTTGTTTATAGTACAAACGCTGGGTGTCAACAAAATTTACAATTTTACAATAATTCTTCGGTTAGGTTTGATTGTTTCACAATATACTAAAATTTATATTCAACGATGTTGTGATATTTTTATCTTGATTGAATCATTGAAAACAATTATAATTATAACAAAAGAAAACAATATAGAATTTTACCCCGATTTGATGTTTACATGTTAGAACAGAGTTCAAAATGTGAAGTTTTGTCAAATATTAATTTGGAGGTACGATTAAACAACCCGGCCTAACATTCGCATACAAAATAAAATCGGTGACCGGACAACTTGGAATGAGACCAACTCAGAACCATCTCAGATAAGTCATTTAGAGTGATAAAATATTTATAAATATAAAATAGGTTACATTAGGTTAGGGTTATCGGCTAATTTAAAATTATTTTTTTCATAGCTTTTTGACTTTTCAAGGAGGTGTTGAGTTGAATTTATTCTCAGTTGGCATGGAACCATCTAATCGACATATTTAGGCACTTTCATGAAAACAAAAAAAAATTAATGATGACTTCCGTGGTCGAAGGGTAAGACTCTCTCTCGACTAGCGATCAGGAGGTGACAGGTACAAATCCCGGAGTGGGCAAGTAGGTAAATTATATTTGATTGATTTGTGTTTTTTCACAATTCAATCATTTAAAAATAATATATGGTATATTTGCGGCACTTTCCAGAATGTAAATAACTCTCAGTAGGACTCTGGTGTAAGACCATCATCCAGAATTGAAATGGCTTTAACTGTGTTTAATGACTAGATCTGAATTTCCGGGTGCTTCCCCACCTTCCTTTACCCCATATCCTTCCCCTCCTCACCAATTTCAGCCTCACAACATACCAAAATTGAGGATGCCATAGTCTCACCACATTCAACAATTTGGGAGGCGGGTAAGGGTACCGCCGCCCCGGGAACCAATTGTTCGCTACGTTTGGTGACTTAGCAGGGGTGCCTGGATTCACGGGGTGAAGTTTGTCCGGGTCTTGGCGGCGGATGCGTCTATTGATATGTCAGATTTGAAAGTCAAATAATATGTGTAACTTCACATTCAATTATACTGTAAGGTTCCAAAATCGGTGTCTCGGGGGTATGTTGGTTTTCCTTGCATACGCCTGAGGGATCTTTTTGTACAGTTTTTTTTTAACGTTAGCTCTACACAGATACTTGAGTCGGGCGATGTCAAGAGTCAAAATAACAGAAGAGCACGTATGAGACGATGTATGAATGTGAACGAAGCAAGGAGTGTGTGCCAAGATCGAGTTGTTTGGCGGTCCGTCCTCTCTGCCTACCCCTGCGGGGAAACGGCGTGATGGTTAGTTAGTTAGTTAGTTAGTTAGCTCTACACAGGAAGCCCTGAGGAAAAAGGGGTCTTTTTAGGAAAGGAAGGAGATGAAGTTCTGGGAAAGAGAAGGGTATTAGGGGTGGGAAGGAATCTGGGGGTCAGTGTGTCCAGGAGTGTCCCGGGCGTATGAATCATTCCCTCCCGCTGCGGTGCAAGGCGATGTTTTGAGAGAGTACCTACAGCTGAAGTCAAAGAGACTCCCTCAATCGTTCTCTCCCGATCCGAGCCTGTCATGCAGCTGGTGGGCAGACGCATCCACCGTTAATACCCGGACAAACCTCACCCCATGAATCCGGGCACCCCTGCTAAGTCACCAAACGTAGTGAACCACTTGGTAGAGGTGTTTGTTATCCAATAAATGGTTCCCGGGGCGGCGGTATCCATACCCGCCTCGCATTCAGTCTACTTCATCCTTCGTCTGCCAGTTTCCATGCCTTACTGCCATACATATCTATACCTAGTTAGGTATCCTTGTATCGTAGAAAATATTTTAAAAATAAAAGCTGAACTGCCAAAATAGTGTTTCTTACTACCTACCTACTACCTAGTAAACACAAGTATATTGGCATTATTGAATGCATTCTCCAGTTTTCGGTAAACAGATCTAAAATGATAAAACAAACAACGAACATGCACCTGCGTTGTCTGACAACACACACACAGATACACGATTCTATTACCTCTCCCCCCGGCCCGCGCACGTTTCGCTCCCGCGTGACTAGCAAAAGAGTGAATGAGATGACATCAAAAAACCTAGGTAATTTTACGATAAATTTGCGCGTAACTAGATCCGGTTTTTGACGCAAATATAACTGTTTTCAGTGCAAACTAAAATTTTATCGTATACGTCATCATATTCCTGAGGCAGGATATGAAAGGATTTTTCAAAAATAGCATCCATTTGGTCAGAAAAAAATTCCAAAGTAGCCTCCTAAATTCATCGATAAATTGTCATCTTTTGAAGCCTATATTTTATAATTTAAAACAAAAATCGAAAATTGGATTCATATCCGTACTTTTTATATAGCTAACCTGTCATTTAAAAAAAAATTGAAAACAATTAGTTTGATATTTTAGCCGTTAATCCGGAACTAAATTTTGTATGAAACAGGCCACGCATACGTTCCTCTTAAGCTGCACGAATATATTATAATATATAATCACGGTAAGTTCTGAATTTTGCCGGAGACCTCCGAGACGTGCTTCCTTTTAAAAGTACTTGAGTTCTTGGAGCAGGTCCCGGGAGCTACTCCCGACTCGCGAATGGCTCGGACCGAGACGCACGGGTTCGATCGGAGCCGGTCCTCGGATCCGGAGCCCGCCAAATAACTCGAACGCGCGGCCTGCTCCCGACTCACGAAAGGCTAAGCCGGCGAACCCGTGACTCGAGTGCGAGTGGCTCGGACCACCGAGTTTCAGGTTTGGGTGCGAGTGCTGGACCGGGTTCTCTGGGAGTAGTCGATTTGAAAAAGGAGTAGGAGTAGGATCCGCTTCCCGCGAAGAACCCGAGTTCAAGAGCCCACTCCAGCTGAACCTACACATCGCCAAGCTAAACCAGGCTAAATGTTGCCAGAGTACAAAGTTTTCCTCATATATAAATAAGAATTTTATGGGAAATTGCATCAAAGGGCTTTCTAAAATCAGTAAAAAGAGAGTCTGCTTGTTTTTTCTTTAAAAGTATTGGTTATAAAATATTCATAGATAATTAAGTAGGAAAAAGTACTTCTTTCTACCTGACATATATGTCCACACTGGTAAGGTGATATTACAGGTTTAATTTAAAAAAAGATGAATTATTTTTTCACTTACTTCGAATATCTAAGTCTTCGATATAACTTGAAAGTATTTCACTCCGATGTGATTTAATCTTTGACCGAATTTGGTCTAAGCATGTAACATAATGATTTTATTTCATTTCAGCGAGTTCCACCGCTAAGAGTAGATGACCTGATCCATGATCTGAGAGATGGCACACGACTTCTCGCTTTATTGGAAATCCTGTCTGGAGAGAAACTGGTAATTATTACTTCCTTACCATTACTTTGTCACGGTGACCGGCCAACTCGGAATGAAACCAACTCAGAACCATCTCAGATAAGTCATTTAGAGTGATAAAAAAATATATATAAAAAATTGGTTAAATAGGTTATGTTAGGTTAGGGTTATCGGCTAATTTAAAATTATTTTTTTCATAGATTTTAACGACTTTTAAAGGAGGTGTTGAGTTGACATTATTCCCAGTTGACATGGAACCCTTTGTCACAAGATTAAAAATCTGATGTTTGCACCAAAGATAAATAATTTATCATTTGACAATCATATTATAATAAACATTTAATATATAAGTACACAGACAATATAAAACATATTTAAAATCAAGAATTCATACAGATAATTTGGCAATTAATAATGTTATTGGTGACCGGAGAACTCATCACTCCTTTGAAAAGTCATTAAAAGTAATGAAAAAAAAACTAAGGTAAATAGGGCTACGTTATGTTAGGTTTCAGGCTATTTTTTCTAAGGTACTTTTTCAAAGGAGTGTTAAAATGTCACTTTGTTAAGTTGTCATGGAACCGTTTGTATTTGGTACAAGCGAGTTCCTGGCATGCGTTGCAATGCCACTTAATAAAGAAATTGTTTCTCCTTGCGTGTTCTTTCCCATTCGTCCCGTTTCCATCACGCATTCCCACTCCGTCTTCTCCGCCTTCCCTCTCCTCACTCCCCTCTCCCGCATCACCGGTCCCGCGAACCCCCCTCCCGCGTTCCCATCTCCCCTCTCGCGTTACATACATTCAGCCGTCCCGGTACATTCAGTTTTCAAACAGCTCGAATGCCACCTTTTGCAATTTTTAATACAAATTTCATAATGCCAGAGCTCACCAGTACATATAGAAACTATCGCGGGCATGCGCACATCAAATCCCCAAAGTTTCATCGCAATCAGATGAATGGTTTAGCAACGCGTAACATACATTCATTGTATATAAATAGATATATACGTAAATAATAAATTAGCATGAATAAAATAATTTGTTTTCTGACGTAGTATGTGGGTAAGTAGGTAACTACTCGAAATTTGGCAAGCAAATTAAAAAAAATTATTTTGCCTAACAGAATTGATAAGTATGCAATTATGTAATAGACAAATAGACTGAAAAATAAACGACAGACATTTGACAGTTTGAGTTTGCCCAAACATCTAACCTGCGAAATCAGATATTATATTATTTTTAATCCCTCGGCACTTCCGTTTCACAAAATGAATAGGTAATATAAACAAATATGCGATATATCGCCTTGAATGAATTAAAAGTGACAGGTAAATATCAAAACTAAAGTTAATCATTTCGAAAACTGAATCAATTTTACACAGTTTGAAGTTTTCATCACTGAATTCAATATCCTATTTGGGCATAGGTACCTACTTATAAATATGATAATCGAATCACCCCCGCGGTTCTATAGGCAGTTGTATGTGCGTCTAATCCAATTTTAATAAGCTTCAAGATTAATGCTTGTTTATTTACACCGACATTGACCTACCCCAACTGGCTCAAATTACCTACTTACTATTTATGAATACGAGGCACAAAATTCTACCTAATCCAAAAAAGCTTACGTCATTTGAGCAATGTAATCGTCACTTCTATGTACAAGAACAAAAGGTTAACATGGAGCTAAAAAATAATGGTTATTCTATACTGGCCTAAAAAACAACTGAACACACATTTGAACTCTACTACTCGAGGGTTGTGATTAGATACTTGTTGGGCAATGTCTCTTGGTTCTGCAACTTCCCAGAAATCTGAGACTTTCCTCATCTTCACATTTGTTTGCTTCCAGTCTTATTTCTTTTCCAGTCTTGTGCCATTGTTTGCTTTCCAGTCTTATTTCCTTTCCAGTCTTGTGCCATTGTTTGCTTTCCAGTCTTTTCAATCCCAAAAACTGTTTAATATCCTGTGTCCTGTTAGTAGTCCTATTAGCTCTCTGTATTTTTACAGATGTTTTGTTGTTTTGACATTGGTTTTTTAAAAAAAAAAATTCTATTTGTTCAACCTACATTACGTCGATGGATTACTGTGTCTGTCTCACTGAGAAATCCTGTGTTGAGAGCAGGCGCAGTTTATAACATAAGCAGTTTACAACAAAAATAACAATACAATATGTATTACATTTAAATAAAAGACAATCAGCACCGTAATTGGAAATGCATATTATTTATAAATAGGTTTTAATCAAATTGTTGATGTTTGATCTGTCTTGGCCGATGAACCAAGACTTGGTGTCTCCTTATATTTCAAATAATTTGTGTTCTGTCTGATGGCCAGTGGAAATGCATTGTGTAACTTTTTTGCAAAGTATCTAAAATTTCTTTGTCGAGTTGTTTTAGTGAACATTTTTTGTTTTCTTACAATGTGTTTGTTTGTATTACATGTGGTGTTTGTTTATGTTCCAGCCCATGGAGAGGGGCAGGGTCCTCCGCAGGCCGCACTTCCTCAGCAACGCTAACACGGCGCTGCGCTTCCTCGCCAGCAAGAGGATCAAGCTGGTCAACATCAACCCCGCAGACTTGGTGGACGGGAGACCGCCAGTCGTGCTGGGCCTCATCTGGACCATCATTCTCTACTTTCAGGTAATATACGCTCGCAAATACAAAATGCTCACTTACAATAAACTGGGCAAATGCTATGGGATGACAATACAACTGTGAACCAATCAGTTCTTTGGTGTATCACGGTTTGCCAGATGAATTATTTCACGGTTTAAATTGTTTCTTTACGTGATAGTTACAAGATGTTGTCCACTTCTCCTTCCCCTGTGTAGAGAACGTATTCTCTCTGCAAATCTGTTTTTCTACATTTCTCATAAAGTATCCAGACAATTTTTTATTTTTTATTGAGCATATTGGTTACTTAAACTCTAACATTTTTTTTTTCTATTTTCCAATTGAAAAATATGGAATGAACAATTTAGCATTATAAATTGATATTTCAAAACTCAAAAGCTTATAATGAAAATTGATATTGCAAGCTGAAAATAATGTTAAATTATAAATTCACGATACTAAATGGTGTGCAAGTTTCATAATATTTTGAGCTCACTGTTCATGAGTTTTTCGTGAGGTATACGTACAAATTTTCAGCTGGTTTTGAGATTATAAAATCTTAAATTATTAGTTTCAATATTAGCTCTCGTAAAATGACAAATTTTTAGAGTACTTTACGAAGGATTTGTCGATGTCACCTTCAGAAAATAAGCTCCTTTTTGATGTTTGACTTAACCTTTGTAAATGGTTTAGTTTCTAGAACATTATGTTTATCAGCTCTAAAAATAAACAAATTCGTAACGGTTTATTGCACGAACTAACAAATATGCTCTTCCTCTAGTACATGTTGGTTAATAATAGATTTTAAAATGCACTGAAAAAACAGATTCTATGTTGTCACCTTATAGTATTTGGTACTGGGTAGTTGGTAAATCTGTGTTGCTGTCAAAAGCAATGTAATCATTTAAAAGTAGACAACAAATTGCTTACTTCATGTTAATATTTGTAAATGTAAGTTCTTATCTGTCGCTCAAAGGAAGCTTTAGAATATATATAATTTTTTTCAATTAGGGGCCATCCATAAATTACGTCACATCTTAAGGGGGGAGGGGTAGAAAAGTGTGACAAGGGGTATGGGGGGGTCATCAGCTCTGTGACATCACACGTGACGTAATTTATGGATGGCCCCTTATGTTAAAAAACTACTTCAGCCACAGACATTCAAATTAATAGACCAGCCAATCAGGGAGAAGAGAAAAAGAAGAGCGCACAAATTAAAAAAACTTAACAAATTCCAAATCGAGTGAACAAAATTTCTGGCTTGTTTCCAAAATTGAATGTTTTTTTACACTATTTAGTTAGACATCTATACAAATGTGTTATAATTTATCCATCTCACTCATTTTTAGCACCATTATGCCATGTGGTTAAAAATGAACATTCAGATCCTGCGCAGAAAAGTCCCACATTGGAATGCACTGCAAATCGTTGCCTTACTTTAGCGAACTTTACTTTTCTGCGCAGGGTTTGGTTATGTCAATATCTTATTCAAAGCACTCTTGAACCCTCCTGGTGCCAAAAATATGGTCATGTGCTTTGCCTCCAGTTCGTCGAGATGATACCCAAATTTTGTGTTAGGGCTAGTCTATCAATTTGGATGTCTACGACTCCAGTGCTAAATAACAATCAGAGATTGCGTGGGTTTGAGTCCCATTGAATGCATTCAAAGATATTGAAATATAAGAGATGTGCTATCCGCAGTTTTTATTGGGTGGGACTGTGTTTCCTGGCGTCGCCGATATTGTTAACCAATACCACTGCACACCTTAAAAAATCAACTAAATGAATGAGTTCTTTCCATATTCAAACTATATTGTTAACCTATACTACTGTACACCTTCAAAAAATCAACTAAATGAATGAATTCTTTCCGTATTCAAACTAAACCATTAGGTAGTGGTCTGCCGATGGTCGGGCGGCCATCATAGCATATCTCTTGTATTTCAATATCTTTGAATGCGCTACTTACATTTGATCTCAAATAATGTGCTTGAGATTTTTGATTTATCAAACAGTTTTCTTCTTTATTTTTATAATAGTCTTCAATATTTCAATCAATACTTTGCTAAATAAATGTTGCCAAAATTTTGCAGAATTTATTATTATATCTCATTTTGGTTCTGTTTAAAAGAACTTTGTAATAATGATTTCAGTAGCTATTTTGCCTAGTTAGTACTTAATATGTAACAGCACACCCAGAGTTGAGTTTGATTGTACTCATTAGCTTTGTATGGTTGAAATTTTTACAATTATTATAATTATTGTTATAAATACCATATTATAATTATCTATTTATTTGCACTCTTGCACTTTGTAAGTACTTAATCTGCCTTTTTACGCAAGCTTCGATCGGTAAATGGAAATTGTAACTTCAGAAACAGATCGAGGTTAGTTGGATCACACATATACATATAAACATTTTATTCTACATATCTTAGTTATAGAAATATTTGATTAGAGTAAAATTCCACATTTTTTCACAGTAATGATAATTGTAAACATAAACTTGATATTGAAATTTGTAATTTACGTTATTTAAAATAGATCATTTAAAAAAGTTTAATTGACTAAACTTTTCTTATCTTAAATGTAAAGATTTGGATCGGAATTCTTGTAGTAATATTTTCAATGACAAAGGTGTTATGATGTGTAATCTTAGTAACCTTTGAGTTATTTATGGTTCAATACAAATAACTTATCAGTGTAATTAAATATTTAATTTTTTTAGTACTTTTCTCCCCTTCTAATATATTTCTTTTAATTTTATTAAATAAATATATTTATCTGAACTGTTTACTTTCAATTCTCTATTATATTGTATTTATATTAAGCAAAACCTGAATGAATTGTACTAGTTGATTTAGTGATTGTTTCTCAAACCTTTCGATGATGTGTCCAGATTGAGGAGAATAGTCGAGCTCTGGAGTACCTGGGTGATTTGGGAGGATCACAGAGTTCGCTGGAGACCAGTTCCTCAGCAGGAGGAGGCCAGGAGAGATGGAAGATGGGAGCGAGGAAGACGCTCCTTCAATGGGTTGCTAACGCGCTGCCGAAGTTAGTACATTCCCTTTCTTTAAGCATTACACTAAACTTTCTTACTCAATATTTACAAAGGTATGTTGCAAAACTTGAAAGTATAAAATCTCTCTTTAATAAAAAATAAATTTGTGATCTGATGGACCATTTCTTCTTCAGGGATTCTGGAGTGGAAGTATCCGACTTTGGCGCGAGTTGGCGAGATGGTATTGCCTTTTTGGCCATCATAGATGCCATCAAGGCCAACCTCATCAACTCGGCGGCGATGAAGCGCGCCTCCAACAAGCAGCGTCTGGAGACAGCTTTCAGTCTGGCGGAGAGTGAGCTGGGCATTGCCCGCCTGCTGGACGCCGAGGACGTGGATGTGGAGAGACCCGATGAGAGGTCCATCATGACTTACGTTGCACAGTTCCTGCACAAATACCCAGAGCCAAAGGTACGCTTGTACAAGGGTTTTACACATTATTAGTTCCGCTATGCCAAGCTTATTTACTTTGAAGGTTGAGGACATTTCTGTGGTGATTGAACATCATTATTTTGTTTGGTTTGATTTATTTTAATAAAGATTTCCTCTTTTCAGACTACTGGACCTGATGCAGTGGCTGCTATTCAAGGAGAATACAATGATTTAATAGACTGGTTATTTAAGAAAATACAATATTTGGAACACCAAGAAGAGACAAACTCGTTATCGAGAAATTACTCGGATTTCCTTAACTTCAAATCGGAAGTGGATGTAAAGGAAATAATTTATAACAAACTTAGGACCCTAGTCAATTCCCAAAGCATGATTTCAATCACTTTGGACTCGTGGAAGGAAATCCAGCAACTCTGGATGAAATTAGAATACTTGATGAGGAGATGGTTGTGGATGCTGGACTCTAAACTTCCTCCAGACTTCGGTCCCATCGGAGAATGGATGGCCAAGGCGGAATATTTGATCTATTTCGATGACTTGCCGTCGACGCTGGATGAGAAAACAGCCGCCATCATTAGCAAGAAACTTGAAGAACACAATACATTCTTTGCAGATCTTCCTGCTGTTATTGAACGTTTTGAGAATGCCAAACATTCGCCTTCAGCTCTTCAGGTTCCCGGAGACCAGCTGCACAATATGGAAATGAGACTGAGAGTTTTACCTTCTAAAGCGACTGAACGTTGCGCAAGGCTCAAATTCTTAGAACACAAATGCTGCCTCGTAGCGTTCTTAAATCTGACAGAGATCAAACTGAGAGGTTGGACCGTGAAATATGGACGCCTTCCAGAGGTCGAGAAATTCTTGGAAGAGTATCAAAATTTTGTGTCGAGAAACAAAATTTTCCACGAATTTAATAAAGCCTTTGTCGACATACAACAAGTAATCGAAGAATACAGAAGAACATGTAATATCGACATGAAAGAAAATGCCGAAATTGATAGATTTATGAGAGAAGTTGCTGAAAAATGGAAGAATATATCCATGGAACTACGCTGTGTACAGAGCATGTTAGAAGAAGCCGTAACCTACTGGCAGCGGTGGATTCCCTTAGCTGATGAATTCGAAGGATGGTTGAGCAAAGCCAACACCATGGTCAATGCGGAGGAAGATCAAAGAATGGAGTTCTTCCAAGACATAAGTCTGTGGAAGGACAAGCACCAGTTGCTTACTGACACCGTTAGCTTTTTAGTGGCCACTTGTGAAGATTCCGTTGCCACGGAATTGAAGAACAGGTATACCAACATGACATCCCAATGGGAGCGATTATTCCCAGATGTCAAGCATTACATGCACGCTGGAGATATTTTGAGATACAGGAAAGACTACAAAGCTGGAATCGAATCCTTGAGCAATTGGTTAAGAAATGCTGAAGCCATATTAGATTCTACACCTTTAGCTTCTACTGATAAAATTAAACAGTATGGAGATCAATTAGTTAAGTTACAAAGCGAAGTAGAGAGTGTTGAAGAACTCTTTAAAAATATCAGTAAATCTTTCCAAAATATGTTGACCGAGCTCCCTCGCGATGAGGTAGACAAGATAATGAACACGCTGAAGAAGGAAAAAGAAGCCTTAGTTAAAGTGAGGGCTTTGATTCCTGTCAAACTTCACCTTTATCATCAACTATTAGTCCAACAAGAATCCCTGGAGTCAGGGCAAAGAGAAATTAATGCCTGGCTCAATAAAGCTGAAGACTTATTGTCACAAATTACTTATACCGGTGGCAAGGAAACCCTTCTGAAAGAATTGGACGCTTATAAGTCATTCTTCTCAAGAACAATGTACTACAAGTCCATGCTAGAAAGCAAGAACAAGGTTTTCCAAAACATTATTAAGTCAGTCGATCAGGACAAATCCATCGACACATCGGAGAGTGTCCAAACAATGAGAGAACTGAACGAGAGGTTTGCTCGAGTAACGCAGCAAGCCCACCAGTGTGACCTCAGGCTCCAAGAAGCCAGCAGGTGCATGACTAACTTCTCGGATTGCGTCAGGGCCATGATGGAATGGTTGAGCCAAGCCGACATGTTGATTTCTGATAAACACAACATAGAAACCAAACAATCGGTGGAGCATCACAAAAACTTCTTCACTAAAGTCAATGACCGCCTGTTGCATGACTTGATTCAAACTGGGAATGATTTGATTAAATGTATTCCTATTGACGAGCAACATGAAGTAAGAGAGACTGTGGAGAAACTCCAGGCAAAGTGGCACGAAGTTCTCAGCTTTGCGCCTCTCCATTTGGTGAGGTTGGAATTTAGATTAGACGAGACAGTTTTCCAGCAGTACCTGAAGGATATTGAAAAGGAAATCAACTTTGAACAGCAAGTAAGAACATTTCTATTTGAACCCTATAGTGATCCATATACATTCAATATTGGTGATCCGCAGATATTTATTGAATGTGTAGACTAGCATATTGACGGATCATGGATCACATGATGTTTAGATTCCTGAATTCAGAATCGTGAACCCACGAATTGAGGTAGGCTACACATTTAATATTTATCATGGTCCATATCAAGATCCATCAATATGGATTGTGAATTGGATTGTGATAAATATTGAATGTGTAGGCAGGCTACCCTATCGCACGTACCTACATATTTATGTCGTTTCGGTTGAGTAGTATGTAACATTCTAAATTACATAATTGTTAACATAATTAATAGTTGATAGAGTAATGGTCAGTATAGTTGCCCTCCAAGCAGTTGATCGAGGTTTGATTCTTGGACAATTTTTTAGTTTTTTGATTTTATGCTTTTAATTTTTTTATTTTTACTTTTATTAAAAAAAAAATTCCACCGATCTGCATTAGCATATCTATAGTATTATTATGCCAGCATCTGTACGGCTGAAATTTAAGAACCCAACTTCAGATACATCTCTGACGCCGCACCTTATGCAAAAACCATCTTCGTACATGAAGTTTGTTACAAAACTACTTTCGCAATAAAACCGAATTTAAGCAAGTGCCAAAAGATGGCGCCACTTATGTTAACAGCTAGCGTGAGGAACGTCGGCTAGCAGGTGTAAGTAATCTCGAATTTATATTTTCGTGAATCTCTCCGGGTATGGAAAGATGGATGCTATGATTATTATTGTAGCTGACAGTTATGATTAACAATACCATGTTGTGATTTCTACTCTGGATTTATATATTACGTCATTTTTTTTTTTTTTTTACATTAACTCCACACAGGAGGCCTTGAGGAAAATAATTCCCCTCAGGGCCTATGTCATCTGGGATGCTGTGTGGAGGGTCTTTTTGAGGAGAGGAAGGAATGAACATTGGTCTTGAAGAGACCCATGTTGTAGGAGGGAGGAAACACAGATGCCGGCAAATCGTTCCATTGCCGAGCTGTTGAACTCAAGAACGAGTCGAAAAAACGACCCGTTCTCATGTGACAAATGTCAACCGTGTACATATGTTGGGCGCGCGTTTGGCGTGTCTCCCGACTATGCACCGGTGCCGAAGGGATCAATGACGCTAGTTCCTCAGAGCATCTTCCATTGAAATACCGGTAGAACATGGATAGCATTCCCACCCGACGCCTGTGCTCTAAAGATTGCAACCCGTTCGTTAAGATGGGAGAATCTATCAAACGGACCGCCCGTTTCTGCACAGAGTCGAGGGTATTTTTCAAGTATTTTGGAGCTCCAGACCAGAGGTAAGCAGTTGTGTACTATTAAAGTTTCACTCTGGCTTCGATGGAGCCTCCATACCTGAGCTGGTCACTTATAGTTACACCAAGCATATCAATGGAAGGTCTGTTTGGAAGATTGCTTCCGTTGAAGGAGACTAGATTTTCATTTCGATCCCTTTTAGACGTAATCAGACATGATTGGGTCTTTGAAACATTGAATTCGACGAGGTTATTCTTACCCCAAGAGAAAACACTCTCGAGGTAACCATCCATTCTTTGCTTCAAAGCCCTCCGAGCTGTTGGAGTTGCCTGCCACGGATCGCGGTTACTTTGTCCTGGTGACTAGCTGTCACTGGATCGCCTGAGATTATTTTTCTGAAGAATCGGCTATTTTGGAACCAGTTCCTATCGGATTTTTAAATGGTACCAACACTTAAACTGATGAACAACACAAAATTAATTAACATAATTCTTTATTTTCTAGGCTTACAATCAAAATGACAATGTGGATGCAATCTTATCCCGAAATGAGGATTATTTCAAAAATGAAGGCAGAGTCTTGCAGATTGAGACATGTCTGCAAAACCTGCGTAAGATAACAATGAGCTACTCACAGCTGAATGCCAACGACGGAGTCCTCGACCAGGAGCTCAAAAGGTGTGAGGATCAGTGGGAGCTGACAGCGCAGCGAGTGGAGGGACTGAGGCAGCAACTCCAGCAGATTCCTGCTAAGTGGGACAGTTACCACCAGAAGTTTGCGCAGATGGAGTATTGGATGGATCACGTGGACGAGACCATGGGCAACATCGTCAAGGAAGTCAACTCTGCTGAAGAGTTTGAGAAGCAAAAGGCTGTGTTCCAGGTTTGTCTCGCTTTTATTATATTCATTCTTATTTTAGTTACACGTTTTGAGATTGTCCTCTGCAGGTATTATAATTTTGTAACAATGATGTTTTGAATTTTCACGCTGGAATCGAAGCTGAAAATTTTAATGGTAAGGAACTGTATATTTTTCAGAATTTTTATATCTCCTAGTTAATTTTATGTGTTTGCTTTTGTATTCTACTGGGTATGTACTTAGCCAAGAATATTTAGGAAATTTAAAAACATTGTTCACGGAATTAATTAAATGCAAATATTTTTCCAGCAAATATGCCGTGAAGCTGATGTAAAGCGAGAGGATATGAAGTGGCTTGTACAAACCCTGGACATGCTCTCCTCGCATTGCACTGAACAAGAAGCCTTCCAAGAACAAACCAAATTAGAAAACCTCATCTCCAGATATAAGAACTTAATACCTACCATCGAAATCACAATGGTCAAAACTGAATCCTTCTCGAGATGCTATACATACAGACGTGAAGTACACGAGGTCATCTGTATATTAGAACACGTCAAAGAACAATTTATCAAGGAAGAGCAACCGAGATCATTGCAGAATGTTGAAAAGATGATTTTACAACAACAATCTGCCGTTTCCCAGCTTGATCAGCACAGGCCCGTTGTCATGTCTATTCTCCAGAAAGGAAAAGACCTAATGAAAGACACCAATACTCCAGCATTTGTGCAGCACGAAGTCCACACCCTGGAGACTGGTTGGAATGATGCGTATGGCATGACTACTGATAGATTACAGAAACTGAGAGGAGCTCAGAAAGTTTGGTCTAACTATGAAGATCAAAAGGAAGAAATTCTTACTGAACTCACTAATGTGAAGAAACAGTTAGCCCAGCCTTCGCAGGAAGATGTTTACAATCTGGAGAAACAACTGCAAACCAGGTATGTTATTGATGAATCATTGAAAGCAGCCAAAGATGATAAAATCAACAAACTCAGGGCCATTTGCACTGAGCTCTGCACCATTGCCAATGTCGAGCAGCAGCCTCTCTTACAAAAAGAGGTGCGTGATATCGAAACCAAGCTCTCTGCCACAATTGAAAATGTCGATCAAAACGTAAAAGATCTAGAAAAATACAATAAACAGTGGAAGGAAATAAACACTAAGTTGGAGAACATGAAGATGTGGACACAAAAGACAGGTCCTTACCTAGTTTCACAAATTCAATCAGAATCTATTACTCCCGAAGAACGGGTTCAAAAATCAACATCACTTCAGCAAATAGTACAGGAAAAGATCATGATCATAAATGAACTTGCCAACGAAGCTGCGCAGATAGAGAAAGATACTAACTCGCTTGATGCAAGCAGGCTAAAGGCTGAGATTATTGAACTAGAGAAGATCATTATCGGTTTGCAGAAATCAACCGACAGCCAATCCAGAGCAACCCAACAAGACCTTGTTAAATGGCAGAAATATAAGGCTGAAATTTCTGAAGTCAAGCCATGGCTGGAGAAGTCTGAAATGAAGGTCGCCACTGGCATGTCTAAACCTTCTACGCTGCAAGAAGCTGTACAGCTGCAGCAGCAGGCAAAGCTATTTGAGAAAGAATGTGAAACGCAACTGAGTAAATTACAAAACTTAGCCACACTAAGTCACCAAATGACAAACAAGACAAGTGCCCCTGATGAGGTAGATGCTGTCCACTCCAGGTGGGCTGTAGTACATGACATGGCCCAACAATGGACCAGCAAGCTCGACAAACTAGTCAACACTTGGCAATCATTCGATGCCGAGGCCAATAAATTAGAGACATGGATATCTAGCGGTGAGAAGATTATCTCCAAGAGAACTATCAACATAAACACCCCTCAAGTGGATAAGCTAGAAAGAGAATTGACTAAACTCAAGTCATTTAATAATGAAATTTCACAGCAACAAGCTAAAATTGTTACACTAACCCAGAATTCAGATAGTATCGGCCATGCTCTATCACCCGAAGGTGCTACTGTTGTAAAAGCCAGAGTTGCTAACTTGAAAGAAAGAGTTAATTCCTTGGCTGATACAGTTAGACAAAAGAGCAACGATCTGTCTGATAAAATAATTGAACGCCAAGAGTTCCAAGGAAAGTTAACAGACTTTGAAAATTGGATGGATTCCTTGAAACGCAAGATTGAACTTCATGACCAAATCCATTCTGATCGAGTTGAGCCCGTTCTGCAAGCCATGCACGTTTTGATGCAAGAGCATGCCGAAAAACAGCCGGAGTTTAATTCCATTTACACTGAAGTGAAGAATATGTCACTAAACTCCACCCCTGAGGAGTCTCGCCTCCTGAATGACACGTATTCTACTCTAGTTGAAAATTATCAAAAACTAGAAACATATTTGCAGCAAAATAAATCCTACCTTGAAAAGTGGACTGATTTCCTTAACTGGTATGATGATGCTAAACAACAATTATCTCACATAAAATACAGGGTTGAAGGGCAAAAACAAATTCCCGAAGAATGCGAGTTGATTAAAGAAGAATTGAACACAATATCAGAGAAAATCCTCACATGGAACAATCAGGCAGCTTCTATTGACAATCTTCCACATATACCAATTAAAGATAAACAATCTGGTCGCTCTCTGACAGTAAATGCTCTTTTGAGAGAATTGGAGCAAACGGTTGAAAAACTCAAATCACAAATTGTTGATAAAAAAGATCACTTAGATAAAGTAAATGCAAGATGGAATAAGTTTAATGATTTACAGAAGTCTGTTGAAAACACATTGCAAAGTTCCAAGGTAGCTTTGACTGGCATTGCCAAACAACCAACTGCCAGTAATAAGGAGACCATAACAGAGATCCTGAAGCATTTAGATAGTTTGGATCATGACCTCGAACTGAAACAGCCCCTGCGAGGAGATCTAAGGGAAGAAGGCTTGCATTTAATGCGAGAAGACCCCAACAAAATGGCAGAAATTCAGCAATTACTTTCTGCATGTGATAACAGTTGGGAACAAACCAATGGCATCCTACGAGATACAAGGAACAAGTATTCTGTACTTTCATCCACATTACAAGAACTGTTGACCTTTAAAGGAACATTTGATAGAGATGTTGATAAAGCAAATCAGCTCCTGGAGTCATGCACAGATACACCGAGTGGATATATTCCTGCTAACCAAGCCCTCGAAAAATGTAAGAAATCTGCCGAGATGTTGAAGAGATCCAAAACGACTCTAGATCAAATGGAATTGATCAAACAATCTATTTTAAAGCAAGCTGCACCGCTCGGTGGATTTGATACTACATCAATTGAAAATGAATATCTGACATCCCAAACCCGTTGGGAAAAGGTTCACGACGCCGCTATTAAAAGAATACAAGATTTGGAATCCCAAACCATCATATGGAAACAAATCGATGACAACAAAGATCAGTTACTCAATTGGTTGAGTGACACAAGTCAAGCTTTGTCCAATGCAACTGACAATTTGGAAGTTAAATTTGGGCAGTCAACATTAAATAAATACAAAGAAGAATTACCTCTCTACACCAATATCAAGAATAACATCCAAGTCAAAATAGAGCAGTTAACCAATTTAAATAAGGGTAAACCTGTCCCAAATCTAACAAACCTAAGCACCTTGCTTGAAGACCAATTCCATGTTCTTAAAGATCTAGCCGATAGCTTAGAATCAGCAGCTTCTACATTGGATACACATGAAAAGGAAGTCAGAGCTGATATCAAAAATGTGAGCGACACAATAAGTAAACTTAGAGAAGAAATAATTAAATGTGATGATATGACTGGTGAAAGTACTAAGATTTTGGAAAGACTAACAAAATGCCAACAATGCAAAGAGCAGCTGGAAAAATCATGTGAAGATATTGACAACATTACCATGCGAGTTAATGAGCTCAATTCCAACTATCCCGGATTTGCAGAAACTATTGTGCCTAAAGAATTAGCTAGTGTACAAAAGAGGTTTGATGTGGTAACTTCTCATGCCAATAAAATTGAAGCTACGTTGCTAACTTTCCTGAAAAAAATGTACACGGATAAATTTGCCATGCTCCAAAGAAATTTGAAAGCCTTGGAAGAAAAGGCAATCTGGTGTGCACCAGAATCTGGAAGTGACAAGTATAATCTAGAAGTTAAAATGGCCGCCCTTGAAGATGTCAAAAAGGGAATTGCCGATTGCAACACCAGAATTGAGCAATTGAATCAATCCTTTGATCTCCTGGAATGTGTTGAGTCTCCAGATACATTGAATGCTCTGAAAACTGAGAAATCCCAAACCATTGCTAAATTAGCACAGTTGAATAAGTCCTGTGATAATATTAAAGATAAATTGCAGAAGAACATTGATCTTTGGCTAAAATATGAGCTCATGTCAGAAAATGTCTCCTCCTGGTTAAAGGACGTAGAAGGAAAAGTTAGATCAGAAACAGTCAGCTTATTGGATTTGGAGTCAATTGATGAAAAAATTAAAGAAATAGAAGCATTCAAAAAGGAAGTGGATGAGTATTCAACTGAAATAAATGACTTGTCCGGTTTAGGTGACGAAATCGTGAATGCCAATCCCGAGTCCCGAGTTGGCCAGTACGTTAGTCATCTGGTCACTCGTTACGATACCGTTGGAAGGTTTTTGGCCACTTATATCGATAAATTAAATGAACTGAAGAAGAACAAACAGAGATATTTGGATAATATTGAAGCTTTCAAACAGTGGCTCAAGGATGCTGCAGGTAAAATTGAGAAATACCAAAATTACTGCTCAAGTTCAGCTCGACCAAGCCAAGCTGAACTGGATGAACTTAAACGCTTTGCAGAAGAAAGAGAAAAGGGACAAGCTCTATTGAACGAGGCCGTTGAAGCTGGAGAATCCCTTTTCACCGGAATAACTCCTGAAAATAGAGATACAATCAGGAATGATTTGAGGGGGTTGCGAGATAATATGGAAGAATCCATTGACAAAGTCAACACAGTCTGCAAAACCGTTGAAAGTATCATGATGCAACGGTCTTCATTTGATGAGACATTTGGACAAGTGGCAAGTTGGATCGCTGACAAACAGCAGTCCATTGGCAGTCTGCCTCTAAGTGCAACACTCCAAGAAAAGAAAGCAGCTTTACATGTCAGTAAAAATTTGCTGCAAGATATTAATTTGCACAAGAGTATAGTAGAACAACTTAAAGACAAAATATCAGCTTTGTCTGATGACGAAAGTAATAAGAAACTCCACGATATACTTAACAAGTACAACGATTCAGCTGCTCAAGTAACTGAACGTATTTCTACTTGCGACAACCATATTTCAAATCATGAGAATTATTTGCAGATCCTAGAAAATTGTAGAGATTGGCTTAATGCCCTGATTACTGAATCATCCATGATTGATGATGTGTCATCAACAGATCGGGAAGATGTTGAAAGCAAATTGGCTACAGTTGAGAACCTGCTACAGCAAAAGTCTGAAGGCGACAAGATTATGGCTGCTTGTGATTCACAATTGCAAGTTGTTCTGAAAGAAACAGCCAAAGAGGGTCACCCCGCATTGTTGCAAGAATTCCAGGAACAAAATGATGCCTGGGATTCATTCTTGACACATTGCACACAAAACCAATTGAAGTTGAAAAATCTTCTAAATACTTGGACCGAAAATGAACTAACACTTGATACTTTAGATGAATGGCTAAAACAAAAAGAAAATCAAATGAGAGATCAAAGTTTGAAGAGTTCTTTAGATGCCAAAGTGGCATACCTTAATAAATTGAAAGGTTTGGAGTCTGAAGTTGCTAGCAAGGGAGATGAAATATCCAAGGCTGTTGAAAAAACTAGTGCCATGGAAGGTGACTCAGATATAGCTGTCCGCATTTCCAAATTGTCTACAAGATATCAGACACTGAGGAACACTGTCAAAGAAGTTATTTCTAGATACCACACTTTTGTCAATGAACATGAGCAGTTTGAAAAGGACTATAGTGACTTAGAAGAATGGTTGAAAACCAAGATGGAGGAAGTAAAAGGAGTTAATGAGATTGTAGGAGATTACGCCATGCTTCAAGATAAACAAAATAAAGCGAGAGAGTTATCTGATTTGAAAAACAAGGAAACTCCCAAATTTGAATCGCTTCTTGACCGCGGTGAAAAATTATACAATCACACTAGTCCCGATGGAAGAGAAATTATCAGGCAACAACTCAGAAATATTCGAGCACTTTGGGAAAGCTTTGGTGATGTCTTGCAAGATACAAGCAACAACTTGGATCAGTGCTTATTACAGTTCTCAGACTTTTCCTTGGCCCAAGAGCAGCTGACCAAGTGGTTGAAGGATGTTGAAAAGGCAATGCAGCAACACACAGAATTGAAAGCTTCTTTACAAGAAAAGCGTGCACAACTACAAAATCATAAAATAATGCACCAAGAAATAATGTCTCATCAACAACTTGTGGAATCTGTTTGCGACAAAGCTCAACAATTGGTGGACCAGACCCAAGATGCATCGCTTAATGTTTA
Organism: Glyphotaelius pellucidus; assembly: GCA_936435175.1. Classification (NCBI taxonomy): domain Eukaryota; kingdom Metazoa; phylum Arthropoda; class Insecta; order Trichoptera; family Limnephilidae; genus Glyphotaelius; species Glyphotaelius pellucidus. Next base: position 16,396,266 of record OW386538.1, on the reverse strand, counting down.
TCTTCAATCCATTAAACAGCTGTTCTTAAATATTGTGTCTAAATCAGAGCATCTTCAAAATAATTTGGACGACTGCGTTAAAAAACACAGCAACCTTTTGAATGAGTGCAAGGATTTCAAGGATTGGCTAAATATGGAAAAAGAAAAGCTACACGAGTGTGAAGATGTGAGTGGTGAAAAATCTGATATTATTCGAAAAATAGCAACGATAGCAACACTTAAGTCTGCTGAGACTGAGGGAGCTAAGAAACTTGATGCTATACGGGAGACAAGTGTCGGAGTCAACAAGAGCACCTCACAACCCGGCATTCAGGCTATCCAGTCAGACATTGAAGGTCTTCAGAATGATCTCCGAGGATTCCTGAAAAGTCTCAGCAATGCTGAAACCAAACAACAGCATACCCTCAAGCAGTGGGATAATTTCGAAAATCAATCAGAAAAACTATTGGATTGGCTTCGTGTCGCTGAATCTTCTCTGAGAGATCAAGTGTTGCTTTCTGACTTGCCCGAAAAGAGCAATCAATTAGAATTATACACCAAGCAACGTGATGAGGTTACAAAGAAAGAAAAGGAGGTTGATGAATTTATCGACAAGTCCCACACTTTACTTCAAATCAGTGGCGCTGAGAGGCTGAAACCTTTAATATCCCAAATCAGCAATCGATACCAACAACTGCATATTACCACAAAGGAGGTTATTAACCACTGGTCAAAACTTGTGGATGACCATAAGAAGTTTAATAAGGTTTATGACGAAACTTTGAGCTGGTTAACCCCATTGGAAGAAAATATTACCTTCTTGAATGATCAATCAAACACAAGCCCATTGGATGTTAAAGCTAACAAGTTGCAAGTCTTACTACTGGAACGCGAGAAAGGAGACCAGAAAATAGCAGTTCTAACTGCAACGGGTGAAACCTTGTTGCCCGACACATCCGCTCAGGGCAGGGAGAAGATTAGACAAGACTTACGAGATGTGAGAGAAAGGTGGGACAAACTCAATGATGGAATCAAACAACAGCAAAAGTATCACGAAATCCAATCTTTGCAATGGTCAAGTTATCAGGAAACGTTGCAGCAAACTCTTGCATGGTTAGATGAAAAAGAAAAACTTGTTCAACAAGAGAATGCTGCTTCAACATCAGTTTCTACGCAAGAAATTAGATCAAAATTATTGAAAAACAAAACTCTTCTTCAAGAAATTCTTTCACACAAACGTGTCATTGAAGTTGTTACTGAAAAGGCTCAAACTGTTACCGAGTCGGTGACATCCGATGAAAAGAAAGCTAAGAATGTCCAAGAAACTGTGAAATCAATTTGGGAACGTTATGACAAACTGACTTCCAATCTTAAAAACCTGATAGCACAGTTAGATAATTGCCTCGATGTGTATCAGCAGTTTAACGATATGCAGAAATCACATCAAGATTACCAAAAGCAGCTTTGGGAGAGACTTCAAATGTTGTCAGATTATTCTGGAAACAAGGGAGCGCTGCAATCTAAGTTGAAGAAGATTCAGGAACTACAAGACAATGTTCCAGATGGCCACAGCAGAATCAAAATGCTGTCAGACCATGTACAAACTCGTGCACAAATACTACCGCCTAGAGCCAAGGAGGCAATGGTGCGGGACTTGTCAACTTTAACTGTTGATTTTGAGAAGTTTGTGGCTGCCCTTAGTGACATCAAGAGGGGATTAGAAGAGAGACTGGCGCATTGGTCAGAGTACGAGACTACACACGAGAGGCTACTGGCCTGGTTGTCAGAAGCAGAAATCAGCTTGAAGAACTTTGCTCCCAAAGCAACACTCCCTGAAAAATCAGAGCAATTAGAGAAATACCAGGTAAGATTTTCATTAATTTATATTACATCATCCATCGTAATAACTGTGTGATTAAAACAAACATGCGTTTATCCTAACCAAATTTTATTAATAATATAAAGCTGTTATTTTATCAAACAGGATGTCATAAAGGTAGTTGAAATTCATCAACGAAATATCAAAGAATACGTTAGTTTGGCAGATTCATTGGAACAAGTAAGAATAACAAAAAATCTCTACAAAATTTTAAAACGCACTGAATAATTTGCACAAAGCACTGTGATATAAAAAGTCACTTTTTATTAATTGGTGTATGGAAAATTTTATGCTTAATCGAAATAATAAATGGGAAATAATAACATGAAGATTTACAATGTGTTGAAGTTTATATATCGATGGTTGAAGTATAATTCGAACATTTTGGGTGTATTTGAAATTAATTTAATAATGGTCATATTTTTTCTAGGTAATATTTAAAAGTGTGCTTAGGTCCAATTGGTTTTTATGTAAATTAATTAGACAATATTTAAAAAATATTTAAATGCAGTTTTTTTTTTATTAAAAAAAAAAATAATATTCGGTTGAAGGAATTCACTGACGGGTTTATAAAAAAAAAATTACACTAACAATTAACACAAACTTTTATTTATTTATTAATATAAACAAACAATAAATAATACCTATTCTATGGACCTAAAATCTGTAGCAAAATAATCAAATTCCGCTACTCATGAAACATACGCAGGAATTTTTATATTCTTTAAAAATTGCAATACATTCCTAAAAAATATCTTTGAGTAGCGTTCTAATGATTTTTGACAAGGTTGATTTCTTTCCTTGTCTTGAGATTGTTTTGCTATAATTTATGGTAATTTATTGTAAGTGAGATTAATTTCAAACTACATTTCCTAGTAGACTTTTAACTATATATTAGAGGTATTGTTTTTGGTTTACGGTAGGTCATAAATGTACAAATCTTCCTTGAGATTCATGTTTGTTATGGAATATTTTTGCTGGTATTATGTGCTTCAGGGAATGTGTTATAATTTGTAAAACACTTGTTGCACTGCACTTCACCCTGAAAATGAAGTATGATTTTATGTTAATTCTTTGTCTTTTTACAGCTTCTTGTCGTTAATCTTAAAAAGAGTGAAGCTGAATATGACAAACTTACCGATGACTTAAGTGACCTGATAGAAAATTGCAATGAAACCAGAATTGCAGTGAGCGTACAACAGATTACTTCTAGATTCCAATCCATCCAGGCCACGGCCAAGGAGATTGTCAAGAAGTGTGAACAAGCCGTAGCAGACCACAATGTGTACCAGGAAAAATACAAACAGTGCTCAGAATGGATCCAGGCTGCCCAATTGAAGTTTGAAGAATCTAAGGATGATGGCAAGGTCGGAGCAAGAACAGACATATTGGAAAAGAGCGAAGTTCTTAAAGATTTACTGTCTCAAAAGTCTAGCGCAACCTTGTTGCTGAACAACGCTGTTGAGCTGGGAGAGAAGGTTTACCTCTCAACTTCTGACGAAGGAAAAGAAATAATCCGCCAACAGCTTCAAGAGTTGCAACAGTCTTTAGATGCACTTTTCGATGAAATAGGTAGCACTGAGAGAGACTTGCAGGCTAAGCTTACCAAATGGTCTGGTTTCGAAGAGTGTCTGGAAGGTATCAAGAAATGGCTCCAGTCAGCCGAGCAAATGTTACCTAAAGAACTGGAGTTGAAAGCAACATTGGATGAGAAGCGTGGACAGCTGGCCATCTACAGGAACTTTTTACAAGAAGCTTTAATGCATCAACAGGATATTATTGATCTTCGCGATAAAACCGATAACTTGCCTGAAAAGAATGAAGATATTCTGAACCAACTTAGCGCAATGGTCGAACAGCACAAAAATATTCTACAACGAGCGCAAAAGTATGTAGAAAGATACGAAGGCATTGTAAGTGATCACCAACAGTACAGTAAGGCAGTAATGGACTTGCAGGAATGGGTGGAGGCCACCCACAATACTGTCAATTTATGGGGAGACAGCGAATTAGAAAGAGTTTCCCTATATAGTAATGTTGAACGCTTGAAAAATCTACAACTCCGCTTGCCCGAAGAACAGCCGAGGTTGGATTCAATCAGATCACTCGGTGAAAAAGTTATCCCCGGAACTATTGAATCTGGTCACATCAACATTAGAAGTCAAATTGATTCTTCCCAGCAAGAATGGGAAGGACTAGTTTCATTCATTAGAACAACAATGGAGTCGTTAGAAAATAAATTACAGCAATGGAATGAATATGAGAACTTGAAGGATCAGTGCCTTGCTTGGATTCGAGAAACAGACACCAAACTTCATGCCATCGACCTCAAGTCCACATGCAAAGAAAAACAAGAGCAGTTAGAAGCTCTCAAAGTTTTGCAAGGAGAAGTCCGAGCGAAGGAACTTGAAATTGATAGTGTGACAGAAAAGGCGCAACAACTTCACAAAGGAACCATGGGATCAAGGAGCTTACAGATAACGGAGCTCGGTTCAAAGTATCAACAAATTTCTCAAAAAGTCAAAGATCTGGCCAGTAGGTGGCAGCAGTATGTGAAAAACCATCAAGAATTTGATAATAATTTGACAGAATGCATGGTTTGGCTTTCAGAAATTAAGAATAAAATGTCATATTGTTCTAATTTGAGTGCATCATCCCAAAAAGATCTTGAAAACAAACTAGTTCTTATTCAGGACCTGTTATTAGTAAAGGATGAAGGCTTCTCGAAAGTTCAAAATGTAGTGGAATTGGCCCAGTCTGTATTGGCTAATACAGCCACCGGAGGTCATGATACCATCAACAAGTCACTGGCCAAACTTCAAGAAGAATGGTCTGCCTTAGCTTCCAAGATGATTGAAATTAAATCTCTTCTGGATGACTCTATTAGCAAATGGGCTGGACTCTTGGAACAAATACAAGCCCTTAATAAGACTGTAGAATGGATGGAAACTGCCTTGGCTGAAATTACTCCATACCAGTCAAGCATGAGTGAAAAACGATCGCAATTAGAGAAGATCAAGAATATTGAAGAAAAAGTACGCTGTGAAAAAATTGAAGTTGACAATTTGAAGACAAAAGCAGCAGAAATGGTAGAAAGTGGGCAACAAACACAAGCTGCTTCTCAAGCCCAAGAAATATTGAATAAGTTTGATTCACTCTTTGATAAAATAAAGAAACTGTTATCTGAAAGGGAACATCAATACAGAGATCACCGAGTGTATAAAGAAGCTAGTGATGATCTGATTGGATGGCTTAGCAGAGCACGTGAAAAGGTGCCATCTATGAAAACCAAAAGCTTAAGTGATAAACTTGCTATCGAAAATGTTGTAGCTCCACTAGATGCCTTGCTCAACAAACAGGCCCAAGGAGAACTTCTTGTAGAACATTTGCAGCATACTGGGGAAGTTGTTTTAGCAAGTACTTCACCCGAGGGTCAGAAGATAATAAGAAATGACATGAAGGCTCTGAAAGAGAGTTTCGAAGGATTATTCAATGAAATCAGGCAGCAAAAAGAACAGCTGGAAGCTACAGTTTCAATGTGGCGAGATTACAAGGATGAGTATGAACGTTTATCTGATTGGCTGCAACAGATTGATATCCTTATTAAAAATCATAAATTAGCCATGCTTGCTACTGCTAAGGAAAAAGAAAACCAAGTTAAAGATGTAGCTCAAATTCTAGACAAATTAGAAAAAGGAAAAGAAGACATTGATAAATTCAATAAAACTGCATCTGGCCTACTGAACTCTCACTTGGATACATATGTAAATAATCAGTTGAGTCTACTGAACTCCAGATATCAAGTGCAAGTCAATCTGGCTAAAGATGTTTTGAAAAAGGTAGAAACTAACTATGACCAACACAAGGAGTACGATAACACTCTCGAGAAAGCTAAGAACTGGATGGAAAAGGCTTGGGACTTGATCAGAGGAAGCAGTGAATCATCAAGCACTAGTAGCAAGGAAGTTTTACAGAAGCGGCTGGAAAAGATTCAAGATCTTCTTCGCAAAAGAGAAGAGGGTCAAAATCTCATTCATGCAACTGTGAATTGCGGTGAAAAAGTACTGAGGAATACTCGCTCAGATGGAAGGGATAAGATCAATACTGAGTTGAAAGAAATTCAAACCGAATGGGAGAGGCTTGTAAAGAAAATGTCTACTGCTAAAGTTCATCTAGAAACAAGTCTGTTGCAGTGGGCTGATTACAGCTCTAGCTACTCTCAACTACAGCAATGGATAACTGATCGTGAAGCCAAGCTTCAAGAAGTCTGTGAGCAGAAGGTGGCCAAATCCAAGAAGGGTCAAGAAAGGCCATCCGGTCTTACATCTGGATTAAGTTTGGGAGAAAGAAAAGCCACCCTCAGGCAAACTAATAACATTGTACAAGATATTGTTTCATTTGAACCAATGATTCAATCTGTGACTTCCAAGGCTTCTGAGTTGATGCAAGCCGCACCAGCTTCAGAAATAACCAACAAATACGAAACATTAAGCAAACAAGCTAAAGATCTTTACGCTAAGCAAAAAGAAACTGTTGAACATCATCAAGCATTCATCGACGCTGGAAATGACTTTGTTCAATGGATTCGTGCAGGAAAGGAACGTTTGGGAAAATGTTCTGAGCCAACTGGAGATAAGGAATCATTGAGTGGAAAGATATCGCAACTTAAAATTTTACAAAGTGAATTGCCTGAAGGTCAGCTAAAACTTGAGAAGGCCTTGGAACAAGCTGAAATATCCTGTCAAATCGCTGATGCCGAAGACAAGGAAGTTATTGAAGAAGAAGGAGCCTTGATGCAAGAGGAATATGACAGCTATGTGTAAGTATACTTATTTTTTTAAATAATAATCTGAAAATATTTTATACCCAACTACCTCTCACACTCAGCCTTACCTTTGTTTTAAAAACAGAAGAAGGATTGGGACTACCTTCGAAGCAGGTTATTGGTATATTTTATGTACATAATCTCGTTTTTAAGTAAAAAGAAGAAATTTGGCCTTCTTGGAAGTACATAATATCGTTTTGTACTCATTCGTCTTATTGCGGTTATTATTACCTTGAGCAACAACTTTTATTGCTTTTTCAGGGAACAACTTAACAAGACGAAGACACTGATTGAAGAGGGTATTGTCAAATGGACGGAGTACGAAGATCAATACAAAGAAGCCGCTGACTGGTTGAATACGACAGAAGGATTGGTTCAATCTTTCAATAAACTTCAAGAAAGTTTAGAACTGAAGAAAACTGTTTTGGAAGAATTCCAGGTTCATTTGCAGACGCTATTTGACTGGCAACGTGAGTTGGATCGCCTTCACATGCGAGCACAGACCCTACTAGAGACCTGTGCCGACACCAGAGTGTCTAATGGCATTACACAACTCACTACGAAATACAATGCTCTGCTGTCTCTTGCAAAGGAGATTATGCGACGCTTGGAATTGCACTATCAGGTTTGTAGCATTAAAAATCTACAATACATTATTACAAAACATTTTTTAACTTGAATATCTAATAATTTTAATTGTGATATTTTAGGAACACCAGCAGCACAATACTTTGTATGGAGAGTGTGAAGATTGGGTAGATCGCACACGCGATAAACTTAACGAGTGTGTCGAGATGCCAAACACCGCTCAAGATGTTCAAAGTAAACTGAACACTGTCAAAGCTATCAGGCAAACCCTCGAACAAGGACAAAACAAACTGCGTTACGTCTTGGAACTCAAAGAAAAGGTCATCATGAATACTGAACAGAATGGTGCCGCCAAGATCCAAGAGGACACCGAGAACCTTAAACAAGAATTCGAAAAATTGCTTGTCGATGTTCAAGATATTCGTAACAAGCTTACCAACCGAGCTGCACAGTTTGATGAAATTTACAAGGTATTTAAAAGACTCGTACAAAAATTTTACACTTGGATTGTTTGGTTGGGTATATTTCTGACAATGATTATTTGTATTATATGTTTCAGCTTCACAAACTACTTGTCGAATGGCTCGAGGACGTCGAGCAGAAGGCTCAACCGGAGGGTTCTCTTCTTAATGAGCTCTCTGAGAAGAAGGCTAAACTAGAAAAATTCAAATCCATCCAAAGGGATATTGATAGCCATCAAGAAATGGTTAAAAAGATTGAGCTGAGACTAGCTGAAGACGATACAATGCAGTGCGATGAAATCAACGATAGCATGAAGAAATACGCTGATATTAAAAAGAATGTTGAAACTACAATCACGGTAAGCTAAATACATATTTTTATATAATCATTAAAGTCAATATTAGCAACTCTCAAACAAATTTGAAACAGAAAAAAGAAAAAGATTCAAAACAAAAGAATTGAAACCGGAACCTTAGCCTTACGCATTAAGAAAATGAAGATAATGTTGGTAGTTTCTAGTCGAAGTATGATACATTAATTATCAATTGTTTTTGTGTTTAATTCGTAGAACTCCATTTAATTTTTTTAAATTTAATTAAAATTAAATTTGATAGTTTTATTATCAAGTTCTGCAAGTATTTTAGTATGTATTTTTGTCACAACTGTTTCGGTTTACAAGACCATTTTCAAACTGTGGTTAATCCACTGTTAGACAACTAATTTATACGATTTTAAATGTCAATTTTTTAAGTTGTCTATATTAATTTTTTACCGGTTAAAACCAATTTGCTAATACACCAATTGCGAGTGTATTATGTGGGGTTCGGAATCAAAAAAAGAAAAGAAAAAGAAGTATGATACAGTTAAATATGACCGAAGGAGATAGGGTTCACGAATTTGTCGGTCAACCCAATCTTTGTTTGATTTTTCTGTTTCAAATCTTTGAGAGCGCTAATATTGTCTTCAATGATTTTATTTATTTATTTATTTTTTGTTATAAAAATACAAAAACAGTAAATATTACATTTTGAGGTTTTACTCTTTAAGTTATTCCTTTTTTATTTATTTTTTGTTATAAAAATACAAAAACAGTAAATATTACATTTTGAGGTTTTACTCTTTAAGTTATTCCAAAAAATACAATTAATATTAGATACTAGCTTTTCCCCGCGGCTTCGCTCGCATGGTATTACGGGAAATTACTGTAGCGCTTGCACTTATCAATTATCTCCCGCCCCACCCCACCCCCATCCCCTCCCGCATTCCATATTCCCTTACATCCAGTTTTCAAAGATCTCGCCTACCACCTAAATTTCATAATACCATAGCTCAAAGAAAAAAAGAATTACTTATCCAATTTTATTCATTCGTTCGGAATTTATGCGCTTACAAACATTTCGGATGTTTATTTTTATTTAAATATTTGGAAGTTCGTTAATATATATAATAAAAAAATACTCTATTTATCATCAAGTCTTTATAATCGTTATGAATTATATTTTTAATATAGGAACTCTCATCTGACATTTATTGCTTGTCCAAAAAAAAAACGAATTCTAATATTTGAATTTTCTGCAGTAGTAGCTGACCGGTAGACTGAATACCTACCAGCATAGAGCCCAAAAATATATCAACATTTTTTCCATGGAAAAGATTTTTTTCTGACGTTAGCAAAAACTCGCTTTTGTTAGCGACAGAAAACGTATAACAAATATAATAAATTAATATTTATAATTTCATAACGCCAGAGCTTACCATCATATACAACCTGTAGTCTGCGCATATAATTTAGCTTTATATTGGTGAAAGAATTATTAAAGTCTTTATATTGTGTTATGCGTGAAAAGGTCATAAACGAACTCGAGCAGTTTCGCATTTATAATATTAGCATGGATATGCATAGCTTTTTCATTTTCTCATCTTATATTTATTTTTTTAGGATCTTGAACAACAAGTTAAGGATCATGCAGACTTCAAAGAGTGTTATGACAACTTTTATGATTGGATTAGAAACTGCAAAGTTGAACTTCAACAGTGTTCTGACTTACATGGAGAGCGAGAGAAGCTTAATGAAAAGGAATCAAAGATGAAGGCCATCGTCGACTCAGTGCCCGAAGGAGAAGCTTTCCTGAAAAAAGCTAATGATTTAAGCAAAACTGTCATTTTAACAACTGGCAAGGAAGGACAAGACGCCATTGGTCATGATGTCAAACAATTGAAAATAGATTGGGAAAATGTCCAACATTTACTCAAGGAAACACAAAAAATGATCAGCAAGTGCGGACAAGCATGGAGTGATTTCATTGAAACATCTGAGAAAATGAAGCTTTGGGAAGATGATTTTGAGAAACGACTCAATGTTGAAATTAAGGTCAAGAAAATGACACCTGAACGCTTGGAAAAGTGCAGAGTAAGTAAAAATTCATTCAGAATTTATTAATTTTCTCTATAGCAACACTTTTTTTTTCAGAAGCCGACATTTCTTTATTTTATTATAATTTTTTTTAATTCCAGGGTCTACTAGAAGAAGCTGTTACCAAGAAGGTTGTTCTTGAAGAACTTAATGACAGATGTGAAAATCTCATGGAGCTAAGCGCTTGTTCCTGGGTTCGTGACCAAACTGTTCAACTGCAGTCCAAATACTCTAATTTGTTGACAGCCATACAAGGACTAGTGTCTAATGTGGAGAAAAATCTATCAGACCACACAGAATTCCAGAAAGCCAAAAAGGAGCTGCAATCATGGCTGGAAACAGCTCATGGATCAGTGCAGGATTGCATTGGAGTTGGTGATGTACCATCCATCAAAGATAAACTTGAAACCATTAAAGTGGTAACAACCAGAATGACAGAGGGCCATCATCTCTTTACAGTTCTGCAGGACGCATTCACCAAAGCAATCAATAATACTCCCGCTGATAAGCAAAACAGCCTTAGGGACAGCATGACTACACTGCGTGAAAGCTGGGATCAACTTAAAATGGACCTCAACTCTATTACAGCCCAACTCAAGGCATCTTTGAGCAGGTGGGAAGATTTCGAGGATGCTAAATTACGATTGGAGAAATGGATTTCTGAAACAGAAGCTGCTCTCAAGAGTAACGCAGATACAAAGGGTGAACTTGGTGAAATGAAAACATTACTGGAAAGATTTAAACACATTCAGGAAGAAATTGCCAGCAAAAAACCTGAAATCGCTCACTTGAAATCTGAGGCCAAGGAGCTGAGTTCTTGGGTTAAGAATCCCGCTGTTCTGGAAGGTGTTTGCGTTCTAGAAGCTAAATGCGATGCTCTAAATTCGAATTGTTTGGCCCTGAAGAACCAGTTAGAATTGGAAATGAACGATTATAATGCGTACCACCAATGTCTACAAGATACAGAAAAGTGGCTGTTACAAATATCATTCCAGCTGATGGCACACAATTCATTGTTCATAACAAATCGGGAACAAACCGAAGAACAGCTTGCTCAACATGCAGTGCTCCTCGATGATATCCAGAAATACCAGTCAACATTAGACGATCTGAAAGCCAAGGGTCAAGGACAGATTGACCGTTACATATCCAGCACTCCTTCCATCAAGGGAGTTATTGACAAACAACTAACAAACGTCCAGGACAGCCATAAATCTCTATTGACAACCGCACTACAAATCGAGAAACGTCTACTTGAAAGCTTGGCTAAGTTCAAGGAATATGAAGACACATTGGAGAGCATCATGGCCAACTTAGATTCCTACGAGCCAATGATAACTGAACTCGATGTTCCAGTTGAAAGCTTAGAACATGGAAAGGAACAATTGGAAAATGCCAGGGTAAGATAATTTTCTACCATTATTGGACGCTACAATCTAGAACCTTTGGGATTAGTAAAAAAAGTTTTAGTTTGTGCCATTGTAGCCATCGATTATTTATCAGTTTTTTGTTGAAATTACTTCTCTTTCAGTTGATGCACAACAAGCTGCAAACAGAAAAGGCCCGCTTGGTGGTGGCCGTGCAAGCCTGTGAGGCTGCAGCAGCCTCTGTGAGCCGCCCCTCCAGCCCCCTGGACAGTGCTCCCCCACCTATCCCACTCCGGGAGCTGCAGACCCGTGCCAGGCTTGAGGACCTCATCGACCAGGTAACACTTTCCTCCATTCACTTTACCACAAGTTATTTTTACTTCAGAATATTTGTCTCCGTCTCCAGATGGCCTGCACAGTTATCAGGTATTGTTACCGAGTGTTTGTCGTGAATATCTAACAAGCTGTGTAGTTTTGTTGTTTTTTTGTACTACTTAATTGCAAACAAATTTAAGGCCGATCTAGCATTGGTATCGTCACTGATTTATGCCTGTTATTGATTTATGCGGTCTTAGTTTTATCAAAGTTGTTTTTCCCAAAATGGACCTCAAATAAGCCTCTTATTTCTCTATTATGTTTTGATGCATTTTGCTGTTACCAATAAAACATTTTCGTAATATGTGTTTAGTATTCTCAGTAACAAGCATTAAATGATAGAACCCAAGTAATTGGATTATTACGTTCATAGGCACTTTGTCTTTTTCCTGCATTAAACTTTATTTTAACCTTAGTTCTTTTTCTTTTTGTTTTAGTAAACTAACGTTTTTGCATACATTTGTTTTCGTTTTGATAAATGGTAACTATTTTAATAATAATCATCTATCATAGAGTAGTTGTTGTATCATTTTGGTTCAGCCAGCTGCATTTAAAAATATGAATATTAAAAGGAATGGCTGCGCTGCCTTCTTCAAGCAATACTTAATTTTGGATTTGAGGCCAGAATACCAACGAAACTGAATAAGATTTTTTTTAAATAGTAAGGTAAAGCATTTACATAGAACGGATGTGAGCTTTTTTATTTGTTTGTGTTTAAAGTTTGATTTCTCTTAACAACCCTCCTAAAACAGTCAAACAATTATTATGTTTGTTGCAAAGAGTAACATAAATTTTGATTTTTTAACACTTTTAATATTTATATATTTTTGCAGCTTTTTATGTTTTTTAAAAAATAATTTTCAAAATTTTGTTAAGTACTTCTGTTAAAATTTTAATTTGCATGATACTTAATTGTTTTTTTTAATAATAATTTTGCATGTGATTGAAATTTTGTTTTGCATAGAAAAAGGTAACCCCTATTATGGCAGAACGACCAAAACGCAAGAGCGTACAATCTCTTATGGAGTTGTTACAAACTGAAGACTTCAATAAAAAGATGAACTCCATGTTTGGCAAGGTACTGTGATTGACTTTAACTGTTTGCAACATATATTTAAGCATACAAAATTTCTAAATATCGGTATTAGTTTAAAGGAATGAATTATTTTTAAAGTTTTATAACTTATTCCGAATTTTAGGTGCAAGGTCACTTGAGCAGTTTGATAGAAAATGTGAACGAAATGGAAGAAGCAAGGCGCCAGCGCGCAGAAATCGAAGAATGGGTCAATAGCCAAAGTGCCATTGTTAATGACTGGATAGCTAACCCATCCAAGCTGCGCCCAGAAGCAGCCAAACAGGAATACACTGCCATGAATGACATGATGAATATGATTGGAGAAAAGAAGATGAAACTCAAAACCGAAATTGCTAATTCAGGTAAACTGCGGATCTTTATTAAGTTTCAGCTATTTTTTTCTCCTAAGTTATAGTCATGTTTAAATCATTAATTTGTGTATATCTCTAATAGGTTTTGATGAAGATACAGATCTTGAAGACCAGCTCGATAAACTTGAGTCAGATCTCACAGAGGCAATGACCAAAGAACAGTCAAACCAAAATACCATTGAAGCGTACAGAAAGACAATTCAAGATATTCATGATTGGTTTGATTCCATCTTGAAGAGGATGGAAGTTCTGGACAAAGGTTCGGGCCTGTCTTGTCCAGAAAAATTGGCTGCTATCAGGGACTTGAACAAAGAATTCAATGAAGTTGGCCCCAAGAAAATGGAAGCCGTAAAGAATGCCGTGAGCGATGTTATTAACATTGTCAGCAATTTGGACTCACAGCAAGTTGAAGAACAGGTATGTTTCTAAAAAAATTATTGTGTACATAGATGATAAGGAATTTTTTTCTATATTTTTTTAAAATTTGTTTTAACATGGCCATATTTCATTCACAGCTCAAGTCGGTTGAAAGGAGAAACAACGATATTGCTAAGAGATTACAACGCAAAGCCCAAGTACTTGAGATTACATACAAAGAAATTGATGGAACACGTCAAGAAATAGAAGATACTCATAATTGGGTAGTGCAAAAGATTAACAGCATTAAAAATCCTGAACCTCTTGGATATGAAAGCAAAGCAGCCAAAGAAAGGCAACAGGAACTGGTCTTCTTACTTAAAGAAGCTGATGGCAAGAAAACTTTCATCGACTCCTTGGAGAAGAAAGTACGCAGCATTCAAAATGAATTAGAATCACCAGAACAAGGTCAACTAGAAACATCCCTCGCTAACCTTACAAGCGAACAAAAACAGCTTACTGCTTTGGTCAAAGCAGAAATCGAAAAGGTCGGTAATGCCATGCAAGCTAGGAAGAAGTTCGAATCTGATTTAGAAAAAGCCCACGCCTGGCTGAAATCTAAAGTCAGTGAAGTAAGAAAGCTGGGAGGATATGCACCGCTTAAAGTAGCAAAGATAGAGAAAGATCTGGAAGAGCACAGGATGCATGAGAGTGGTATCAAAGATTTTGGCGAAAATAGACTGAATGACTTACAAAAGCAAGGTAACAATTTACTTAAAGAATGCTCCCCAGAGGACCGTGAAAGCTTGCAAGCTCTAATTGATGCTGTGAACAGTGAATACGAAACACTAAAGAAAGAATCTAATGACAAATTCTCTGCACTTAACGATTTACTTCAAGGACGTAGACAGTTTGAGGATGGTATGAATGAATGTCATCACTGGTTGAACGAAGCCGAAGTAGCAGTGTCTGCAGATCTTAGAACATCCAGTATTGCATTGCTTGAAGAACAGCTGGCCAAGTATGAGAAGTTGAATAATGAAGCAGCTGAAATAGACGCTACTATCAACAATGTTTCAGAACAAAGCAAAGCTATCATTCCAACTTTATCTGATGCAGATAAACTTAAGCTAAATGAAGAACTTAACTCACTCAGAGACAAGCATGATCGGATCAGTGGAGTTATTCGAGATAAGACCAAAACTCTACAAGACCACTTGAAGGATTCTAAAGAAGCAGCCGCAAAAATAGCTGAAGCTGTCAAGCAGATGAATATGATTAAAATTGAGATCAAGAATTTGAATAAGCCTATTGGAAGCAAGGCTGAAGATGTACAAGGCATGCTTGTTGCTTATGAAAAGATATTGAATGATCTTAAGGAGAACAAAGCTAAATTGGGTGATTTACAAGGAGGAAGCAACAGTGAGCTCCAAGATATATTAGGACAGCAAGACGATTTAATTAAAGCAATTGAGGACCAAATATCCAAACTGAGGTATCTGCTGTTATTAAGAGAACAGTTTATTGCTCTGATCAACGAAATAATGACATTTATCATGAAGTACACATCTATTGTAACTGATATTGAAAAGTCAGGCACGACATCTGAGGAGAAAATCAAACGGTATGATGATGTGATTTCAAAAATTCAAGAATGTGAAGCTACATTAGCAGGAGCAACAGACAAAGGTCAACAAATAGCAGCTGAAGGAACTGCAGCAGACCGAAATAGTATCACTGAACAACTGCAGTCTCTGAAACAACAACTTCAAACTCTGCGCAGAGCTGTGGAAAGGCAGAGACAAGAACACGAGAAGGCTGCAGCTGAGCACAAGAAAATAAGCAATGATTTGATGAAGATTTTGGAGTGGTTACACACTAATGAAGCCGTAGTTCGCTCGCGCCCTCTTCTGATGAGAGACGTTGAAAGCACTGATAAACACATAGCTGAACATTCGAAACTAGCAGATAATGTCAACAAACAACTTGACAAAATCAGAAAACTTAAAGAATCTATAAAGCACGACGATGGTATGCCCAGTTCTTTACAGGAGATGCTTTCAGAGGCCAACTCTCTTTTGTCAACACTACCTAGAGAGCTAGAAGAGCGTGGAAAATATTTGCACGATAACAGACAATATCGCCTGGATTATGCAGCTCTCAACTCCAAACTCAACACTTGGGTAAAGGAAGCTAATAGCAGATTAGCCGTGGGTAAAGATGGAGTTGATTTCGAGAACATCATAACCGACTTGGAAGAACACAAAATCTTCTTCAGCTCAGAACAGCCCATGAAGGAACTGGTTGCCCACCAAATGCAGCAAGCGGCTGATAAGATCTGGCCCTCCCTCATTGCTCCCGAGCAGGAAGAGCTATCCAAGGAGCAGCAGGAGAAGAATCAACTCCTCAAGAACACGCTGAACTCCGCCAAATCTCGTCAAGCTCAACTCGAGCAAGACGTGGAGATCTGGAAGGATTACTGTCAACTGGCAGAGAAAATGCTGGCCATCCTTGACAGATCCAAGTTCACCGAGGAACCCGTCTCCAATTATGCTGGACTTCAATTCAACATCCAGAAGATAGAGCACGCCCTGAACGATATTCAGGTAGGATGATTTTAATATTTATCGTGTTGTGTACCTATCTATTTGTCGATTGTTTGTTATTTTCTTCCTTGCGCAAATTGCCCATATAGCAATATATGTATAATGTAGGTACAATATATTTACTTATAGGTCGGGAGAACGAACTTCGCATGCCGGCCGGCTCTTTGTTTTTTGTTTGCCGGACTTCGAATTCATTAATTAGGTTACGTTCGAGTTCTCAGCAACATTGTAGCGCATTGTAGTGCAATTACAAAACCGTGTAACGTAACTAACTTACGTAAAAAAGTGATCGACAAGGCTTTATATTATCTAAAATTTGATATAGGAAACACTTGTCGCTGCTTGCTTCTCTTGGTGTATTTTGTTGTAAAGGTATCCGGCCACTTACATCGCGGGTTGAATACGTAATTCATAAACCAACGGAGGCTCAAGGCAATGTTTGCGTTTTTTCATTCGCGGTGATGTCACCCGGCAGCCGGCTTAATGCGCCAGCCGAAAGTGGTCATGGAATATCATCTCCAATTCAGTAATTCAGTTGGCAGCGACGGCAGCCAGTCAGTAGGCTACCACGGTGCCACATGCAGGTGGCAGAGCCTTCAAAAGTGAAAAGAACGTTGTTATTTCAGTTAATGCCTTACCGAGTGCCGTCATGTAGTTTATATACTTGTGATTTTTGCCAAAGACTTTATACCTATTCCGTAGCTGCCAAGTATTTTGTTACTAGTGCGGATTTTAACGCAGTGCGGAAAATTTAAAACAGTTTGTTATAAGTCCTCTAAACAGAACAATTTTATGATACAATCATGTTTCCGACGTGAAAACTGACTATATACAAACTTGTAGAAAAGTGATTTTCCCGAAAATACGTCGGATGAAACAATTATTTATTTTTTAAATTTTGGTAAATATTGAAAGTGAAAGTTTGCCTTCAGAACGTTTATTTGTTATGCCTTTATTTGTTGATGATGTTATTAATTATTTTCTTTACAATAAATTCCTATTCATATTCTGATAAGTCAATAAAATTTCTACCCAAGTCATTCTACGTTTTTGTTTATCGAAATTAACCGTTTCATCTCACAATTTTTTCTGAATTTATAATTCTACCGTATCTCACTAATCAAACATTATAACATTTCCTCGGTAACGAGTACTATGTACGCTTAACGTTGTACCGGGTGTTTATTTAATGTAGAAGCCTTCAACAACTTATAACATTGCATCGGTCATATTTAACTGTTGACAAGAACATTTTTACGCAGTTGGAAAGGACATGAAACCTTACAGCACAATGTTTTTATTTTCTTTTAGTTAACATTCCCCCCTTTTATTTGAGTGATTTTGATGATATGAAATGTTAACCCTTCCAGAATCTCAATTGATTTCATTTATGCAAAGCGTTTGTCTTTTGTACATCGACAACATATATGTGGCGTTCTGACCTTTCCCAATGTGCTTTTGGTTGACAGGGTCAGGCGGCATTGCTGGACATCTTGTCAGAGCGGTGCCGAGAGCTCCTGACGCAGGCGGACGCTGCGAGCGGCGCCGTCATCAGCGCTCGTAGCGACGTGGTAGCGTCGCGCTGGCGCGAGGCCGAGGACGCTCTGCGCCGGCGTCGGGACGCCCTGTCGCCGCTGGCCGCGCGCTGGGCCGCTCTGGACAACAGCGCTCAGCGCCTGGCGGCTCCCCTCACGGCGCTCTCTGAGAGGGCCAGGCACGTGGACCAGGCTCCACGATCAGCCAAACAACTGGAAGAAGCGAAGAGTGCTCTTCTTGTAAGTTATTACATTATTATGCATTCTTCACGTTTCAAAAGTTGCGTTTTTTATGTGTACCATGTTTATGTGTATAAAAGTTGTAAAATATATTCTTGTTAGTTAGGTACTGGTTTTCTGGGATGCAGGGTGATGATCACCCTGATGACTGTCAAACTCCGAAAGGAGAGAGCACCAAACACTGTTTTTTTATACTTCTCGGCATTTTTTCATCAATTGGGTACCTATAGCGTGTTTCATATTATGAGATCACTCCATAAGTGGATTCGAGTCAATTGCCTAAGCAATTCTAAATTGTCATCACTTCTCCGAAATAGTCGAGAGTGTTAAGATTTTCAAGCGTCTATAACCAGACCCTAGGTAAGAATCTACCAGGCTTCTCTTCATTAGGTACCACCGCTTGTTGTAATTCAATTGCAGCCCGATCCAACTACTAAACTTTGCTTTGGACAGCGGTACTAAAATCCTTATATTTATTGACACGGTGTCAAGAATCAGTAAAATGTTTTACGTTAATTGTAGTTCATTGTTATTATTTACAGTACAGTGTCCGGTTACAATAAAAAATGACCGTAAACTATTTGCTTGCGGTTTCAGGTCATAACAATAAAAGTTTTGTGGTAACATACGCAAAGTCATAACATTAACTCCATTCCTCCGAATAAGTCTGATGTTCTCTTCCCAGGATATCCTCGGAGAAGCCGAGTCCCTAACTCCGCTGGTGGATGAGGTAAAGGAGCTGTCTCCTTCAGTTCTGGACTTCTTAGGGTCCAACAACCACCAGGCATCGCAGGATCTGGAACAGAACCTAGATAAACTGTGCAAGGACCATGAAAAGTAAGTGCCATTTTACCCTATCCGTTTCTGAAAATCGCCCTTTCATGTTTTTTTCTGTGATAATACGTGGTTGGCACTTTCTTTAACACTTAAGAATTCTTGGGTTTATATCTAGGTTCCTGCTCCCGGGTTTATATTTCAACTCTTCTTCCTTTTCTATTAAGTGAGAAATTATTGAATAGTGTTTTTGGTCTTATTAAGTGATAAAAACACGGATAACGCCAATTCTGCCAGAAATACATTACTTGTACAGAAATACATTGATTTTAAAATCTGAATTTCTAAGATTATTAGTCAACGAATATCAAACAATAACATGTTCTTGACTGCCTTTTTGCATTATCGATGTTTTTCCAATTCGTTTATCAGTTTACGAATCCGACCAACAAAATATAGTCCTCAATTTGCTTTTGAAGTGCAATAGCGTAACATTTTAATTGCTGATTCATACTCGTAAATCATACCTTGAGCAAGCGCTTGATGTTCATGATTAATATTGGTGGGCGTTCAATCATTCTCACCTCAATTACCCCGAACGCTATTAAACGGATCTATTCATCCAACGGTATTAAATCCTACGATTATCTATTCGAAATGCAAATGAATCTATAGAACAATGCTTAATTTTCCTCCCAGTGTATAGCATATAATAGGTACCTTCACAAAAACCTTATTTTATACAAATATCACCTTTGCATTTCATCATGTGTTTGTTTACAATATTGAGATCGCCTTACATCGTACCTACTTGGTATCTTGGGGCAAATTTTTAGAGAAGTCGAAAATATTTAGGTAGTTAAAAATTAAAATCAGTAGTTTTTGTCAAGTTCTTTTTTTTTAATTTCACCGTTAGAGATATTATTTTAGTTTATTATTGCTGTAGCACGTTGTCACGTTGTGTGGCATGTTTGTTCCAATTAGCATCTAGACTCGGACTCACACCACGTGTTGGCTCTTTCCATGGCTCTGCGACATTAAATTTGTTTCTAACTCTGTATCAAGCAGGCAATAAAAGATTCGTACTACCTTGTCGTCTCTTTCGGATTTTATGATCTCTAAAGCCAAACAATCTGATCTGACCATAAATAGGTTTCCTTCTAAAACTAACGTCTTTGCAAATACTGTTGAATTAATTACATTGTAGGAAAATGTTGATAAAACTTCTTAATTAAATTGAATGCAGACCAAAGCATTGTCATGATTGCGGTGAAAATTATACGGTTCGGACTGCTCTTCGCCCTTCTTTTCGAAAAATGGGTAACTATATAGGTAGCTACTATTTCATTAATTACTAATTATTGACAATAAATTCATTGAAATCACACCGTCTACGTCTACAACGTTCATTTATTTATAAACTAGTTATTATAAAAAAAAAAAACAATTTAATTTCTATGTGGAGTATGGGAATACTTTTTCAATATTATTTTAACTAAAAACTAATCTTACCTAGCTTAGTTTATTAATGTTATAAAGATTATTTTGGATGTGGTCGAAGTTGCAACAAATTGCGTGTTGAATAGGTATTTGTTTTTCTTATGAATATCGCTACTTGGCTATTGCAGTTAAAAAGCAGAGTTTTATTGTTTTTTTTTTAAATTACGTGAGAAGCGAGTATGACGAATACTTACCAAAATGAATGTAATTTTTTATTTTTATTTTTTTAAATTTATTTATTTATTTTATAGATCAACAAACAAGTCCCGCTAAGTCAATTGCAATTGGCTTGACAGCAGGTGCTTATAATTATATTTAAAGTTATAATTTACATCTTTTATCTACAGTTTAAACATTTTTTCATAAATTTTATCATAAGTATCAAAATAAATATTCTTTTTCCAATAACCAATTTTTCACCATATATTTAACCTTATTCATGATGATAAGTCTAGCTTATGAACGTCTTGTAATCGAGGGATGCGTACATTTCAAGAAAAAAAACGAGACAGGATATCGCTGGATACTGCGACAAAGGCAGAATTTCAATCAGAAGAAGTATTGCTAACCTATCCTGTTCCGTCCAAGTATTATTACTGTGTAGGTGTATTTTGTTTCTGTACCCATTTGGTCAGTTGAAGGTTATGACGGGTGTTAGGAGTTAGGTGCAAGGTTCCAGCGAAGGTCAAATTGGGTTGACCGTTCGTGCAGTGAATGCATTCGATGGGTATTCGTACCTTTAGTTTATGATTCTCCGTGCATTCTCCGCCGGTCGTTCGGAAGCCGGTAGCCGGTAGCCGGTAAGCGGGTAGACGCTTCGTGATAATATCTGTAAATTTGAATTTTTAAATCCCGGCTACTCATTTTTCAACCATTCGTATACACCTAAGCTTAATATTCTAAATTCTCTGGATTCTAAAGATACTTTCTCATTAGTAGGTTTAGATTCTAATTTAAAAATACTTATTATCACAACGAATTATTTATAATCACAATATTGTAAGCTTATAATAATTATTATTTAAAAAAATGCTTTCTCTTTAACAGACAGATAGTAGGAATGCATACCTGTCATTTTTTAAACGGTTTGACAGTAAAAACATAATTCTAGGTAGGTGTTCAATTTGTTTTGTTTGTGTTGAAATCTTATTATTAACTTATCTTATTATTTATTTGTAGTTTAGTCATGGTCGTGAACCGGATTTTTATTACGTTCTTCCGGCATAGAAGAATCGTAGCACATCTCTCCAAAGTTGATCGAAAAAACATGTTCATGAAATTCATTTATGTTGACCATGTTTGTTTACAATACTAGCTTAACTTCTCGGCTTTGCCCGTGTTCCCTCTTTTCTAATTGAACCAAACAAATATTTTTTTTATATTTCAAAGCTTCGTCGATCGAAATGACATTGCCATCTGGAAAAAGTGGTAGGGGGTGTATAAACACTGTAAATTTCATAAGCTGCAGTTTTTTCTGCTTTTTGAAAGCGTTTTCTGTTATGAACCAGAAAATCTGTTTGTCTGAATCTTTTTAAGTTCAGATTAGAATGCATTCGTATCTCCCTTCTGTTATTTTGTGTTGTCGTTACTTGATACTGTTTTGAGTGTGTCTTGACGTTCTTACATCGCGCTTTCGCCTAATAAATATTTTGGCTATAAATCTAATTTCGCAAGCCTACAATTAGATTCAACGTATAAACAGGCAATTTGTGACACACATTAATGTTATTCAAAAGTTACATTACAAGCTTATTTATATTCGCCTAAAGTTAATTGCCGACTCCGAAATATTCAGTAATATTTATCTATGTCAGCGGCTATCAATTTTCTCAAAAATCAGCACCAATTATTTTTATTACATCGTGCTGCTAGCCTTGAAGATAATGTTTTCTTAAATGCAATTCCTATAAATACTTACTAATCTACATCAATTTTCGTGTGCTTGGGCTTGATTGGATATTTTAGAAATTCTGGAAAATTCTTTTAAGGTCGATAAAATATTTAATTAAAGTAAGAAAACGGAACATTTCCGTAATTATTTCTTTAACCCTAAACCAAAATAAACAGAATTGAAAACAATTTAATACTTTTGTATTAGCTTTGGTATTTTTTTATTGTCCAGATGTTCCAAACAACGAGTTATTTCTGATGGTCATATTACAAAAATATTTATTATACTAATACAAATATTATTTATCCTAATACCATTGAAAGATTCATAAAAATCATCGTTGAGAGATCAGAGAATTTAATTCGAACTCAGCCTTGAAAATCTTCTGTGTCTACCGGCTACCTACTGTATTTCATCTATTGATATCTTTTTATCGATAGGACTAGGTAGTCCATCCATCCATATATGAATGTCCATCTTTTAACGTTAATGTTGGACACAGCATAACTCCAGTATTTACCGTTTCGCCGTGTTTACAAGACTTGTCTCCAAAATGTACTATTTGGTCATATTAACCAGATCTGTCTATAACATTTTCTATTTCTTCCTTACTGATAGACTTGTTTCTGACATTTAATGTTTCGCTATTTTGGCCAGACTATGTCTCCAACATTTACTATATGGTCTTTTAACCAGATCTGTCTATAACATTTTCTATTTCTTCCTTACTGATAGACTTGTTTCTGACATTTAACGTTTCGCTATTTTGGCCAGACTATGTCTCCAACATTGACTATCTGGTCTTTTAACCAGATCTGTCTAAAACATTTACTATTTTTTTCCTACTGACAGACTTGTTTCCAACATTTAATGTTTCGCTATTTTGGTCAGACTCGTCTCCAACATTTAAATTTTTATCATATTATTCAGACTTGTCTCCAACGTTCACCTACATAACTCCAGTATTTACTGTTTCGCTGTGTTAACCAGATTTGTCTCCAAAATTTACTATTTCGTCATATTAACCAGATCTCTCTAAAACATTTAATAATTCTTCCTACTGCCCAGACTTGTCTCCAAAATTTCCTTTTTTGTCATATTGTTCAGACTTGTCTCTCCAACGTTTACCCTTTCTTCATATTGTCAACGCCTGTCTGCGTTATTAAATATCTCATCATATTAACCAGGTTTGTCTGCAACATTTAATATGTCGTCTTGTTGACCAGGCCTGTCTGCAACATTCTGTTTTCGCTTTCTGTTATCCCTTGCTTTTTGCATTTCGATGGTGGCGTGTAGTATAGATTATTGCCGTCTGTTTAAAAAAACAAACAGCAACGCTTGCCAAGAAATATATCCCAACTCCGTTCTGCTCCGTGTCCCTCGGGCTAGTCAACTTCTGCCAATCGATATAATATTATTATCCCAAAACCGAACAAACTGTAAAATGTTTTCGCTTTCATGGCTCTACAAGTCTTTTATAAATGCCAAGGTCGATCTGTCTGTATTTTGAAATAAAAGGTTTGTTTTTGCTTTATTGTTTGACCATTTTCCTGACCTACAGTGAATTGCAACGGTGTTTTTATATTAAAAAAAATATGAATACGTATAAAATGTTTGCTGGAAGTTGAACATAATGTCATGGTAATTTAAAGGCCTTGGTTATTGGAGTTTAAATTAAATCAATAGTCACTAAGATACCGAGCACAACATTTTAATAACTTTTTAGCAGGTAGGGAATTATAAACTTTAAGATCGATTTTCGGAAGTGGTTTGTTGTCGCTGTTGGCAACATTGGTCCGTGTTGGTCGTTAAATATTTGCTAAGCCCTCAACTGGCGTTGTAATATTGGGGAACAGCTGATAGATAATAGTCGATTGATATTGGAACACAAACATGCCACAAAACACTTTTTTGTGGTTTTGTTGTCAAACCACCTGACTCCGTAACATCCTTGAAGGTGATCTTGAATAGAAATACCTAGGAAATAATTGCACCAAATTATTATCTATCTATTTACTTACTTTTTTTACCAATTTCAAAAAAGTATATTTTATCAATATTACCACCGTCGGTGATGTATTAGTATTTTTGTGGAAGCCATTAATCTTATATCTATAACAATCGACACGCAGACTGGCAGTGCCCATATTGCCTTTTCTATACTGGGATTAAAAAGCTCTAGACTTTATAGACAAATAGTAATTTCTATCCGCCTTCCCCGGCGTTTTAACAATCTCTTATCGAAGCTTTTTTCCTTGCATTTATCTATCTATCGACGTCTTGTCTCATATTTTGTAATTTTTATGGATATTTCAAAGCCCCGTAGCTTATAGGGGATATTGAGTTGCGAACTGAAATAGTTGCGTAGGTTTAGAAGTTCCTATCATGAAAAGCTGTGCCAATTTGTTTTAGTCATAGCAAAAGCCTCACAAAACAAAGCCTCAAAAATTTTGCCAATTGGTTAGAAAAAGACACCGAAAGCTTTTTCACTCCTAAATATGAAATGAAAAATCAAATTCAATGTAATATGTAAGTATATTTTTTGTTCTACGCCGAAAATCAAACCCAAACTTTCTGACTCAAATGAGCTACGCAGACCTTTGTAATAGTTCATCTGAAATTAGGCAATTAATATCTCATCATATTCTCTTTCACGTTTCTTAGATTCCGTGCAGTTTGTTTAAAACCCGTTTTGCCGAAAAGTCCTTGTGTTATCCTCAAGGTCCTGCCGCATCCTTTGAATAGAATAATGACGAAATTCTCGCGCTGGGATCATTGCGTGAGTCAGCTATTCGTCGGTCGACACGCGTGGGACTCTATTCGCTATTTGCTGTTATTCGGGACCTGTTATTTATCGGTAACCAGTACAGACAAGAAAACATTATTTTTAAATTCAATATTAAACATCCGCACGCAAATCAATGTGGAGCGGATTCCTCGATCTATCGAAGCGTGTGCAGCTCAGTCCATTGTATTATGTCGCATTACGACAAAATACTGCTTTACCTTTTGACAGTCAAGTGAGTTTGACAGTCTTTAAATCAATTTTTTGAAGTGAAAACTTCTTTGGCACCGTTGTGATTTGAAACTCGATGAAATGGAAAAGAGTGACTAAACTAAAAAGAGACAAACACATACATCTATAGGATTTAGCCTGCGAGAGAATGAGATAGCATAAAAATATTTATTTTACTCACGGGTACTCGGTTCCAATATAATGTAGTGGGGGTCCACGAACTTTTCGATTGAGACCCATCCCGTGCTCCATATCCATATCCCATCCCACCCCCCGTCTCATATCCCATTACGCCCCCTCCATAACAGAGCGACTGGCGTACAGCGCACGTTGTTGTACCGGTTATGCATGAGATCTTAAATAGCCCAGCTAGGCAAGAAAGGGGGGGGGGGGGGGCGCAATGGGATATGGGTGTATTGTACTGGGATGGGAATATATCCCACTACGCCCCTTCCGTCGTGGCAAATGTAATCTCGAATACTGGTCCATTTTGCCCCCGTTTGAAAAAGTCGTAGATCCGGTACTGCTCCGTTGTGACAGACCACACCTCGCCGTTCAATATTCAGTACTACGCGTGTCGAGTTTTGGGAATATGGTAGAAATGTACCAACAGGGGGTCCACCGTGACCAGTAAAATTTTGAAAGTGGTCTACAAGAAAAAAAAGTTTGGGAACCTCTGGTGTAGTGGTATAAAAAAAAAACCGCCTGACGAACCTCTGCAGACATTTAACGTTCATGGATCGAATCCTTCGAAATCAAAAAAAAAAAAAATTATATAGGTAAAATCAATATCCAATCCTCACACCACTCCAAAATGAACAGGCAAAAGAAAATGCAAAAGAAAGCGACACGCTAGAAGAAGAAAACACAAATAGTAATAAGATGACCAAATGTGTAGGAAAAGATGCACTGGAATTCGACGACAAAATATGGAAAAAATCATCCTTCACATTGATAAAAAAGTGCTTCGTAGTCTCCCCAATCTTATCTACACTTTAGTTTTCTGAAGGTTTCATTTCTATCACCTGTGAATTGCACACTTCAATTTTTCTATGTGAATACCGCATAGATATGAGTCTCTACTGCTTTCAACCGTCTGGACTATGGCATCCTGTGAGACTATGGCATCCCCAAATTGGCTAAGTCGTGAGGCTGATGGTAGTAAGGAGGGAAAGGTGATGGTGAAAAGGAAGGTGGGGATTTACCTAGCTATTCAAATCCGGTCACCAAACACGGCTAAAGCCATTTCGAGCAACGTTTCAATTCTGAACGGTGGTCTTTTACCAGGGTGATACTGGGAGTATCTTCCACAGGGCCGCAAATATAGGTACCATTTATTATTTTAAATGATTAAATTGTGAAACAACACATGCACCCTTCGGATTGCTAGTCGAGAGTCTTACACCTTGATCATGAAGGCCATCTATTCAATGGAAGTAGGAGAAATTCAAATAATATTTTCGTGTTATTCGTACACCCCGGCAATAGTTGTCTCCCTCACAACGTTTTATTTAGGTGCACTGTTTCTTGTTTTCTGTGACCACTAAAAAGATACCGATCTTATGAAAAAGTGGCAAAAAATTGTAATTCGAACAAAAGATTTAAACCGGAAACTTTACAATAATTCATTGAAGAAGATAACACTAATAATCTGAAAATATGAAAGAGAACAAGACACAGAAAAAAAAAAAAAAGATAACGGTCCCAACTGGTTTACAATAATTGGTTATGACATAGACTTCTCAATTTTTTTCAGTTTACTAGGTTTTTGTTGGTATTTTCATACCAGAATTATAATTTAAAAAAAAAGAAGCTGTCTACGGGTATTCCTCGTACGCCCTTGCTAAATCTATATTATGTATGTCGGTGTTGATGCGCTTATGGACAGAATATTTTAATGCATTATTCTGTAACGCTCCCTTTGTAAATTACTTATGGCGGCTACGCAGCCCTTCTCATACAAACTTTAATTTTGGATTTGCCGCCAAAATATTTAACCGAACTGAAGAATTATTTTTAAACCAAAAGATATAGCAAATATCTAGTACGTATGTGCTACTTTATTTATTTATATTTTAAATTATTACATCTAGATTATTAAAGAAATCAATTTTTGCACGATTTTAGATGTAATTTGGCTGCTATTTGTGAGTTAACGATAATTATTTAAAAAAAAAAAAATTATTTATTTACAATAAAAATATAATTTGGTGCGCCGTTGTTAACATAAATTTGTCGTAGACATATAAATTAATTTATATCCAAATAAATGCTTTTTTATAATTTTTAATTCATTTTATTAACTCGGTGGGGTAAGATTATTTTTTTTTAATAATTATTAACAATCAATACACAAAAAGTACTAAAGTTACCTCTAAAATAATGAAAAATTAGTTTTTAATTGTCTTAATATTATACTTTAAAACAAAAATAAATAAGATACCATATTTTCGTTATTTGTTTTGGGGTGTTATGCCGTGTTACAATTACACATCTGCCCTGATGATGGACACTGTAACGCTGTCCGAAACGTTGACTAAAGAAGGAGGTAGCGCAACACGGCATAACACCCCGAAAACAAATAACGAAAATACTTTTGGCCGTGAAAATTTAAAAACTTAAGATACCATATATCCGTACTTATTTGCAGTATCTCTTGATTAAATAAATAATTTTTCATTTTGGTTGAGTATTTTGGCCTCAAATCCAAAATTAAGTTTTGTGTGAAAAAGGACGCACATCCGTTCCTCCTATGATTGAAATTTAAAGGGAGCGCTCTGTTTTATATCTTAGAAAATTCTCACAACGCCTACAATACCCACTTCCTTCTAACTTAGTAAATATTACGGCAATTCGTGCGGTAGTGTATTAGCAAGTAAATATAACTTGAACCCTTTATTTGGCTTGTGTTGAGACTTTTCATAAAATGAATTCCGAGGCCAAACAAGTAAAGTAATCAAAACTTTTTAATGTGCTAAATACAGAAATAATTTCCACCGACTTGGCCTGTAAGCCAGTAAGTGTGTACCTAATAAGATTTTTATCCCAGGATTTGAAAGCCTTATTTCTTATAAGATTATTAGCATAATATTATGCCCAAGTTATCACTCTTTATGCACACGATTACATAATACTTGCATTTAGTTAATTTTTTTTTCAAGGTTTAATTTATTTATTATAAATACAAAGTAATACAATATGACAGCAAAAAAAATAAAATATTATACAGAAAAAAGAAAAGTCCCAATAAACTACTTTTTAGCAGTTTGTCGATGGGTACTTTTACTTTGGAGATATAAATAAATTTATTTTATTTTATTATGCAGTTAGAATTTTTGTGTTAGTCTAATACAAATTATTTCTTTCGGCAAGCCAACTTTTCAACATAATATTTGTTTTATCATTTGTACATTTTTTAATTTCAGCAGGTAACATATTTAAGCAATTAAGTATCATGTAGTCCAGCGTTCTTTGTCCATATTTGTTTAAATGCTTAGGTACAATTAGTCCTTCATTTAACGTAAAACGAGTATTGTAAGTGTGGTCCAGTTTATTAATGTACATAGGGCTATTCATATGCTGAAATATAATTTTATACCACAGAATTGCTCTTACTGAGAAAATTTTGAAATTTGATTGATTTTTCTCTATATATATTGACATTTTCAACATCCTTGTTAACATTTACGCTCAAATGAAGGCATGCCAAAATACTTCAAAACTTATCTGACCGTGTAACTATATAATTCGAAGGCTTCATCGAATATAACGCATAGAGTTTATCCTTAACTTTGCGGTTGCGAAACATGTTTACTTGGTTTTAAAATTCCTTCGCGAAACTTTTGTAGATATTCTTTGACCAAAAATATCTTGAGGTCATGGCTGACTGTTTGTGCCTGAAAGAGTGGCATAATACAGCTGCTATGCAGGTTTTGCGCATTGTCACACCTGCGATTACGCAAATAAAATACCAAGCAAACATTTTTGCAATTAATAAGCCTTACTAGATCACCGCTGTTTGTAATCAGTGACTCAATATAAAACGATTTAATTCCGGATTATGCGATAAAAGATAACTGTATTTACAAACATTTTTTTTTTAATATTAAAAAACTAACGATTATGCGATAAAAGATAACTGTATTTACAAACATATTTTTTTAATATTAAAAAACTAACTAAGTTATAACTTCACTTTTAAATACACACATATGTTAACGCCTTCATTCTAATAACGTAGATGTGCTTAAAAAATGTGTAATTTATGGTTCCGGTTATTTGTGGCTAAAGCCGATGCACGGCTCCGGCTGGCGTCACCGGGCGAACGTGCTGCTTGTCGCATTTACGTCATCTTGGCCTGTTCAAGACTCGGATAAATAGATAATAATTATATTCCGCCGACCGCCGACAACCCCAATTTTACAGTTGCTGCGCATTGCCAATAAACATTGAGTTTAAAAAAAATAATGTTATCAAGCTTAATTTGTAGAATTCGATTTTATACATTCTGAAAGCATTATCGAATTTTGGTAATACTTAAGTTTGGTAATGTCTCCAGACGGCGAAAAATCTGTCATGCTTAAAAGTAATTACACAGCAAAATTATTTATAAATAAACTGCTTTTATAAATTGAATAAAAATATAATGTAATGCACCAAAGGAAAACTAAAAACAAATAAACATTTAATTAAAGTATTTTTTGAAAAAGATCAATTAAATATCTAATATATAAAATTCTCGTGTCACGGTGATTGTTATCATACTCCTCCGAAACGGCTGGTCCAATTTTCATGAAATTTTGTGTGCTTATCGGGTAGATCTGAGAATCGGTCAACATCTACTTTTCACAACCCTAAAAGTTAAGGGTGGTCCACCCCGATTTTTTTTTTTTTAACAATTATTATTTTTTTTTATGGTGCGGCATTAAAAAAATACATGCAGCCCTAAATTTTCACCTTTCTACCATCAACCCCCATTTTTAAATAGCGATATTAGTAATTCAATCATTTTCGACCTCGGAACTAAAAAAATGTTTCTTAGAAATAATGTATATGGCAAAACAACGTTTGCCGGGTCAGCTAGTAATATAATAAAAACTTGTACTTACTTTAGGCAAACGGACAAGCCCATAACACACATCTATCTGTTTATCTGTCCAGTGGTATCTAGTATGCATTTTGTGACTTCATATGCAGTTAAGGTTTTGTTCGATCCAGCTTTCTCAGAATCGTCGACGTTTGGACGACCAGCCTAGCCTATACGACGTACAAATTATTTCAATTACGCCGTCTACCAGATTTATGGGGCTAGACTACCCCCTATTTCCGGGGGGGGGGTGGAAGGGGTTCAGACTGCGGAGATTTAACTGCACAACTAGTTATTGTGCGCAGTTTAATCAGGAAAAACCGGGATTATGTTCCGGTTTTTGAAATCCATCAGTACAGCTATTTCATGAACTGAAATATCTACTAAAGATTTTAAGGTTCGACTGCGGAGATTTCACTGCACAACTAGTTTACTGCGCAGTTTAATCAAAAGAAATCGGAACTATATTCCGGTTTTTGGAATCCATCAGTACAAACGTTACATGAAATGAAATACTAAAAAAACGAAAAGTACCTACATGCGAATATTATGTAGTACATAGCATAGTAGTAGCGAGCATAAAATAAGCGAATTTTAAATTTTGCTTTCCTTACCACATTCTAAATCTTTTGTGGTCGGCGGCGAAAATTTTTGGTAGATACGAGATTAATTTCATAAAAAATAACACATTTTTATGAGATGTGCATTTTTGTGTCACATAATTTTGTTTAATATTTATAAAAAATATTTTTTCGTGTTAATAAAGCAGGTAAATTTACATGGTACTTGTCATAAATAAATGATATAAGAATATATTATTTATTTTCACTACAGATTGGTTTGAGCAGAGCCCATCCTTTGTCCTTGATGAAGGAATTTACATCCGCAAAATGCAATCTAAAATAAACTGCCAAGTTATCGATACAACCGGAAAATACAAAGAAAAATAAATTTACATGTTTTTGCCTTATTTAGCCCCTCCCAACCCAACCTACCCTAATTTGCTGGGTTAGGTTGGATTAAGAGTGTTCGCCAATTCGACACAGCCACGCAAAATTACCGTACATAGCAACGGAGAATAAAGTTTTTTTTTTAAACTTTTAAAATACATCCATTTGAATTTTGATTATATTTTCGTGAATGATTGAATGCAAATCATGGAAGTGAAAATTAACCCACTTCCCGACATCCGATCGAGCTGAAAATCGGCAGATGGACTCGTTGTCGATGATATTGCATTCTGTCAACTTTTCGTGACATTCACGCACACGCGCACACACGCATTTCTCTGAAATTGTTGAAACGATGGTCGGGCCGTACGATGCGTGGACCGTGGCGGAAAATCGACTGTTTCACTGTGTACATAATAAAAATAGATGTTTTATAGTAAAAACACATTGCTTTTACGGGTTAATTTTTTAATTATCGTAATTTTATCAAGTGGTGTTCCGGCTGATGAATTTTAGTTACCATTGAGGGACGTACCAAGTCTGCTGTAGACAGTGTTTACGTCTGTTTAACATGACGTATGTGTACGACTGTACGGTGTACGTACAGAATCTATAGATTGGCGACTTGCGCTAGTTGGCGGGCGCTCGCTATGCGGAATATTCGGTCCGCCCGCCATTACATCATCGAACCCGTGACGACGCGAGTCTTCTCCCCTCTTAGCTTGGCTCGGTAATACCTACTCGTCGCATCTAGCACCAGGAATCTGGGAGATCCTATGCTAGATGAATAATCTCGTACATTACGCTGGTAGTACCGAAATGGCTCAAGCATTTGACTTTGAGACAATTCGCTGCAGCGTAAAAAAATTACTCTGGGATTATTGCGTACGTAATACAATATTGTAAATTGTAGGTCTCGCGATAGGAATTAGCAATACAAACCTGCTTATTGTTATTGTATGAGATTGGTAGCTTGGGACCTAAAATTAATTAACTGTAGGGCTCTAAACCTGATTCGAGAAAATAAAATAAAATTAATATTTCACTAATAGAATTTAAAATTATAATATTAACTACTTGGTTACTTACCTCTGTATATATATTATATTTGGAGTTGGGTGTGGGCACCGCCGCCCCGGGAACCATTTAATGGATAACCAACACCTCTGCTGGGTCACCCCAAGAGGTTTGTTACGTTTGGTGACTTATCATGGGTGCCCCGGTTCGTAGTGTGAGCAGGTTTGTCTAAGTCTTGGCATCGGATGACCTGAACACACTGAAACCCAGATTCCTATCCACCTCTTATACCTTTTCCTTTCCAGAACTTCCTTTCCTTAAAAAGACCCTCCACACAGCATCCTCAAGAATGACATAGGCCGGCAGGGAAATTATTTTCCTCAGGGATTCCTGGGAGGAGCTAATGCAAAAAAAAAAAATATATATATTTATATCAAAAATTTATTACAACTGTCGTAAGTCTAAAATTCTCAAAATTAATGAATATTTATTTAATTACTATATTATAATTTAAAACTTTAAGAAGATATACATGAACTATAAACATTAAAGAGAATTATTTCTTATTACTCCTCACTAGGAGATCCTGTGCTGAGGGGAACTAGCTATTGAAGGTTTTCCATCCCCATTGGATAACCAACACCCCTCCCAAAGGACATCCTTTGTGATTCGCTACGGTTGGTGACTCGAAGGGGTGCCCGGGTTTATGGGGTGAAGTTTGTCTAGGTCTTGGAGACGGATGAATTTTGTCCGCCTACTGCGTGGCGGGCCGGATCGAGAGAGATTGGTTAAGGGAGACCTTTCCTCATTGCCTCCTGAGCGGAGAAAATGATAAAAAAGCTTTTTTTTCATTTATTGATGTAAACAAAAACTAAATTCTACGGGGGGGTTGCATTAAGGCGGAACTCCTGCGCCAGAATACACATGAACACTAGCTTGAACC
Source organism: Glyphotaelius pellucidus (assembly GCA_936435175.1). NCBI lineage: Eukaryota > Metazoa > Arthropoda > Insecta > Trichoptera > Limnephilidae > Glyphotaelius > Glyphotaelius pellucidus. The sequence goes on along the minus strand of OW386538.1, from coordinate 16,363,017 downwards.
ACACTATAAACGTTCTTTGTTTTCCGTCTCCTGCGTTTTTTGAAACATGGTTTGAAAGATTGGTGTGAACAGGTGTGAAGTTCGCGCGGTCACACAATTTTGCTAGTGGCCTGTCCACGAGTCCACGCGTACGCAACTGACTTGACGTTTGACGTTTAGCCTTCAAATAAATGTTAAAATATGTTCCGATGAAGAAGAGATGCTACATCAGGGAGAAAACAGAGATATTTTAATAGATGTTTATTTACCAGGAAAGATTTCCGACTAATATCAATTATTATGACCTAAAGTTAGTATTTGAATTTCGAATGCGTAATTAATTACGCATTCGAAATTCAAACGTTAAAAGTCGAGTTCTGTTAAGAAATTTACCGATGATATTGTAGACGAAATATAAAGGAAAACACGCAGATTTCAACTTAGACCTAACCTACCTAACTAGATTTTTATTAGGTATTTATTTATCAGGGAAATAATATAATACCTATTTTAATTGGTCAATTTCTTCCGTGTCTCTGAAACCGATTTATAAATTAATAGACTTTATTTACAAGTGAGATCACGAAAGATATAATCATCATTACGACAGTATTTATTTGGAATTTAAATTCATAATTAGGTATTAGGCTCGCGCGGTTGACATAACCCCAAACGTCATTCGATTTACCTCCGGTACCAACCAACCGCTTCGTACGGCTCCTGTAAAAATATGAACTTATTTCCCCCCCCCCCCGCCGGCCCCGCCTGCCTTCCCGCTTCCCGCTTCACCCACTTCAAAAATAATATTAATATTGTTAATATTCGTTATTATATTATAATTTTATTATCAAATATATTTATTATATTGTATTTAGGTAAAGCTTGAACACAGGGTTTTTGAACACGAAGTGTTCAAATTTTCAATGTTTTGGGTGCAGTTCAAGCTAGTGTTCATGTGTATTTTGGCGCAGGATACGCCGCTTTATGCATTGCGCTTTAGAAAAACAAAAACATCACAAATAAAAGTACAGAATTATATACAAGCTCACTCAAGTAACACATTACAATGAGTGGCTAGAGACGTAAGAAATACATAGCGAGACATGCATAGAGAGACAATTAGTTATTATTTTTTTTAACAGCACCAGAACTTTATTTTTGAATACGTACAAATTATCGACGAAAATATCTACTTCAGCACACTCTATCTTGTTATATAATCGACACATCTGGGTCAGAGGGATAAAGTAGGCGATATTATTTTTAAATGTATTCACGTGAAAAATGTTATGGCGTCTTAAACAATGGGAATTGGGGACATTTATTTCAATACTGCTAAGACATAATGTAGTATCAATATGGCCGTGAATAATTTTATGTAAATAAATTAGATCAGTCAATTGCCTTCTAGTTTTAAGTGTACCAATCTTGAAGTAATCACGACGTACGTCGTATGTTCTAAGATAGTCGTGTAGTCCACATTTGAAGGATAACATTCTTAGTATTTTTTTAACTGATTTTACAATTTGCAATAATGTGGATTCCAAATAGTGCTTCCATATTCAAGTTTACTTCTAATTAAAGCATAGGGTATTGTTTTATAGTAATAATAATAATTTAATTTTAAATTAGGCTTCATGCCAGATTTTCCATTTGAAAGTTTTGAGGTAGAGCAATATTATTTACCCCACCTACAACCACACATAATAATCACTCTTCGAGCCAACCATGGAATAAAAAAACAACACTAGAAGTGCCTTCTATGCAAATTTGAATGAAAACTAATGTTCCATTTAGAAATTTAGACCAACCGCTCAGCTTTGTTTCCCGGTTCCGTCTCGCTTACACTCGCTTGAAATCGTAGTTCTCCATCTCATTAGAAAGTCAAAAACACAGTTTTGTCTGCAAATATAGGCCCAAAATGGATAAGGTACTTATTGCGTCATTCTTTATTCTATGGAGCAAAATCCATTCAATGTTTCGTGTTTCAAAATTAATGCTATCAACATGCCAAGCGGCGGCAATACGAGAACCGACAATTCAATACTGAATTGAGTTTATGATTTTCCGATATTTATTTAATGTTTTGGAGGTTCGACAATGCTTTGATTTTTTGACAGCGCGTGAACATTCTCAACGCTTGCGATTTCTCAAAGTTAAAATATGAAATCTGCGCCGCACCCGTGGTTTCAAAACCTACGTGACTGGTACGAGTGCAGTTCCGTTGAGTTTTTCCGGGCTGCATCCTGCGGGGTGAAGCTTTCTTTGATATTAGCTAATCTTCGATAGATTATTTTTTATGCGAGTGCCGCGCAAGAGTCAATGTTCCCAACCTTCTGGAGCCATTGAGACTACGGCATCCCCATTTGGGATGTGTTTTGGGACTAAAGATAGTGGGGAGATGAAGATGGAGAAGAGTACCGGGCTGTTCAGATCTGGTCACTAAACGCGACTAAAGCAATTTCAATTAACATTCAAGTAGTTTACATTCTGATTGGTAGTTTTTCACCAGCGCGATGCTGAAAGTATCTACCACTCTGCGACGTGCCGCAAATATACTGTAAAGTATTTTATATGAATTAATTAAAATAACACAAATTAATGAAATGAAATTTACTTGCGCGCACCCGCGACCTCCGGATTCGTAGCCATGGATCGTAATCACTCAACCACGGAGGCCGTCAAATTGGCGTCAAGGGAAGAAGATGAAAAATCAATTATTTTTCGTTAGGATCTAATGTTTTTTTTTTGTTTCAGAGGTTCTTATTTTTTTATTACATCTTTCAAGTGTGTGAAATATCCAGGGGTGGCTTTTTGTATTTAGAAAAGAAATTGAGTTAATCATATGTGAATAACTTTAATCGAGGGATCTAGCATTTACTTATTGTTATTATAACGCTCGCTATCGCGGAAATTCTCCGTTTCTAAATAATCGGTAAGGCATGCGGGCCGGGTTGGACGGCAATGTTCTGTGTTCACCTTCGGAAATAGCTTTTATCACACGAGGAGTATCCTTGACAGTTGTGTTTTAATGTTTTCACCGTTCTATTTCGTGTTCCCTGCCGTCACCCAAATAGCCTGAGCACACCAGTCGCCATAGCATCATTGCCTCTCATTATATCACGCAGCAGAAAGCTTCTACGTGATGGGGGATGTGACTACTAGCAGCTAGCGGAACCATGGCAATATTAAGGCAATCCAATAGTTCAGGAAAAAATTGATATCGGAATTCACGCCCCTTTATGGGAGGAGTTTAAAAATACTTGAGATAAAGCTTTTTGAAAGGTTGGAAAGGTATTTGAGAATATTTTATTACAGGTTGATTTCGTAAAGGCCTGAAAAAAACATTCTCTTTTTTACGCATTGTTTATTGTAATAACACGAAAATTTAAAATTGATTTCACGGAACTAAGCGACGCGGAGCCTGACGTCTATTCCTCGCTCCAGCCGAGGACGGAATAACAGAAAATGGGTGGGGCAAGTCAGTATAGTTCTTCGGTGGATGGCATCGAGTTCACTTTGAAAATCCAAATTGTCGACTGCCAGCCGTACTGTGAAATAACAACGCGAAAATTCATATTTTATTTTATTTTGAGAATATCAGGCGTAAATATCATTTTTTTTTGCGATTATCATAAAAGAAACTAAATTTGCTTCATTAAACAATAAAACCATATCCAAAAAGGGGTTTATAAGTAGGAGAATTTGCACTTGAAAGTGTTTTTTTTTAAACCTAATTCTTTATTTTTTTTTAGGCTTAAAAGACATAAAAAATGAACGATATTTTTAAGGACCACGATATGTTATACACAGTATTTAATTGAATCATCTATAATACTTCTAAGCGATCAAATTTTCAAAACAAAAACGTACGATTTTATATGATTTTGCATTATTTAGTATGACTTCATCTTAGGTAAGAGATAATTCCTAGAAATGTTATCTATACCGAGTTGAAAGAAAATGATGACTCTAATTTGAGTAAAACCTTTACATTTCCCAAACAGGCCATCCTGTTCAAGAAACCATTTCAGTATTTGAAAATGTTTGCTCTATTTCAACAAAAATAGGGGAAAAAATAGCTTACTTCTAGCACACAGGCCTCTATCGGTATATTTCTTCTGTGGTAGTAAGGCTAACGTCATCGCCGGTTTGCAAGCTACCACGTTACGTCGCGACGATCCGCATGATTTTTGCAATGTCAGCTCATGGTACAAAATAGACTCTAAATCACTGTTAAATATATTAAATCATTTTGCGCGTCACCAAATACCATTCATACGAATGCGTGTTCTTTAATGATTTCTGACGACACTAAATTTAATCACAATGCTTCGACTAAAATGTATTAATTTTAGCAATTTAATCGAAGAACTTTATTTGGGACATGGCGTGGTTTTTCGTTATAGGCATTCATACTATCTAAATAGCAAATATTCTAATATTTTTGGTGCTATTTTATTATGATAGTACACGATTGCTAACACTGTACAAATCGCAAGTGCGTCCCACGGTTGAATTTGGCACCCACCTATGGTATGGAGCTCCAAAATACCTAAAAAAAACCTTTGACTCTGTGGAGAAACGGGCGATCAGTTTGATAGATTCTAACTTAACAAATGGGTTGCAATCTTTAGGGCACAGGCGTCAGATGGGAATGCTGTCCTTGCTCTACCGGCATTACAATGGAAGATGCTCCGAGGAACTAGCGTCATTGATCCCTTCGGTACCAAAAAACACGCGCCCAACATTTGTACATGTTTGACATTTTCCTCTATTTTCCTATATTTCCTCTATTTGCCGGCCTCTATTTTCCTCCCTCCTACATTATGGGTCTCTTCAAGACCCATGTTCACTCCTTCCTCTCTTTCAAAGACCCTCAACACAGCATCTTCAAAGATGACGTAGGCCCTGAGGGAAATTATTTTCCTCAAGGCCTCCTGTGTGGAGATAATGTAAAAAAAATGAAACCTGTTTATGCACTTACTGCACACTTTGAGATTTAAAAGAAGCATTTAGAGAAGCAAAAATAGCCTTTTTATTATCTGAATTGAGTTGTTGACAACATAATTTATAATACATATTATTATTATCAAGTGGGTGAATCATTCGACGCGTTATAAAAAAACTACACATATTTTCCGGTTAAAGTTTTTCTATCGAGTCTTCAGCGACTTACGTTATATATTATTTATCTAAGTGATAAAAATGTAATATATACAAAATACCTACATACTATGTCTCCGTATTTTGGTTGAAAGAGATTAGTGAATAAGGTCAGTCTAAGCGACTTGGGTGTTTTTTTTTTTTACATAAGCGAGTTAAAAGTGTGGACACGTGGCGTCTTAGCGCCAACACTAATGTCTAGCCGGAAAAGCGTAAATGGCTGCTTTTAAACGTCTTAGAAATGCAGATAATTATTTACTAGCTAAATATTGCACGGCAAGAAAAGTTTTGGAACTTCAAAGTGAAGAAAAATGCTGAAAGACTGAAACTTTTCAGTGCACTTTCATGGCTGCTTCAATCAAAAGTTTAATATTATCCATTCTTCGATTACAAACTTCTTAGAACCGTTTTCCCAACTCCAAATAATAGTATACCCAGCATCATCATCAGTTGCCGCTTTCTTGTTGAAGTTGAGCAATTTGCAATCTCAGTTTTGACATATTTGATGTGGAACGTTTCGATCTCTATTGTCATGCTGGCCCACTCTATCACTTCATCATTAACCCCTGTCTTGTGTGTACTTCTTCAAGAGATTGTCCCCCTCAAGGTTATTCTTGAAAATGCAGTTTTCAGTCCCATGCGTGAGGCTACACCAGCCAAGCGATCAGCATATCAGACCCGCCAGCCGCGAGGTCATTGGCCTTTAAAGTGGTACGATATTAAAATAAAAAGCAACTCTAACAGTTTGACAGATACAAATGTTTTCTGTAGGTACGACATTTAAGCTGTAACGCATATTACGATATACCAAGTATATTTTCAATAAATTAGCTGTTTTACGAAATAGCTAGTGATGCCATGACATAACTGGGCCTGGTCTAATAACTATGAAATATAATTAATTATTATCTACCGTACGTTTATTTTTTTTCCGTATCGAATTTACTCGGTTCGTTTTCGTTGAATTCGATGCCTTTGTTGTGTTTTTATGGATATAAGTGCGAGCATTATCATATCTTATCGTTAATTATTGTTTATTATATTTTTATGAATCAAATCACGTGAACTAAATATTTGTTCTCGGTCTGTTTATTGTTAATCAAATACTTATCAATGCGAAGTTTTAATCAATGATTTAGTGTAAAAATGTTAGAGGTACTTGATATTTCTTAAATCTACATCGCTTCAATGATAATGGTTTTTCATAGTGAAAAGTTTAAAATGCTTCCGACTCGTTAGCTGTCTTCTAACAAACATCTCTAATTTAAAAAAATCTTCGTTTGGCGTAATCGTTCATATCTTTCGGTGCTCTTCATTATCTAAGCGCCATTTTTTTTGTCGGTAGTCGTAAAGTTTTTTTGCGTTTCTAAAATTAGCCGAAGAATGCGTTGGAGAGGCTAAAATTAATCGTGTCCCACTTATATGTGTAAGTGACGGTGTATTTATAGGGAAGCCACCAGGACGCTCTTGGCTTGGGGACCATCCAGCCGGTGTAGTTATAGTAGTTAGGTGACTAATTGATCAGACTCTCTCGCATTCATCACAGTTCACGCTCTCCAGGATCAGATTAGATTGGACCGATGCTGTTTAGTAGTATGCCGGAGTAAAAAGGCAGCTAGGAAAAATATTAATTTTTATATTCACTCCACCCTCGCGCAATTGCACCAAGAAGCGTGGCGAACTCTGTTCCGCAAACCTGAAAATCCTGTAAACTCTCTTCTCTTCTCCTAGCCCTTTCAAAGTATCCTTTCCCAACCACTACTTTATGCAGATATATAAAAGTTAATATTTTTCCTAGCTGCCTTTTTACTCCGGCATACCACTAAACAGCATCTGTAACGAGGTACATTCAGTTTTTAAAAAGCTCGCGTGCAACCTAAATTTCATAATGCCAGAGCTCGCCAGCAGTAAAAAAAGAATTATCCAATTTGGTTCAGAAGTTCGGAAGTTACGCGCGTAGGTACCAACATTTCGAAGATTCATTTTTATATACATACATACCTAGATAGATATTAACTGCGACGCCTGAAATAAAAAAAAATATAAACATCGTTTCCACGGCAACGATTCTTTTTCTGACGTTAGCAATAACTCGCCTTTGTTAGCGTTAGAAAACGTGTAAGAAATATAATATATTAATAGTTATAACTTCATAACGCCAGAGCTTACCATCATATACAGCCTATAGTCTTTGCTTATAATTTAGCTTTCTATTGGTGAAAGAATTTTTAAAATCGTTTTATTGTTTTATGCGTGAAAGCGTAACAAACAAACTCGAGCAGTGTCGCATTTATAATGTTAGCATAGATTTGCTAATTCTTCCACGTTTTGAATTGCTTAAAAAAAAATTTTTGTTTTTTTTTTACACGGTGGTTATATGATTGTTTGCAAATAATTTCCAGCTACTTTTCGTCCCCCTCGTGAATACAGTTCAGATTTCAATGTTTTCAATTTCCATGTAATTTATATTCTATAAATCTACTTTTTTACGAATTATTCCTGAAAATTGCATATTTTTGTGTTTTTACATAGCTGTTAGACGAATAAAACCACAAAGTTTTCTAAATACCGACCCCATTGTAGTAGTAGAAATATAGGTTATTTCGCTCAACCCTGGTGTCCGTCGCCTCGTGCAGTTTCATTACGGCAACTTTCTTATCCTGGCCCGTCTATAAGGATGGGGTGTGGTGGGGTGGGATTAATCAACCCCACCCTGTCCTGCCTCTTTGCGGAACATTGTCTACTACTATCAAACGAACGAACACACTTGCATCAGAAAAGAAGAAAATTAGACAACAATACCTCCAAAAAATAATGCATATTTGCAATATTGAAATAATATTATTCAATTAAATGAAGACATTATGAGCGAAACTCAATCGAAAATCTGGAAACAGAAAAATCAGAAAAAGATATTGGCACCTCTGGGACTCGAACCCAGGACCTCCCTACTTTCCGGGTTGGGGAACCAACCCGGTAAGTAGGGAGGTCCTGGGTTCGAGTCCCAGAGGTGCCAATATCTTTTTCTGATTTTTCTGTTTCCAGATTTTCGATTGAGTTTCGCTCATAATGTCTTCATTTAATTAAATATTACAGTTTGAGGTTTTACTCATAAAGTTAAAATAATAAATAATAATAATATTATTCACATGCATTCGAAAAGCATAAAGGTATGCATGTTGTATTTTGATGATTTTATATTATTTTTTATATTAAGTTTTCACTGTGCAATTCATCTTGTAATCAAGAAACAAATAGTTTTTACTATAATATGTTTTCAAAATAACGCAATAGGCGGAAAGATTTCCGCATTTGGCATTCAAAAAGAAAAAGTTGATTTCTGAAAATTTTTTTAAATTTTTTAATTTTAAATACATAAACGGCTATACTGCCTTTTATAAATAAACATATAATAGAGTACAAAAGTAAGAAAAATAATATCATTACATAATAGTAGTTTTAAACTTAAAAAATAACATACAATTATTTTGTGTATCACAACAAAAAATAACAAGAAATAAAAATGAGAAATATCATCATTTCATTTCAACATGTCCATATTGCGTATATAAAGTTACATTATGGAAAAAATAAAAAAACTTAAAAACTGAAACCTAAAAATAACATACAATTATTTTGTGTATCACAACAAAAAATAACAAAAAAAGAACAATGAGAAATATCATCATTTCATTTCAACATGTCCGTATTGCGTTTATAAAGTTACATTATGGAAAAATAATTTTTGAGTGCATATTTATATTGCGCTAATTTTAAGAAATAAATGTCGCTGATTTTAAAATGGTTTAAAAGGGAGATGTTTTGTGTAAATACTATTTTTAGAGGGAGGGCGCTAGTATAAAAAAAAACCGAACTCGACTTAAATATGTTTTTCTACGCCCAAAAATAAATACGTCTTTTGCACAACATCATTACACTTACCGGGGAAGAACTTTTTTCAATCGTCTACCGGAAGAAAACAGAAGCATTAATGATAAAACCCAAATATTGCTCTCCGTCAAAAAACATTTAAAAAATATTCTTAAAAAAAAAACTACTGCCACTTAATTAATCTTACAAATATCCTTTGTCTTCCATAACATTATTTCTTTTTTTTTTTAAATACATACTATTATCAAAATAAATACTACAGCTCACATATATTCATGTACAATGAATTATTTAAGTACTAACTAATAACAACATTTTTGTTCACTCCCCTTCCATACACAAGCAAATGCTTTCAATGAAAGAATAGTAAAAACTTAAGATGTAAAAATTATATAAGAAGTAGATAAATAGCAATGAAGTCACCCCTGTGTTGTGAGAATACTTAGCCAGATTTTATTTATTTATTGTTGGAAACATTTACAGAATGTTAACAATTATTATAGTTATAAAATTGCCATTGAGAAGTACATAGGTATTAACACTCCAATAATGATGTATTCGCTTGGTTACCAGTAACTACATCGCTTAGATTAGACGATATTCGAAGACAGTTCTGTTAAATAGATATTCTCCATGGATTTTTGGCATTTGTTCGAAAGCTCTGGCTTTCCGGTCTGCGAGCTTTTCTGTCTATTGTTAGTTCCGAAGGTTTCTTGGCTTCGTTCGGCGGCGGTGACACGAAGTTCCATACTTTATGTTATTATTATTCCCTCAACTGATGAAATACTCATTCTCACGAGTTATTTTCCCACCTGCAGATGAATCAGAAAAGCTGAATGCAATCATTTCGACGATGATATAATATTATAATGTGCACTTCCCGGAATGTTGGCTTCTTGTGAATCTTCATGTGACAGTAATATCGAAATGTTTTCAATTTGCACTTTTACTTTCAATTAAGTGATGCGTGCTTTATGTGTTTATTACTGTTAGATGAAGTCTGAAAGTCTTGGTAAGGCGATAAATAGGTTAGTGCCAACCGATAGCATCTTCCCGATGAAACTAACTGCTTCGGCGTTTTTAAATTCCTTATTGTTATACGAAACTGTTAACAAAGTTACTTATTTTACTTCATATTATATGATCAAACCGTGCTTTAGAACGAGCAGTTATATACCTACTTAAAGTTTTTACTTAAATTTCAATAATAAATTTTTGGTATTTAATCTCCTCGGTAGCCAAAGCAACTTGACGGAAGTTATTAATTAGCGTAACTCTTTTCGATGCGTTGTTTTTTCCTCGGATAATTGATGTATTATTTATTTTTATTAATGTCATGGCACTTGTTGGCAATTGTATCTTGAAAGTATCAATTAATAATGTTTATTTGGATTTGGAAAATAATGCGTGATGCTGTAAGTTAAGGTGTAGATCTTGCAGATACTACGTATCTAAGGCATTTTGTAAAAATGAGGGAACTCTTGTGCAGTAAAGCGAATAGGAATGACAGCAGAGAAAGTGGCGTGCATGGGTGAGCGAGACGCGGTGTATAGCCGCTATATTTACCCCGGAGGGTGGCGGGTGGCGGGTGGCGGGTGGCGGGTGGCGGGTGGCGGGTGGCGGGTGGCGGGTGCCTGGCGCCGGGCGTCGCGGCGGCGGCCCGCCACTGGGTGGCTGCTACTGACGGCGGAAGGATCCTAGCGTACGGACGAGCCAACACACTAGAGGTGTGACACCACGCTGCCATTGCCACTAACCTTTCTCACTGTCGGTCATCGATCTGTTTACCTTTTGCGTTTCACTTCGTGATTGTTGTTTCGTCGATCTAACCCCGAACCCCGGTAGTCGTTACTCTCCAAACATTTATTTAAGTAAATATTCGTGCAATTGTAGTTTCTACAACTTTTTTATACCTTTTGCGCTCCTCTTTGCACGTAGCCGCGTCTAGATATATTTCGCATTTTACTTTCATAAAAACTGAAACCGGCAGCTTACGACTACGTCCAGCATATTTATATCCTTGTTTCCCCGAGTTCGACCCTCAGCGTCGTCTTGCGAGCACGGTGGGAGCTCTCTCTCTCCCGCAGGCGCTATTTTTAAACGATATCAACATTGGCAAACGCTAGTTCGCGCTCTGGCGCATTATTTATATCAAAACAAAAATAGTGTTCAACGAAGAATTGACTCTACCAAACGTTATACTCCGGCCGTGGCTTCTATTCTTTAAAATCAAAGTCAACTTTATTTAAATTCGACATCGAAGCGATTTGAAAGGTGGAATACGTATTTACGTTTTATTTTTTGTTCACAGGCTCTTGAAATTATTGACTGGCCGACTGAAGAAAGCTGAAGACGAAATCGCCGAAATCGCCGAGACGCAGAAACGCATCGCCGCATTAGTGGAACTCGTAAACAAATTACTTGTAAAAGTAAAAGACTTCAAAGTGTTTGGTGAGAATCAAAAGATTCTTGAAAGTGATTTAGCGAAATTGAAAGACAGTGTAAACGAAGCTAAAAAAGAATCTTTAGCGTCTATATCGGGAGCCAATAAGAAATACAGCGATAGACAACAGTCGGTTCCATCAGACCTGGCTCAGGATCTTTCCGCCTTGGAACTTCTGACGGAAACGCTGACCAGCGCCATGGACGAGAAGGACCGTGAATTCAAGAGGGCGAGGACCGTCCGCACAGACTACGCCGCCGACGTAGAGGAAGTTCAAGGCTGGCTGCAGAAGGCGGAGCTCAAGGTCCAGGACAGGGCGTCGCAACCGCAGGTGCTCAAGGAGAACTTGCAGCAGATACAGTCCGAGATTGGAGGGATTGTCGACAAGCTGGAGCGACTCACCAATAATGGCCGAACCATCATCGACAACAGCCACGATGACGCCGAAAAGGAATTAATTCAGTCGACGATCAATAACCTCACGGAACAACTGTCCCGAGTCAAGTCTTGGCTCGAAGAGAAGAAACAGAAAGTCGGCGACTGTTTGGACGCTTGGGCTCGCTTCCTGGCTCTGAATGAAGCAGTCTGCGAGTGGGTCAAGGAGCAGAGAGAGTTCCTGGCGCGCCCCCTACACCTGACTACGCTGCAGGATACCAGGCACAAACTTAACGAGTACTCGGTATGCCCCTTATCACTAATGGCGCTCTGTTATTTTCCTTATTTGATAACACCCGCTATCGAGATGTTTAATACCGCGATAACATGTTTTGTCCTACACTAGCGCGTTTGGAAACCATTCAATCTCGCTAGTTGCGAGCGCGTGGTTATCAATAACGAATAATATGACTGCCGAGTGTTCTCAATTATGTGTTTTTTCAATAAAAATTAATTTGAAATGTTTTCTTCTCAGACTACGCTGAAAAGTTGTAAGGGTCAAACGAAGAACTTGAGCGAGATGGCCAAGGAATTAGAATACATCGAGCAAACAGCGAGTGTAGGAGAACTGCCGAGGATTTTGGAAGCCACGGAAGCCGCTAAAGCCGAGGTTGAAGTTCGACTCATGGAGAAAGTAATAGTGTTCATTTTTTGGTAAAATAATCATGGATTTTTGTATTTTCTTTGATTATATATTGACACAATGCTTTGTATGTTTTAGAATGCACTGCTTCAGGAAACTTCCGAGGAATGGGAACAGTGTGAAAAGAAAATGAAAGACATTAGACACTGGATAGAAAAGACCCGCTCGACTCTCGACTCGCCTCAGAACAAAAAGAAGACGCTCAGAGATCAACTGACATTGAGAGAAAAGATTTTGGGTGATATTTCAATCCAAAAAACCAAAATATCTCTGTCTATTGACAAGTTGAATGTGAGTTGATTTATAACGTATAATTGTTTTTAGGGATTATCTGGACAATGGATAGTGATAAGGCGGTAAGATGCTAACACTGTTTACGATTGGTACACAGGTGCACTTCAGGTCCGGCGTAGGCGGAGACGAGTCCGTGGAGCGCGAGGCCGCCGAGCTCGGAAGCGAGCTGGACGGGGTGGGCGGGCTGGCCCGCGAGCAGGCCGAGCAGCTGGAGCGTGCGCACGCGCAGGTAGAGGCGCACGCCGCCGAGCTGCAGTTGCTGCGTGCCCGCGTGCTGCACGCCGAGCAGAGGCTGCGCGCCGCGCTGGCGCCCAACTTCAGTCCCCGAGATAGGGACCACGCAGAGCACGAACAGCAGGTATGTCTTCTGCGCCACGCATCATGTATTCCCTTCAATTGTTGGCGACACCTCTCAAACGTGTCTATGCGACTCCCTGAATATGGGACCATCAGTGGTCGACCGAGTTCGCCGGGAGTCGGGAAGGCTTTTTGAGATGTTTCACTTTTCAGGATGTGATATTAAACGGTATCCTGATTTTCTATTATAATTTGGCCATCCCATTATACATCTACAAACTATCAGCAAATTGGAAATTAATATTTTTTTTCTTCATTATGACATCTAACGATGTATTTTCATGATATTCTTAATTGGAAAGTAAAGACATCTCTTTCCAAATTTATTTCTCTTTTATCTTGAAAAGATAAGATATTCACATTGAATAACTGTTCCCGTCGAACGGATTAATGTGGCTAGCGATTGATTAATTGATTGATTAGCTGTTTGTTTGTCTAAACAACGAGTAGTAGTTTTGTCCTTGAAACGTTGTCCCGATGGTAAGACACAAGACACGGGCGGGACTTAACGGGACTATCGGGACACTTCCTGGTGCACCTTTCAACAACTTCCATCGCTTGGTTCTGGTATTTTCGCCTCATATCTTCATGTATATATTCTACATATTATTATATAAGTATAGCTTGAGTTGAATGGTGGAGGCGTCGCTTTATTCACCGCTTTATCATCGTCAGCTGCCAGCATTTGGTCGGAGTGGAGGTACTTTTTAATGTTTTCTAAAACATTGGATGTATTCAAAAACGTTTAAAAACTTCATCACTTTATTTGTTCATCTGTTTCCATTTTGCTTAAGCTGTTTTTGTTATGATTTTTAAGTATTTTGGTTACATCCTATGTTTTTATTTTTATACTTTTATTCTTTTTCACAATGCATTTTTTTTCTTTTTGCTTTTTTTCCTTTCCCGTCCGTCACACATTCCTCGCGATCATTCGTCCTCTAATTTCTAATTTTAAATCATTATCCTCAATAAGGCGTGTCGCGAACAAATAAAATCTCTGCAAAGTAAAATCCAGGCTCGTAACGAGCGCATAAAGCTGCTCCTGCAGCGGGGGGCTCCCGAAGCGGAGCCCTTGCCCGACACCTAGGCACACTACTACACTGCGGGCGGGGCCGGGTGCTCTATCATCCCCCACCCCACCCCAACCAACACCCACACATCGACACATCGACACGAGTCATCGCTGCCACTCTAGTCTACTAAACTTAAATACCGCGTCGACAGGCTTCTAAGCAAGCCCTAGACCTAGACCTTTGTGAACATTTTAAGAGAATATTATTTAGTGTTAGGAAATTGAATTATATGTACAATGTATCATCACTGAGAGACAAAATAATTGGGGTTCAGGCAATCCATGCGTCCACGGAGCAGTGGCTGCTGCGTATCGAGGAACTCATGGTTCTCATTCTCCGGGCGGACCCTTACTACAAGCTGGCCGCCCCACCCGGCGCCGCCACCCGTCGCAGCCCGCAGGGAGCCACCTACGCGGCGGCGCTGGGCGGCCAGTCCGCTCCGCCACTCACCGTCCACAGCGTCCCGTCCCCACACCAGCCGACCCAACTTCAATCCACGCCTTCCGAACCGGAGGCGCACGAACCTGACGAGAACGAAACCTCTCTCAACATGATGATGAGTTCTGCCGAAAAAGTTAAGCAAAATAGAAGAAATCGTTCACCCAAAAGGCGAGATACGCCAAAGAAAGTCAAAAAACCTAGCTCTACCGAACAGCAGGTACCGTCAATTATCCCGACAACTGAAGAATTTGCTACTAAAATGACTTCCCATAAGGTACATAAATCCAAGGTCTCGCCTACCCTTGCAACTCCGCCACCCGAGACTCTTCAACCACAACCACAATCACTTCCGACTAGCTTAGCTTCGTCTTCTTCCGGGGGACTTCTATCTTTACCTGAGTCTAGTCGGAATAGGTCAAAGAGTCCTCTCTGGGTGCCAGGATCTACTTCTTACGCGGATGTTCTAAGAGGAATCGAAGAACGAAGACTTGCGGAAATTCTCAACAAAAAGATCATCAGTGAATCCTCCCCACCTGTAATTTCGCGAAATGAATCACCCGTTCTTGCAACAGAACAGTTAATTGATCCGATTCGTGATTATAGTGATCGCTCTGAAGCCATTTTGCAAACTGAATCTGTGGGTTCAATAAATACCACTGTGCCGCATATCAAAAACGTTGAAACATCTGTTAATATTCCCGACAGTGTTGATTATTACCAAAGTGAGAGTGACGTGCCATCTCGTTTGTCTGACGAGGTAAAGTTTTTGACAAGCGAGATTCAATATTCCAGTGCCACGAGTGATCTTGAGTATCCCAGCAATGCTCTTGTCGGACAGAACTTAGAGGATTACGAAATACCACCCCTTACGTACCCCGCGGAGTATTTTGCAGCTCAAGGGTTCCATCTTCCGCAACCAATGCCGGATTCTTTCGCAGGTATAACTCCTTCCGAAAAAGTGAAACCATCTTCAGTCGAAGCAGAAAAATTTACCCAATTTGACACTGTGGAACCGATGGAGCACTTCGAAAATATTTATACTAATGTTGAAAAGTCTCTTCCGGACATTGAAAAGGTACAATCGCACATAGCCGATGATCAAAACTCTGAAACATTATCGAAACCTTTAACGCAAGATTTCATACCAAACTTTTCGTATGCGCAAATGTTAACCCAAGGGCTCACACAAAAAACTTATCAGCCATCCAGTCAGCCAGAAATAAAAATGGCCGCTGAACCAATAAATAAAAATTCTGACAAATTCTACGATATGTCTCATTCGGGTGCTGAACAAGTCACTCGACATGATGACAAGAAAAAACCTATCACGGAAACGGCAGCATCTAAGCTGAAACCGATTCATAAAAGATCTAACGATCCAGCTATCAAACTCTCTACAAAGGAGTTTGTTGCAGTGGATTCTCTAAAAAAGATAGGGAAAATACGAATGAAGCCGAATAAATCGCGAATTCTAAAAGAATTCATGGATAATGAGAAAGTTGACCCCGTCAATGTTGGAGAGTCAGCACAATATCATGCTGCCATTGACGAGGAAAAGTCAATTGTAAACCCATTATCTATAGAATCTTCTGAAAATTTTATTTCGTCAGAAGCAATACTTAATATAAATGACGGAATAGTTGACGATAGGATAGAATCAGACTCAATTCATGAGATAGAAGTTTCATCGTCAAAAAAGAAAAATAAAACGAAAAAACCAAAAAAAATATTAGTTGATGATGTAGACCTAGCCCTCAAGGAAATCGAAATGAATGACAAACTGCTAAACGAAAAGCAGCTAAGTAAAAATAAATCTATCGCCAAAGTAGTACACCCATTGGAAACATCGGATAAATCTAACATCGCGACCAAGAACGTCGATTCAGATAATAAAAAAAATAAGCGAAAGCCGAAACATACCGAAAAAGTTGATTCAACTCTTGTTAGTACTAATGAATATCCGCTTGAAATTGAAGCTATTAGTAGTATTTTAAGCGAAAGTACCGTGCAAATTTCTACAGAAGTTATTAATTCAAATTTAAATATAATTATCGACGATACATCCTTAGAAGGTACAAATAATAAACGTAAAGGGAAGCGCAATCATAAAAATGCCAATAAACATCAACCAATTGTCAAGGAAATACCATCCATATCTAATGAAACAGACGCTCTTATAATTAGCGATACAACAACAGAAACTTCTACAGATGTTATCCATTCTTCTGCAGATTTCAATTACGATAGCGTAATCGCAGATCCAATTATTAAGAAAAACAAACGAAAGACAAAACATATTGACAGTAAAAATGAATCAATATTTTTGAGCGAGATCACCTCACAAAAAGAAATTCCACCTGCATCTGAAGAAACAGATACTCTTACAACTCCGATTAGTGACATCGGAGTGGGAACTGCAATAAACATCGAACAATTACCCGTTCCCGTAGACCAGGATGGTAAGAAGAGTAAACGTAAAACTAAACACAATAAAAATCTACCAAAAGCCATTAGTGTCATTGAGCCACACACGGATAATACGTCTACCCCGAAAGAAACTGACACTGTTATTCCACTGACAAGTGACTCTTCAGTGGAAGTAACTTATTCCAGCTCGTTTATAAATATCGAAGAAACATCTGTGGACCAAGATCCTAAAAAAAATAAACGTAAGACAAAACATAATGCAACTACAAAGTATCCAACTCCTATTAGTACTAGTGACACCGCGTCACAAAAGGAAATTGCAATATCTGTTGACGCAGATACTATCATAAGTGACAAATCAACAGAAACCGCAGAAGATATTACTTTTTCTATTCAGACTATAATTATTGATGATGCGTCCATTCACCACGAAAGTGAGAAAAATAAGCATAAGTCAAAACACAGTACAATAAAAAAATTACCAACTCCTATCAGTACCAGTGAGATCACTTCACAGAAAGAAATCCCAACAACCTCCAATGATCCAGATACTACCATAAGTGACAAACCAACAGAAACTTTGAAGGATATTACTATTTCTAGTCAATCTCCAATTATTGAGGATGTGCTCATTCACAAAGAAAGTAAGAAAAATAAGCATAAGTCAAAACACAGTGCAGTTAAAAATCTACCAACTCCTATTAGTACTAGTGAGATCACTTCACAAGAGGAAATTCCAATACCCTCTAATGAACCAGATACTACTATAAGCGATAAACCAACAGAAGCGTCGAAGGATATTATTATTTCTAGGCAGGCTGTATTTATTGAGGATGCGCCCGTACGCCACGAAAGTAAGAAAAATAAGCATAAGTCAAAACATAGTGCAACTAAAAATCTCCCCTCTTCTATTACTACTAGTGAAACACCTTCACAAAAGGAAATTCCTACATCCTCTAATGAACCAGACACTATCGTACGCGATACACCAATAGACGCGTCAGAGGATATTATTATTTCTAGCCACACTGTAAATATCGAAGATGCGCCCATTCACCATGAAAGCAATAAAAATGAACGTAAGACGAAACACAGCAAAACTAAAAAAATACCAATCCCTCTCAGTGCTGAGATCATCTCGCAAGAGGGAATTCCATTTACTTCTAATGAACCAGAGAGTTTTACAACTGACAAGACTCCAGAGACGTCGGATAATAGTATTTCTGGTCATACTATAGAAATCGAAGATCCGCCTATTCGTCACGATAGTACAACTGAACATTTACCAACTCCTGCAAGTACAAGCAAACCCATCCCAGAAAAGGGAATTCAATGTACGGCTCTCGAACCAGCCAAAATAAGTGATACGACACAGAAATTAGAATATGCTACCCATTCTAGTGAAATTAAAAATATCGAAGACTTGGGTAATATTAAATTTTCGGATGATTCAAAGAAAAGACATAAGAAAAAGAAATCAAAGCACGATAAACACGCGTCCAACAAGGCAGCAGATTCTTGTGTGCTAACTGAAGAAGCAAATAAATACGTAGATATCAAAACCGAAGGATACGTCGATCCGCTAATTGAACAATCTGTCACTGAGGGGGGAAGCGATTCAAAATCTACCAATAATGAGTCTGCTAAAAGTGATGTAAAGAAACCAATAACCACCGAAATATCTAGTTCACAAACTACAAATATTCGCTTGATTGAAACAAAAGAAATTTCAAGTAGAGCGGAAATAAAAGAGCCAATCGTAAGTAAAATTAATATTGGTAGTGAAAAACAACCTTCGACTACCAGAATTGTTCTTATCACTCATGAAGAAGTAAAAATGCAACCTGTTTATCAAATGAAAATGCATTTACCTGATACAATTTGCAGTTTAGAAACAAAAGATGTTTCCGTAGAAAAAGTCGATTCGGCTATTGAAATCACGGAGCCACTAACTTTGGAACAAAACACTTTACAAGAGGCGACCTCCACGACAACTTCTCTTGAATCAGTAGTGCTGAAGCAGTCTTTAGAACATGATACTATTAATAAAATGACAGAAATCTCTTTAGTATCTGATTCGATAAAGTTACCTGTCGAGAGCGACATATTAGATTCGATGCCAACAGTCACGGTTTCTGAAAATGTGCTAGTCCTTGAGGCATCACCAAATCAAGATGTACCTTTACTAACTACACCAATATCAATTGTCGATCAACCAAACCGAGATGTAGCCATTTCATCAGGATCTTCACAAGTTGAAGAAACTATGAGTTCCACCACAGATGCATACAGTGAAGATAGTATATCTCAAGTTATATTCGGTTCCGTACAGGAAAGAATTCATACTGACACGGAGGAAAAACCAAGCTCATCTAAAAAAGGTTTAAAATCAAAAAAATTACCACCTTTAGAGGGCGAAGATTTAGAGCTTTATATTAGAATGCGGGAAATAAAAAAGAAAAAATCCGCTCTGAAAAATAAAAATAAAAAGGAATGTGATGTACCTTCAGAATCTATAATTACAATAACTGATACAGAATCTAATGCACTTGTCAGCGAACCTGTTATTACTAATGCTGACGAATCAATTTTGAGTGTTTCTGAAAAATCCATGCCTATAACAGATTCACTGATACAAACTAGTGTTTCAGTCGAAATAGAAGAGATCTCTGGTAATTTTAGTCAAATACCAGATATAAAATCACCTCTCCATCGGGATGATATCGAGCATGAAATTGAAAGATTGATTGAGCTAACTGATTCGGCGGAACTGAAAACTGAAGTTTTAGTTGGTTGTGTAGAATCACAAACTCTCGTTAAAAGTACCGAAGATGATTCGAAAACCCCTGCTTCATCTAGTAGCATTGGAGAATTTTGTACCAGCGACGAAGATAAATGCATTGTCAAAGACGCTGATTTAAATCAGACTAAATATGAGAGTTGGATTAAGGCTTTGAAAATTGATTTCAGTAATGCATATAATTATTATGAAATTCAAAATTCTGAAAGAGAACATTTTAAAATCAAATCTTCAAATCTATCAGATTATCCGTCAGTTCATTCTTTCGAAAACTTAAAAGAATTGACACCTTCGTATGATATGGCTATGTTTTCTGATGCAGAAAATGAATACTATTCTACAATTGCTAAAAATAAAAAAAATCATTCTGAATCAGTTCTAAACGTCGTCGAACTTGAAGATAAAATAACTGTTACGTCGGAAATAAATCCTGAAAAAATTGAAGCACCTAACACTTCGGATAAAATTACGGAAGAGCAACTTTTTTCATCACCCGAGCTAGCTAGGGATACAATTGAAAAAATCCCTGTTAAAAAAACTGTGCAATTTGATTTACCCGAAGAGGTCACTAACATTGACGTTGCAAATGAACAAAAAACGGTCGAAAAAGAATCTGTCCAGACAAAACATTATGCAGGGTTGCCCATCGATGAGCAGTTTAATCTTTCCGATGATGAAACGGAACCTGTCAAGATTGTAACTGATAACGTCACAGTTCAACAAACTGTTCAGTCGGATATACTCGAAAAAGTTACCGAAACTGAAGTACTTAAAGAAGAGTTGCCGATAGAAAAAGCTATTGTTCAAGCAAAGCCTTATGCGGGGTTGCCAATCGATAAAACTTCGGATACGTGGATGGATGTGTTAGATGAACAATGTACTCTTTCCGATGAAGAAACTGAACCTACTGAACCTGAAAAAGTAACCGAAATTAAAGTACTAAAAGAAGAATTGTTTGTAGAAAAAAATGTGGTTCAAGCAAAGCCTTACGCAGGATTGCCTATCGATAATTCTTCGGATGCTTGGATGGATGTGTTAGATGAGCAGTTTACTCTTTCCGACGAAGAAACTGATCCTACTACGGTTGTAACCGATAGCTTCACAAATCAATCAATTGTTCAGCCTGATTCACCAGAAAAAGTCACCGAAATTGATGTACTGAAAGAAGAGTTGTCGGAAGAAAAAGGTGTGGTTTCAACTAACGTCACTGTTCAGCCAACTGTTCTGCCTGATTTACCCGAAAAAGTCACAGAAATTGAAGTTTTGAAAGAAGAATTGCTTAAAGAAAAAGTTGTGGTTCAAGCAAAGCCTTACGCAGGATTGCCTATCGATAAATCTTCTGATGCTTGGATGGATGTGTTAGATGAGCAGTTTACTCTTTCCGACGAAGAAACTGAACCTACTAAGGTTGTAACCGATAGCTTCACAAATCAATCAATTGTTCAGCCTGATTTACCAGAAAAAGTCACCGAAATTGATGTACTAAAAGAAGAGTTGCCGGAAAAAATAGGTGTGGTTTCAACTAACGTCACTGTTCAGCCTGATTTACCCGAAAAAGTCACAGAAATTGAAGTACTGAAAGAAGAATTGCTTAAAGAAAAAGTTGTGGTTCAAGCAAAGCCTTACGCAGGATTGCCTATCGATAAATCTTCGGATGCTTGGATGGATGTGTTAGATGAGCAGTTTACTCTTTCTGACGAAGAAACTGAGCCTACTAAGGTTGTAACCGATAGTTTCACAAATCAATCAATTGTTCAGCCTGATTTACCAGAAAAAGTCACCGAAATTGATGTACTAAAAGAAGAGTTGCCGGAAGAAAAAGGTGTGGTTTCAACTAACGTCACTGTTCAGCCTGATTTACCCGAAAAAGTCACAGAAATTGAAGTACTGAAAGAAGAATTGCTTAAAGAAAAAGTTGTGGTTCAAGCAAAGCCTTACGCAGGATTGCCTATCGATAAATCTTCGGATGCTTGGATGGATGTGTTAGATGAGCAGTTTACTCTTTCTGACGAAGAAACTGAGCCTACTAAGGTTGTAACCGATAGCTTCACAAATCAATCAATTGTTGATTTCCCAGAAAAAGTAACCGAAATTGATGTACTAAAAGAAGAGTTGCCGGAAGAAATAGGTGTGGTTTCAACTAACGTCACTGTTCAGCCTGATTTACCCGATAAAGTCACAGAAATTGAAGTACTGAAAGAAGAATTGTTTGAAGAAAAAGTTGTGGTTCAAGCAAAGCCTTACGCAGGATTGCCTATCGATAATTCTTCGGATGCTTGGATGGATGTGTTAGATGAGCAGTTTACTCTTTCCGACGAAGAAACTGAACCTACTAAGGTTGTAACCGATAGCTTCACAAATCAATCAATTGTTCAGCCTGATTTACCAGAAAAAGTCACCGAAATTGATGTACTAAAAGAAGAGTTGCCGGAAGAAAAAGGTGTGGTTTCAACTAACGTCACTGTTCAGCCTGATTTACCCGAAAAAGTCACAGAAATTGAAACACTGAAAGAAAAATTGCTTGAAGAAAAAATTGTGGTTCAAGAAAAGCCTTACGCAGGATTGCCTATCGATAAATCTTCGGATGCTTGGATGGATGTGTTAGATGAGCAGTTTACTCTTTCCGACGAAGAAACTGAGATTACTAAGACAGTAACTGATGACTTCACAAAACAACCGACTGTTCAACTTAATGTATCCCATAAAGTCACCGAAATCGACGTTCTAAAAGAACATTTGCCGGAAGAAAAAGGTGTGGTTTTAACTAACGTCACTGTTCAGCCTGATTTACCCGAAAAAGTCACAGAAGTTGAAGTTCTGAAAGAAGAATTGCTTGAAGAAAAAGTTGTGGTTCAAGCAAAGCCTTACGCAGGATTGCCTATCGATAATTCTTCGGATGCTTGGATGGATGTGTTAGATGAGCAGTTTACTCTTTCCGACGAAGAAACTGAACCTACTAAGGTTGTAACCGATAGCTTCACAACTCAATCAATTGTTCAGCCTGATTTACCAGAAAAAGTCACCGAAATTGATGTACTAAAAGAAGAGTTGCCGGAAGAAAAAGGTGTGGTTTCAACTGACGTCACTGTTCAGCCAACTAGTCAGCCTGGTTTGCCCGAAAAAGTCACAGAAATTGAAGTACTGAAAGAAGAATTGTTTGAAGAAAAAGTTGTGGTTCAAGCAAAGCCTTACGCAGGATTGCCTATCGATAAATCTTCGGATGCTTGGATGGATGTGTTAGATGAGCAGTTTACTCTTTCCGACGAAGAAACTGAGCCTACTAAGATTGTAACCGATAGCTTCGCAAATCAACCAATTGTTCTGCCTGATTTACCAGAAAAAGTCACCGAAATTAATGTACTAAAAGAAGACTTGACTGACGTCACTGTTCAGCCAACTAGTCAGCCTGGTTTGCCCGAAAAAGTCACAGAAATTGAAGTACTGAAAGAAGAATTGTTTGAAGAAAAAGTTGTGGTTCAAGCAAAGCCTTACGCAGGATTGCCTATCGATAAATCTTCGGATGCTTGGATGGATGTGTTAGATGAGCAGTTTACTCTTTCCGACGAAGAAACTGAGCCTACTAAGATTGTAACCGATAGCTTCGCAAATCAACCAATTGTTCTGCCTGATTTACCAGAAAAAGTCACCGAAATTAATGTACTAAAAGAAGACTTGCCGGAAGAAAAAGGTGTTATTTCTGACAACGTCACAGTTCAGCAAAATATTCAGCCTGACGTGCCCGAAAAAATTTCCAAATTGCTAAAGGAAGGGTTTCCGGTAGAAAAAGTTTTCGTTGAAGTGAAGCCTTACGCAGGGTTACCAATCGATAAATCTTCAGAAGGTTGGATGGATGTATTAAATGAGCAATTTACCCTTTGTGATGAAGAATCTGTACCATCAAACGTTGATATTGTACCATCAAACGTTGATATTGTACCATCAAACGTTGATATTGTACCATCAAACGTTGATTACACATTTCAGCAATCTATTGTTACCGAAAAAATCACTGAAATAAGACAAAAAGAACAACGTCCTGCCGATAAAGCTACTGTTGAAGTAAAACCTCATGATGAGGTGCCTATCGAAATTTCTTCGTCCGAAATTCATGTCACACTTGATTGTGATGAAGTAAGTCAAGTTAGAAAACCAAAGCATAAAAGTAAGAAAAGGAATAAGAAACTTTCCTGCGATGACGCCGATTTACTCACGGATGAAACTGGAGTTTTAGTGAAAGAAGGAATTATTACAGTTGTAGATGATTCATTCGCAGCAACTGAAACTGTTTCAATATCTAAGGAAATTGTTACTGAAAATCTCACTACAGTGGAACGAGGAATTTCGGCTGAAAAAATAACACTGATCCCCGTTGCTGACGAATCGCAATTTAAAAAACGTAAACACAAAAGCCAGAAAAAACACAAAAAACTTGCATCAGACGCTGTCGATTCCCGCAATGAAACTGAAATAACAAAGATCGTAGAAAGTACCTCAATGTTAATTGATTCTCCTACTGTTTTATCACCCATTGATGATACCATTGCGGGAAATATGGATATCGTTGACGATGTACCTGAAGATAACGTTTCAGGCGTTGAAATTGAAACCATCGTTGTTAAACGCACAGTTCAGCCTGATCTGCCTGAAGCAGTCACTGAAATCGAAGTAACCGTAAAAGAGCCCGTGGTAGAGAAAATACCGATCCAAGCAAAGCCTTATGCAGGGTTACCGATCGACAATTCTTCTGGTCCTTGGATGGATGTCTTAGATGATCAATTCACTCTTTCCGAAGAAAAATCGGAAATTGTTATTGACGAAAGCTCCGTTCAACAAACTATTCTGTCAGATATGCCCGAAAAAATCATCTTAACTGAAGTACCATTAGAGAAATCCCCAGTCGTAAAAGAAATTAAGGAATCGTCTATTGAACCGACGTACTCAGTAGATATGGAATTTAGTAATGCTAAAATGATCCCTGACACGAGCAGTTTACCGGACGAATCAATAAAACTTGCAAAAAAATCAAAGAAACGCAATAAAAAATCTCCAAAAGAGACTGAAAAAGTCGAAAATATTAGCATCGTTAAACATGTTGACAAACCTCCTCAAAAATCGGATACTTGTTCAGTTCAACCCGTTAATGTATGGACAAAATTAAATTTAGAAGGAAAAACTTATGCGGAAGCCGTTGCTGAAGGTTTAATCAGTCAAGAAGATGTAACAGTTACGGAAATTAAAAGAGATAAATCTGTTGATTCAAAATTAGTGGAGTCTGAGCGTCAAAGTAACTCCCAAGAAAGTGAACAAGATAGTGTCGATCGAATAGATTCTACTGTTTTTATCGAAAACGTCGAGACTGAAACACCCGTACGTGAAGATACATCACCTGATTTAAAAGCATTATCCATAAAAGTTGTAGAAACTTTTACTCAAATAAGCACCCTTACGGACGAACCAGTGAAACAAAGTAAGAAATCAAAGAAACGCAAAGATAAAAAACACAAGCCTGAACCTCAGAAAGTCGAAAGTGATATTGCTGATCCTCAATCAATATTGGCGACTCCTTGTCCAGTTGAGTCCATTAACACCGACGATGTTAATATAGACGGCACCCAAAACGAAACTAAAAATTACGCTGGCCTTCCAATCGATAGTTCATCTAATGAATGGATGGACGGTCTAAATGAAAAATTTTCGTTGTCAGACGATGAATCACTCGCGGTTCTAGAGGAGAAACCAGGAAATGACCAATCCGAATGTAAATTTTCCGTGCTTGATCCAGGGTTAGAACAAGTAGAAACATTACAGACATCCATAATAGATGAAGTCTCATTGGAAACTCCACAAATTTCAACCAAAACATGTGTATATTCGGGAAGTTCTATTGATAAAACTTCTGACTCCTGGACGAATGTCATCCATGAAAGTGTACGAGATGAAGACAAAACGTCCATATCAGAAACTGAGATTGCACCATTAACCGATGATTTATCATCTGAATTTGGTCCGTCGAAGTCTTCAATTCTACTGTCTACCGATTCAGTCGGTCATTTGGAAATAGAAGAAGAAAAAGTTGAACTTTTATCGTCGAAACCGACACCTTGTGTAGGCCTTCCTATTGATAATTTATCTACCGATTGGATGGATGTATTAGAGGAACCTTTCGCCGTATCTGAAGACGAGAAACTTCATGCACAAGTTAAGCAATCTTCAGAAACACCAAGCGATCTTCAAATTCCTGGTCTATCTTCTCCTCTTATGAAAAATTCTAAAGAAGATTCAGAAGACAATCAAATGTGGCAAAACATATCTGATATACAACAGTCGCAAAATAATCTTATGCGTGAAACGTTTGTTAATCCAGAATCAGTAAAATCAGAAAGTTCTGCGAACGTTTGGATAGATATGTTGAACGAAACCTTTGGTAAAAACTTTGAAAATACTGCTCAATCTAACCTTCAAACTTGGGGTGGTGACGTCCAACAGTATAAGAATACCTTCGATACTTCAAACATACATAAATCTACGAATGTTTGGAAAGATATTGTGAATCCGACGACTACATCGGTCGGGGAAGTTAGTCAAACAGATTATCCTATGTACGACCAGTGGACCGGGCAGCAAGCATTCGATTCTGCTGAACTAAAGCCTGAACTAGAATTACAAATCACAGAAGAAAAATATCCTGATCACCCAGGCAGCCAATCATCGATTCTATGGAGGCAGTTTGAGACTAAAAATGAATTTTCTAATCTTCCACCGGACGTGAGCTCAATAGAATATTCACCCGAAGATAAAAAAACGGTACAGCATGAATACAAAAGAAATAAGTCGCCAATTCATGACCTTCGAGATTTACTTCCAGAGATTGAATCTATTCCAGAATTTAAGCCATCAGAACCCAAATTCTTTTCGCTTCTCTCGGCAGATGCTCCAGAATTCAAGCCTTCCCAAAAAATATTCCCCGGTGACCAAACACCAAGTTCTCACTTTGAAACGGTGTTTACTGGTGAAAGCTCTCTAGCCGAAGTAAAAAATGCAAAAGAAGTGACGGAATCTTTCACAAATACAGAGAAAGAAAATAGTGACATCGTGAAGTCTAGGGTGATATTAAAAGACAAAGAGGATTCGTTTACTAAACCTCCATCGTCTGTAGACGAGCCTCTTCTAGAAACAGTACCGATTTCCAGTCCATTGCTAACAAGTGCTGATGAAAATACCCCGGAAACAATTAAGGAAGCAGTGAAGCCAAATAAGAAGTCAAAGAAACGCAAAGATAAAAAACATAAGTTTGAGTCTCAAATAGATGAAGGTGATAGTACTACTATGGTCAGTTTTACTCCCCAGCCAAAACCGGAAACTTCTTCTTTCGACGAACCCATTAACGTATGGAAAAAACTCAATTTAGAAGGAAAAACGTATGCAGAAGCAGTTGGAGAAGGGTTAATTAGTCATGAAGATATTTCATTTTTGGAAATGTTCAAAGAAACATCTAAAGTTCCAGATTTAGTACAAACTCAATCTTCTCCGTGTGAACGCAATTTGCGCGACCCGCAAGTCACCGAAGTTAAAACTCCTATTTTCGAAGTAAAAACGGAAAATTCAAAAATATCTGACATTCAGGAAGAAATTGAATACTACAAACCGGCCACTCCTGTAACCGAGATTGTCGCAATTGAGAATATCGATGATCAAATTAACTCGGACAACGTGCTACCATCTAAAAAAGAAATTGTCTCGTGGGCAAATATCGTAAGCAGTAAAAATGTTTCAGAGGGTTTTGTTCATGAACCAGAAAAACACGCTGTTCAAGAAAGAAAATCAAGAATCGATGACCATCCATCTATTTGTGTTGATCCTGTTCATGAAAGTATTCCATTTAAAGCTGAAGAAGAGAAAACTGATGACGATGGTTTTATGGCTGTACCTTTAAAAAATAAGCGCTCTAGATCTCGTTCTAAATCTTCATCGAAAACAACCGAAAGCTCAACAATCTACCACGAAAAAGAAAAAGACGTACCAGGTGGCAGTAAAGCTTCAAAAAAAATTCAAGAGCAAAAAAGTTTGAAAGTCAAGGATAATGTGTCGTCCTCAAAGGCTGGAAAACCCATAGCCAAAACTCCAGATCTTCAAGATGATCTACAGAGCTCTACTGCAATTGAAGCTGAAATAGTGCCGACAAAAATCGTCGAATCATCAGTTATGGATAATGCTACAGATACAAAATTGAACATCGACATTTCTAAAATAAAACCCAAAAAAGAAAAAAAACTTTTAGGCCTTGTTGAAGAGAGTAATGCGGTTATCGACGAAGTATCAATAGTTAGCATTCCAATCCCAACGGAAAAACTAGATGTTCATCCAAATCCTGTTGAGGCAGCCAGTAACAAAAAATCTAAATCGAAGAAGAAGAAAAATAAGAGTCCACCACCTTCTAACTTAGTACCTGTTGATCAATCGTCCGTTACATCTGAAATTAAGTCAGGTGATATTCCTGTTTTGCCTCAAAAGGATATTTCTAGTGAGGATGTCACGGTAATGAAAGATGCAATCGATACAAGCGGATCCCCCTTACTTAAACTTGAAGTAACTTCTGATAGAATTCATACCACACATGATTCCGATGAAGTTAGTCAAGTTAAAAAACCTAAGCATAAGAATAAAAAAAGGAATAAGAAACTTTCCTGCGAAGATGCCGATTTACCTATTGAGGACACTGAAGTTTTAGTAAAAAAAGAAATTATTCCATTCGAAGATAATTCACGCGTAACAACCGAAGTTATACGTGTTTCAACTCCTCAAGAAATTGTTTCAGAAAATATCCCTACCGTAACACAAGAATTTTCGAAGGAAAAAATAACATTGACCTACGATATGGATGACTTGCATGTTAAAAAACATAAACACAAAAGTCAGAAGAAACACAAAAAACCTGCATCTGACTTTGTCGATACTCCTCATAGTCAAACTGGGGTAACCAAGGTCGAAGAAAGTATCGTTATTTTAGAGGTTTCTCCCACAGTTATACCTACCGAAGATATTGTCGAGAAAATTGAAAGTGAAGCTATTATTATTCAACATATCGTTAAGCCTGACCTCACCAAAAAAGTCACTGAAATTGATGTACGAAAAGAAGAGTTCCCGGTAGAAAAAGTTGTGGTTCAAGCAAAGCCTTACGCAGGGTTGCCAATCGATAAATCTTCGGATGCCTGGATGGATGTGTTAGATGAACAATTTTCTCTTTCGGACGTAGAAACCGATCCTATTAAGATCGTAACTGATAACATCACAGTTCAAACATCTGTACAAACTGGCGTTTCTGAAAAAGTAGCTGATACCGAAGTTTTAAAAGAAGCATCGCCAACAGAAAAAAATATATTAACTGATAACCTTAACGTTCAACAAACTATTCAGCCTAATGTATCCGAAAAAGTCACCGAAATTGCTTTACTAAAAGAAGAGTTGCCGGAAGAAAAAGGTGTGGTTTCAATCAATGTCATTGTTCAGCCAACTGTTCAGCCTGATTTAACCGAAAAAGTCACAGAAATTGAAACACTAAAAGAAGAATTGCTTGAAGAAAAAATTGTGGTTCAAGCAAAGCCTTACGCAGGATTGCCTATCGATAAATCTTCGGATGCTTGGATGGATGTGTTAGATGAGCAGTTTACTCTTTCCGACGAAGAAACTGAGCCTACTAAGACAGTGACTGATGACGTCACAAAACAACCGACTGTTCAACCTAATGTATCCCAAAAAGTCACCAAAATCGACGTTCTAAAAGAAGAGTTGCCCGAAGAAAAAGGTGTGGTTTCAACTAACGTCATTGTTCAACCTGATTTACCCGAAAAAGTCACAGAAATTGAAGCACTGAAAGAAGAATTGCTTGAAGAAAAAATTGTGGTTCAAGCAAAGCCTTACGCAGGACTGCCTATCGATAATTCTTCGGATGCTTGGATGGATGTGTTAGACGAGCAGTTTACTCTTTCCGACGAAGAAACTGAGCCCACTAAGGTTGTAACCGATAGCTTCACAAATCAATCAATTGTTCAGCCTGATTTACCAGAAAAAGTCATCGAAATTGATGTACTAAAAGAAGAGTTGCCGGAAGAAAAAGGTGTGGTTTCAACTAACGTCACTGTTCAACCTGATTTATCCGAAAAAGTCACAGAAATTGAAGTACTGAAAGAAGAATTGCTTAAAGAAAAAGTTGTGGTTCAAGCAAAGCCTTACGCAGGATTGCCTATCGATAAATCTTCGGAAGCTTGGATGGATGTGTTAGACGAGCAGTTTACTCTTTCCGACGAAGAAACTGAGCCCACTAAGGTTGTTACCGATAGCTTCACAAATCAATCAATTGTTCAGCCTAATGTATCCGAAAAAGTCACCGAAATTGCTTTACTAAAAGAAGAGTTGCCGGAAGAAAAAGGTGTGGTTTCAATCAATGTCATTGTTCAGTCAACTGTTCAGCCTGATTTACCCGAAAAAGTCACAGCAATCGAAACACTAAAAGAAGAATTGCTTGAAGAAAAAATTGTGGTTCAAGCAAAGCCCTACGCAGGATTGCCTATCGATAAATCTTCGGATGCTTGGATGGATGTGTTAGATGAGCAGTTTACTCTTTCCGACGAAGAAACTGAGCCTACTAAGATTGTAACCGATAGCTTCGCAAATCAACTAATCGTTCAGCCTGATTTACCAGAAAAAGTCACCGAAATTAATGTACTAAAAGAAGAGTTGTTGGAAGAAAAAGGTGTTATTTCTGACAACGTTACAGTTCACCAAAATATTCAGTCTGACGTGCCCGAAAAATTTTCCAAAATTGTAGATCTAAACGAAGAGTTGCCGGTAAAAAAAGTTGTGGTTTCTGTTGACGTCACTGTTCAGCCTGATTTATCTGAAAAAGTCACCGAAATTGAGGTTCTAAGAGAAGAATCGCAGGTAGAAAATGTTGTGGTAGAAAAAGTTGTAGTTCAAGCAAAACCTTACGCAGGCTTACCTATTGATAAATCTTCGGATGCATGGATGGATGTGTTAGATGAGCAATTTACTCTCTCCGGTGAAGAGTCTATACCAACGAACCTTGAATCTGAAACCGTCACTATTCAACATACTGTTCAGTTTGACATGGCTGAAAATGTCACTGAAATCGGTGAACAAAAGAAACATTCCTCCGGAGAAAAATTACCTCTCCAAGAAACGAGTGATTCTCTCATTGAACAAGAAAGTGTTCCCATCGTCAGGGAGCCTGACGAGAAACCCGAATCATCTATGCAAAAAGTCATTACTGGCAATTTATCCAACATATTTCAAGAAATTGAGACTACGAATATATCAGTTGAAAATGATTCAATCGAACCTCACGTAAAAAAACCGAAACGTAGAAGTCAGAAAAAAAATGTAAAACCTGCACTGGGTTCGAAGATCGAAGAAAACCTGACGACGTTAGATGATTTGTCTGGGACGGGTAAACTCCTAATTGGTTTACCTGATCAAGAAAATATTTCGATCCAAAAGGTATCTGAAATAACTGAATCGCCTGTTGTTTTACCCTCGCAGGAAATCGTTTCTAAAACGTTAACAATTTTACACGACTCTGGCGATTCTCATGTTCAAAAACCACCGTATCACAGTGGAAAGGAATATGCTTTTGACTCTTCCGAATTCGCTCTTGGTGATGCCGAAGTCTTAAATATCGGAGACAAGATCGTAATATTAGATGACTTGCCTGAGATAAACGTTTCTGTTTTATGTTATCAAGAAAATGTTCCTATTCTGGAGGAATCCGCAGAAAAAAATATCAGTGAAAATGTTAATATCGTGGACGATTCAATCGAAACAAAAGGATCAGTCGGTTTTGAAGTTAAAAAACCTAAAAATAAAAGTCAGAAAAAACATAAAAAACACACACCTGAGTTCACCGATTCTCCTCTTGATAAAGCCGAGGTCGTTATAAAAGAAGAAAATGTAATTTCCGTAGATGATGTACCTCAAATAGCGGATTCTTCTATCGTTTTATCTCAAAAAGAAGTCTTGTTAGATAATGCAAGCATTTACGATTCGGAGGACTCGCAAGTCAAAAAGCCTAAACGTAAATCTCAAAAAAGGAATAAGAAACATATTTCTTTCGCTGCCGAATTCCCAGGTGATACTAATGTACTTTCAAAGTTAGAACTTTTGCCGATATATACAGAATCAATTCCCAGGGAAGAACCAAAGTTGGAGATTTTATATACAGATGCGTCGGGTGTAGTCGAGGATGTTTTCAAGGTTACGTATTCTGATATTCTCTCAAAATCCGTTGATTCTGCTGAAACCGTTGGCATTAAAGTAGACAAAGAAACAGAAAACCAACCGCTTGGTGCAGAAGATAATAAAAATTTAACATTTGTTGAAATTTCCGAAGTTCAAAATATTGAGTTGGCAACTGACAATGCAGACAAGTCTCATAAGAATAAAAAATCAAAAAAGAAGAAAGACACCAAACATCAAAACTTCCCTCACGACCCTAATGATAATATCACAATAGACGCACCTGAAAAATGCGTCGATTTGATCACGCCATCAGTAACGGATAATATAATTATGTTGGAATCTACTTCTCCATCTACGGTTAAACTTATTACCGATGAAGTACACGGAAAGAAAAAGATTAAAAATAAACAGCAACCATTTGACATGCAACCACATTTCACCGTTTTTGAGCCTTTAAAACAAATTGAAAAAATTGATTCCGACATTGAAAATTCATCGCAGGCGATTGTTACTGAGTGCGAGGTTCCCGATAAAAATCAAATGATTGAATCTCCGCTTTTATTGAGTAGTCAGTTAGCGCATTCAGATAAAAAAGAATCTGGTATAGACGTTACTCCGTCAGAAACTATTAAAAGTTTCTCAGACGTAACTACTACTGATATCAGCGAAACAAAATTTTCAAACGAACCAATTATCACTTTAAAAGATTCTAAAAGTAACACAACAGTAAACAAGTCCAAAAAGAAGAAGAAAAAAGATAAAAATGTAGGAGATTCCGAAGTAAACGTTTGCAATTTGACAGAACATGCTACAACCACAGAGGTTCCTGAAATTGTTACGTTAGAACGAATTCAAAATATTGATAAGGCAGCTGATAATTCCGTTTGTGATGTTATTTCCGTACCAGACCAAGGAATTGATTCTTCCTCAATAATTATCGATACGACCGTAACTCATATTACTTTACTTCCTAATGTCGCAAAGGAGGAATCATCCGCTATCAAAATTTGTAACGAGGATTTAGAGGGGATTGAGGGAAGTTTAAGTGACAATACTAATGACGGAAATGTCCAAACCGAACAAAACGCTCTCCAAAATATTCAGCCTGAAACGCTGCCTTATGATTCCGGTGAACATCTCTATGATAGTACAGAAAATTTGCTTACTAATGTAAAACACGATGATCGTTTTTGGATAGAAAAGTGTAAATATCACGATGCTGAAAGAGACTGGCAGATAATTCTTGCCGGAATACTAAACAAATCTTTAAAATCAACTCCTGCGTACGAAGAAAGTGAGCGCAAGGATCCAGACGACGATAGTGATCCCAATTCTCGCGGTTCGCCGCCAGATGACTCTAATATATTTAACAACGGCAATCTCCCCAACTCAATTACTGATTTCGGAAGTGTAGACTTACCGGGAGGAATTTGCAGTTGGAGGGATCAAAGTACCTATTTGAGTCCAGAGCCACTCTTACAATCAACTTCCAGTGATGAGCTCATTCCTGTAGACAATGAATCAGAACTCGCAGATACTAACACCGAGCCCGTTATTGAGGATACACTAACCGAGTCCACGTCCGCACATCCAATGCCTTCCACGATGACCCCCGAATTCCCTCCTGCACAATCCATAACAGGAACAGCGGTTGACAGCAGGGAGCAGCCATCTGCACCGATAGCACCAGCTATCAACATCAAGGTGATTAATCGAGAGTACATTTTCTGTGTGTAATTAATCTTTAATTTTCAGTTTTCCAGCATGTTTTAGCATTTAATCAACTAATGGCCCACAGCAAGCTCTTCCTGATTTCAAAGCGTCTGATTAACGATAAGTTTTGTCTGGTGTAGATCGAGTTGTTTACGGACTAACGATCGCCATACAATATTTATTTTATCTTTCAGGTGCTGATTGGAGCATGCTTTTCAAAAAAATGTCATGAAACCTTAGTTTTCTATTTGTCGTACGAAATCAATTCGCTTTTATTATACATTTAACTCAATATTTAGTTCGTAAACCTGTCTGCTTGAATAATTTCTTGTTTTTGTTTTGAAAACTTTCCTTTTTATTGTATACGAATTTTATAATAGAGTACACACTCTTATGTTTTAGTTACGTTCATAAAATTATTTGTACGACTTTTAGCCCTCGTAGCATTCCTACAATTCTTGAATTGTGGAAAATTTTATTTCTGGTTTGTTTCAGTTTTTAGATAACATATTTCTTAGTACATATTTTTTAAGCATGTCATTTATCTTTGATCGTTTACTGGAATACTGATCAGCTTATACCTAAATATTCAGCGTAAATATTGTCTGCAATTGCGATTAAACTAAATAGTAACGTTTCCCTGTCAATGCTTACGCGGTATACAATTTCTACAATATTTAATTATTCCCCCAAAACTTCAATTGCACTGGTGTATTACACTAGTGAGCTCCTCTATCAAGCAACAAATCATACTCCTACAAAAATTAATTTATAGCGCTAGCCTAATTATACACCGAGTTTTCTATTTTCTGGAGATGTACGACAATCCTATCAGTGAAATATAGTTCCTGGGAGCCAATAAGGAGACCAGACAATTAGCAGTTCCCGAATGCGCATGTTTTTGTGTTGTGTTGTGTGACTGGCTGTGTTGTGTTGATGTCATCCAAGCGGCTCGGACACCGTATTGATTGCTTGATGATACCGTCCCCAGGATTCTCTAGCTCTCGAGATGGAGGCCTTGGTTCGAGACCTCACCAGGACGGAGGACAGGCTGAAGGACCTGCCCGCGGACACCTTACAGGAAATGTTGGACGAGATCCTTGTGAGTAACACTTTCACATTTAGAAAGGCATTTCATTTCTACAATTCTTACTCTTATATTAGCTCATTTGCTTATTTTTTCAATAAAAACGATGGCTTTCTAAATACCTACTTATCTTCTCCTAGTCATATATGTGATTTTTTTTCACAAGATTTTTGTGTAAGATTTACAACATTAAATATGCGCATTATTACCTCCCTATTCTCTAAATACATAAAATTAATCTATTAATTAAGTAATTTTATATGAATCTTTTAAGGTTCTTTAATTATTATTTGTTTATTACATATTACTCGCAATTAGTAGATTACAAGAAGTAATGTGGGTGTATTGGTATAAGATTCAAACATTTAAAATTTTCACTTTCATTAAATGAAGGGAATATAAAAATAGTAGAAAGGCCACAAAAACTTTTTTTTTGGTCCTTCATAAAAAAAGAATCGTAAGCATTTTTCATATTCTCATCTTTAATTTAAAATCGGTATTTTTTATTTGTACATTATCATAATACTGTTTGGTTTTCTAGTTCTAACTTAGTTCATCACATAAGTAATATTTCTAATACATCTTGTTTCCATCAATACTGGAACCCAGGCTTTGAGTATAAAGGAAATCGATAATAAACTCATTACCGTAATCAAAACAAGGCAAAACTCGTACAACAAAACCAGAATTTTGGCAAGTCCATCTGTTCTCAATTCGTGATATTGATAGCATACCATTTGAAAATGTTATTTTCGTATGTGAATGAATGGTAAATAATAATTTCAACGAAAACAAATTGTAGTTCAATCGTTACATCATTGACTGTTTAAAATGTGATGCCATCAGCTTGCCTCACTAAAAAGAGAGCTCATAATATAAAAATGTTTGAATGAAAATTGATTGTGATCTTCCATTAGTATTAGTATTGATTATCTATTAGTATATAAATATGTTCCCAGGTGAGTTAAAGTGTAATGTCTGAAATTTTTAGAATTTAACTCTGAACTCTGGCGGTAAAATTTTTCGCCCTATTTGTTTTTACATAATTTCGAATCTTAACCCCTCAGGCCTCGGGCCTATTTGGTCTGAAGGTCAAAATATTTCTGTTTTGCTATAAAATCCAAATAAATGGAATATTTTTGCACACACACGAATATTATAAACTGTTTTTGAAAGGTGTTGAAAAAAGCTTAAATTTTATAATTCGAAATAAACATAAAATTTGCTAGGCAGTGCTGTATCCACGGTAAAAAACATCTGGGATTTTGAATGTGCCTTTTTTTCCGTGAAAGCGTAATTTTTGTATTCACATTAAATATGGGTTTTAGTAATAGCCATCAATGGAAAGAAACATGCCTTGTTTATTTTTTTTTTTAAAAGGAAAGATGATAGTATAACACATTTTTTACATTAGCTCCACACAGGAGGCCCCGAGAAAAATAATTCCCCTCAGGGCCTTTGTCATTTTTGGAGATTGATTTGTAGAGGGTCTTTTGGGATAAGAAAGGAGATGAAGTTCTGCAAAGGTCTCCCTCAACTAGTCTCTCTCGATCCGGCCTGCCACGCAGCTGGAGGGCACATGCTTCCACCGGCAAGACCCCGACAAACCTTACCCTATGAACCAGGGCACCCCTGCTAAATCACCAAGTGTAGCGAACCATTTAAGATGACCTACAACAGAGGAGTTGGTTAAACGTACCGTGGTTGGCGGTACCGTACCCGCCTCCCAAATTGAAAAAAAACCACGCAATTTTTTAAACATGGAAGATAGTGCTCCTAGGTTTTAAAATTTAGATTTATTCATTTTTTTCCACCTCTTGTGGTTATTTTTGCTCGAATTATTCATCAACCACTAGGGCAGAAAAACAGAAGGTACTCGATATTAATCTGGGTTTTTTGTTGTAGCGCACAGCAAACATTAGTCCAAATATTAATAAAAAAAAGTCATATAAATTCGTTTCGCCGATAAGGTTATTCGTAATCCGCAAAGTACGTACATGAACACAATACATAATGTACCATTGTTTTTAAATAACCTCAGGTGATAAAATGCCCAAACGCAATGAAATTATTTTTTACGCTCGGCGAACCAGACTGGCACAGACGGTGAATATTTTACAGCGTGCCTCTGCCCGCGAAAGGTGTGTGCGTTGCCTTACTAACCAACATAATATAATGCTATGTCCAGAGTTAACTTTGTGCTACCTATACAGATATATAGAATCGCCTTTATTAGTGCGATAGTCCCTGACCTTGGCCGCCAATCGATTCGCAGCTGATGTTTGTCGTCAAACTTTTATTTCCAGCCCACATTTTTATATTATGTAAAAACTTTATCTTCGCATCGTGTTATCGTTTTTGCAGATACCTGCCAATAACACTTCCACTATTTATGTTGGATTGGAGATTAGATAACTGCCTAGTTATTTTTTTACGATGTATCTTTTGCGAGCCTTTTGCTTTGCCAAAATAGTCAATATTCAAAGAATTCGTAAGCCAAAAGTCAACTACTAATTGCGTGGTCAGATTCTTTTCAGCATTTGATATCCCTAATTACTGTGTGAAAGTCGGCCTATTTATCGGGAAATTAAATCTTAGCCCGCGCTTGAAGCTTTTAAGCTTGTAGAGATTGTTTGTTAGTTCGAGAACCTGTTCTGTGTATTTTCCGATCTCAACCATCTGAAATTTGAGTGTAAAGCTGTCGGGCTCCATTCAGATTTAAAGAAGAAGAAAATCAGTTGAAAGCAACCACTAAAACACAAAAATTTATTATAAACGTTTTAAAATGTTCAATGAATTCCCTGTAAATGTTAAGGAAGCTAAAAGTCTTGCAGTTTTTCGTGGGTTATGTCTGAAGTTGTGAAGTTCAATTTTTAGTACAAGGACAACGACCAAGTATTAATCGAAGTACGAGGGTAATAGAATAATAAAGGGTTTTCCAATAAGAGGTGTTATTTTGAATAGCCCGCTATTTCGGTAGATGTCACTTTTGAAGCTGTTATTTTTTGACATTTGACAAGAGAAAACTACGCCATTAATAAAAATGGAACGATACACGCTTCAACAACGCGTTGAAATTATTTGAATATCAAAATAACACCTCTTATTGGAAAACCCTGTATGTTATACAGTGTTTTCCAATAAGAGGTGTTATTTTGAATAGTCCGCTATTTTGGTAGATGTCACTTTTAAAGCTGTTATTTTTTGACATTTGACAAGTGAAAACTACGCCATTAATAAAAATGGAACGATACACGCTTCAACAACGCATTGAAATTATTTGATTATCAAAATAACATCTCATTGGAAAACCCTGTATTATAGTAGTTTTAGAATAGATATACACTGGATATAAGATTGAAAAATTGTACCTATAGCTAAATAAAATATACTTTAAAAAAAAAGTTTGCCCCAATCTTGTTGCTGCTCCAAGCCTATTTTAGCGCTTGTTTCACATTCTATAATATGGATGACGACGAATCGTATGGGTTGTTTACTTAAACTTTGTTCAGAACGAGTGGATGAAATTCTTAAAATACTCTTTATCCCATCGTCTAAGAATGTCTCGAGGCCAATAATAAAGGGAAAATGTACGTTGAGATATTTTGGCCAACAATTATTTTGCGCTTTCTTGTCTTTCTTGTATTATAAATCACATCTTAACTTATGATTTATTTATCGTCAGCTAAGAGCAAAGACAAATATTGAATGGCATCACGTAGCAGTGACGATTAATAATATTACTTTGCATTTTGAGTCGTGTGTGTACTAAGTATGTCGTCAGCGTCTTTTAATAAAAGTGATGACACCATGCCGGTTTGGGCTTGTGATAGGATTTATCACACATTCTTTATATAATAATATGCATATGTCCCTGAATGTATGTATTATGATGTGCTTCCCAAATGGTTAGGCACCTACAAACGGGCAAAACTTTAAGGCCCGGCTTCCCGCATTTCTACCTATTTATTACACATTTTCCTTAAGCCGCCGCTATCCGAATTTCGACCGATTTCTTACATATCTCCCTTAAACATTTGAAGTTTTTAAGCTCTTAAAAAAATATATGTTATTTTTGAAGATAATATCTAGATATGTTCCACGCTGAAACGCAAATTATATGAAATTCCCTCAATAGAAAAAAATCGCAAAGTATGCTCCGAAAATTATTAAAAACAAGTCTATTTCTATTATTTCACAAGTTATATTAGTGAAAAAATTCACAATATTTCTTTAAATGATACTTAAGATACCTTCCACGAGATTTTTGCTCTATTTTAAACGAGTCATGTTATATTAAGCATTTTCGCTTCATTTTTATCACGTAAAATATTAGCGCGCTCTGTCCAACATTCGTAATTACACATCTCTCTATCTTCTTCTTTTTGGGCCGGGAAGCGCCACCTTAAACACTTCAATTTTTAAAGCTCTTAAATTATATTTGTTATTCTTAAACATAATATCTATACAGTCCCCACGTCGCATCGAAACTGCAATTATACGAAATTCCATCTTTAGAAAAAAATCGCAAAGTATGTGCCGAAAATTATTATAAACACTTTTTTCAGTTATTTTTTTAAGTTATATGTATGAAAAAGGTGTTTCTTTAAATGCTATTTTAGACATTCATCACTAGATTTTTGCTCTATTTTAAACGAGTCGTGTTTTATTAAATTAAACATTTTCACAATTTTCGCTTAAATATTATCATTTTTAATATTAGCGCACTCTCTCTAAAATCCGTTTTTACATATTTCTCCATCTTTTTGAGCGGGTGAATTTGGTCTTTTTGAATGTGAACAGACAACAGACGTCCCGTTTTCATCGGGACAGTCCCGTTTTCAGGCAGCGTGTCCCGGTGTTCCCGAACACAGCTTCGGGACGCCAAAATGTCCCGAAGAGAAATGTTTCGAAAAGAAAGCGTTATGCACCTACACAAACATACCGGTAATCTTGAAATACATAAATATATAAAATAGCTAACCGTAATATGACATGAAAAAAACATTACTCTGTTGTCAATTGTATTGTATGAAAGTGTGATGCTCCTAAAACAAATAAGTTTATTATATACCTACATATATTTAATTTATTAAGGGGCTAGAATTCCAAAAATCCATGCGCTTGGTAGCTGCAAGACGAGTTGTGATCTAGCCTCCTACATGGTAAAGTAAATTCACTCGTAAAATCCATGCTAATTTTAGTCAAAACATTTTTACTGTAACATATTGTTTTATTATGGTAATTGATAAAAAAATTCCTTAAATTTTGAACAAAGTCTAGAATTCCAATCGTCGGCAGCTGCAAGATGAATTGTAATCTAACCTCTTTTGTACTGCGCGCTTGAGGCGATTTTTTGCGAAAACAGCGCCATATTGGGAGGTGGGAATGGGTACCGCCTCCCCGGGAACCTTTATTGGATAACCAACACCTTTGCCATAGGTCACCCCAAGTAGTTCGCTACGTTTGGTGATTTAGCAGGGGTTCCCGGGTTCATGGGGTGAGGTTTATCTAGGTCTTGAAGGTGGATGACCAGGACACACTGAACCCCAGATTCCTACCCACCCCTTATACCCTTTTCCTTCCCAGAACTCTCCTTTCCTTCTTTTCCTTAAAAAAACCTCCACACATCATCCCCAAAGATGACATAGGCCCTGAGGGAAATTATTTTCCTCAGGGTCTCCTGTGTGGAGTTCATGTAAAAATATATATATATATATAAGTTGTCCAAATTTATTACGATTATTAACTACCCACCTCTTTTTCGGTGTCCCGGCTTGGGGAAAAAAATAAATAGTTAGGTATACAGACTTATTACTAGGAGGCGGAATGCGGAGGCAAAAACACTGGGAATGTATGGCGAGCCAAAAACAAATGATCTTTTATAACTGTTGTTGTTTTAAGTCTGTTGGCCCCATAAAAAAATCGACCGGTCAAATAACGATAATTTAATTGTTTTGCCCTTAATAATTAGCTGCTCTGGAATTTTCTTTTTGCCTCCTACCTATTACGAAATTATTTTCATCCATTTGAAAAAGTGTTTTTATTGTGCACTTAGGTACTTTATCTAAATACTTTTTTAACGTGAAAATCGATTTAAGTATATATACAATATGTTGGAATCAACTTTTAAATCCTCCTCCATCATCTTCTGAGGCACGTTATAAGATTACTATTTTAGAATCAATTAGTAAACAGATTAGGAAGTTTGTTTTCTTGAAACGAGATGAGATTTGACCCTAGAACATTATGCCAAATCCATCGCGATGTGGGCAGCGATCAATCGATTTATTTTTACAATACACGACGCGGCGTCCGAGCTTGGCCCGCTAGAATAAGCTCGTAAGACCATTTCAAAATTTACGATCCTAGGTCATCATCGTGAATAGTTAAAGAACATCATCTGGGAGCATTAGATCATCGATGCTTCAAGAGGTGTCCCAACTTCGCAAGCGGACCAACCAGCATAGTGCTCGCTGGTCCGAAGCGAGTGGCAGTGCATTCTAACTTTACCGCGTAATATAAACAATCAACTAATTACAATAATTAGTGAACAGTTTTGTTATCAAAAAAACTCATCATCAAAGGTGAAAGTGTTCGTGAAAATGTTCCGGCGGAAAAACGCCGCAATTTTACCGCGTTGATAAGGTCTTATCTCAGTGTTTATTTGTTAGCAAGCGCAGGTAAATCAAGCAAATAAATTTCTTTATTATCTTCGTGTGCATTTTGTGTTTAATTATAATTATTACACCTGTGCTTAATTTACTAATTACGTATTTTTTATTTGAAATGTAACTCTGCCTACGTGCATATTTTTATTGACCACGAGTTTTGTACTACCTGTGCCGTGTTTACATAAGAGCCTACATAATAATATATTGTTCTATAAAAATGTTTTAAAGCTTTTCACAAGGTGAGAATAATAATTATTTTCTTCTGTACCTGTCTACAGTTGGAAAATGTAATTTCAGGAAGTAAATCTCCGATTTGTTTAAACCACCTAACTACATAGTTGTTATGTTGTTAAAGGTCAATTGCAACATGTTTTTAGAGCCGAGTACCGGACCTCTGACTCAAACACTGTACCGAAATAGATTTAACCCCAGAGCACCCAAGGTCACAACTAGAAGATAATAGAATAATCAAATTAAATTAAAATTGTGAAAAAACTGCATTATTGATTCTTCATATCTGTTACAAAGGGTTGCGTTTCATTGCCCTGAACGCCTCCAGATCGAATGAAATATTCATTATACCACATTATAAGTCTAATTTATGCGCAAAATTCATTAATGGGACGTACACCATACGAGATGTAGACATCATTTTCAACCGAAATCAAACTGTAAATCAATATATTTCTTGATGCAATTTTTTGTTGATAAATAGTTTACTGTTTTCACTGTTCTAATTGTTTATTTTTTATTTTATTTTTGTTTGCATTATATTATTATTAGATATCGACCAAATATTGGTGAGTATAGTCTGTCAATTAAAAGTAGAAAATATTAAAAATGGAACCACAAAATTTGTAGGTTAACCAATTTAACTGTCAAATATTATTTTAAAGCGCAATGACACTGAATATGTAGAACACTTTAATCACATTTTAAAAAACATTTTTTTGTTATTAAAGAAAAAAATCAAAGAAGCGCTGTTATTAAGGTACCTAATTAATTAAATCATGTTTTACAAAGTTATTTGCTGTCGTTTAATTTTACATAAATTTGAATTTAACAGTAGGTAGGTAGAAAGGAAGAATCACTAATGGTGAGTTACACCACTTTTAGATCTGAATGAGTTAAATATTTTCAGATCTAAAATTAGAGACATGATCTAAAGCCCGGGCAACGCTAGGTACGTAAGCTCGTATTAAATAAGTGGGAGCAATTTCTAAACTGTGCTTTATATTTTATTACAATATTGTTATTCTTCAAAATGTTAACATAAAATTTCTAAGGTATAATATACCTATATGCAATTCTTATAATGAGATCAGTGGTTATCTACATTGCAATGAATTTTTTTTTTTCACTTTTATGCCTTCTAATTTTTTACAAAAATGTAGTTACAACGGTTTTACATTTACACCATGTGTTATATGTTTAGTATTGCCATTTGAACAACAGTGGCACCCTCCTATGTTTTCTACTCTCATTTGACAAACTGTACCTATGTATATTATTATTTATTTATTTATTTTACGCTCAGAGGGCTTTTACATAAATATATAAAGGCAGTACAATTTTGACATGAGAAGAAATGTAAATAAGTTTCTGTAGAACATGAGAAAGGAATATAAATAAAGTTATGATAGAAAACAAAAATACATACACGAAATAAAAATAAAAGCAACAAAATTTAAAAGTACTTTGAGAAATAAAAACAATAAAGTTGCGATAAGAGAATAAAAGAGTACATTTATGATATAAAATACAAGGAACAAAAATTTTAAAGTAAGGTGGTCAGAAATGTTTACAAAATACAACA
The DNA here is from genome assembly GCA_936435175.1 of Glyphotaelius pellucidus. Classification (NCBI taxonomy): domain Eukaryota; kingdom Metazoa; phylum Arthropoda; class Insecta; order Trichoptera; family Limnephilidae; genus Glyphotaelius; species Glyphotaelius pellucidus. The sequence goes on along the minus strand of OW386538.1, from coordinate 16,319,526 downwards.
TTAAATTAAATTTAGTTAATTAATTGCACTTAATTGGTTTATCAATATATTTTTATTGGATCTTTTTATTAGATGTATTTATTAAATAAATAAAGGTGGTCAGAAATGTTTACAAAATACAACATTAAATTTAGTTAATTAATTGCACTTAATTGGTTTATCAATATATTTTTATTAGATCTTACACTGTATTTATCTTATAAATAAATAACTGTTTGTTTCCCAACGTTTAAAATAAAATTTAAAAAAAAATTATAGCAATCTTAGATGATTATATGTAATGTCATTGATAGAAATGCATTCCGAGAATCTATTGGCGGAATTAAATGTTTGTTTTGTTGTTGATATATTTTAAAGCTCTGACTTCGGGATTTCGTTCTTCAGTTTAGGATTAAGAAATCGTTTTACCAAATTAATTACACAATTGAAAATCGTTTCTAGTCCCAAAAATATTGTTAAATTTAAATTCTATGTGAGACGAAATTTATTTGCGAACTTTGATTAAAAGTTTTTATTTTAATTTTAAATCGTATCCCAAGTATATACACATAGACAATAATATTTTATAAACGCGACTTTGTATTTATTTGTTTGTTCTTCACTTCACATCTTAACCGAGCAACTGATGGACGTGAATTTCGCATAGGGATAATTGGAATACTGAGAATTGACATAGGCTTTTTATCTCAGAAAAACATTAAATTCCCGTAGGAAAATTCTTTGTACAATAGATACATTAATTTCTCCCTAATCCCACGGGAGCGAAGCCGCGGGTAAAAGTTAGTGGATATTTATATGGATAGCGATTAGATCGTCGCGTCATACTGCAAACATGCATCTGGTCTAGGAAAATGTATTTATTAAATTGTTCATATAATAATAATTATTATGAATAGTTAAGACGTCATACTTATGACTCAAAACTTGACTTTTGACCTATGTTTTTCATTGTGGGTGGAACGAGGATGATGCAATATTAGACCTGTATATTTTTAGTCTCTTCTTTTTTATACACATTCTCTTTTACCTGCTCCGATAAGATTATTATTTTGTTTTATTTAGATGATTATTTTTACTTTAATAGAGGGTAATAATTATGTGGCAGATTGCGGAGGCAAAACGAAAATTCCAGAGTCGCTACTTATTAAAGGCAAAATAATTAAACTATCGTTATTTGACCGGTCGAATTTGTTTTATGGGGCCAACAGACTTAGCTATAAAAGATAAAAGATCATTTGGTTTTGGCCTCTTTCATCATATCGCTCGCCATATATTCCCAAAGTTTTTGCCTCCGCATTCCGCCTCCTAATAATAATGCAAAGAAAGCAATCTTAATCACCATCTGAAAAAGTTTTTTATTTACTTTTTACTCGCTGGTTCATAGTTTCCAGTTTAATGTGTTATCTTGATATGTATTCATTTTGACATCCAAAGTTCTCAATTTCTTTAAATAATCATTTCATAATTGGCTGTGCCAAAAAGTTTTTTGAGATTGCTTTCTTTGATTTTATAGCCCTTAATTCTTGATTCCAGCTGGTATGTCCTTTGAATTTGCAATATATAACGCGTGTTTATGTTTATGTATGTAACGCAGGCGGCGCTGGGCGAACTCCGCCAGCACCAGGTGACCGTGTCGGGCCTGGAGCGCGCGCTGGCCGCCCTCCCCGCTGCGCAGGACGGCGCTGACATCACCGAGCTGACCGCGCAGCTCTCCACCATCACCACGCGCATCGTTACCCTGGAGGCGCAGGCCGAGAAGGGAGCAAAAGCGCTGCAGGTAATTGTCATAACCGATATAAACGCTAGAAATATTTCGATTCTCATGCCATACAAAATTTAAAATCGCGCGTCGTATTTGCACGAGGCAAGTAAGCGAAAATGTGGTTTTTATTTATTTTGTGAATAATTTTATAGGAATGAAAAAAAGTTAAAACATACAAAACCTCAAAAATAGTCTTAGCCATGAAGGGGTATTTTTTAAAAAATATTTCTTATATTACTTCATAGTTAAGTCACGAAAAAACATATTTTTTAGTGGTTTACGCTTATATTTTTTGTTATGTAAATAATAATTTTATTGTAATTCTAATACATAGAAAAGCTAGTAAAGCTTCAATTTATCCGTAGCATATTTTTTGAGTAAACCGATTCGTCGTAAAGATGAATCTAAATAGGATTTCACGTATAGCTTCATCTTAAGACGACACAATACCCTAAAATATAGTCAGAATCTAAACGACGTAAGTAAAGAAGGCGCATACACAAATATGCGACGCACGACTCCGGTGTATTAGACAGACCTTCTGTCGAATTTGTCCTAGCAAATAATCTAAAATAATGTGGGAATTGTTGTGTGAAAAAAGCATGTACACAAATATACGCGTGCGGCCGGGCGTATTAGACGGTCTTACGGTCGAATTCGCCCTAACAGGCCTGAAAATTTCCTCTTTCCGCCGGGTTTATTTTAATTAATTCTGATGAACCTGTTAGTAATATTTCAGATGTTACTAAAGAATCCCTCCGAAAGTTATTAATTCATCGTCTAGAAAAATAAAATCTGGTGCTTACCGCTAACTTTATAGTGGATAAACGGGGTGATAAAATTTATAAAATTTTCAAACCGTTGTATATTTGTAACTTTATAGTGGATAAACGGGGTTATAAAATTTTCAAACCGTTGTATGTAAAATATATTAATAGTAAGGTATTGTTTTTATTAATCTTAAATACTTACATCTCCGGGTATCGGTTTGAATTTTTTAATTTATTATAGTTACGAATTCGTCGGAATTAATTGAAAAGTGAGTTTTGAGCAAACCCCCATTAGGGTATTGTGCCTCCTTAGGGGCTCAACTTCTATCTCCTACAGATGCTTTCTTTCTTCCCTTCCTTTTGAAATTTTCATCGATTTGAGTAGAATGTTCATATTTTACTTTAATTTTTGTGTTTCTAAAATGTTCCGTAATTGTTTTTAAATATATATTATTTTCATTTTCAGAGTGCACAAAAGGAAAGAGAAAACCGGACTGAAGATTTGCTCCAATACCAAAAATTGCTGTCAGAAGTTGAGAAGTGGCTGGCTGATATCAAGCTGATTCTCCAACAAGATATTCAAGATCAGTCGTTGGATAATATCACTAATACCATCAGGCAATACGAAGAAAGCAAAAAAGAACTGAAAACTCGTATTGTGAAATTGGAAAATCTTATCGATTTCTGTGAACCACTTCAAGATCATACGGACACAGAAACTTTGGTTAAGACCCTACTCGATCAACTTCGAACGACGCTCGTAGTATTGAAGGATACGGATTGTATATTTACAACCAAAATAAGCGAATTGAAAAATACATTAATCAAGATTCAACAAGTTCAAGTTCAGCCCGAATTGAGTACCGAGGTGGATCAAATTGATTCATTGACGGATAATACCTTGGATTCTAGTCCTATGCCCGAAGAAGAAACACCATTCAAGGCAGTCCCGGTAAAACCTATCCAATCTCAAATTTTGAAATCTCAAGAATTCATCACAATGGAGACTCAAACGGGCAAAAGCTTACGCTCCTCATCTCCCAAAGTTAAAGACGCTCAAGTCTCATGTGTTCCTCCAAACGATGTCCAAGTTCAAACTGGAAAAAGCCTATGTTCACCTGAACCACCTCACCATAAGGATGTCGCCATAACATGTGCACCACCGAATGATGTGCATGTTCAAACTGGGCATAGCTTAATGACACCTGAGCCAGAAATGAAAGATGCATCAATCACTTGTGAACCTCCGCATGACTTCCAAGTGCAAACTGATATTCAACCTGTTAAAACGATGGTTTACAATCCTGAAAATCTTAAAATCACTCAAACAACATCTGAAGGCCATGAAACAATAGAAATTGCAAGCAAGCCTTTAATGCAAGATCCAGACACCGAAGACAGTTTGCTGGTTGAAGCCAAATACAAAGGAGATGAAGGCGATGATGTCAAGAATTCTCTGCTCAACATTACTCATAGTAATCCGCAATCATTCGAAACAATTATGGTGGAGCCTGACGAGACCACGACAGAGGTTATTGTTGATGCTGACGGCACCAAGAGAATAATTGTCAGGAAAATAAGAAAAACCCTCATTGCCCGCCAGCATACCGTACAGCAACAACACATTCAAAACAGATCCACTATTACCACCGTCGGCTCCGATCTTCCTACTGAATCGTTTTCTCAAGTCACCCTTCAAGGTCAACAATCTTCGACTGTGTTTACGGACCCTGCTGGAAATCAACAAACAACACAGACACATGGTTACGCTGGCCAAATAGTATCTGGAACACCTGGCGGTGAAGTCCACATTCAAGAATTTACATCCAAACCTGAATGTATGGTAACTTTCAAAGAAGGAAGCACACCTGATGAAATGCTAGCGCAAGGCTTACAATACTCTGAATTCCAACCTTCAGAGATAACTTTCCAAAATATTGAAAATCCCACTGAAGGAACAGAAGTCCAAACATCTTCCTCTAGTGTCAGAGCTGTTGTCCAGCAAGTGACCAGAAGAATAGTAAGAAGGACAAGGAGGATAATTAAACGAATTGTTATCATTGATGGAAAAGAACATGTTACCGAAGAAATTGTGGAAGAACCTGAAGAAGTTGATATTACTCAAGAAGACATCCCGAGAGTTACCATAAATGTTACCAGGACCGTGGATGGACAAGTTGTGGCCAGCGAACAGTTTCATCCTAGTAATACAGGTGCTGAAAATATTAATCAACCACTTTTTAATGTGCACCAACAAACATCCACCACGGATGACACTGTAAATTTTGAGCAAGTAGATAGTTTCAATAAACCAATCAATTATTCTTTCAAAAATGATAATATCACAATCAGTGAAATTACTAATGAAGATAGCACGGGCACAACTTTACATCAAACTGACTTTATCCCAGAAGACTCAACCTTTGTAGTAAGTGAAGTGAGTCCAGAACCAAAATCGTCAAAAACATCTGAAAGAGTAGGTCAGGAAAATGTTACATTTATATCGGAGCCATGTGAATTCACAGTAACCCAGGAAGCTAAACCAATGCCCGACATCAATATGTTTTTGCAGGCCGAAAGATCAAATGTTTTTAAAGTTGTACCGAGCAAAGAACCCAAGGACCAGGAACTAAAATACCAAGTTGATTATGTTGAATTTAAAAAATCGTCAACTCAATCACCAGATCAAACAGCTAGCACCATTATTGAAGAAACTGTACAATATCCAGAAACTCACACTGCTTTTTCCGAAGTTGACATTGATCCTATACCTGTTTCAGAGTCTGAAATTGTTCTGCCTTTGGTTGAATCCCAAACTGCTATTTCCGAAGTCGATATCGATCCTAAACCTGTTTCAGGATTATTAACGGATCTATCTTTGTTTGAAACCCAATCTCCTATTATCGAAGCTGACGTTGGTCATGAACCTGTTTCAGAATCTGAAAATATTCTACCCTTGGGTGAAATTCATACCTCAGTTACTGAAGTTGACATTGGTCGTAAACCTGTTTCAGAGTTCCTTAATGTTGTGCCTTCAGAAGAAACCCAAACTGCCGTTTCTGGAGATAATATTGATCCCATTCCTAAAACAGAGTCTGAAAATGTTCTTCTATCGGGTGAAACAACACTTAAAGTACCTGAAATAACAACAAAATTGAAGGATGATATCAATTTATTCATACAAGCAGAAAAATCTAATGTTCACCAAACTATTCCAATCAAAGTATTGAAAGAAGAAACTACAGTGAATGATGTGAAAATCGTTGAATCCCCAAAAATGTTGCAGGAACAAGTAAAGGTTAATGTTGATGTAATCGAAGAAACTATAAAATCTATTCCAATTCATTCTGCTTCACCCGTACAAGTACCTGATGATGCAATTGTTGAATGTACTATTTCTGCAACAAAACCAGAGTCGCCTGCAGCTCCCGAAGTTGAAAGAGAACTTATTCCTGTTGCTGTTGAAGACGTTATACCTGAAATCGTTACAGAATTAACACCCAAAACTGTTGAAGTAACATCCGAATCTGTTGAAGTAACACCTGAAGCCGTTAAAGAAGTAACACCTGAAACTGTTGAAGTTGAACAGAAAATTAAAATTCCTCTGACCACTAAAGAAGTCCAGCACATAACTTCTCTTGAAACATTCACAGAAGTGACTTCTGTCACTCCGGAAGCTGAAATTGATTTTGTAGAAACAAAGGAAGGTAAAACAAAAGCGTTGCCTAATTCTCCCAAAGATACAGTTTCATCAATTTCAACTGTTGCCTTGAAAGGAATCCAAGAAATTGTTCCCCTTCAAGACATTAACTTATTCTTACAAGCTGAAAGATCAAATGTTCATCAAAATATCCGTAAAAAAGCTGCTCCTAAAGACGATTTTGTTCAAGAACAAAATAAATCTCTTCCAGACACTATACTTTCAGCTGTTGTTGATGGAAATAATTTATTGATTCAATCTGAAAATATTATTGATGAATTCGAAATTCCAACAAGCGAATCAGTTACATGTGCTACTCTTGAAGTGGTGACACCTGCAATAATTAATGAAACTATTAAAGTTACTTCTCCATTAGTTTCGCAGATTTCAGAAGAACAGAATGAAAATAGTCTCCCATTCATACCCACTATTGAGACATTATTAACGAGTCAAGATCAGCTGACCAATATTCCTCAAGATAGCGTGATACAAGTTGCAATGATACCCACAATTGAAGCCTTGTTGATCAGTGAAACGAAACATGAAAGTGTATCTCCAATAAAACAAGTCCCTGCAAGCAAAACTCAAACTGCCGAACCAATCGAGGATCCAGCAAAGCAGCTTGAAGACACTTTGGATGAAGATGGGTATATTGTAGTTGAATATCCGCAAATACAACAGGAAATTACTGAGATTGATCCATTACTTCTTTTTGAAAAACCAACATCATCTGATAAAGACAGCAGCGACATCACAGTTGTGCTTGTCAGCGATACTACGGTGACTGAGGAACTTCCAGAGTCTATTCGTATATCTGAAAGTATTATTAAACCTGAAGTTATTGATGACTGTAGACCAGCAACAAAAACGCACTCGACCATAACTACAGAAAGCAAAATATTTGAAACTGTTCATCCAAGTTTACCCGTTGAAACGGTTGAAGAGACTAAAGAGTCTGACATTACAGAACCCAAACCGACATCTATTATCAAACCTGCTGCTGATCAAATGCTAATGTTTGATAGTGAAAATTTGATAGCGGCTGAAAAGGGAGTTGCGCTCAAAGACACAACAAAACGAAAGGTGCAATTGGTTGAATTCGATTTAACTCTTCAAGAAACGCCAGTCCTGGCACATGGAAACCAAGATTTTACTGCGTCTATTAAAGTAGCGAATGAACAAAATATTTCAGAGGCTCAGTCAGTGATTAAGGGAGTTAATGTTGATTTGCCCTACATTTCTGAAACAGTTAAAATTGAAACCACATCTACCAAAATTGCCACCCTGGAGCCCACCTCAAGTGTTGAATCTAAGTCTGAATATGACGAATCTCCCAGAGATGGGATTGAAATTGGTGGGAAACGGAATCGAAAACGGAAAAAGCATAAGCTGAAAGAAAGTGAAATCACAGAAGATAAATGTACACTCCCACTGGAGACAGAAACTGTTCTGTCTGCTACCTCTCCGGATGGAGATGGGAATGCTGAACCTATTTCAATTGAGACGACGTTGGCTGAATCCATTGACATTGCAATTCCTTCTGAATCTGAAGCACCAGAAACCCCTCAACCAACATTTACTGAAGTGCTTGATTCATTAAGTCCTAGGAGCCTAGAAAGTAAAGAACATGAAACTGGATATGAACCTGATGAGATTACAACTGTTGACGATAATTCTGCAGTTCAAAAAGATTCCAAAACTAAACACAAAATCAAGCGGAGGCAAAAAATTAAGAATGTGGTAGAGGAAAGTTCAGATTACCCTAAATCTATTTCTGATGATGACACTCAATTTAGTGAAGATAATGAAGATTCTTCAAAACCAATTCAGCACCCTGAGCTATCTGATAAGCAAAGAAAGAAAAAGAAAAAATCCAAGAAAGTTGCTGTTGAAATACCTGAACCTGATACTCAAGATGAGGTGTATCGAGAATCTCCAGTGGATCTAACCACCGAGCAAATTGAACCTTCTCTCGTTATCGAAGAGCATGTCATTATTGCTGATTCCGTTCCTGTTATTGATGAGATTCCTGTTATTGATGAGATTCCTGTTATTGATGAGATTCCTGTTATTGATGAGATTCCTGTTATTGATGAGACTCCTATTATTGAAATTGTAGAAGTTGAACCGGAAATAATAAGTTGTTACAATACCGTGGAACCAATTTTAACCTCCGATCATTCAGTTCAAACATCTCTTGAAGCGGTGTATCCAGAAACTATCAAGCACACAGTTGAAACTGTAGAAACATTCATTCAAACATCTCCCGACATCACTATATTGAAGAGTGATATGTCCGGTCAAACATCACCTGAAGTTATCCCACTAGCCACTGAACAAAGTCAACAAACATCGCCAGTGTGCCAGGATGAAGTATCATTAAACATACCAGTATCAAAAGAGTTGTTTGAATCTACAACTCAGGTGACCTCATATGACATAATGATTCCTGAAGAGAAATTCTCTCAGACTTCTTCCCCAATTGTGCAAGAGTCATTCGACATTGATGTGCAAACTGTATCTCCTGAAACCATTGCGCAACCCACTCAAACATCTCCTGTGCAAAGTAACGACATTGAAATAGTTCCAGTGATCGAAAGTATTCCTAAGGAAGTTTCCGAAAATTTTGTGCAAACTTCGAGTATTTCAGTCACTGACCAGCCTCAACAAACATCTCCTGTAGACCAACCAGAAACAGAAGAACTATCAATTCAAACATCATTATCCAAATCTCCAGAATTATGCCATGAAAGCACCCAAGTTCAAATAGAATTCAATAAACCGACAAGTGAAATTTCTATTCAAACTAGTCGGGTTCCATCTCCAGAAAAGCCACCACCAACCAAAGCTATTATTATTAAAACTGTTGAATTGTCAACACAAACAACACCAATCCCCAAAGATTTCAGTGATGAAACTCTCTCTTCTAGTTCTCTATCCAAAGATGAACCTTACGAAGTGCACTTCCATGCTCAGATTACATTGCCTGATGAAAAGGGACCCAATATTTCCCAAGAATTCATTTTGCAAGAAGCCGACAATCAGTTCCAACCAATTCAGCAACCTCAGGAAACAAATCTTGATATTGATAATTTGGAAATGCTTTGCGATGATGATATTATTATGGACAAGAACAAACGAGTAAAGAAGAAGAAACGCAACAAAAGAAAGCCAATTAGTGAATTGGAAGATAAGATAAGTCCCATGTCACCGGAATCTTTCTCAGATCCAATTTCTTCAGAATTCTCAGTATCTTCATCTTCCTCAAAAGATTTCATTCACCGAAACAAAGACATATCTGCCGATGAGGGCATTTCACCAAATATCGGATCGTCTCCATTCTCACCAGGTGACAAGTTCAGCATTGAAGGTACTCTCCTGACAACCGAAGAGCCTGGCTATGGTAGTAAAATATCATATTCACAAATAACTAAAGGCACAAAGTCACCCATTCCAGTGAAGTTTACTGAAGAAATTAAGCCTCTCGATGTGCCAATAAATACAACTTCTGACGAGACTTTAGTTGCTGCTGATAAGTCTCCTGAAAACTTTGTTTTACTAGGTAATATCGAATTCAATATTGTACCCTCTCAAACAATTACAACCAAACAGCAAGACTCCATGTCTCTAATAGAAAATGAATCTTTGGTGGGATCCTCCGATCCATCTGTGAAAAAACCTGAAGATGAAATCACTAAATTCATATCGTCAGAAATTACCGAGTACTCTCCTTCAACCTCACAAACTTATTGGGATAAGACTAACAACAGTATTGAAGAAAAAGTTAAAAATATGCTTCAAAATAGAAAAACTAAAAACTTTTCTAATCCTTTAGTAATATCCAAACTCAAGGATTATGTTTCTGAAATACCCAAAGAACAATATGATTGTGAAGTGAAAGACAATTTAATTTCTTTGAATAATGCTATTAAGCAACAGAATATTGTGGTCATCGAGACTACTGTGATAACAACTGTTGAAACAATACTGGTTTGGCTTGAAAGAATAGAATATATTGTTTATTGCAAACGTCAACAAATGAGTGAAGGTCCTAATCCCAGCAATAATAAGGACTTTGATGGAATCAAGGAGGAATTGGACACTATTAATAAGAATGTAGAAACATTAAAGCAAACCATGAAAGACCTCACAAAATATCCAGAGGAAAATAAAAATAAAATGAATGAGTGCCTTAATTCACTACAAGAACAAATAGAAGTGGTTCAAAATATTACAAAAGAAACTGAAAATCAATCAAATCTTGACAATACCAGGTGGCAGGAGTTTTTGAATGGGGCTAAAAATGTACAAGATCTTGTGCTATCTGTCAAACAGGAACTGGATCAACTGCTTCTTTCTGATATTCCAAACAAAACAAAGCTAGAAAAATTAGATCAAATCGAATCTAGCAATCATTGCCATATGCTAAAAACAGCTCATCAGTTGCAGACTGCAAGAGGATTGGTCCGAGACTTCCCTGGAAAAGAGTTGCCTCCGACTATCTACACAACACATGAATTAACTAAACAAATTGAGAATTCTGTCACTTTGGAAAGAGATAGGCTATTGCAGCTTTTAGCTTTAGCAGATGAGTATGAACAGACTTTGAGAGAATTTGAACAAATTACAGATATTGCTGATGCTTTGGTTGAAAGCAGAATAAATGTTATCAACTTGGAACATTTACAAGAAGAAATGCAAAAACATCGCAAGTTCTTTGTCAATCTCAGTCATTGCAGAGCAATTTTAGAATCCCTGGAAGGAAATCTAGACAGTGAAACGAGGGCTTTACATTCTGCTCTGCATCACTGCCTGCATGATACCGCAACCAATATACTCGACAAAGCAGCCAGCCGCGCCCAACAAATGGCTTTGGCTGCCTCGAGATGGACGGTACTTGAACAAGGAATGAAGGAAGAAAAGCAATGGCTTCAAGTCGCACATCAAAGAGTTCCTGATCTTTCCAGCGTAACATCTTCTGAATATGATCAGTACATTACCTTGTACCAGTCTTTACTGCTGGACATCTCCCATCACCATGCCAAACTATTACAGCTTCTTGGAATAGCTAACGGCTTACAAGAATTGGTTAGCTGCTCTAGCTTGCACGGAAAATACAATGAACCGCTAGAAGTTGTCCTTCAGTTGCAAGATGAAGTTAACGGCCATATGCGCAGGTTGGTTGCATTTAGAGAAAACTGGACAGAATATGATATGCTCACGGATCGTCTGGAAACATGGATGAAAAAAGCCGATAAAGAAATATCACATATGGCAGCATCACCTGCTGGAACTCCTGGCAATATGAGGCATTTCTGGGAACTGAAAGCACAACACGAAGTACATAACAACATTAGAAACAATGCTGCTGTGCAATTTGAGCATGCAATGGAAATTATTCCGATTTCTGATGAAATGGTTCAGAGGCAGTTCTTCTCCAGAATCGAAGACAAATGGAGAAACGTATCAGCCAAAATTGATGTTATGCATTCTGCTGCTATTGAAAATATATCTGCCCCTGATGCCCCAGTAGACGAGAAATTGATTATTCTTGAAGATGAACTGAGGGAACTAAAACTATCTTTGAATGAGCTTCAAGGTATTATTAAGAGTGAAGATGAGTTGAACCTATACATTGAGAGGCTACAAATCCTCAGCGGCCGCATAGAAACAATCCAAAATGAGTTGGGTCGCCTCGGTATGCTTCCCGCCCTGGAATCAGAGAGGGTCGGTGGACTGTTGTCTCAAGCCCATCGGCTGGAAATACTCATATCTGAAGAACTAGAAGGCGGGTTGCTTCTCAAGGAGAAACTGGCAACTATCCAAATCGGGCTGTCTAGGATGCGGAAAAACCATCAAAAGGTTCAACAAACTTTGGACGAATGTGAAGCTAATGAGAAGATGGGAAGTGACATAGTAGAACAAGCATTAATCAACTGCCAAACTGTCGGAGAAGATTTGGTATCACAATGGCAGGACCTATTGAAGCTTCGTCAACTATTGCATACGCTACCTGTTCGCCTGCGTGTTTCCGTATCTCCCGTGAAAGTGGAGAGGGAGATTTCACAGCTTCAAGATAATCACTCGGCTCTTGAGTCTCGTTGCGGCAATCTTTTGGGACTTCTTAGAAACCGTCTCGGGCTTTGGAGAAGGTTCGAGAGGCAGCTTGAGATGGTGCAACAATCTGTACAGGAAGCTGACTTCATGATTGAACTTTTAACAGTCCAGGGACAAGTTGACTATGATCGTCTATTGAAGGCAACAGAAAGATTAGAAGTAAGTACATAGAAACTTTATCACAATAGAATTTAGATTATCTTATAATTTGTTATAACAATGACTTCATCTATAAATTCATGTGAACTCATGTTGATAATTGTTTTGCAGGGTCTGTCTGGAGACATGGGGGATCGAGAGGTGCTCATTGAAGAACTGCGCTCTGCCGCCTCACCGCTGGCCAGCTCTTGTGATCCGGAGGTCACCCAAAGGATCGAAACTGCTGTGTCCGAGGCTGTAGTCGCTTACAATGACACCTGTAACAATCTTAAACAACTTTGCGACAAGTGAGTTATCATTAATTTCTAAGATTACGGTATGATGCAATAAACTTGTAGAGAATGCATGTATATATTATTTATTATTATACATATATTTATTATTTACATATATTTATATGCACATATCGTAATAGGCAGTATATGTAAATCGAACATTGTGTTTGTCCCAGGTACCAAGATGCGGTTCGTCTGTGGAGACAATACCGCGAAGCCAGCGAGGCTGTGCGCCAGTGGGCGGATCAGCAGCTGGATGGGGTGCAAGACTTACCCCCTGAGGAGGCCGTGCATCAAGTCAAGGTAGGCTTCCTGAACTGAACTGTCATCAATGTGGTTCTGCCGCTGAGAGCTCCATTCTAACTTCTCTTTAGTTTCATGCATTGTTTATGAGAAAGATGGAGTACTTATAACTTATAACGGGCCTATCAGCGGTATATCTTATTTATTTTGAAAATGAATATTTTTTAGGACTATGATAATACATTGAAATCATTCAACTTATACATATAGTATTCATACCTAGTTCAATTTAGATTTACTCTTTGTAAGAGCTAAAAGCTGTAGGCTAAAGGGATGAGATCACAGAAAATTGCATTGCATATTGCATAGGCAATTAAATTACTGTTTTTTTTCCACAAATAATTTCAAAATCCAGAATAAAATTTGCAGCTCATTCTAGATTGGAAGAGATTCCTGGTATTGCCCTGGTGGTAGACTATCAATCCAAATCCAAACTTCCTGTTTTTGTTTTTGATAACTACTTTCCTATTATAATTTTTCAATTGACAGCAATATATAAAATTGTGTTAGATTGATGATGTGCCTAAATAGGCCATTCAATTTGGATCAATTGCTATCAAATGATATTATGTGCTCTGACATTAGGGTTTTGATATGAAGTAATTGAGACTGCCCACCGTTACAGCTATCATTTGAAAAAAACGTTTGTAATGCTTTCTGTCCCAAGTTGGTTTTGATTTGATCAAATATTGAAAAATGAAGTATTCTTGCTGAAGTTAAATGTGGAGACAGAGTTGTGTGGTGTTCTTTCAGCTCTGCATACCTCCAATGAAATGAAGTTCGATTGTTTGCAAGATTTTGTTTAAACCCGTTATTATTTAAAAGTATTTGGTTTTGTTATTTGAATAAGTGACCTTTGTATGGAGTGTGAATAATGACATCATTGTTGACTTTTAAATAATGTCCAGATTTTCAAAGGTAGTTTAGTTCAAAAAAATCCGTCAAACATATTTTCGGTTGTCTGTGCATTACTTCTGCTTGAAATCGAGAAATTTGCTTTGAATTTAAGTATAATTTTCAATATTGGAACTGATTGTCTGAAGATTTCGTTAGGTTAGGTTGGGTTTCAGACTAATTCGGTTTTGACCACTTTTTTTTTTGTTAAATCTCATAATAAGTACTTCTAATGGGTTTAAATTATTTTTTATGTAATACGAGAATTCAAAATACATAAGGGTAACGGCTGGATGGCATTTTTCACATAAAACTTAAATTTGGATTTTAAAGAAATTTTAATTCAAAAAAATTACATACAACTTAAATTTGGATTGGAAAAATGCTTGACTAAACTGAATAATTATTTTTATTCTCAAAAGGTGTAGCGAATGTCTAGTACGGATGTGTGCTACTTATTTATATATATGTTAATGAAAATTCTTTAAAAATGTTTTTTTCTTACCTAACTTTGTAAATATATTGAATTGTAAAATAAAAAAAATAAAAAGTTTTGAAAAATCCATTTGATGGATTTAAATTTTAATTACCTACATAAAACTGACTTTTAAAAACTAACTTTAAACACGTCAGTCGAATTGTTATCTTAGTTCATTAGCAGTAAGAAACCTCCTGAAATTTACCTGAGATAATATCCGTTGAAGTCAGTAAATAAAGTAATACATAGTTAAACACAAAACTCATTTGCAATAGACTTCTTCGGTTATCGAAGCCGATTTCAAACACAATATCTATATATACATAAATCAAAATATGCTTGCTTGGGTATGTACTGTATACATATATATGAGTTATGAATTGTCTATGTATTGCTATAGCATAGGAAATATTTGAAACTTTCAAAATACCCTCTTTCCGTCCTCGCGAAGATTTCTGGGTTATTACAACCTGGGTTATTTCTTTCTGGGTTATGACAATACATCTGAAAAGTTTTTTTAATCATTACAAAAACTCTTAAAAAAATGTCACAATTTGAGAATGATATTTTGCAAACCATCGATTGTTTCGAAATTCAATTTTCGAAACTCCTTAAATTTATGAATTTATTTGAAGCACTCAACTATGGTACTAACGAAAATCGAATACTTTGAATGTAATCAAAAATTATATTTATTTTAAATAGGTACACATATGTTACCAAATTTGATTATTGTACCTACTTATAATATACAAAAATGAATGTTTGTAATAGAAAATTTGTAAAAAAAAATGCAATAAGTGGCACGCGAGCTGTTTGAAAATCTGAATGTACCGGAACGGAATATATTGAATGCGTGAAAGGGGAGGGGATCACGGGAGGGGGTTCGCGGGAGAGGGGTGAGGGAAGGCGGGGAAGGTGGAGGGGGAACGCGTAAGGGGACATGGGAGGGGAAGGGGAGGCGGAAGGAGAACTGGGATGAATGGGAAAAGACACGCAGGGAGAAACAATTGGTGGCATTACAGCGCACGCTGAGAACTCGGTAGTTAAATATAAAAATAACTTGATCTACAGTTAGATTACCGGCCATTAAAATTAATAATCATTTGTCTAACCTAGTCCCTTCATTTAAAAGAGTTGCTAAATAGCATTACTTGATGGAATAAACAAAAGAGCTTATCTAGATCATTATAACATTATATCATGATAACACTATTATTTATTTTGATAATTTACGTATCCTAATTTCTGTTCAGATAACAATAATATGCGATAATGAATTTGTATGTTGAACAATACTAATTATTGATAATGGCCGCATGGTAGAAACGGTTTCATGACAGTTGATCCACCGATAATTGGCCCCCGGCGTACTCATATACAATGAGTAGTCGGTTTAGGGAAAATACGGTTTACCTAATCACACAAAATATAACTAAATGACTCCGAAGGGATTGTGCACAGGGGACGTACCGCCGAATGCATCAAGGAAAAATTTGCATCTCTATGTAATGTGTATAACAGCGCATAAAAACAAAAAAATCAACAATGTGTATAAATTTGTTTGACACTCGTACCGATACCATTTCATGTGCCCACATAGAAAATCTGCAATGTTTGTTAGATCAAAAATTGAATGATTCTAAAATTGTAATTCTAATAGTTTACACTTATTTATTTATTTATTTAAGGAACATTAACAGTCTTAGTAATACAATAAACATAAGAGGATGATAAAAAACAGACCAATTATTAATGTTCATGTCCTTTGTATAAATTCATTTTGATTGGAATTGGTGTTGCATCTATCAATATAGAAAAGGATATTTTGTCTACTATATCGAATGGACGTGTGGAAATTTATTTTGTTTAGCAAATCCGGACGGACTATAGAGCGGACGGAAGGAGAAGAGTGTCAGAAGAATATGTATAATACGAAAGTGAATGGAAGAAGATTTCGGGGACGCCCGAAGACATGAACTCTCAAGTGAATCAAATAATTGATTAAGTCATGTCACCAGTCGATGTAAAATAGTAAGGAGTAATGTAAAGGAAGAAAGGAGTGTGTTCCAAGATTCAGTTGTGTCTCTGCCTACCCCTGCGGAGAAATAGTTGTTAGTTAGTTATTCCTAATAGTCGTGCGATGAATATAAATTTTCACGATTTCCACATGCAAGTGGTTACAGTGAGTGACATAGCAACGGGAAAAATTAGTGTGCATTGCTTGAAAAGATTATTTTGCATTATTTCAAAGTCAGCATGATAACAATAATCAGCACTCATTTAATGCGTTGCGTTTAATGTCAGAAAATACAATAAAATTTATTTCATTTTTTATTTTTCAAAGTGCACATAATTTTTACTTGTATTGAATCAACCGATGTTTCTCTTTTTCATTCATTGCCGTCAACCTAGTCTTTATTGACAATGAATGTAGGTACAAATGCAAGTACGTTACCCGCCTCACTAGACGATGTCTAATCTGATACGGTTGAACGTTTTTTTAGTACGGGCAGGCATTTTGTTGCCACTTACGAGAAATCGCTGCGAAAACATTAAAACTTTTTGAAATTCTTCATGCGTTAGTAAGCAAGTGATGTGTGCGTAGCTATTATTGATGATTTTGAGACACGGGTTTTATACTATGGCGGAAACGTAAAAGGCAATTTATTGTGTACGCTATGTGATTCTCAAATTAGTCGATCGATGATTTTTCTGACTTAACGCGATTTCAAAAACAAAATGTATGTGCTTTGCCTTATATTCATACACAAACGATAAATAATTCTATTATAATAATATTTATCTATTTATAAGATATTTAATTTGTTATTATTTGTTTTTTTTTTTTTTTTATCAAAAAAATTTACTGTTGGCTACCTAGGTTTTACCGCATATTATTGTTATCTAAATGCTAGGTACCTAGTTAGGTACTTAGCGTTGCCCGGGCTTTAGATCATGTCTCCAATTCAGATCTAAAAGTAGTGTAACTAAACTCACCATTAGTGATTCTTCCTGTTAAATTCAAATTTATGTTAAATTAAATGAAAGCAAATCACTTTGAAAAACACAATTTAATCAAATTTATGTCATTAATTAGGTACCTTAACAACAGTGCTTCTTCGATTTTAATTTTTTTTTCTTTAAGAACAAAAAAATGTTTTTTTTTAAAGAAAGTTGAAAATCTCCTACTACCACAATTTTAAAATGTGATTACAGGGTTCTACATATTCAGTGTCATTGCGCTTTAAAATAATATTTTACAGTTAAATTGGTGTTGCCAGTCTACAAATTTTGTAGTTCCATTTTTAATATTTTTTACTCTTAATTGACTATACTTTATAATATTTCATTTTTCAGTAGGTACTTAATAATTAATTTCACTTTATCAATGGAGCTCTGATGTCAATAAGTAATCAGATACACAACCAGGCATTTTTTAAATATTCCTGCTATCCAATCTAACCTAACCTGGTTTATTATAATGGCAGTTTCCACAAAATTAGCGCGAGTGCGGCGCGTTCTAAATTATACACAGGTAATTGTGGCCTGCGTTGGTAGAGGTGAATCTAATAAGGAGGCTCGCGTTGACGCGATGTGTGAGTACGATGATTGCGAAATAATTCCTAAACTGCAATTTACCAAAGTCGACATTGTTCCCGAACTTTGCATCGCGTGTTTTAATTACGTACATTTAATGCAAATTAAAACAAAGAGAATCAAGTCAACTGACGTTTTAATTTTAATTGCACCGAACTGCGGAAACTAATTTTGATACTTTCAAAACTTAGGTCACGTATGAAAAAAAATTTAAAAACCTAACCTAGTTAACAAAGTTAACAGACGTATATTTTTAATCGAGAAACAAAGCACTTTTCTTATCATGAAACATAAAATCACTATAAATCCCATTTATCAAATTTTTCTGTTGTAAATACGTTAACATTTTTGAGGAATGTTAATAGGATTTTTTTTTATGTTACTTTATTTCATGAAAACCCGTTTACGGGATTTATTAATGCGGAAAACATTGTTTTTAATTTTATTCATATCGGGATCCGTGGAATGTCCCAATTTTACATAATAATATGTGTTTTTTTTACAATGATACCAAACGCCATTAACTTGTTGTGTGACACGCTGGTTTATTATTTGTATAAAGCCGAACTCAACTATTATTGTGTTAATTTGAATAATAATATAATTTTCGATACCCAGTTATTCAACACCTTAAGAATCTGCCATGACTGTTGATAAAATTTTTGCGTGATGTTTACATGAATTTATGATTAATTAATTTATGTTTTTTTAATATTATTTTTATCGAATTGATTTCCGTGTTTTATCTATTTGTTGTTGGAATGGTTCATTATAAGGTACATTCGAAATGAAAATCTGTAATTACGATTCTGTTAATGACATTTCAGCCTATTGTATCATTTTTAATGATATTTTCATTTCAAAAGCATTATTTCTCATTGTGCTATCCATAAATGACGTAATTATGAAACTTGGCAACCTCATTAAAGAAATGAATTCCCTGCATACTTTGGAAAATTGTAAAAAATAGTCGTCGAAATAAGTATATTAGAAAAACACCCACGAAAATGTTTGTTTTTTTTTGCTTTAATTACTAAACTATCTCGTCAACTTTCGTACTTGTTTGTCGTGTTTTAACGCGGCCAGTTAGCGGAAGATCGTGAGCTCAAATCTAAGTAGCGGTAAGGGTACCGCCGCCCCGGGAACCATTTATTGGATAACCAACACCTCTGTCGTATGTCACCCCAGGTGGCAAGCTACGGCCGGTGACTTAGCAGGGGAGCCCGGGTTCATCAGGTCAGGTACAGTAAGCGGGGTAGTACTAAGCGGCGGATGTGCTTGCCCATCAGCTGCTGGATCCTTTGACCTCTCCCACTGGTCTCTCTCGACTCATTGTCTAGCACCGCAGCGAGAGGGGTGGATTCGTACGTCCGTCACTCCTAGACACACCGATCCCTAGATTCCTACACACACTTCCTACCTTTCTCCTTCCCAGAACTTCCTTTCTATTAAAACGTCCTCCACACAGCATCCCCAAAGATGACATAGGCCCTCTGTTGGAGTTAATGTATAAAAAAGACGCCTGATATGCGTACCAAAGTAATAACTAATTACTATAATATAACCTTACAGCACTCTGCGTTTTAGCGTGAATAATCTTTTGAATTGGATTCTTGATTTAATTTCGTGGTATTAATTTTTTATAAAATGATGAAATAGAATTCATTTACAAAAATAAAATAAAAAAATTGGTTTCAAATTCTGACATGTGTTGTTGTTTTACTGTCCAGATGTATAAATTATTCGAAAATCTTTACGTGTGCGAGTTAATTGTAATAGTTGCAGGTGGGAATTATTATTGTATAATTGCGCCGTGTTAATGTGTGATGTGTGATGTGTGGTGTCGGTCTGGTGGCACTGTCGCCAAACTAATATTATTGAATGTTTAGTCAAGTAAAGTGCGATAAACTATAAACTATAGGTGAAGGTTGGTGGATAACGTCGGGTGACCACATCGCGTCTAATTTTAGACCGTTCTCTCACCGCCGAAGCGCGCAACATTTGCATATCAACGTTCATCAAATATGGATGGAGATGTCGTTAAAATTAATATTATTCGTCTGCCGAAATCGCTTTGCCTAAAAGAAAAAATCGTGTTTTTTTTACATTAGCTACATACAGGAGGCCCTGGGGAAAATAATTCCCATCGGGGTCTATGTCATCCTTTGGGATGCTGTGTGGAGGGTGTTTTTAGGAAAAGAAGGAGAGGAAGTACTGGGAAGTAAAAAGTATGAGGGGTGGGTAGGAATCTGGGGGTCAGTGCGTCAAGAAGTGACGAATATATGAATGAGGAAGGCGATATTCCGAGAGAGTCCTTGGAGAAGTCGAAAAGTCTTCCTCAACCAGTCTCTCCCGATCTGGCCTGCCACGCAGTTGGTGGGCAGACGCATCTGCCGCCAAGATCCGGACAAACCTCACCCAAAGAACCCTGCTAAGTCACCAAACGTAGCGAACCACTTGGGATGATCTATGGCAGAGGTGTTGGTTATCCAATAAAGGTTCCCGGGGCGGCGGTACCAATTCCAATTCAATTGTGAAGTTGGGGGGGCGCTAAAAAAGAAAATATTCTCAAAGTGGGCGGTGGGCAAAAAAGAGTTGAGAATCTATGCAATACATGGTTCCCGGGACGGCGGCACCCGTACCACCTCCCAAATTGTGTGTTTTTTTTAATTTTTTTATTCGGTGAACTCAGTTTTGTTGATTATTTACTCACCCTGTCAGAGCCTTCGCTTACTACACGCTAAAGGGTGGATATCCGTCTTAAATGTTTGTAAATTACACTCAAAGTACCTAGGTATTGGAAATATTAATAAGCAGTCTACTAACCTACCCTATTATCTACGAGTACGTACTTATTATATACAATGGATCAAGGAATGAATGAATATAACAACTAGATTAAAATAAATTGTATTAGTTACATAGTTGCATGAGTTCTGAATTAATTTTATCTTTCAACTTATGTTAACTCCAAGAATAATTGTTAAAAAAAAAGTTGAATGATGATTTGAATCTAAAAAACAGCCTTAAAAAATCATAGTTTCTCAAAAACTACACGACTTCTGTATTAAGGCGGAGCGCTACGAAGTAATGGAAAGTTATGTGTTTTCGATTTGAAAATTTGATCGCTCAGAAATATCTTAGATGCTTTAATTAAATACTGCGAGTAGGTTACACGGCCTTTTAAACAATCGAGCATTTTTTTTAAATTTTAAAGTATCAGATCTATAAAAACTGTCTTAAAGTTCAAAATCTTCCACTTCAGTTCTTTAGAAAATGATCGTAAAACATTTAAATGTGTGTGCCTGAACTTGGCACGTAAAATAAAATAAAACACTTTTTGGCAATGTTTTTTTCAATGCATAAATCAAAACAGGCGGCTGGTGTCAAGCGGAAATTTAAACCTTATCGCCATCTAAGGAGTGTTATTGTTAGCGGCCCGATTCCAAATGTTACACGATGTAGTGCATCGCCTTAAACCGCCACAACCCGAATTTCTACCGATTTCTACATATCTCCCTTAAACATTTGAAGTTTTTAAGCTCTTAAAAAAATATATTTTATTTTTGAAGATAATATCTAGACGTTCCCCACGCCGAAACGCAAATAAAATGAAATTTCCCCCGTAGAAAAAAAGTATGCTCCGAAAATTTTTATTAAGAGGCGGAATGTGGAGGCAAAAACATTGGGAATGAATGGCGAGCGATATGCTGAAATAAGCCAAAACCAAATGATCTTTTATCTTTGATAGCTAAGTCTGTTGGCCCCATAAAACAAATTAGACCGGTCAAATAACGATAGTTGAATTTTTTTTGCCTTTAATATTTAGCGGCTCTGGAATTTCCGTTTTGCCTCCGCATTCCGCCTCCTAATTATTATAAACACTTTAATTTCACTTATTTTAGAAGTTCTATGTATGAAAAAATTCACAGTGATTCTTTAAATGCTATTTCAGATGTTCCCCACGAGATTTTTGCTCTATTATAAATGAGTCGTGTTTTATTAAACATTTTCACTTCAATTTTATTGTTTTAAATATTAGCGCGCTCTCTCCAACATTCGTAATTAAGTAATTACATATCTCTCCATCTTCTTCTTTTTGAGCAGGGATACGGCGCATTAATATGAAACGTTGGTATTTACGTAATCAATTCGAACAGGTGAAATAGGTAGGTTCCTCTAATTTTTACAGTGTATTAAAATTGTAAAATTCTCAAAAACAGCAACTTTTTATAGTCGATTTCCCATTTGATTTAGATTCTATTTTGTTATTCGAAAACTTTTTGGAATTCCCTTTTTCTTCCGAGTATGCTTGAAATAAGGATTCATTTTGTATTAGTTTATCTTTTCCCTTAAACCCTTATCCGATGGTTACACCCGCAAATGCGACCTCTTCAACGCCTCGGCTCTAATGTATGGGTCAGCAGCAGCAACACTGGCAGTCAGTTAGTCGTAAGTCAGTTCTCAGTTCCATCCCGACCGCGCTGCAAGGCGGCCCGCTCACAGCCGCTATTCACCGCCCTACCATCACCGCATCGCCGCCTATTCACTGTACCGCGATCTTTGAACAGCTGATACACTAACGCACCCCGCGTGCGTTCTGATGAAACAACACATTAATTATAATTTGATCGATTAACCTAATTCGAAACCGCCGAAATTCACTAGTGCATGTGTAATCATTAATAATACGAGTGCTGCTGTGAAGTGCAAGTAAATTAGAAAATTCAAGTACAAGTTCATATTGTCTCAGTGTTTTTTTGGTACAGTGGCATCTTTATCGATTCTCCGACCCTGCATTCCCCTCAGTGCATGTGATCCGATATCCCCCTCTCGTGTTTCTCCCGGCATTTTGCAGCTCCCGGCAAAACGTTCCGTCGAGAAAAGTGACCACGTATTGTCCTAACAATCACGCGTGTTGTGATAACCCCAGCAGCGTTGAATTGTTGAGTATGTGCACACTTCGGCAGCGGGAACAGGTCTACTAGGTCACCGCGATGTCCTTGTGCCCCACTCAGGAAACGAAGGTAACAATTATCACGATGGTATTGCTATGGTGTAGGCCGCCCTCCACTCCAGGGCCGATGGTTAATGGGGGAAATGGTGAACCTAATCACGGTGTAAGGGAAAGTTGGCGAGGAGAGCACACTTGGACGTGTCTTAATCGCGATCGCGTGCTCGGGGGGCCATTAGCGACACGAGACTGCCGAATGCCGAATTGCTGTTGTTTGTGTTAGAATCGAGTTAGAATATTCCCGTAATATGATTAGCGAGGGGCTTCTTCCGGCGCTCGAACCGCTCGAAATACCCCGACCGAGCAAACGTCGGACGACCCTCGAGCGCACTGTGAAACAGGCTCTAAAATTTTACGTACCTACATATTATGTAAAGAAAAAAATAACAAAGACTATCAAGAATTTTGCAAACTATTGAGAAATGGAAACCAATTTATTACACCTAATTTTAAAACAACTCAAATGCAAAATCATTATATTTACCAAGCCTTAAAAAACTATAATAACCTCCCTTCTGAATTGCGCTGTATCATCAACCAATCAGAACAAATAAATAAAATTAAACAATTTAAAAAAAAAACTTACAGTAAAAAGTTAATATTTTATACGAAACATAATATAACTTACAACTTAATTAAGAATCGTGAATCCCTTATCAGGCACAAGAGCTCCTCTTTTCTGATAATGTATACATGACCAAAAACGACCTTTAATATAATATTTTGTAAAATATATATGTATGTATGTAACCAATATTTTTTATATTACAATTAAAAAAATTAAAAATCTATTTGCTACGTTCGCTGAATTACCAGCATCGAAATATCACTAATAAATTATTTTTAAAAGGGGGTTAAAATCAGAACCTGAAAATACGTTATTTGAACTTGTAGATTAAAATCATTAAACAATTACACGATGAATAGTAAACACACGCTTGATTGGTTTATTTCATTGAATCGAAGTTTTGTTATGTCAATTGTATGTTTATGTCAAATCATGTACATTTTATTGGTTATGTTGTAAAAGTATTTTATGCAAATCTAAAGAACTTTGACAAAACGTTTGCATTCACCAAAGAATCTTAAAAAACCGTGAATATTATTATTACAAGTCTCTACGTTTATTGATACTCCCGATAGGGAAAAATCTATCGAGTAAATAACATGTTATTTTTTTCATGTGGAAGTAGAATCGCACCTCAGAATCGGGCAATATGATGTTTCAACATATTTATTATTTCTGTTTGGTACACTATAAAGAGTGTTAAAAATGAGATGCGTGTTTTCGTCCTTGGGGCAGTGTTTACTTGGGTAATATAATATAAAACATGTTTTTTAAAATATTATTTACCATGACATTTCTAGTCTATGATTTTATTGTCTGGCTTATTCAGTGACTAAATCAACACCGATAGTGTTACTTTAATATCTTATCACAACTCAAAAACTTGCAATTTAAGCCTCGATGACATTGAGCGAGTTTACAAGCTACTATCTGTAAACTCGCTCAGTGCAATCGTATCACTTGCTAACTAGCAGATTGTGGACAATCTACGAAAACAGTTGAAAGGTGGTCAACTTTACTCGCTACTCGCTCAAGATGGCGGCCCACCAACAGCTGATTTTGTAACTGTCGGAATTAGTTCGAGTGGGAGCCGTGATTCTCGCTTCTGGCTAGCGTGTGCTAGCTCTAGTAGCTAGCTCTTTACACAATACAGAGTGTGTAGGTATTTAAACCCATTTCGAATTAAATTTTTCTAAAGTTATGAAAATTGTTTTGCTGTCATAACTCGATGGTATTTTATTTATTTAATTTTTTATCCTGTCATGCTGAAACAATAATTCTACGCCATTAAAAGTTTTGACTTCTGGTGAATCCAACCAGTACTTGACTCTACTTGGAATATGGTCCGAATTACAAAAATAGCCTATTCTTATCTAACCCATTGTGGCGAGGATAAAGGAAGTTGTGGCCTGCAACGATAAATTATTTATGTCAATTATATTTTTTTATGTTTACGCTATTTCCTTACGGAAATAAGCAAAGAGAATGATATAGATTACATTTCGTTACTATATAATTTGCAGATATTTACAAATTGTTTTGAGTGGCTTAAAATAATTTTGTAAAGTTCTGCTTTATTCGCTTTATTCCACATACTGCCCGCCTTAGTTCCGGCATGCATTAGAATGTACGTGTCATAAAAGAGCAGTTTAGCAAAAGTTAATAAGACAGTGAGACCGTTTTAGTTTTCTGGGTCATAAATAAAAAGAAAGGCGTTTAAGCTCGGTGAAATTTGGGCAGTTTCAAATAAGGTCCTTGTGCCTTGTCGACGGTCGTACAATGGCTGTATGGTAATGCGTTGACGTTTCTCACACTTTCCACTGTCGTTTTGTAATTAAACTTTCAAATAAACAATGTCACCGGCCTTATAAAACGTTATCCACAATGTTATTATTTTGTAAACAAGTATATTCGTTTCATTATTGTATTTTTTAAACGTGAAAGATATTTCCATGGGACAATGCATTTATTACGAATAGGGATTGCAATCCCGCAGCTCATTCAATCCCGCGGGATTGATACGCGAAATTACTTAATCCCGCGCGGGATGTTATGCGGAATTATGTTATAAAATCAAATTGAAACTACAGATTTTTGAGTAAAAATCAACTTTTATTAAACATTTCTTAGATTAAGCAACAGAAATTATATCTTTTCTATTAATTATGTATAAGTAATTAGTAATCTGTTTTCTTAGATTCATCTTTAAATGTTTGGCATAGTTTAATAGTTTTGTTTAATTTTACCCTTACTCCTAACAACAGTTTTATATTTTTAATTCAGTCATATTCATATAATGACTAATAATCAAATCACAACTTTCTATTAGATGCTATTACAATCAACCTATGGTGATAACTTTTGAAAATACGCTCTTAAGAAGCAAATGGCATTTATTGTATCATCTCCGATCCTGATTCTGAGTGAACTGCAAATATATCCTGATGCTGAAAACGCTCCCTCGGCTTCTACGCTAGTAGGCTGAACCGTCAGGTTATATTCAGAGGCGAGCGTCAGGTACTCTCCTCTGATATCATCGGTCTCAAAGAACGCCATTTCTTTCTTCAAATTTTTAATTTGCGGGATCCGCGGATCCGCGCTTTGAAGGTGCGGGATTCCGCAGATTACCTAATAAAAGCAGCGGGATCCCGCGGGAATGCGTGATCCCGTTTTGCGGGATTGCAATCCCTAATTACAAACTAACGACGCGTTGTACTTTGATAAAAATTGTATGTTTTACTCCTCTAGGTCCTATCATTTTTAAAGCTTTTTTACCCTATTTCCCTATTGTTTACCTACCTACTATTTTCCGCCGAATACATTTTTTATCACTTCAATAATCCAATCGCTGAAAGATTAACTACATTGCTTTTGTTTAGTATACTTTAAAAAAATTAACTTTCATTTCAAATATGTCGAAAAATATCTACATATTCTGTTTTTGTTTCACTTTCATTACCTGAATTTAGTTAATTACATCATACTGTTTCTCTTTTCCGATCACGCCAGTATAAAAAAAATCTGTAGTTAAAACACACTACTATAATAAATAGCAAAAACGGGGAGAACTTGAATCTCTGTTTTATTTTCCAGATGTATTATTTTGATATGGACTGTTTTCTAACTAGATTCAATCATGAATCTGAAAATACTATTTGAAATCAGTTCTGTATTTCTTTAACCTAAAAAATCGATCCATTTATTCCTTGGAATACCCGACTAGGTGAACTGGGCAGTGCAGTCGTCATTAATTATTCATTCAGTCGAGAGTTCAGGGTGTCATTCGTAGTGTCCAATGAGCAACATCACAATGGGTCAATAATCTTTCAAAAATACCTATCTGACTTGAATGCAATAACATTATTAAATTCCAGGTCGAATAATAATTAGACCACGTTTTAATGTGTGCAATATAACATTGCTGTAACAACGTATTTGTTTGCGAATAAATATATAATATTGACATAATAAGTTGTTATACCTCATCTTGTTTTAACAATGAAGGTTAGCAATGCACAGTGCAGGTGCCATAATAAAAATAGGAATGCATTCTTTTGATATTAAATTGATCTATCAGACTTTAAAACTAGTGATATTTGATGTAAATGGAACCTGATAATACCTACATGTTACCCTATAACTATTTCTTTTCATTTTAAGCAGATTCTACTTACGTAATACATTTTTTTGTATTCATGTTGAGATAAATTTCATTTTTAGGGCGTTTATATTTGCTAAATGAAAATGAAAACGTTTTCACCCCCTGTGATCACATGCACCGCCTAAAAGTGTGGCATACTAGTTACCAGCTACCAGCTACCTGCCTCAAACTCCAACAACTATTCCCACGCGACTTGTGCTGCGGGAATGTTTGCTTGATAATGGGATTGTTTCAAAGAATTCTCGCGCTTAGTACTGACGTCCTCAACACTCATAACCTCATAACCGTATCGGAAACTACACATTAAAGCACTTCTGGAATTAACTTGTTATATTATTGTGTACTTAAATACACAACTTTGTTTGGGCCTTAGTTTGAATAATAAAATCATAAAATTAATATGTTCATTATGAATTAATTCTTGATTTTATTTCGCTTTTTCACTAGATAAGCGCAAGTGGTAACTAGCTCCCATTGTTTTAAATTATTGCGAGCTCGAAACTTTTATCTGGTGATGAATCAGATACGTTTTTTGTAATTTTTTATTTACATATTTATCTATATACAGTATGTTTACATTGGGCTTTTCGATGCCTGTCTCACTAGGATATACCGGTGTCGTTATTTAGATGCGTACATCACGCATGAGTCCCGCTTGTTGCAAGTAGTGATTCTATTGCACCCCTATTGATGGGTAGGGAATTCTTGTTGTATAAAATAGTAGGGAAAGGTTGGGAGTAGGGAATGCAGTCTAATGGCCGTTGTCCCCAACTTTTCGATCGATCAATCTAAGTGATTTGTTTAGCAACGCTCGATCCGCCCGTTGCGTTGGTTGGAGATTTGCTTTTGGAAGAGCGATTTTAATTGAGAAGTGGTGAGCCAAAATTTCGGCTCAACAGTTGATCAGTACGATTGGAAACAACGGCTGTTATTCTTCATTCATAGTTACTAAACATAGCTTGTCATTTTGACATGTCGGCTATTTTTAGTCCAATTGTATCACACTTTCAGTACAAATTATATTACTTATGATAATATTTTATTTCTGTATGAGTAGTCACTTTTCGAAACAACTTAAACATATCATTCTGGAGGTTAGCGTTTTTTTAAATTATTTATTTATTTATTGTTCTTCAAAGTCCTATCCCGTTAAACTGCAACCAAGCAGTTTGTCAACAGAATATTCATTTTCAATTACAATAACTATAAACATATATACACATTATTTCTGTTAATAAATATACAGAAAGCGTGCGAATGAAATTACTGAGAATGTGTAGGTAATTATATTACACCTCACTAGTAGTAGGTACTTCTTTCGATGTCTGTTTTAAAAGTATGTACGTGAAACCAACCATAATAAAACTTGAAGTGCTCAATAGAAAAGTTGAAAGAAAGTATAATTTTGTAGGTGTATAATTTGTCTCTTGTTTAGGTTATTGTCGACTAATAAGTAATAATTGTTGTAATCGTGTACAGGTGTGCGAGGAGTCGCTGGCCGTGCACCGCGAGCGGCTGGGCGAACTCAAGTCGCTGGTGGCGCGCATCGCGGCCGACGTGGGCCTCGAGGCGGCGGCCCCCTTGCGCGGAGAGCTGGCCGCGCTCGGCTCGCGCCTGGAGGACGTGCGCGCCTCGCTGGCCACGCTGGCCGGAGCCGCGGAGGGCCGGGCCCGTCGCCACGCCGACCTGCGCCGCACCAGGGACTTCCTCAGCGCGGTGCAAGAGGTATGTCCCTCCCTTCATCTACATCTACCAGGGGCAGAGACTTGAGCGGCCTCCTTTATAACCCTACTGAATTTATTATGCTGTCTTAATTCAAGGGCCGTAACATCCTAAATACTTGTTTCGAATCGAACTTTGTTAAAACTTTCCACGGTTCCGACTCCATTAATCTGCAATATTTAAGTTTCAAGCTGAATTTCGCTAATTGTTTTGTTACGCCGAAGTGTTTCGTGATGTAACGCTATTAAGAATGGGTTGAGGGCCGTGTCTGCGAGGGAGATAATCAGGCGCTCGTGACCTTGTATCGCGAGGTGAATTCGAGAATGAAACATTCCGTTAATTCGATGACTTTTATCTTTCAGAGCCTTTCCACGGTGGAGGAAACCAACGGCAAAAATAGCGAAGAACAGCTAGTCGCCTTGCGCAACCATCTGCTGGCGCTGGGGAAATCGGAGACGCACATTCAAGATGTGAAGGATAACTCTTTCGAAAGTCGACCCTCTGTCGTGACCGAAACGTCGATCGTGGAAATCCTGGAGCTCTGGCAAACAGTGTTCCGGGAAACATTCCAACAATACCACAGGCTCTCTTCTCAGCTGGTCAGGAGTCAGGATGGTGTCGCAGCCCTCCGGCTCTGGCAGGAATATCTATACCACGTCCAGTCCTTCCTTTCGGGAACTATTCCTGAGGACTACCATAATCTCAAGGAGCAAAAGCAGCTTTGCGAAATTCACCAAAATCTTCTCGCCACGCAAAAGTCGGTGCTTAACTCGAAAAATGACTCCAACAAAGACGACCTTTTGCAGTTATCCGACAATGCTGTCATGGAACAATTCAGTTCTCTAACAAATCTTCACAATGAAACTTTGTCCAGAATAATGGATCGCCACGAACAAATCAATGAGAGAATTACATCTTGGGATAAGTATAGAATCGATCAAGCCAAGTTGTTGCAGTGGCTCAAAGACATGGAGAGAGAAAGAGAAAAGTTACAACTCAGATATATTCACATGAGGCGAGTTCCTAAAATTTTACACCGCATTCAATTCTTGATTGACAAAGTACCAGCTGGGCAAGCCCAAGCCAATGCCCTCCTCGCTCAACAAAAGAACCTTTTAGGCTTTTGCGAAGATCCTTTGGCTGCATCGATCAGAATAGAATACACAGGAATCGTCAAACGAATTGAAAACTTGGAAGCCGGCTTATACACATGGCGAGACTATATTAATCGAATCATTTTATTAATTTCCGATTATGAATCCCAAATTTCTTCACTGCAAACCGTTTTAGCTAACACTCAAAAGTCGATACCGCAATCTGTAGAAGCACTGCCGAAATCTAGATCCGAAACTAAAGACCTTCTTGATAAACTCCGTGAGTACCGAAAGAACATGGCTAACCTGGTCAAAGACTTGGATAGTCTCAGTGTTATCCAAGAGCAACTCAAGGATTGCGTGAGTCCACAAGACAATAAAACAATCAGTCAAAGAATTTGGATCTTACGGCAACAACAAGCTGACTTAGACCATCAGTTGTCTGTGTTGATTCACCAGTTAGAAGAAAAGTTGGAATTAAACTTACTATTTGATTCTCGTCACGCAAGATTCGTCATTTGGATAACTGATTTGGAATCTAGACTAGACAAAGAAAGTAAACTTGGTTTTACCAGAGGACTGAAACCTGAAGACCTTCTGCATAAATTAGAATGTGACCTAAAGTCCGATATGGTTCTCAAGGAACCTGAAATTAAATGGATCACCAACATCGGATTGGATCTTGTCAACTCTTATGGAAAAGATGAAACAGACCAGCAAAATATAATTAAACAAAAGATAGATACCGTCAATGACAAGTGGAACCGACTTAAGCAGGTTGGAAACACAAGAACAAAGAAGATCAGAGATCTTCTTCAGACGATACTTCAACTGGAAATAAGGTTGTCAAAAATAAGAGAATGGCTTTCCCAGACTGAATCACAACTATGGAAACCCTTGTATGTGGAATCATTTACAAAAGACGTGTTCAATAAAAATTTGGAGGAACATGACAAATTACAAGCAGCAATAGAGGAAGAAAGTGGAGAGATTGGCGATGTCTTAAATCTTTATGAACTTTTACTGAACGATGTTGACACATGGAATGCTAACTTTGATACCCAGAACCTCAAATTGGCCACTGAAAATGTTGAAAGAAGGTGGAAAATCGTATGTGAACAATCAACTGAAAGAAAACGCCGAATTGTATCTATCTGGTCTCTTCTTCAGGAACTTATTAAATTGAGCAATGAGGAAGAAGATTGGTTACAAAGACAAGAACAAACTCTTCGAGACATTGAACAGTCACTAGAAGGCTTACCATCTGACCGTATTTCAGAAACAATATCCAAAATTGAAACTCTAATAGACAATGTCAATTCAAGGAGTCCGGCTTTGCAAATATTAGAACACACCTACTCTAAACTAGCCAAAACCAGCGGCTTGGAACCAGAAAACTTGCAAAACCTTATTTCTAGAGTAAGATCAATGATCATTAGGTGGAACAATTTGATACCAAGTGCTGTTCGTTTATTGGGATTGTTGCGCCAGGATACTGCCATGCACCGGAAGTTTGTCGATGCTCACGGCAAAGCAGTCGTAGGATTGACACAAGTGGATGTCCATCTCACTCAAATTCAACACCTTCCGCGGCGGCAGAACATCAAACATCAAAAGCAACAACTCGAGGTAATTACCCATTTTTTGTAAAACCGTTTTTTTATCTATATCTATAATCCATCAAATCAAAATTAGACTTTAAATTCTTAATAATTTAATTTCTTAATCTAACTTTTGTCTTTTAGAATATTGACCAAGAGCTACAATCCTATAATGAACTGTTGCAAAATGCCGATGAATTGGGATTAGTCCTTATGCAGAGGAGCACCAAGGAAGAGCAGAAAGACATACAGGAGATGATTGACGAATACCAACTCCTTTGGAGAGATATTCAGTTAAGGATAGTTCAACTCAAACTGGAAATAGAACAGCAAGTCAACAAACCCCAAAGAGAAGTTGATGAAAGTGTTCAAGTTGAGACACTTAAATTTGAACAGGATTCTGCCATTCAAGTAGACACACTGTCATCATTGTCCAAAATGACATCTTTAACATCGAAGGACGCCTTTTTGTTTGAACTGACCACAGCGATAACAGAATGCATTCAAAGTCTTGACGCTCTTGAAGCCATAGTTTCCACTCCAGAACCTCAACAAGCCAGTCCAGAACATGCCAACCTCGGAACTACTATCTCCAAATTATCAGCCAACTGCCAGTCGGGCGTTGAGCTTATTAAACATCTCAGTGGTGTGTTGCTGATGGAGTGTGGCTGTGACGAAGATGAGGCACAGACCAGCCAAGTTAATATATTGGTTGAAAGATATGAAAAACTGCTTTTGCTTGCTAAAAAGAGAGAACAACACATCAGAAGTCTTAGGTATGCTTTATTAAAAAACATTTTTTTATCTTTTAGATATGTTATTTTGATTGCATTTCTGTTTCTTCTTTTAATACTATTTTCTCTAAAATATCTAAAATTGGTGTGTGACAATCCCTATTTTTTCTAAAATAATAATTATTGAATCTAATCTTTATGCTTTGACGTTTCACAGTATGTATTTCATGTGCATGATTCATTCATCAACTACAATTCTCTGTTCATCACTACATACTTTTTCCAATGAATTAACTTTAGCATGGGTTTCTTATTATGGTGTGCTTACTCTTTTCTGCATAGGTCTGTCTACATTGATGCTTACTCCTTTAGCTGTGAACAGTAAGTTGGTTTTCTTGAATTGATTTTTTGAGTGCTTCCTCAAGTATTCTAATTGCACACTGTGTTTAATCCTTGTGTTGGTGGATGTTGTGCTTAGTTGAAATATCATAAAATATCTGAGTGATGCTGCCTTTGATATCTTCCACATACTCAACGCATATTTACTTTTAGTGAGGCCGGACGTCTTACGTGTCCACTTTGCTCGCAACGCAATTGGAACCAGCTAGACAACGACCTGTGGAGATTAGAGCAATGGTTGCAATTCGCAGAAGGAACTCAAAGTACTCAAACCTCTTTGCCAACTAATATTGAAAAGTTGGAAGACATCATCCAAGACCACAGAGAATTCCTGCTCGACCTCGACAGCCACAAGACAATCATTGTGTCTCTCAACATCGTGGGCGTACACTTGGCTGACCACACGGAAGACATGGAGCGAGCAGATCGTCTCAGGGCTAGACTAGAAACCCTTAATTCAAGATGGGATACGGTATGCAAGAACGCTGCCAAATGGCAAACCAAACTACAAACGGCGCTCATGGGTAACCAGGAATTCCATACCACCATCGAGGAAATGTGCAGATGGTTGGAAACAACTGAAGGCATCATCAGGGCCTCAGAACCCGTGGACTTAACAGCGGATAGATCGATAATAACGGCCAAGTTCCGCAAGTTTACAGATTTGCATGCAGAACTAGAGCACTGCGAACCGCGGGTGGTGAGCTTGCAGGAATCCGCCGACCAGCTGCTGCGGTCTGAAGATGCACCGGAGGGCTCCACCACCATTTGTAAAAAGTAAGAATTCTTTTCTTGTACTTAATTTCTTATCTGGTTGAATTTTTCTACTACTTAAATGTTTTGTCACATTCATTTTTATGAACAAGAAAATACAAAATGTATGATCATTATCAATTTGTAGCATTGTCACACACAAAATTGTTAGTTATTTAATTTTTTTTTAAGTATTATCATTTGTGTTGTCCACTTTCGTATCCGTGGTGTCATTAGTTTATTAGAAAATCACTATTTATATTTTAGTGCCTGTTTTTTTATAAAAATCTGTTCACATCTTAGAAGTAAAGTATTTTAAATTTCTGGTCTATCACAAATTTGTCACCACTGTGTTCAATGTCTCATCCATATATATATGTTGTCCATATTATTAGCAGTAAAATACCTACCAACCGTGTGCTTAATTTTGTACCTCAATAAATTCATAATTATGTCATAAACAAGGCTTGCTTTTTTGTTTATTTTTACAAAAATCACCAATAGCTTTTTATTTTAAATTACGCTTTGTTTGATAAAATATTTTTTTTAGCTGACATTGAATTCCTGGAATATGTGATTGATAATATTTTTATTCGCTTTTATAAATTCTGTATAAAATATTTGCTTTATCTGCTATTCTGTATACAATTATGGTATTGAACTGCTTAGTATCAAGATGTATGTAAAGACAATACAGGAATCCACGAGAAATGGTGTCCCATAGCCGTAAAAAAAAGTTGTTGAAAATGTCTAATATCTGATCACAAATGTAAATTTCACCAAATTTAGTATGGCAAATAAAATTACTCCAATTCGTTGAAAGTAGTTGAATTATCAATATTGACACTCAAAATGTAATGAAAGTTCATGATTCATACGTAACTACGTGGACCTAGAAATTCCTAAAAAGCTCTTCTATTTGTTGATGCCAGATCTCACAATTTGATAGTTTTTGCCACTTCATACAGAAATTCTGCCTTATCATTCAGATTGTAGTGAATATACTCGTATTTATAATATTGCCGAATGCAAATGGTTACGCGGGCACCTGTATTGCCTTTGCTGTGTATATCGTTGTACGTAAATGTAATGTCTTGCTTCTCATCGGGCAATCATTCATCCATCATAATGGCTCCATGGTTAATTAACACGCAGTCTGGTGTGCAGACTGACGGAGCTCCGGCTGAGGCTGCAGTCGCTGAGGAGGCTCACGGCCGTCTACGTGCTGAAACTTGGTGCTGTCCTCGGTCACGGAGCCGGAAACCTTCCACCTGGCGAAAACACCACTCTGTCCGCGCTTTCCAGAGACGTAAGTTGCATTCTTTCACATCTATAATAGAAGACAACTTTATTTCCGCTTCCATTTGAATATTTCAAGAAGATTTTTTTGAATTACGCACTTATTTATTGAGATTTCACAATATAGGTACCTAAATAATTTAGTTTTGTAATTTTTAAAACAATCGTTTTGGGCGTTTTCGTAAAGGTCTATGGTTGCGAGAAGAATTTTTTCTGCGTTTAGCCCATCCGTTCATTGGGCATCTGAAAATAAACCGGTTGGCAATTTAATCGCTATCCGAAAGCAACTTGCGAATTTCATTGGCGGTCCGCACACAGGCAACTTTTCTAAGACCAGTTGTCAAGAGCAACTTCTCAAAGACCAGTTGTCAAGAGCGACGCAACTCGCAGTGCTAGTCGCCGCAGCCGGTACGTTTCAGTTGTCAGGTTGACAGGTTGCCACGGTTGCGCTGAAAATATTGATTTTGTTCAGGAGGCTGATAAATTATTATTATATATTAGGGTTGATAATTGATAAATTATTAATAAATTATATTTTTATTTTACAAGCTGATATAATTACTGAAATCATCAAGTTGAGTTGAGCCGTGAATTGAGTTGCCAACCAAATTTAGTTTGGTTTCGGTTTCTCCATGAGCGAAGGGCCTTAATGTAATAATAATCTAATGATGATGTTGACACTATAAGTTGAGTAACTACGTATATTTTTAATTTGGTCCTACTCCATTATAATCTCTTTCTTATTTTTGTGTTATTTATGAGAAAGAATAAGGTATTTCAATACATAGGTACACACAGAATAAAAAATATAACAATAGAAATGCTTTCCGTACAAATTTGAATGGAAACAAATGTGCCACTGACTTGATACTTTTTGGTTCTGGAGCATTTAGCGTGCAGTCTTTCTCTCTTAAACTTGCCTGAAATTGTATATCGCCATCCCATTTGAATTTCGTAATCATGGTTTTGTATGGAGATGTAGACCAAAATCAGGCCTATAATTGGATCACAAATCACGCCCACAAGGCACTTCTTGTGTTATTATTTATTCTATGAGTACATATGTTGGTAGTATGCCTTTACAATTTGTTTACCTACATTTGTATTGTGAAAGTGTGGAAAAATAGTGCAAAAATATTTTTGTAAATAAGTAATGGAATTACACCTGCTGAAGAATTTACGTAGGTACATTATTTTATCTAGTATTACGGTAGTTTAGTCGAAACTCGTGATTGCAACTTTGCCACTTCAAATACCTAAGGAAAGGATCAAAATATTTTGATTTTTGTATCAATGGTTCCCTCAAAATATTTTTAGCAATGAATTGGAAAATTGTCACTTCACATAATTTACCTAATAAGAATTGGAAAATGATGCAGGTATTTGGTAAATAAAATGCTGGGAGGAAATTTTTTGTTTTATTTTAATTGAATCTAGTATTTTGGTTTAACTAGTTTTGAGTAGTTTGACAAGTATCATTGTGTATTATTTTGTTCAGCAAATTTTGCTTTTATAGCGTATTGCACCTTATTTTTTTATTTGATTTTCCCATAGCTTCTGGAGCAGCCCGGACCCAGCGGCCTGAATGGGGCGCAGCCTCCGCAATCTGACGAACAAACGTAAATAGTTCTTTTGATCTTAAGACTGACCCAACGTTCTTCCTAACCACGCTTTTAGTGCATGCCTTCATAAAAGTAGAACGCTAGATCTTTTATTTCTTTCAGCATGTTGTCCTGACCCGGTGACTTCTTCTCTATGCATTGTGATACCTTTCAATCACCAAACCACAATAATCAGTTCACTTTTTAATATTTTACAGCCTCGGTAAATGTCATATTTTTATCAATATTATATTATGAAACATGGTGTGTTATCCGAAATCAGAATGTAAATTACATTGTTGCTTTGAACGATTTATAAAGCATTTGCTTTAAAATAAAAATATTTGTTTTGCTATTCATGCGTTTTTGGTTCTTCTTCACTAATATTCAATTTCTTATTCATTGTTTTAAATTCTTATAAAAATCATTTATTAAACACCACCGACAAACATTCCTTTACACTAACCATACTATTATAATTATTATGTATTATATAATACATAAATGTTGATTTATCTTTTACAAAGATCTCTACTCTCTTACTAAAAATATTATAGCATGTTCTACTCTCTAGAAATGCTTATAATTGTTTAATAACATTAAATACCTACCCAGCGACTTACTGTGTTGCCTTTTTGTCTTATTTTTCTGCATGAGTCAATATATAATAAGTTTTATTGACTTTATTTTCAACCAAAAAATATATTTATTCGTAGAGTATTGATTGTTCTGCCGTGAAGAAGCTACGCTTCTAGCGAAACCCAATCGGCATTAATTATACAAAAAATAAAATTGGTGTATACTGTTATTGTTTCATTTTAAATTAAAATGTCACATCACAAAGTATCTGCTTTATATTATATTTATTCAGTTTATTTTATGTGTATTGTCTTGAAAAAAATGTGTTTTTTTTATATCTTCATCATAATGTTTTGTTCCGTTGATTGTTTATAATATTATGTATTCATTATTTGATTGTGAAATGTTTCATTGGGATTATACAACGAAATTATAAGTTTTTTAGACAATCTTTATGAACTGTAGAAAAATTTGGGTTTTTGACAATATTTTAATCGCTTGTGTTTTTTAACTCTTGTGAAAAATTTATTTATGTCAATAAAAATAAATCTTTGTTCCTTCAAAATTGGCACATATTATATATTTAAATAAAGTTTCCCATCGAGTCAAAAAATTAAAAATAGCACATGAATGGCAAGCCATTTTATCTCCTCTTTTTGAAAAAAATGAGTTACGAATTAAAATCTACTTCTACTAAGAAGAAACAAATTTGTATGTCTGAAAATATGGCATTTCTATCTCTCGCCATTCCAAAGAAAAATATTTCAATGAGTTAAAATCAATTTTTTTACTTTGTTTATTTAAAAGAAATGATTTATGAAGATAAAATATCTTGGCTTTATGCAATCGACACATGCAATATAATGCAGCTGACTCCAAAATTAAAAATGTTTCTAATCTTCATACCGTCTAATGAGACGCTAATCTTTGTGTTTGCACATTGCAGAGATGACGTAGACACCAGTGTGCTGAGGCGGGGCTGCAGATTCCTGGGGCGCGT
The DNA here is from genome assembly GCA_936435175.1 of Glyphotaelius pellucidus. NCBI lineage: Eukaryota > Metazoa > Arthropoda > Insecta > Trichoptera > Limnephilidae > Glyphotaelius > Glyphotaelius pellucidus. The sequence goes on along the minus strand of OW386538.1, from coordinate 16,281,443 downwards.
GGTGCGAGCCTCGCTGCCCTTCCAGGCCCTCCTGCTCATCCTGCTGGGGGCTGCGGCCCTGGCGCCCGGACACCGCGAGGACCTCTGTGCCATGACCAACAACCTCGCCCACAGCTTCGAGCCTATGCTCGTCTATCGTAACGGTCCCCCGCCTGTCTGAAAACAACCACAATGCTTAGTCACTTCTCCCATTCATCACTAAATGTCTCTGAATATTCCGCTTTGGGATTTACAAACTGTTTATTTTAAAACAATTTTAATGAATTTTTTTTTTTATATTATAAAACTGATTTCTGCATACGATTACGATTGTAAAAATTTATATTATTATGTTGGCATCAAATTAAGGTTGTTTTTTCAGGGTTCGTTGATAGTTGTTAGAATTAGGGTTCTGTTACATTTCCATTGAGATAGTTCCTCTTTAAGTTCTGGTCACTTCTGTTTCGTTTGTTGTATACTTGCATTTAAACAACCACAAATGAAAACGATGTATCGTTAAATTTTGTATAAAGATGTTGACCGACGGTGGTCATTTTTTTATACGCACTGATTGTGACAAATAATAAAAAAAGATATATTTATGTATCGCAACACGAATTTGTACTTAGCCTTACGTTAGTTATAAGCATAGCATCCAACTGATTTCCGATTGAGACGGTCGTTTGAAGAAAATGACGTGGGAATTAGGAATACTCGTAACATTTATTACGATGATTTCGAGTCGATTTGATTTTATCGTCGAATGAATTTGTTGAGATTTTTGTTAAGTGGAAAGTGGAATGGGTGAGGGGACGTCAGGAGGGGTGGGGAGTGGAACACCCGCCCCCCCCAGCACATCTCCCCATTCCCGCTGGACAGACCGCTACTCTCCACGGTCTGTGCCAAATACAGCCGCAACGCACTCCGGAACACCAACTTATTTTACTCTCCAAAATAGTTGCATTGTTTGGAATTGCGTTGCGTCATTCGTTGATTGAATTTTGTTAAGCATTCTCCCGATCTTAATATTCTTTCAATCGACCAATTATATCTACTTAATATATATTATTACATTATTTTCTTTAGACTACACTAGTGTTTTTGTCCGGAATATGGTGCTAATTTGTGTTCAACACAAATATAATGAGTTAATCCAGAAATATTACTAACTTTTCCTTACAACATTATGTTATTCTGTTTTAGTTTTTCTTTTTTTCGCATTAACCTTTTTATCAGATAATATCTTCTTTTATTTTTTTCTTTTAGGTTAAATATTTACTGCACAAATTTTAAAAAATGTCTTATGTACATGCCTATTGATAATGTTTTTTTTTGTTAAGCTGAAATATATTACAATTTATAAAAAAATTTATTTGCTTGTTACTATGTCCTTAATTGCTACATCACGTAGTTATTGTATTTTTATATAAAAGAGCTTTTAAGGTGTGGAATGTCATGTATTCGATTACCGATAATATTATGCAATAAATCTTTTAAAATAAATTCTCACTTATTGAAAATGCCCATCCACATTCATCTCCTTAGAAATTCATTTCGTTACACATATCATTTATTACTAGGAGGCGGAATGCGGAGGCGAAACGAAAATTCCAGAGCCGCTAATTATCAAAGGCAAAACAATTAAACTATCGGTATTTGACCAGTCTAATTTGTTTTATGTGGCCAACAGACTTAGCTATAAAAGATAAAGATCATTTGGTTTTCGCCTATTTCAGCATATCGCTCGCCATACATTCCCAATGTTTTTGCCTCAGCCAGCCGTCTACTATTTATTACCCATTCGAGCAATAGAGATTTCCAGGTGTTCAATTTTTGATTCGGCTGCGTTTGTTACCCAAATCATACATCCAAATATTTATACAGAAACTTATGAACAGCTTATGCAGTTTAAAGCCAATGGATCCATGTGGTTTTCATCATTTTTACTGTATTTTTAAATTTTATAAAAAAAATTCAAAAAAATCATTAGGTAAATTTACAATTCATTCATATCATAAAAATCACATACCCAAATTTGGGTAGCTATCACTCGAGTGGTAAACAGAGCAGAGTTCCGCTGCAAAGCAGAAGAAACTTTGGCTTTGGGCCCAGAGCTCATAAGTTAAAAACCCAACTAAAAGAAAACATTAATATTCTAAAATGAATTATAAATTTAACAATTTGAAAAAAATAAATATACATATATAAAACCCAAAGATATTGGATAAAGGGAAATCTGGGGTGGATTCATTGGCTTTACCCAAAAATATCGAAATATAAGGAGATATGATGTGATGTCCGCTGACTGTCGCCGGAACTACTACCTAACGGGAATAGTTTGAATACGGAATTTAGTTGATTTTTCGAAGTTGTGCAGTAGTATTGGTTAAAAATATATTTTGAAGTCGTTTGTTTAGTTGATTTTTTTAAGGTGTGCAACGCTATTGGTTAAAAATATCGGCGACACCAGGAAGTCCCACCCAGTAAAAACTGCCGATAGCCCGTCTCCTTATATTTCAATATCTTTGGCTTTACCGCTGTAAGCAGTTCAGATGTTTCCACATTAATATTTCGATCCTACGGAATAACAAGGTTCCAACTGACGCTGACCCTATTCGATTTGAATGTCAATATTTCGATACGTAATCAACTTTATATTGTTTTGAGTACGCAAAAGTGGTCAGATGTAGGTTATTAACCTAATTTAAGTATCATGAACAATGATTTACAGTTAGAAATATGAAATCTGGAAAAGAAATTTTATCAGTTAAAACCTTGTTACACAGTTGAGTGTTTCAAGTAAGTCATTTCTTACAGTCAGTAAGGTTTTTTTAACGTCATCTCTCTTTAAAGTTAAGGCGCCGCTTCCCGCCAAAAAAGAAGAAGATGGAGAGGTATGTAATTACGAATGTTGGACAGAGCGTGCTAATATTTTAAATGATAAAATTGATGCGAAAATTGTGAAAATGTTTAATAAAACATGACTCATTTAAAATAGAGCAAAAATCTCGTGGAAGGCGTCTTAAGTATCATTTAAAGAAACATTGTGAATTTTTTCACAACTATAACTTGTAAAATAATAGAAACAGATGTGTTTTTAATAATTGTAGGAGCATGCTTTGCGATTTTTTTCAATCGAGGGAGCTTCATATAATTTGCGTTTCAGCGTGGAACGCTTCTAGGTATTATCTTCAAAAATAACATATATTTTTTAAGAGCTTAAAAACTTCAAATGTTTAAGGGAGATATCGTCCCTTAGCTTACAACACCGCTCTAGTCGAAAATTGGCGGTTTTCAGATTTTAATGCCTTTGGATGGAGCTGCTCATTGCGCGTCTAAACATTGGTCACATGATATAGATTTCAGTCAATCAGAACTCATAATTCCAAGAATTAGTAGTGACAGCGTGCAAGTCGGTTGGCCTCTCAACACCGCACAGTTTTTTTCGTCTCCTGTAAAGTTGGTAAAAACGACTTATGCGGTGTTGTTAGCTAAGGGACGATATGTAAGAAATCGGTAGAAATTCGAGTAGCGGCGGCTTAATATTCCACTTTTAGGAAATTTAGGAATAAAATCGAACAATAAATGAAGTAGATTAGTAATAATAATAATAAGAATTGATTAACAAATGGTAAACACAACAACACAAGTTAAATTAAAGTTATGGTAGAAGTTTTATGTGATTTGAGATTTTCAGGGTAAACTTTTTGTTTTAATCTTTTTTTCTTAAATTCGAAATGAAATTTATTTTTTAGGATATTTTTTAATCTGCCATAGGTAAAATTTAGGCCTCAAATGGTAGCCTAAATTTGGGGACTTAGCAGGGGTTCCTGAGTACATGAGGGTTAGGTTTGTTCAGGTCTTGGCGGCGAAAGAGTCTGCCCACCAACTGCGTGGTGAACCGGATCGGGAGAGGCTGGTTGACGAAGACCCTTTGATCTCTCCAACCAGAGATTCGTGACCCAATGCCTTGCACCGCAGTGGGAGGGATGATTCATACGTCCGTCACTCCTGGACACACTGACCCCCTGATTCGTACCACCCCTTTTACCCTTTTCCTTTGCAGAACTCCTCTCCTTCCGTTTCTTTAAAATACCCTCCAAACAGCATCCCCAAAGATGACATAGGCCTTGAGGGAAAACATTTTCCTGAGAATACAGGAGAAATATTCTTCTGCGTGGACTTAATGTACAAACAAAAATAATTAGGGGTATTACACCATGTTGCGCCTCCCCTTTCTATAACCTATCACAGGGTTTCCCAAACTGTGTTCCGCGGAACACCAGGGTTCCGCTGAACCTTGAAAGGGGTTCCGCGACAAATTTGTCAGAAGAATTTCTTTTAATTAATTTATTGATGGCAACACTACTCATATTATTCACAAGAATTTGAAGTTTTTAAGCTCTTAAAAAAATATATGTTATTTTTGAAGATAATATCTAGATACGTTCCATGCCGAAACGCAAATTATATGAAATTCCCTCGATAGAAAAAAATCGCAAAGTATGCTCCGAAAATTATTTTAAACAAGTCTATTTCTTTTATTTTACAAGTTATATTTGTGAAAAAACTCACAATGTTTCTTTAAATAATACTTAAGATACGTTCCATGAGATTTTTGCTCTATTTTAAACGAGTCATGTTTTATTAAGCTTTTTCGCAATTTTCGCTCCTATTTTACGACTTAAAATATTAGTAATATACAACCAAAAAAAAAATATTTTATGAAAACTTAAGGAAGAAAATAGAACATGTTAAAATAACAAAATTATATTTACGCCGAATGAAAATATGTAAATAAAGGTGACTTGTTAGCTAGTAGAATCGAGCAAAATCAAGTACCTATAACTATTCATACATTCACATTTATTTGCAAATCTAGGAATTGGTTATAAATAAAGCAATTTAGTATAGAGTTTATTTGTTACCTTAAAAGTTAACATTGCTTGAAATGACTGGGCACGCATAGTTGGCAAATTAGCTCTGTTATTTTAGGGCTGTCAGGAGATTTAATAATAAATATGAATTATTATTATTATTTTTTTTAATAAAATAGAATTATTAGCTATGACTCCTCTGTCTGATGGTTAAGATATCTGAATTAAGTAGTTTAGAATCTGAAGTACCTAAAATATGATGTAGAAACCATGCAGACAAAAATATTAACATGCCTAAGATTGATTATTGTGAATGAGGTGTGTTATTATAGCTTTCTTATAACTATATTCCGTGCAGTTAAACACATCTACTATTTCTGAGAATGCATTGCCAGCTGCATGCAATCTAGGTATAAGCGAGTATCTACATGACTCGGTCCTGAAATTGCTAAATAATTAAATTTAAAAAATGATGATTTTTTTTACAGAAACCTGGGGGTGCGACTTTAACTTAAGAGGAACGTGGCTTATTTCGGCCAGTTTCATACAAATCTTAAATTTGGATTTAAGATCAAAATACCCAACCAAATTGAAAAATTATTGTAATCAAAAGTTTTATCAAATATCTAGTACGGATGTGAGCTACTTTATTTATTTTTGTTTTAAATTATTAGATAAAGGCCATTGATTACAAAAATAATTTGTCAGTTTGGTTGGGTATTTTGATCTTAAATCCAAATTTAAGATTTTTGTATGAAACTGGCCGAAATGGGCCGCGCATGCGTTCCCCTCAACACAAAGAAATCTTTTATTTTGAATTAAATATGGGGCCATGAAATAAATTTGCTGTGTTTGAAGAAGAAAAGATAAATGTTTTTTTTGAAAATTCCTGACCAATTTTCCCGGAAGTTTTTTTTTTAGAAAAATAAATATTTCCTAACATGGAAAATTTCCAAACTTCATATAACGTTAAAAAGATAAGTATCTATTTTTAAATTTCCCGACCTGTTTTTAGATTTTCGTAAAATAAATTTTAAAATTTACCAGGAGCAAAAATTTACTTCAAATAACAAAATCAAAAAGACAAAAATCTAACTCTAACCAAACAAAACAAGTTCCAAAGTCAAATGTCAAAATTGAAAAAAAAACCTAGCTTATGAACCCAATTTCATGTAGGTACCTACAACAATATTCCTGTCACGGTTTTTTTTTTGTCCCGATGACTTTGCTTCCGCAGGATCGCCCGAAATTATTTGTTCAATGAATCCATTTGGAATAGGTTCCTTTTGGCTTTATAATAAAAAAAATTGAGCTGTCGGTGTAAACATAAAATATAATGTTTTGTAAACGTTATATTTTTAAATGGTAATTTTGAAATTTTAGAGCTCTCAAACCGATTTGGTTAAAAATTGCCATAAGGGAGGCTGAAGGAGATTAACCCGAATTTTATGTCAAAATACACAAATCGGCGGCGTTCTATAATATATTAGCGCCCTTCAGACGGAGAGTTTGGCCTGCGAGTCTCACCACACTTCGCTCCGAATCGTTGGCGGAAACGTGCGTGTGAAGGCGATCGACTCGCAGGCGAAACGCTCAGGTCACTCGCCAGTTCCCCTCCGGTTCGCATCAGCGTTTAGCCCGTTGAGCCTTTACACGTAAGGGTTGGAGCGGCCGCCGCGCGAGATGTCTCTGACTTTTTTTAATTTGTTTATGGCTTTTTGCCGACTGATTTTATTCAAGAATTAATTTATCTACCATTCAGTGTTAGCAGATGTATGGTTCTTTGGATCGTTTTTAGCTCCATGGTTTTCTAAAACAAACATGTCTAACAATGCATAGTTTTTTAACGGTCGCCAAATGATGTACTTTTGAGTGGATATGATTTTTTTGCATGGGTCGCGTGAGTGAAATCCCGAATTCACGAACGTAGTTCTTGAACTTTAGTAGGAGACTGCGTGTTCACAACGTCTTTTTATCTAATAATTGTCTTTATCAATAAATAATATGAAAATATTAATAAAATGATATGAATATGAACACGTAAATAACTTTAATTAGGCAACTATTCTAGGTACCGTTAATTTTTTTATTATTATTGTTATTTTATTTTAATATTATTTAATTGAAAATACAATTCTGTAAATTAAGTTTGATGAAGAGAAAAAATAAAAGTTTTATTTGTATGGTGTTTTTGTAATAAGCATTTTCCTATTTAAATTTTCAATAAAATCTTTCAAAATATGTCTTTTATGTGTCCTCATCAAACACATAGTAAAACGTCGTTTGCTTAACTCTGAAATATTTTTTTTTTACTTTTGGGAAATGTCGTCACATTACATACACCAATAAACAAAAAAAATGGCATACATACAATCAATATGTATATTATGAAAGAGAGTGTACAATGTGCTTGCCGCTAAAATTAAAAAAACGAGTCCCTGTACGATCAAAGGAGTAATGTGGTATGGTGCCCCCTATCCCCCATCCAAGAAGAAGGTTCTCGTTTTTACCCTTACAATCTGAGTTTTTACCCGAAGGGCGTGCTTTTGAAGATATAAGGGCTGGAAGTTTCACCCTCTAGAAATTTCTAGAACAGTCCAGAACATTCGAGAGCATTCCACAACATTCCAGAACAGCCCGGAACATTCTGGAATATTGTGGAATAGTCTTTATGAATTCGGGAAAAATCTGGAACGTTCGAGAACATCCAGGAACATCCCAGATCGAACGTTCCGGTTCAAATTTCAGTTCAATCTCATATTAACTCCCTGAGCGAGGACGGGTAACCAGCTAGTTATATATAATGAGCTGGTGGAGTTCTGTGAAATAATTGTTTTTTCATCTTTTTGAAGTAACTTTACGCACGCTTGACTTGGGGAGTAAGCAGATGAATGCGTGACGAGAGCGTTACGAAAACTGTCGGGCGAAGCGAACGGAAGTTGAGAGGGAGATATAAATTAGTGACGATAGAAAGTGAGAGAATTACGTTTTGTATATTACTATAAGGGCAAGAGAGAGAGGTGCGAGCACGTAAGTAAATAAAGTGTGCAAACAAATATACGCCCGCGGCCCGGCTTATTGGACGAACGTGCGGTCGAATTCGCCATGGCGGGCCTGGAGATTCGACCTTTCCGCCGCATTCATTTTAATTAATTCTGAAGAACGTGTTACTAATATTTAAGATGTTTCTAAATGAATACCTCCCGAAGTTATTAATTCATCGTCTAGAAAAATAAAATCTGGTGCTTACCGCTAACTTTAAAGTTTAAAAACGGGTTATAAAGTTTTAAAATAGTTGTACATAAAACATATTAATGGTAAGGTGTTGTTTTTATTAATCTTAAATATAAAAAAACTTACATCCCCAGGTGTCGTTTGAATAAAAAATTTATTATAGTTACGAATTTTCCGGAAATTATTAAAATGTGAGTTTTGAGCAAACAAAAATTATTTGGGTTGTGTACCGCCTTAAAAAATAATATTTACATAATTGTGAGAATGTTACATAATTTCGTAAAAAATTTTCAAAAAAAAAATCTATTTCTAAAGTCTGAACAACAGAGAAAATCCGAAAATGATTAGATAATAATATGTAACAGATATTTTCAAAAGCACCGAAAGAACTTACAAAAAAGGATATCACTAAACATTTTCATTTCATTAAAAAATACAAGTGTGCAATTCACACGCGGTAGAAGTGAAACCTTTACAAAACTAAAATAGATAAGAGTGGCTAGGGGCCATCCATAAATTACGTCACACGAATTTCATGATTTTTTTGACCCCCCCCCCCCCTTGTCACATTTGTGAGACCCCCTCCCACCTAGAATTTCATGATTTTTTGAACCCCCCATACCCCTTGTCACACTTCTCTACTCCCCCCCCCCCCCCCCCCCCCCTTAAGGTGTTACGTAATTTATGAATGGCCCCCTACGAAGCACCGCACAAAAAGGAGACCGATTATTTACGAAGCACCACTCTCGCAGGCTAAATCCTACAGATGCATGTGTTTATCTCTTTTTAGTATCGCTTTTTCGTTTTCTCGATTTTCAAATCACTGGGCTAAAGAAATTTCACTTCGAAAAGGCAGTTAGTTATTAGTTTACATTTTGTTTCCAAAATTGTGAATTTTAATAATTTATATCAAATGTTTATATTGTATAATGGTTTTGCAATCCATTTTTATGTAAAAATTTGTACAGTAAATGTAATAAATAAATAATTAAATGCCAATTTCAAGTGATTTTTGTTTCGTTTTGGTGATAAAGGAACATGCGGGGAAATTGAACTTCTAAATTGGGTATTTTAGAACACATGCATTGGCAACATTACGGCTTTCCTTCCAAATTTATTTGTCTATGGGAAACATGCATGTCAACTGTCATCACAAGGTTTTTATATCATTACTTTTTTTTGTTAGAAAAATGTACACACTTATAAGCAAAATATAATTAAAGCGAAAATATATGATATGTCCCAGAGTATTTTATTACGTGGTTTCGAAACAACACTGGTCGTCAGAGGATATCAAATTTCAAATTTGGACAGTTCAAAAATTAAAAATATTTTTTCGACTATATCTCCCGATAATATAATTAATAATTATCCATTACTATGTGTTTTGGCGAGAAGTTCTTCTAACGTTAACCGTAGGACAAACATTTGTCTGTATTTTATACATTTTATTTATTTTCAGATAATTGTTTGCAGAAAATGTCTCGTACATGGTGGAATATAATTAACTCTGCAGCTGATCTCTGACAACGAGTTGAAAGACGAAAATGAAGAACATTAGAAATAATTCTGAATTGCGAGACCATGACGCCGCCGACGGGGAATGGGTGGAGGATTTGTTGAAGAAAGACCTGCTGCCGATAACGGTATGCAAAATTATTAATTTTTGTACATCACTTTTAGTATGCTTAGACACATTTTTCCCAATTGATATACAGCTATACTAACTATATTTAAATACTTTGGGCGGGAAGGGTAGTTCTACCTTTTACGTCGGTTCTACTTGAATGCCTGGAAAGGCAATGGTGTCAAGTACTTTTATATGAATATGTACACCAAACTCTTTGTAAGGGTTCCAACTAGATGTATATGTACATGTGATACAAGATGGGGAAATCTTCTTATCTCCTTGTCTTTTGTGTGGAATAATATTTCATCAAAAGGAAACTTACACTTTGGCACTAGAGATGTGCAAATTGTTCATTTTTTGTAATAATTGGTACCAAAGTGAAAAGAAATTTTTTTGTAAAGTAGTAAAATACAAACATCTTTTATACATAAAAGGTCACCAAATGGCCCAACAGTGACTTCAACTTCTGTTTTTGGAGCCCTATTACAAATTAGGCTATAATTTTGGACAAAACTTGTATAGCTCATATAATGAAATCGAACAAACTCTAAACCTTGCTCCTTTAAAAGACCGTCGGGAAAAATCTGATCTCATTTGTTTCTTCAAAATCATCAACTATATTATTGACTCACCTACATTATTACAACTAATCTCATTCAATATACCCTCTCGTAGACTCAGAAATAAAGAACTGCTCTTCCTCAATCAACACTCGACTAATTATGGTTATAATTCACCACTATCCAGAATGTGTAGAATGGTCAACTCACGTCAAGACCTTGATTTTTTTGGCATAAGCCCAAATGATTTTTGTCGCTCACTAAACAATTGAAGATATTTTATATTTTATTTATAATCTATTTTTAGCAAAGTCTTGACTTGACTTGACACTTCTATTTTCTTATGTTTTATCTGTTTGTCTTTGCTTTCATATACCATCCTTTATTCTTGTAATGTACATTTCCAAAATTTCGTGTTACTTGATTGTAAATTGGAAGTTAGTCCGTTAATAAATAATAAATAAATAAATAAATAGCTGGGGTGTGGCGAGTATTACAGAAAAAAAAAATCATTCAAATGTAAATGTAAGCGAAGCTAGCAGTCCACAATGGAGTTCTGGTACCTACCCTGATGTGCGGCAGTGAGGCATGGAACTGGCAGAGAAAGGATGAAAGTAAACTGAATGCTGTTGAAATGAGATCCCTGAGAGGCCTATGTGTGGTAAAACCATGTATGAGAAATGTGGAGATCCACAAAGATAAGGCTGATGTAAGCATAATGAGTAAGATTAAGAAAGGGACCCTCAGATGTTTAGGGCATGTATTCAATTCAATTCAATTTATTCACTTTAAAAATGTAACAAAATTAAAATTTCAAATCATTTTTAAAATAGAGAAAATATTAAGATTAAAGCTTATTTAAGCAATTTAAATAATTTAAACAATTTAAACAAATGAAACAATTTAAACATCAATGAACAATTTAAAAATCAATGAAGCACATTAAGTCTAACAGCAATAAAGCTTGCTGTCTAAATTGTGCTTCGTATATGCTAAACAAGTCGATATTCAAAGTGATTCTATTTAACAACAAGACTGCTCTCCCGACTGGCATAACCATTGGCAAGTTAGTTTTGCAAGCCCGGAGATAAAACAGTCTATGCTGTCGGTGACGGAGATAACCATCGGGAACATAGAAACTAATGCTCTCCATAATAGCTGAGTTTTCAAACCGTCAACGAATCAGTCTGAAGAAATGTGTTATAATGAGAACATCCCTTCTGACCCGTAGACACGTAGAGCGAATGAACGAAGAAAATAGTGTAAGAAAAATATATGACGCAAATGTGAATGGTAGAAGAAGTCGGGGACGCCCGAGGAAGACATGGCACGATCAAGTGAATCAGATACTTGAGTCGGGCCATGTTAAAAGTCAGAATAATAGAAGAGTATGTATGAGACGATGTATGAATGTGAGTGAAGCAAAGAGTGTGTGCCAGGACCGAGTTGTTTGGCGGTCGAATGGTTAGTTAGTTAATGAGAAATTGTGAAATAACACAAATTAATCAAATATAATTTATTTGCCACGCCAGAATTCGATCCTGCTACCTTCGGATTGCGAGTCAAAGGCCTTACCGCTAGACTACGCCAGCCGACTAGCGTCTATAATCTGTGTATAAGTTATTAATCAGGGATCACCCTCTATTTCAGAATGTACGAGCTGTACCAGCAAGGGGCGAAGAGTTGTCAGTAGACCCCCACTGATGAACGTTCTCATCCGTCCGCCAAGGGCCATGACGGACCAAAAATCTATATGATGGGTATTATGAAACTAGCACAGGTGCATCTCATTGGCAGGAATACTTGAATATTCCTTACATAAGCAACGTTATGTCAAAAAACAGGTTCCTCAAATCCCGAGCCAACCTGCATCAAATAATAATGCAAATGTGATACCTCATGGTGGACCTGGTCGTGCTAAAGTTTTCAACTGGTAGATGCCTTCCACTGCAATTTTGCGAAAGATCGACAACATGGATGAATTTATGATCCCTTGCAAAGGGCAAATGAAACTTAAAAGAATTCAAAAAATTTTCTTTCACAACAATAGATGGCGCTAGTTTCAATATATTTTAGGAAAAACACTTTTTGCAACATGGCCCGTTTCAATTATCTGATGCACTTGATCGTGCCGTATCTTCGTAGGGAAATAAAAACTATAGACAAAAATATTAAAGGGAGAGGTGATTAATTACTTAAAAATATCAAAAACAATAATTTTTAATATTTATATAATAACTTTTTTGTTATTTTTATCAATAATCCCTGACAAAGAAAACTTTGTTTTCGAAACATGTTTTTAATTTTGATTAAAGAGTGGTGTTTAACAAAGTGTTTTCAATTAATTAAATATTATGCCCAAAGTGTATTTGCGAAGATTGATAAAGTATTTTCGTTATTTATTTCTTGGGTATTATGCCATGTTGCGGTACTTCCTTCTTTAGCCAACGTTTCGGACAGCGTTACAGTGTTATTCATCAGCGTTACAGTGTTATTCATGTGTCACACATCTGCCCTGATAATGATATGAACGTATTAATGTTTTTGTAGCCGGAAAGTGGTTTTCCCACTTAATAGGAAATAAACGGCTGTGCAGCCTTTTTCAAACAAATTTTAAATTTGTATTCGAGGCCAAAATACTCAAACAAACTGAATATTATTTTTCTATCTAAAGGTGTATTAAATATCAAGAACAGATACTGATCGTCCAGTTGATTAAGTCAGTCATCTCCAAATACTAAGTTTTGAGATAATGAAGAAAGGAACGTTGGAATTTTCACTATAAATCAAATATTATTTACACTTGTCTGTGTTTTACATACTAATAATGATATAAAATAACACCGGGAGGCATAACGGTCCAGTAAATTAGTATGAAATTTTGAAGTATCCTACTAGTGACCCAGAAAACATCAACATTTTGTTTAATTCCAAGTTTTTCTGCAATATAATTGATTTAGTGGTGTTCATGAGTAATCTGAGTATTCTACCCTATAGGGGGTACAGTTTTATACATAATAACTGCATACTCAACTCAAATATCAATTTTTCGGAGATGTCAGACTAACTGGACGATCGATATGTATTTTATATTAGGACATTATAGGCCACTAGAGAAGTAAATCTTTTCAAGATTTTAGAGGCTTTAAAATACACATTTTGTGTATTTTAAAGCCTCCCGCCATAGTAAAAGATTATAATTTTTATATGGGAGGTGTCGATCATCACAGTGTGCCAGTTGAGTTGTATGCATCATCAACATATGTTCCCGCGACCAGTCAGTGACTGAGTTGGCTTGGAGTCTTGAAGAGACCCAAGTTGTAGGAGGGAGGAAACACAGAGGCTGGCAAATCTTTCCACCGCCGAGCTGTCGTAGAAATGACCCGTTCTCATGTGACAAATGTCATGACCGGTCAGTGGCTGAGTTGGCATTGCGAAAAGAAAGACAAACATTCCCGGGTTACGAATAACCTGACAATGTTTGAAAATCTTCAACTACCACCACAGTAAGCGGAAAATGTTGCTTGTGTTGTGATGGAGGACTTAGCAGGCCGAGGAATCAAACACGCGACGCCCAGGTGGGACCCAAACGCGATACCAACTGACTGACCGGTCATGACAGTCACTTACCACATGAGAACGGTTCATTTTTACGACTCGTTCTTGAGTTCAACAGCTCAGTTGGAACGATTTGCCAGCATCTGTGTTTCCTCCCTCCTACAACTTGACAACCCATGTTCACTCCTTCCTCTCCTCAAAAAGACCCTCCATGCAGCATCTTTTAGAAATTATTTTCCTCAGGGCCTCCTGTATGGAGTCAGCATAAAAAAATTAACATATGATCCGTTTTTTCAAATCCTAGCGTAACCAAGACAACATTTAATTTTATAAGTAATAAAAGCTATATTTTAAGTGAAATCTATATTTTTTTATATCTAAGTTCCTATGTAAAATTGTTATTTCCTCCCACCTATGAATTGTATGTTCCTCCTGTCCTAAAATGAGTTCTGTAACTCATCGGGATTGCCCCAGGAAGAAATAAAAACAATAAAAATAAAAAAAAGCTATAGCTTATTTGTTCTGTTTTTTAATGTAGTATGCAAATAAAATATATTTTATAAGGTGTAATGTAAATAACTCTTTATATTAATAAACGCCCGGGTTACCGGCACCTTTAAAAAAAAAAAAAAGGTAACAAAAGTGTTTCATTTATCTTTGTACTAATAAATTACACACCTCTACCACAGTTGTTAAAACAAATCTGAATAATGCCAGTACACATATAAACTGTTAAATATTTCTTTAATTCTAAGGAAATGAATTCGGATGAGAATTGTAATTGAATTAATACAACTACTGTAAAATAAATACACACGATAAGTTCTACAATTTATTGTAAATTCACTTCGTGACATCATTCTAATTATGAAAATAATCAACTTCATCCTTTTAAAATTAAAAATAATGGTAATTTTTGGATATTGGTGGCCACGGCTATTACGAATAATTTTTAGAAAAAAACTTTAGATCTGCCTTAATCACTATAAAAGGAAACTTATTGCATCACGGCTGGCGGAAAATAATGCATTTTAATTTTCAATATCGTTAAATAAAATTTCACTTCGCGAATCGATCAACGACAGCCCGCCCGCTGCCGCTCGCCATTCTGTCAACTGTTGTGTTGTTGGTATCCTTGACTTCACACAAACGATTGTAGTCGACTTCGCGGGATAAATAATAAGGCGCGTAGGTACTGGAAGCGCGTAGGTACTGGAATGGAGACAAACCATTCAAATCCTGGGATGTTTTTTAAAATAAAGATAATATACACAAGCCCGCTACACAAACCCTGCGTAGCCAAATAAACCATTTAAAAACGTAGGCTGTTTTTTAAAGTAAAGATAACATACACAAGCCCGCTACACAAACTTTGCGTAGCCAAACAAACCATTCAAAAACGTAGGCTGTTTTTTAAAGTAAAGATAACATACACAAGCCCGCTACACAAACCCTGCGTAGCCAAACAAACCATTCAAAAACGTAGGCTGTTTTTTAAAGTAAAGATAACATACACAAGCCCGCTACACAATATTTATTACAATTATTATTATACACATTTTTCATAATTACGCGCCCATCATGTATCACGCGAAGTTGCCTACAATCGTATTTAGTTGTGAGGTCAGGGATACCAACAATGACAAAATGGCGGGCGGCAACCGGCAGCGGGCGGGCTGTCGTAGATCGATTGGCGAAGTGAAATTTTATTTAACGATATTGAAAATTAAAATGCATTATTTTCCGCCAGCCGTGATGCAATAAGTTTCCTTTTATAGTGATTAAGGCAAATCTAAAGTTTTTTTCTAAAAATTATTCGTAATAGCCGTGGCCACCAATATCCAAATTTTACCAAAATAATTATAATTTGCATGTAGCGTCATCGATATTTTTTATTAAAGTACTGGTTTACAATTTCATTCATATAAATCAATTGCGGCCGCCGCTTAAACTGTCAAAAGATGATGGGTGACAGCTGACAGGCATATGACAGGTATCATCGCCATGGCCAAAACTGCACCAAAACTTTTAAACCGCCCAACATGTCCCGCGGCACACCACACTTCGCTCCGAACGCTTAAAAATCACCCTACACGTCCACTTCCGCCCGAAGGCCGCTCAAGGTCGCCCATTCAACAATTCCGCCTGCCCGCGGAAGTGTGGTGACGTTTTTACCCAAATTAGTGTACCTGTTTGGCCGGCAGGCGAACCCGGCGTTTCGGCGGGCTGCTCGGCGGACACCATAGACATCCACCTTCGTGAGGGCACATTTGTATGGAGCTTCTATTATCTATGGTCAAAACTGACGCTTCGGCCTGCCCGCGGAAGTGGGGTGACTTTTTAGCGTAAGGGGTTGGCCTGCAGGCGGACACGGCGTGTCGGCGGGATGGTCGCATGCCGCTTTAGCCTGGGGGTCTAGGCACGCGGTCGGAACTGTACGTGTGGGGCTACCTAATAGACTGACTTCACGGCACGTTCAGTTACACGACATACATCTATTACGTAGGTATTCACAAATGTTTTTTTTTTTGAGAAATGAGTAGGAACCTGTGACAAGTATTTTTTTGCCAACATTCTAATATTTGCTGTTTGACACACAAAAGAGCAAAACTCTGTTATCTTAACTTTACTAAATTTGGCGATACTAGTCAAAAAGCCACCCGCAGGGCCAGGCAGCGAAAAACCCGAGAAGCCGGTTTTTATCTACTAGTATTAAAATATCAAATTATTACCTACTTTAAATCATAGGTGTAAGATATTATACAGAAAAATAGGCAAAAACAACTAAAATCGGTAAATATTTTTTCGAAATCCCATAAGTAGGTACCTACCTACCTAGGTACTTTAGTCAGAAACTAAATTTGTTTTAAACATAGCAAAATACTGAGTTATTTTGAAAAATGTTTACTCGATATTCACTTGTTTGTTATTGCGTCACTTAGTTACCGCCGCACTTGACCAAAAGCATCACGTGCAGATAATATTACAGCAGTAAAAATTATAAAACCTTTTCCGCGATGTAATTGTTAGAAGGTTTTAGTTGGCTTACGACTAGTTATCGGCACAATGGCTGGAAAGCCGAGGGTTAAAGTTGCATGGAGTGACGATTTAAGTTACAATTCGGAAGAAGAACGTGGTAAGTATTTTATTTAACAATTTTCGAACTAACAACTTGAAAGAAACGTTTAAAATTTATTATTAAATCATTGAAAATTTTACTACACTTAAATGAAAAGAATTGAAAATCATTATTCACATTATTGCTTTAGGTATTAAGCAAAAAACAGATAAGATTTTCTCCTCCACCGACTAATAAATTTTTCATTTTCTTCATAATATTTTTGAAACTCGTGGTAAAAAGACTGGATCTGAATTCTGAATCAGTTCATTTCCTAATATTGTGGTATTGTAACCTTTTAAGTCAGCAGTGCCCAATTAGTTTTCCCGAGAACCCCCTTCAAGAACTCGCGTATCAAAATGATAAATAATATATTTTTTCGGTTTTCGACATTTATTAACTTAAAAATCTTAATCCGTATTCATGGCATAACAATTCTATTGGAGAATGAAAATAACATATTGTTATTTAAGTGTGCATGTCTCTTTTTGCACAGCTCTGAAAAATCAGATTGCTTTTTAGGTAGATTGATTGACTTAAAATATATTTCGGCGATTTTAATGTTTGCATGTTGCGCGTATACCTTCAACTCACCTCACGTCATTTAGTGTGATTTATTTTAGACGTACCTACCTGCAGTGGCGTAGCGTGAGTATCAGCCGCCTTGGGCGGAGAAAAATTTCACCGCCCCCTTATTTAGGTACTTGAAATGCAGATTTTCAAACACCGGGGGGGGGGGGGGGGAGGGTGCACAGAAATCCTATTTTTTATGACGACCTCATTTAATGCCGATTTTTATTCCAAATGTGACTTATATATTCTTGTGTATTCTTCCAATAAAAATCATTTTCCAATATAAAATTTTAATTGCTCTCGGAAATCGAGAATGGTATCCATTTAATGTATCCATGGATTTGGCATCTCCGATTTTTACACTACGCTTAGAACACAAGGCAGGTTTAAACATTGATTCTGCGTAAGAGTCCCAAAATAATAGTTACACACAGTAAATAGAAATCCTATTTTTTTATTATGACCTCATTTTATGCCGATTTTTATAATCACATGTGACGAGTATTCTTTTAATAAAAATCATGTTTATACATTCTACTACAAATTTATAACTGCTCTCGGAAATCAAGAATAGTATCCATGTAGTAGGATTTCGCATCTCGAATTTTTACACTGTGTTTAGATCAGGTTTCTGCTTAAGAGTCCCCGAATATAAGTTACACACGGAAAGTCAATTTCTCAGAATTTTGCAGCATTTGGTATGCAACTCAAATGTAGAGTTTCACTCGGTAACCGATGAATATGCAAGTTGTTAGTTACTTAATTTATCGTTTTATTCTGAACACAAAACTGTTTTAAATTAAAACTACGAACTTACACCCAGAACATTAAAATGGATTTTCTTTGATTTTGGTAGCACATACGAGTACTTAGTCTGCAATTAGAATTTTATAACTGCACTTACTTCGAATAAGAGAATTTTTTCCTTTGAAATGTGTCAGCAGATGAATATAAAACTGGAATTTCACATTTGAACCCAAAATTGGTTTAAGTTAAATCTTAATAGGTGAATTAAAACTACGCTCATATGAAAATTCTTTTTTCTTTATTCTGGTAGCACATGCATAGTCTGCAACTAGAATTTTGTAACTGCCCTTCGAATAAGAGAATGTTTTCCTGAAAAATGTGTTAGCAGATGAATTCACAACTGGAATTTTACATTCTGAACACAAAACTGGATTTGAATTAAGAGTGAACCTGCTCTGAAGAGATGGTCAGCTCTAATTAGCATTAGGTACTCTCATAATATGCGTATAGTTTTCCTATTTTGGAGGATGGTTTGAAACAAAATTTTAACTCCACTCGAAATATTAGAACGTCAAGCAGTGCGCCAGCAGATTAATCCGCTACTGGAATTTTGACACATCATTCGGAACATGAAACTGGTTTTAATATTAAAGGGGATTCCCCGGTTTCGTCATAATAAGTAGTAAAAAATTCCGCACCCATTTCAATCGGTCCGAATCGTAGGTGCAACAAAAATATAAAATGTAATTGTACAAATTCCTACAAGACATTATTATTATTTATTGGGAAATTTTGCCGCCCCTTGAAAGTGCCCATTTTTGCACCACTGCACTATCACGAAAACTCAATTTAAACTCAAAAACTATCACTTATTTCTCTAGATCCCGGACGAGCCCCCAAATGGAAAATCTTTTTTTTATCTAGAGTAAGGGAATAGTAATTTATTTTAAGTTTACGTTTATTCAATGACAATATAGAAAATACAAATACGTATTTCTGCTTTACTCGCTCGTTAACAACTGACAAATGAAATTAAGGACAGAAACACACATTCTAATAAGAAATAATTCATTAAGTAGGTATCTAGTTATACGACTAACACTAGATTAAGAATTAACACCGACTCTACATGTAGTTAAATAACCACCGAAAATATTTTTAATTTTCTTTATCTCTGACATATTTTAGTCGTCATCACTATCATCATCACCATCATCATCATCCCGAGTAGGTACTTGGATAAAATCCACTTTTCGTATGTCTAAATTCCACTTTTCGCTTTTTTTAGCAGCTTTCTTTTACTCTTTATGAGAGCATCTGATGACAACTACAACAAATTGAAAACATCAGCATTGGAATTTTCTCGACTACATTAACGGAAATGATTGTACCAGAATTTTCTCGACTACATTAACGGAAATGATTGTACCAGAATTTTCTCGACTACATTAACGGAAATGATTGTACCAGAATTTTCTCGACTACATTAACGGAAATGATTGTACCAGAATTTTCTCGACTACATTAACGGAAATGATTGTACCAGATATTTTTTAAATCCTTTTTTCGTGCTTCATGTGCTTCTTCAGTCAATTGGTCTATGCTGCTTTCGGAGTTTTTCCACATCAATTTTATCTCCACATGATATAACAGTATCCCCTCCCTGATAAATATAATCTAAAAGGTGTTAATAGAAAAAAAACACCACGCTTTATATTCAAATCTAAAAGTTAATCACTGAAAAATTAAAATTTACACATACATATATGAAACCAAAGTTTCCGAATCCAATTTGAGAAAAACATACCTATTAAACTTTATGATTTCATTTTACATAAAATGACAATAAAATGAGGTGACAAAAACGTTTATAATAAAAACATTTGTGTAATAAAATGTACATGTTTATTTAGTTTTTCTTGGAATCAGTAATTTTAGTTAGAAAAAGTAAGATGAGGCATTTTTAAAACTTTTTTGTGTTTGCATTCATGTTTTATAAATTATTTCTATCTTTCTTATTATAAAATTAGGAAGCGTAGTTTATTACCTTTTTTGTTTTTGGATACATTCATAAATGTTCCATTTATTTGGATATTATCGTGAAGCGGAAAATTATTTGACCATCTGACAAAATGTGCTCGAGGGCTGAGGGGTTAATTACTTTAAAAGTGCAAAAAAGTGGCAGAATTCAATCAATAATTAATCCGTAGTAAATCACACAAATCTGACAGGAGATCTCGCCCGATATCGATCTCGATCGATAAAAATATACCTATTAAACCTTTTTCTTAGCTAGTTAAAAAAGCAACTTTATATTTTGTAGCAGATTGCTACCACCTTCCTTCTTGTATCCATGATAAGTAATATAGTGTCAATCCACGTAAGATGATAATATTAATTAATAAAAAGAATAATTTTTCATGTCATCCAATTTAATGTAGATCTGAATGTAATGGAATCTTTCAGTTCAATTTTCATCCACTTGCCGAACTACCGAAATATGTGAAGTTTTGCACACGTGATAAAAATGATTATTTATTTATTTACGGACAAATAGTTCATTAATAACATAACAATAACACGAATAAAAAAAGAGATGATAATGAAAGGAAAGTACATATAAATGAAGAGCATTGACAAATTATAATATAAAGAACATATAGAAGACTGCAAGTCAAAGCTTGAAGATGGATTTAAAAGATTTAAAAAATTACGCATTTTGTATCGACTGCCGAAAGTCATTTAGGCTAACACCAAAAAATTCAATGCTTTGACTTGCGTTAACAAGTCTCGACATTCTGGATAAAGGAGAATGATATCCATAATTAGTAGAATGTTGATTGAGGAACAGCAATTCATTATTTCGGAGTTAACGGGAAGGGATGTTAAACTGGATGAGTTGTAACAAAGCAGGTGTGTCAAGCAGTGTGTGTAAGAGTACCACAACAGGGTACGCGTAGCAAAACTGGGGGTACGCAATATCGTGGCATGAATGAAGGTTTTAAAACTCAGCTCTGTAATAAATATTTAGCAAAACTTTGTAAAACTTTGCTCTGCAAGCTCAAGGATTACTTTGACTGTATGTTAACATTATATGATTGATTGTACAGGGTGGAACAGGAAATCGGGCTTTTAGTTTAACTACTCATGAGTGAGAAACATGAGAAACTCTTTTACAAAATTTTGAGGTTAAAAAAATTCATCCACTCAATATACTTTGTGAGTTTGGAGTCGTGTATGGAGAGAATGATTTTTTTTTCGTCGAAATAAATAGACGTGGAAGAAAATTTGTTCAATTTCGCGTGCAGAATCACAGGTTAAAAATGCCTGAAGTCGTGTTACACTGTATAAAATTGCATTAATTTGTTTTTCACCACTCGTACCGAGCTTTTCAAGTGCAAATATACTTAAAATATTATAATACATTTCCTGAAATCTTTCTTTCTTCTTACTGCAAACTGGACAAACCTTCATGTCACGTATGTGGTGCCTGTAACATAACAAAATGAGCTTAATAATATTTTTCAGAACACATAAAAACGAGCAAGTTATTTATTATCAACATAACATTTAATGTGGTTAACAATAAAATATTTTAAAAGTACTACATACGGTCCAAAGTAAGCTCCATTTCTTTCAGAATCGATATATAACATCAATAAATAACCTAAAACCTGCCTGGCAATCTCTTATGTGGTAAATGTAAAAAGACAAAATAAGCTTGATGCAAGTTTGTATGGAAAGATATTGAACCTGATTTGAACAGAAATTTAACTGCTTCATTTAAAAAAATAGAATTATCGTGCTATTTTGATACAATCTCCGAAATAAATTCCCGAGTAGTGAGAAATCAAATTTTTTAAAACCATAAAAAAAACACGCAAGTGCCTCTTTTTTTTTAAAATCAGAATTTTTTTAAGGTTTTAGAAAAAAACATACTGCATACCTATCAAAATAGTCTCTTTTTTAAAACCGAAACAAAACATTTTAAACTTATACATGATCTTAAAAGGTCGCGCCACGAGAATCGGATAAAAGCAAATAATCAATTCAATAATTAATTTATCTGACTTTGGGGCTCAGGAACAAGCCAACCCGTGCATTAATTAAGCCAATTAAAAACGACTACCTGGTAATAACCCCCATGATGTTATCGTTCAAAGTCAAATTCCAAAGTCATTTACCTACTTTCTAGCTTGTATATGGTGCGATGCGGTGAAATGTGAAATTAAAGCTTCATCCTTTCGTACAGATGGTAATAAAATAAATTAAAATAATATTTTATTTTATTTTTTGTCTATTATCGATTGGATTTGAGTTAGGGTAGGCTTCTGATAGTATCTTTGAATTGTTGTGAAAAACTGAAGTGGCTTCCTCTGTTATTTTCAAAAAGAGCCGATGAAGTTTTCAAACAACATTCCCAAAGATCAAAAATTTTCCAAAACGAAAAATTTTCAAACTTCATATAACAAAGTCAAAAAGAAAAATGTTTTTATAAAAATTCACCAATCCATTTCCCGACCACATTTTTTTCCATTTTTTCCCGGAAAATCAAACAATCACGAAAAACCAAAAATTATCCATTATGAAAAATTTCCAAACTTCCCAACAAAATAAAAAGATAAAACGCTTTAATAAAAATTTCCCGACCCATTTTCCGAGTTAAAATTTTCAATCTTACAAAAAATTTCTTAGGAAGAACTTAGAAAAAGTTCAAAACTTCACATAATATCAAAAAATTTCCCGTTCTATTTTCCGAACAATTTTCGATTTTCCCAGAATAAATTTTTTCGGAAATCAAAAACCACATCACTATTGTTTTTGGAAAATATTATTCAATGTTATTACACTGTCATCATTTTGGATATTTTTGTTCATAACATTTTGCATTAAAAATTCCGACTGAAAATATATCAGGGCAATCCGGTGACCAGTGACAGCAAAGTCACCGGGACAGGGACAGGAGTTCAAATTATTTCGGCACCCTATGATACAAAAAAAAAAATCTTTTAATAATTTCCATTAAAAATATTAACTGACACTAAATTTCTGTGCTAACATTATTGCCTACTTTGCAAAAATAATGTTAACAAAAGCGCATGTTATCAACATTTTCATAATCGGAAGTAGTTACCTATCTACTAACTTAAATATTTCATCCATTTCAGAAAAAGAAAGGCTTGCAAATGCTGAGTTTGAAACATTGTCACCGGCCAAGCCATCATACTTGGAAGACGACCTCAATAAACTTGTGGGATTTATCAAAAAAATGACAACACTCTATGGTCTTTGGGAAGACGACTGGAATGATGAATGCTATACGGTTATTAAAGAGTTCATGATGGAACCAATGAACTCAATAATTACTATCTTCTTTGACGATGACAAGCTTACAGCATTGCTCGGTATTCCGACCACGCCGGTTTATGACTTGACATATTTTTTAAGAGAGCCTGATATGATTTTTACAGTGGATGGGTTTCATGATGAAGTCACTTTTGGTACATTTGTGGAGACTGTTGAAGGATCGCTTCTGAAGATGCTGGAGCTGGTTTATGCCCCTGTATTCTTTTCAGTGACCAACTGGCCTGAAAGTATCCTTTCAATTTGCGTTATTGAAGTCAGTTGGGAACATGGAATAATAAAGAACACTAGACACACCTTCCTCATAGATTTGAATGGAAACCAATGTCACCACTCATTTAGCCTTTATAGTTATAGCATGCGCTCTGTCTATCTTACTAACTTGTGATAAATTGTATATTGCCATCCAATTTGAATTTCATAATGATGGTGAAATATAGTTCTGCAAATGAAATGGTTAGATCTTTGGATCATGAAACATGCCAATATGGCATGAATTAGTTTGACAATGTTTGACATAGCAAATACTCTGCGCGGGACACGGGGGTGAGGAGGGTGAGGGGGGTGAGGGAGCCCGTTGGTCTTGCATCCCCTACAGAGTATTTGACCCCAAACGACCGACTGTCACTGCAAATGGGTGAGCTGTGGCTCTGAATAGTACCCTTTACACGCAGAGTTCGGAGCGGGACGTGCCCCGCGCCACTTCAGGCCGCCGCGCAGAAAAGTAAAGACCAAAAGTAAGATAACAGTTTACAGCGCAGTTCACTGTGAAACTTTTCTGCGCGGCGGCCTGAAGTGGCGCGGGGCACGTCCCGCTCCGAACTCTGTGTGTAAAGGGTACTATTATCCACTTGGCTTATAAAAAGGTGCAATATTATTATCTATTAAGAGTCATTTTCCGGAAAAGATGAAACCATGTCTATACATATATATATATATTTGTAAATTTGTATGTATACGTAAATGTATGTAAATATATGTGTGTGCATATATATGCATGCATGTGTACGCGTATGGATACATGCACACATATAAAACAATAAACAAGAAAAATGTATTTGAATATGATCTAATAATCTTGTGCATGACTTTCTCTTTTCTTTTCTATTTTCTACTTTCTGTTATAATTTCTTTTCTTTTTAATTCTCATTATTAACTTTCTACTTTAATTTAAAACAATTTCAACAAGTTTATATATTTAAATGATTTGTTTACACTAGACACCATAAAGTAACAATTTTCCATTGGTCACCATGAAAAAGGCAGCCGCCTAGTATGGTGATGTAATGAATCATATATATGAAAATGTTCTGATGTTTTATTTTTTGTACTTTATAGATAAATGAATATTCAATGATTTAGGATTAAACTTTTGTCTGCTCCAACTCAAAATGAGCATTAGTAAGCCCTAGCAAATAATGCTTGTTTTATTTACATTTCAATGGTAAAAGCACACTTCTTATTGGCATGTACAGAATAGAGGCGAGAGACTTTAGCTGTGGAGACAGTTGCGTGCAACAGTTGCGGGGATAAAAATCCATTACGGTATATGAGAACCTTTTTATGAATTTGGAGTAGTTTTCCAACTATCTCCGCAACTAAATTCTCTCGTCTAAGGGGCCCTCAGTTTTGAGAAAAACGCATTGGAATGTTTGACTCGCTCTGTCATGTGTTTTAAGTTTCATGTTTGAAATTGTAATAATTGACATAAAGTAAAACCAGGCAGAGGTTTTATCTATGTCATCATGGAGCATTAAAAACGAACACCCGTCCTACTTGATGGGTGACAGTGACCATTCTTCTATAATTATATAATATATTTATATTAACAACATAGTATGAATTAGTATCTGTATTGACGATTTGGATGTATTATATTTTATGCAGTGAAACCCTCAAGAAGTTTCGTGGCTTAAAAAGTTTGGTTTTACCGACCCCCGGCCCGAAATTGCCCCAATTTTTCCCATATAAGGTTTTCCTGCTTAAGAAGTTTGTTTTTTCCCGTCCCTTGGAAAACTTCTTAACCCTTCGCCTGTTGCGCATTTTTTTAAACGCGAGGAGTCGTGCGGGGTCGCCAAGGACCACAAAAATAAATATGATTAAATTGTTGTTATAGCATACATTTTGTGTGTTATTTTAACTGAGTATAGTCAGGTGTTAGGGGATGCATTGTGAAAGCTTAAAAATCAATCAATGCAATACCATCCTCGTCTGATGGTTGAAGCTCGTCTTGAGGAAGATCATCATGCATTCTTGCTCTGACTCCGTGTCGTGCTCACTAATTGCATCAAGGTAATCCACTTTTTCGTCTTCTTCCTCTTCATCTCCAATTTTTTTAACATTTTCCTCTTATAACCATCTCAATATTTGTTGATTTTGTCTCGCGTTCATATCTATGTTATAAAAACTAATATAAAGCAAAAAAAAAAGAATTGTTAAATAAACTATAACAAGAAATAAAAATAAAGTACAATTATAATTTTACTTACGTCAGTTGTCGCGCGGGGTCCCTCAGAGCCTCACGCCGAAACAAACGTCTGTATCTCACAGCGCACATGCGCAAACTAAATGTCGGCAGCACTAGCTTCAAGTATAGTCCTTTTAGGAAGCTACCTAAAGTCATGAATCAGTGGAAAAAATTAAAATGAATATAATTAGCATTTCTATAAAACCTAGGCTTTAAAGACCCCACGCGACGGGTCGAGGGTTAAGAAGGTTTCACTGTATGTATGCATTCATTAATATTTTTGTGGAATTCCTACTGATTATTAATTTACTCCAAATAATGTCAGGAATCAATGAAAATAAGTCATTTTTTTTTTTTTTTTTTTTAAAAGAATTAAAACACATTGTATTTAAACCACGAATTTATTATTTTGTATATCTACCGGTTTCGCTTCGACCAAGCTTCATCAGGATATAATATAATAATAACTAACTACTAAGGCAGAGATATCGGTTATATATAAGTGGAATGACAGAGGGAGAAAGAAAATCACAAAAGAAAATAATTAGACAGAGACAAAATTAATATGCAAGGGGTACAAAGGGTAAACAATTAGTGGGAGGGAGACAACAATGTACATTATACAGAAAAAGATAAATTATAATACAAAAGAACATAATTAGACGGGAGCAAATTAATTTAACAGAGGTACGATGAATATCAATTAGGGGGAAGGAGACAACAGTGTATATATGAGCATAAGTAAATGGGCAACAGTATTCAATAATATAATAAAAAGTCTGATGCATCTTACATTTTAACATAAAGAACAATATTTAGATATGGATGAAATAAATAATTAAGGGACTCAGAATAACAATATAACACAAACATAATATCATGGGGTGGGATGGATGGCCGGAAACAAGTTAAAGATAGGACTATAGGGTGTATTTTTTTGATTTGATAGATTAACTTGGTTATTGAGTAGGAATTCTGACTTATTTGTATTTAACGTTTTTCTAATCTCTAGAGCTTCTAAATTGTCTAATTTAAGACCTATACTGTTTTTATGTAGCATTCGAGTTCCTGATATTTTATTAAAATTATGGTCTGTTGCGATTAAATGGTTTGCAAGTTCAGAGAAACCTTTACCGTTTAGACAGCGTAGATGTTCTTTGACTCTAATATTGACGTTTCGTGCTGTTTTTCCTATATAGAATGCAGGACAATCACTGCAGCTAAGTTGATATATGCCCGAGTGACTTAACTTATCATCTTTATCTTTAGTATTGATTAAGAATTTGCCAAGATTGTTATTTGTGTAGAAGGCCGGTTTAATTTCTAGAGGAAGGTTTCTAACACTTAGGTTAGAAAAATTATTTATAAATAGAATCCTACGCCAATTGTATTTTTGAGTATTGTTATTTGTTATCGGCGCACTTTTGTAAAGGAATTTATTTGTAGATATTTGTTTTAGTTTTTTATTGAGTATTTTATTAACTAAGTCAGGATCGAAGCCATTATTCGACGCTATTTGTTTAATAGTCGATAATTCTTTTGAATAATTAGTGTTAGACAGGGGCACGGAAACTAATCTATGTACCATTGAGTGAAAAGCCGAGTGTTTATGTGAGATTGGGTGATTAGATGTATTGTGTATAGTTATGTCTGTGTAGGTTTTAATTTTAAGATCTTACCCCATGATCCGACTACTAAATATCTCGATAGTGTAAAAAGTGCTCTAAAATCATGCAAAACCTCAATTTTTATAGATGATTCATATAATAAAGTAAAATTTCTGTCAAAAAACCCGAAAATCCCCAAATTATATGGAGTTCTCAAAATCCATAAACCTGATACCCCCATTAGACCAGTCGTTTCATGTTGTGAGTCACCAAATTTCAAATTAGCATCCTTTGTCACTAATATCTTTAGTAATTGTAAAGTGTTTTCCCCCAAACACACCATTAGAAACTCATTAGACCTAATTAACGACTTGAAAGACCTTGTAGTTCCCACTAACAGTAAATTAATTTCATTTGATGTTGTCAATTTGTTCCCGAATGTCCCAATAAATGAAAGCAAAACCCTGATTGATAATATACTAAACAATTCTAAATTGCCAAGAGATTTTTGCAATGACCTCACTCGTTTGTTTAATGTATGCTTAAATCAAAATTACTTTAAATTCAACAACATCATTTATGAACAAAATATGGGCTTGCCCATGGGGGCCCCAACGTCACCGTTGGTCGCTGATATATTTATGGATAACTTAGAAAATAACATATTCTCTTGTAAATCTCCTCTCTTAAAAAACGTGCTCATATGGAAAAGATACGTCGATGATATATTTTGCATTTGGTCAGGTACGGATCGACAATTAAATTCCTTTCTCCAACTTCTAAACTCTTTTCACACTCAAATACAATTCACCTTAGAAGTAGGTATTAATGCTTCCTTAAATTTCCTAGATCTTACACTTTCTTTGTTAAATAATAGAATTGAGTTCAACGTATACCGTAAACCAACCTACACAGACATAACTATACACAATACATCTAATCACCCAATCTCACATAAACACTCGGCTTTTCACTCAATGGTACATAGATTAGTTTCCGTGCCCCTGTCTAACACTAATTATTCAAAAGAATTATCGACTATTAAACAAATAGCGTCGAATAATGGCTTCGATCCTGACTTAGTTAATAAAATACTCAATAAAAAACTAAAACAAATATCTACAAATAAATTCCTTTACAAAAGTGCGCCGATAACAAATAACAATACTCAAAAATACAATTGGCGTAGGATTCTATTTATAAATAATTTTTCTAACCTAAGTGTTAGAAACCTTCCTCTAGAAATTAAACCGGCCTTCTACACAAATAACAATCTTGGCAAATTCTTAATCAATACTAAAGATAAAGATGATAAGTTAAGTCACTCGGGCATATATCAACTTAGCTGCAGTGATTGTCCTGCATTCTATATAGGAAAAACAGCACGAAACGTCAATATTAGAGTCAAAGAACATCTACGCTGTCTAAACGGTAAAGGTTTCTCTGAACTTGCAAACCATTTAATCGCAACAGACCATAATTTTAATAAAATATCAGGAACTCGAATGCTACATAAAAACAGTATAGGTCTTAAATTAGACAATTTAGAAGCTCTAGAGATTAGAAAAACGTTAAATACAAATAAGTCAGAATTCCTACTCAATAACCAAGTTAATCTATCAAATCAAAAAAATACACCCTATAGTCCTATCTTTAACTTGTTTCCGGCCATCCATCCCACCCCATGATATTATGTTTGTGTTATATTGTTATTCTGAGTCCCTTAATTATTTATTTCATCCATATCTAAATATTGTTCTTTATGTTAAAATGTAAGATGCATCAGACTTTTTATTATATTATTGAATACTGTTGCCCATTTACTTATGCTCATATATACACTGTTGTCTCCTTCCCCCTAATTGATATTCATCGTACCTCTGTTAAATTAATTTGCTCCCGTCTAATTATGTTCTTTTGTATTATAATTTATCTTTTTCTGTATAATGTACATTGTTGTCTCCCTCCCACTAATTGTTTACCCTTTGTACCCCTTGCATATTAATTTTGTCTCTGTCTAATTATTTTCTTTTGTGATTTTCTTTCTCCCTCTGTCATTCCACTTATATATAACCGATATCTCTGCCTTAGTAGTTAGTTATTATTATATTATATCCTGATGAAGCTTGGTCGAAGCGAAACCGGTAGATATACAAAATAATAAATTCGTGGTTTAAATACAAAGTGTTTTAATTCTTTTAAATATAATGTCTAACCACAAAGTAATTGCTTCTTACGAAAAAAAAGAAAATAAGTCAAGTATGTTCCATAACACCCCATATAGGTAACTCAAAATTGCCTAAAAGTGGACATACAATGAGTGTGCTATTTTTTCGCTAAGTAAGCTTCGTAAGACAATGCAATTTTTAAAAATTAGATAAAGAAATTCATTGGGCCGCTAATATTTCCTTAAATCTAAGCACAGATGTAAAAAATGAGTTTTGTACTCAGATGTATATGTTTCTGGCAAAGTTGACCAATTTTCACTACAAGACGCAAGGCATGACTGTCATGTATGTCCCAAGAGAAGGGCTGACCATGTCGGTGGAGGAAGCCAGTGCCAAGAAGGAGTATGTGGCTCGCCTCGAGGAGGTGGTGGTTTACTGGACACATCGCATGAAGTCCTGCATAGAAGACCAGATTATGAATGCACAAACCACTTTGCTGTGTCCATCAGACCAGATTGATTTTTGGTGCTACAGATGTGAGTTTTTCCTATAAAATTATCATTTATTTACAATTTCACCTATTAGGCTAGCATTATTCTTGCTGGAATATACATCACCAATATCACCATCCTTCATACCTGTCAATATCAATAGATATTTTCCTTAATGTTTATATGTAGTCTGGAGTATTCTTTTTGAAAAGTCTGTGCTGCGTAGTCAGTACACTTAACAATATAATATGTTCTGCTAAACTTGGCACCAATCTTAATATCCTGAAATAATTAACTTTGTTAGATAAACAGTGATTTACTTTTCCAGATGAAAATTTAAGCGGTGTACATTATCAAATTCAAAACCCTAATGTCCAACGAATTGTACACATTTTGATGAGTACACATTCATCATACATCAAACACTTTCTGAAACTGTGTGATGAAGTGGACGAGACCATAGCCGAAGCTAAATCAAACATTGAATATCTGCAACTCATAAGGGGACCATGCGATACAATGGAAAATGCAACGAGTCCCGCAGACATTCCTAATCATATTTCCAAAATTTTAAATACTGTGAGATATATATGGATGGAGTCTCCATTTTACAATACAGCAGAAAGATTGACCAATCTCCTCAATTCTCTGAGTAATCAGGTCATCATTCAATGCTCTGTGTCCATCGATCTCAAGACATTATTTAGTGGAAAAACAAGGAAAACAATGGATTCTTTGGGAAAGTGCATTGAGTGTTGCTACAAATATAAGGAAATTTACGAGGCAGTTGCTGATACCCATAATAACATGAACCCCGGCTCTTGGGAACTTGATAATGACATCATCTTCAACAATGTAGATTCATTTGTGCAGCGGTGTGTAGACATATTAGATATTTGCAATGGAATGATCATATTCGGACGGTAAGTTGATTTATTCTTTGTTGCAATTTTATTATACGTAATACAAATGTTGAACTGTTTTTAATATTCTTGGTAAAATTATAGTATTGACGAAGAAGAAAATATAACAATGCCTCGTTTTGGTGGAACAAAAGGCGAAGAATTTGAGAAAATTTGCAGCAAAACTGAACAACTATTTAAAGATGCCCTTTCCATAATAGAAAACAAACAAGAAAGTATCCTGAATGTACATGACATTAGCTGGTACGACATAATACTAGAATTCAGGAATTCACTCCAACACATTGAGGTGATCTCAAGCAAACCATTTATTACATATTAAAATATAAACTCTGCCGAAGTACTGCATAATAACACTATGTGTAAGTTTTATCTTTACAGGTGTTAATAGAAAACTTGGTGAATTCTGTGTTCAAAAGTATTAATAATGTAGAAGAAGGAGTCAGAGTTCTCTGTGCCATGTTTTATTACAATAAGAGAGTTAATCTGAAGAGAGTTTTCGAAGAAAAAACCACGGAGGCAAGCAGTGCTCTATTCATATCATAATTTGCCCATTTCATCCTGACAGGCTGTTGTCTTTTTTCTTTAATCAGGTCAGAAATTCTGGACCTGTCATACATTTTTAATGCCTGGCATTCCCGGTTTAATTTTATATATATATATATATATATATTTATATATATATATAGATAAGTTTATATAACCAAGGGAACGGAAGTCCAAAAAGGATGATAGTCAGTGTGTGAAAACAAAATTAAAATATTTTTTCTTTACTTGGTTTGTAGGTTTGGAATATCTTTGGAGATGAAATAGAAGAAATAAAACAAAAAATAGTTGAAGAAAGAAAAAGACATCCGGCTAACTCCCCGCAGTATGCAGGGCAAGCCATTATGCTGTCCTTGAGGAAGGATAGGTTGACCTATGTGAAAAAGGTGGGCAAATAATGTTAAAATTAAAAATCAACTTGCCAAGAGTTTAGAATTCACTATGTTAAAACTAGAGATATTAGTGATATTCACTACGTTAAAACTAGAGATAGAGACCAACAGTTTGGCAATAAAATTAAGAGATTTTAGAACACTGATTTCGAATCAAATTAATTATACTATTTTTGTATGGAAGGAACCAAATACTTTGGGGTGTGACATATTAAATGAAAAAAATTACAAAAAATCGCAAGTACACAACTTTTTTATTATTAATATTTAACGGCCGACCGAGTTTCGCTTAGCTCAAGCTTTGTCAGGGTTTATTATATTAAAGCTAATTATATACAGATATATATAAGAAAATGAAACAATGAGTGAAGGAGACGGAAATAGAAAAAAAGACACCTTATTGGTGACAGAAAAAGATAAAATAGAAAAGAGGGAGACAAAATTATAACAGGATGGATAGGTAGAGGGGAGAGGAAATGGTTTCAGTGGAGAATAACGGAAAAAAATAAATATGGAACTCAGTTAAATTTATTTTATTATTAATTAGGTTTGATTTATTATAATTTCTAGGGCTTTTAGATTGTTTAACCTAATTCCAAATGTGTTTTTATGTATATTTTGGTCCCTGAGGTTTTATCGAATGAGTGATTGATTTCTAATAGATGGTTTGCGAATTCTGAAAATGCATTATTATTTAAACATCGTAGATGTTCTTAAACTCCTGTGTTTACGTTCCGGGCCGTTTTTCCGATATAAGATGAGATTAGATTTAACCCCGACTTTGATGACAAACCATCTTAACCGTTTTTTTTCTTAAAGTGCGCGCCTTTCTTTCAGTTTTTATTATGATTTAATATCTAAAAATTGACAGATGCCTTCAAAGTGCTTTCTTAAAGTTACCACTTCTACCTTTGAACTATCTTGGTGTTACACTAATGGAGCCCCCTACATGTTATGCTAGAATTATATTATTATTTATGAGTAACTGAAAGTGAATGGATTCATTTTATTTATTAATTTTCTCTAACTTGAATTAAAAGAGGTCAATTTGAAAAATCATCATTTGAACGCTGATATTAAGACTTATCTTTGTAGAAATCATTTTCATAGAAGCTCCTTTCCTAATAAAGTTATGAACAATCGAAATATGGTGAATATCATAATGGCGGAAATAGTGTTCACTATGTATAATTTTGATTTTAGTAAAATGTGGAATTCTGTTTGAACAGGTGATGGATTCAGCCCATTGGATGATGACTTGCAGTAACTCAACTGATTACCTCTATAAATATGAGTTACTAATCCAAGCTATTGACTTAACCATCAAAAATATTTGGACATCTTGGATGGTATGTTTTATATGCAAACAATACT